>OY728137.1:272159729-273359729 GCA_963277665.1 Viscum album
TGATATAATTATATCATAATATAAGTAAGTAATTATTTTAAAAATTATTAATTAAGTGTTTCTATTTTTATAAGTCATAAATATTTAATTACAATTTTATGATTAATTTAATAATTAAAAAGAAAATTTATTTTCAGAAAATGTATTCATAAATTATTATTTTGATGTCTTATGATTTTAATATTATTTTATGAGACCTTAAGTAAATTTTCAAAGTGTTTTAAAATCAATAATAATTTTAAAATCTATATTTCCCATGTAAATGATGATTTTAATTAAAAATTAAATTACACATTTTCAGAAAATTATTTTCATTAAACGGGGTTCATTTTTTAATTCTACACATTAAAAAATGTTCAAGGTGAATTTTTGAGATTTTTCTGAAATACTTGAATTTTTGATGAATAGTAAAATATGATAATTTATAATAAAATATAAATACATGAATTATAGAGTCATAGATGATGTGAGCCCAAAATCTCAAACTATCATTCATTATTTTAATGTTTTTAGAGATAATTTTCAAACTATTCATAGTCTTGATCCAAAATAACAAATTAATGAATATAATATTGAGAAAACACCCCTCTCCTCCACTATAAATACCACCCTCACCCCCTCTTCTCCTCCCACCTCTCAAACTTTGAGCCTTGCCTAAATTCTTCCCAATAAACTTTCCTAGTCCCCCCCCCACGTCCAGAAGCTCTTGGTCTCATCAAAAGACCAAAAACCTTTCCCTAAGAAGGTTCTAAGGGAGGATAAATTCAAGAGGTAAATCCTCTCTCTTTTTCTTTTAATTTCCATTCAATTTCATTTATTTTCTTATTCTATCCTCACCTTACTTCATCCAAATGAAATGAAAACTCTAGTAACTTAAATATTTTTTAATTACACCATGTTAATGGAATATCCATCATTAAACTCATCCCTCTCACTCTTTTATTATAAAAATGAAATCGTCACCCGTGATGTGTCAATTTACCGATTTTGTGGGAGATGAACTTTCATTTTACATAAAAAAATTCAAGGATATTAATAAAACCATTAAATGGTTTAAAAAATATTTTAATGGGTATAATGTAATCCTATTTATGTTCTGGAACTAATATTTATACATAATACTAAATAATAAAACAAAACGAGTTTATTGTGATAAAAAACCATCAAAATTAACCTAAAACGATCATCATTAACTAATGAATCATCCTAATTATATAAGACAAATTATTTATAAGATAATTTAAACTTATTTAATATCATTAAAAACATATAATAATTTTTTTAATATTTATCCTCATTTTACATGAACTTCTATTCATGAATACAAGTGAACGAATCGTGAAAACTAAGAAAACAAATGCTCCCAAACGATGAAATTAAACTCTATAACTCATCCAAAGGCCCATAAAAGAACATAATAAAACCATAATTAATAATATTAATGTATAATTTTCTTAATTGTTAATTAATGAATCTAATGTGATTATATAGGATATGAATGTGAATAAAGTATTCAGACACAAGGTAGTGGGAAATTTCAAACCCAACTCTCTTTCTTTGGGGTTTCCCTCTTTGACCCCATTTTTGGTATGGTTATTCCTTAAAAATTATTTATTCATCATTATCTTAAAATTTTTGGGATATAAATATTTTACAATTTAATTTATGACAAACATAATGTTTTCCAAAATAACTCTTTTTTCAAAAAAAACACACCTTTTACTTCTTAAGATTATTTCTTCTTCACTCAAGGTTAATGATTCTTATATCAAGTATCTTATTCCCTATTTAATTTGGGAAACCAAATTTTATGAATTTATTCTTATGAAATGAAACCCATTCCCTTCCATGGGTTATTTTATGTTCAATATTTATATATGTTCTATGTGTTATGCATGATAATGTAAATATTGTGATGTGATGGGTGCGCCTGAAATTATATAGCACAATTTAAATGTTATAATGTGACGGGTGCACCCATAATTATATTAAGATCCAATTAATTGGTTAATGTGATGTATCTAATGAGAAAAGTGAAATATTCATGAACATGATGCTATCTTTATTCATAAATATGTGTGGTAGTTGACCATGAAGACATGATTTTTTCATTCGTATGCATTGACACATTCCAATCCTTTTATTAATGTTTAATATCATGATTATGATCTAATTCCTATGTAATTATTATTATTATTATGATAACCCCATGTTATATTGTTTCATTTTATTATCTATCCTCTTACTGGGATTTTTAGCTCACCCATTTTTGATGTATATCCTTAGGTGATTAGAAGTACTAAAGAGAATTCAAGGGATAGTAATAAGCTAGAGAAGAAGGAATTAAAAAAATGTTTATGTTTTATTTTTTAAATTTTATGTATGGTCCTAATTTTTGCAAGATAATAAACCTTTGGATACTCATTATGTAGTGATTTTATGTCAACTGTATTTAAAATGATGTAATAAGATATGTACGAAAAACAGTGTCACAATAGAAAGAGTCAACTATTGATTTCAGATCAAGATTCTTGAGGGAGTAGTCCTATAGGTGGATGATCAATGAGAATCAGCTCCCTAGTAGGCAGTTTTTCAATAAATGTAATTATGAATATGGAACCTTTGAGAGGACTTATGGCATGTTCGGTGTCATTGGGTGTTTGATATGGGTGTAATGATTACTGAACTATGGGTCAATGATTATATATGACACCTATATTTTGGACTATGTGGGAGAACTAGAGACCTTGAAATGTGACTTAGTGTTCAATGAGTTAAAGTTTTTTCAATGATTATGGGAAACCCATGAGAGGTGTTGGCCCAGGTTTGTGGGTGGTTTTAGGTAGGATGAATGGGTAGGTTCAAGTGCTTGATATATATTCATAAGAGGTTTCATCAGGGATATAATAAAGGGATGGTGATGCCTGGGGTTTTATGGTATTAAGATATTTCATGACGGTTACTTTGAATGTGTGTAACCATGAGTGTATTGCTATCAATGTGATATTTTGAGGGAAGGAATATTTTGGTGTTTGAAATTATTTTTAGGATGTGTTCTAGTATGTGAGATAGAGGGAGGATGGACTCTCATTACATAGAATAACATCAGATGATGGATAATCATGTGATAAATTATGGAATAGTTGAGGTGCTCGATTTTGCAAAGGAGTGATAAGGTTACTATGGTCAGATAAAATTGATATGTCATTGAACATGCTCAACCTAGTTAGATGATGTGCGAATCATAGGAACATGAATTGGTTTTTAGTAATCAATAAGTATGGGAGTGTATTCTTGCCATGCTTTAGGGATATTAAGGTGACACACACTGTTTATGCATGGAACCTATTGAATTTTAAATCGGTGATGGCCATGAGAGGGATAAATACTAGGGGGAATATGAGTTTCTTATGGGCCTAGTAGCCTGAGAATTTGGTAATTGTGGATTGATAGGAGTGGAAATCCTCCATTTATAAATAAATTTTATGAGGTTACACTCTAGGAGAAGCATAGGTAAATCCATATGGTGGGGAGTTCACCATTGGCCTTGTGAGTGTGTGACCCTTTTTATGATTTAAATTTAGGTGTTTTCTTAGGAAGATGTTCCCATGATCCGAGATTGGGTGATAAGAGAGGTTTTGTGTATGTGTTCAGGTATGAGTGATCTTGGCTAGGCGAGTCATTATATTTAGTGATGGACAAGGCATAGGCCACAGATGATGGGTGTTGGGTTCTTTGGGAAATGTTAAGGATAATCCCATGGTGGGGAGCACCATGAGCCTATTGAGGAATCATGGGTGATGTTGTAAACTCCCAGGATGGATGATTATGGTTAGGAACCATCTTGGTAGTTTGATGATGGTGGCAAGCAGCGACATGACCTTTGATGAGTTGTATTCCTCATGTTTGGAGTTATATAGAGGAAACATGTTGTCATTATAGAGTAGTACACAACGAGTTGAGGATGAATTGATGAATTTTGTGGGGTAGGATATTTGTTTGGAAGAACAAGATTCTCAAGGATTAGAAGTGTTATGGTGGGATATTATAATACCCTGCATTTTTTCAAATTGTGAAAATGAGCAGAATTTTGATTTTTAGCTTTCAAATTCCCAATAGGGGTAAAATGGACAATTTAACTTAGTGTATGATCTCAAATAATTTTTCTGACCACTTCTTTGGTCATAGAATATGGTTTTTACCTTATGAAAGAAGTTTAATGGAATTCCAAGATGTTTAAATTATCACAGAATAATTGGTATTAAATATTTAATTAATTACATATTAATTTATTCATGAATGTTTGTTAGGTGATATATTTTGAACAGAGATTAAGATTAAGATTTTTAATTTCTATTGAGTCTATAATGTGGTTTTTCTTCTAGTTAAGGCATAAACTTGGTTTAGGTGTTGAGGTCGAGTCCGGGCCCCTTTTCATTTTCATTTCATTTTCATTTTTTCTTCCTTTTATTTTCCTTTTTCCTTTTATTTTTTCATTTCATACATTTTATTATCATGAATTCCCTTGGGGGATTACTTCACCACTATTAATAGAGGGAGGTAATTATAGGGGGAGAGATAGGGAGAGAGAGGTTCCATTATGAAGCTTGAGAGGCACCAGATCTTCATGTGGCAGCTGAAAAGAACAGATCATACCAAAGCATTGGTGGATTCCACCATAGGTAGGATTTTTTATATGCTTTAATATTTATATCCCCTTATTTTATTTTTTTTACTTTTAAATCACATTCAGGAATTTTTAGTACCCATTGGGGGTATATTTATTCTTAATCAGGGAAAACATGGGTTTCAGGAGGTTCGTAGGGGTTTACCTTTCATAAAATTGATCACATGGTGTGTGGTTTTAAGAACAGAGGTTGTGTGTTCATACTATTCCAAAATTATGATTTTTTTTTGTAATTACATACCATGTACTTGGAGTACATGTCGTGTAGTGGTACATGTCTATGTGGCTGGGTACTTGGGCAGACACCCCATGTAAGGGGGACATGGCCATATAGTAGTACACGACTATACCCCGTGTGTTCTTTGGCCATGTTTTAGTACTCAAATAGTCTCTAGGTATTCCCTAGAAAATTATTTGTACATTATCATACCCCATGTGTGCATTGGATTTGTAGTAGTAAATGTCCAGACCTCAGGTGTATCAAGGCCAAGTAGAAGTACATGGTCCGGGTGGATATTTTGTAGTACATACAGTGTACTTAGTTTACACACACTGTACCAATCCCTTATTACCCATTTGAGGGTTTGGGGTGTTTTTATGCCCCATATAAAAACTTTGACATAATTGGAGTCTATTATTATCATTTTTTCATGTAGAATACGATTGTTAAACCCTTAGGGTGTTTTGTGGACTTCAAAGAGGCGGAAAAGGGAAAACAAGCCAAGATAGAGAGGTTTTCCTCTAATGATTGAATCCAGTGGTCCCCTAAGACTGAAACATGGGACGATACCCATATAAGGTTCATGATAATGGTTGGAGAACATAACATGGGATCACCAAGGGCCTTTACTTCTGTATATTGGGACAGTCCTTGGATTGCAGGATTGGGTTCTGACTTGAGGAGATGGATGTGTTGGGTGTTTAGGCCAACCTAGAGTGACTTAAAAAGGGAATGAGTTTGAGGCCAACTCCATTAGGAGGATACCCTTTTTGGCCTATGAGACTATATGATGTTAGAGACTAGATTGTGGGATGTGTTACCCCCAAGATAGTCTATGACTGAGGATCCTAAGAGGGATTCCTTCACTTCTGTTCTAACCCATCGGATCCCAAGAGGGATGCCTCCACCTATATAATGATTATGAGGATTCCAAGATGGATGCCTCCACATATGTTCTAGCCTAGAGGATCCAAGTGGGTGCTCATTGATAGACCAACCCTAAGTGGATGTGTGTGGCTATAGGTAGAGATGACAATGGGTGTCACCTTAGAACCTATACCAAAAACGTGTAATCGTGGAAATGTGTACTATGGAAATGGGATTAGGTGTTTGTAAAACCCCTATATTTTATTTATTCTTTCACTTATTTACTAGTGATGAAGCTATGATACCCAATAGTACCTCCTAGGAGCCAGCCTTAAGGCCTGATGTGACGATGGTATGGTGTGGATACTAAAAGATACTTCCTAGTATTTGGATTATGATCCTTTTTTAATTTTATGTTGATAATGGCGATACCTAGAGGTGATTCCTAGGATTCATATTTAGGCCTTATGTGATATTTAAATGAGACAACTTGGACCATATTGTCACCATGTGTACCTAGTGCCACCTTTGAAAAGGTTGTTGAGCCACATAAAGAATATCCTGGATGTTGGGATTTGACCTTAAGTCTATTGAGGCACCCTGGATTCCAAGAGTCTATAAGATGTCTAGACTATATAGGATCTAGTCATGTAGTATTGGGGTATTATTATGATGATGTTTATTATTATGATGATATTCCTAGATTATATTTAGGATTTGACCAGTCTATCCTAATGACATTACTTATACCTGATCAAGATGTTTGGGATGCTTGGGATCCGATCATTTGGCATGGTGACATGGGGATGAAATGTACTCTAGTAATTACTCAGGATGTTGGTAATCAGCCTCAACCAATTATTTGTATTGGATTTTAGATAGATTCATAAGATTCTTGGGATCTTGATGTTGATCTTTTTATGATGGATTATTATACATTTGTTCCTAAGAACCAGGGATTCTTGGGTTACACACTAGGGTCCAATATTTATACAAAGGAATGATCATCAAGATGTACTCAGAGGCACCCTAAAATAAGATGAAAAAGGTATGGTCAATCGAGGTCATGGACTAGAGGACCGACAATAGTTTATTTTTATTTTTATTTCAGTTATTGTCAAATAGGCTGGGAATATTTCATGAGAATGCACTTATAAAAATAGGTTATTGGTTCACCATAGGGGTGGAATATTGAGAATCATTTCTCACACCTTGTATGTGCACTTCAGTGTATGTATAGACCTTATGTTTGATTTTAGGTTTAGCATAGATGCACAATGGATAAGGTGGAGGTCCATGTTTTCATGATTGAGTAGAGCCAATTTTGTGGTGTCTTATGATTAAGATGGAGTAGCTCGATAGGTTTTTAGGGACCAGGTATGTGATACGTCTTGGATTTGGCATAAGAGTCCTATACATTTATATTCAGTTTGTTTATCCTGTATATGTGGCCATCCTAGGGGTGACCAATTTAATGTGTACAGGATGACCAATTGAGTTATATGCTATATTTTATTTTATTATAGCACGTTATGTTTATTATTTCTTGCTACATACTATGATGTGTATGATGCTTGGTTATTTTCCTATGATTAACCACTTTGATATGGGGTTATAGTGTCCTCATAGTAAAAATTTAAACCCCCAACATGTCTTTATCCTATAGTGTATAGGGAGGCATGACTGAGGTCTTTTGGTGAACCAGGATGGGGAACTAGATGAGTGGCCTTCCGACCAATATGTTACAGTGAAAGCCTTTGATAGTTCTTTATTTGGTAAATTTATATATAAGATAAATTTCATTTTCAAAATATTTTTTAAAAAACATTCAACTTACCCTTTTAATTATTTTGAATATATATATATATATATATTCATGAATTTGTTTTCATGATTCACAACATATTTTAAATAATTTATTTTTACATATAATAGTTGTTATAAATTTATTAAATAATTCAACAATATTTACATTATCCAACCATAATATTTAAATTTATTAAATAATTTAATACTATTTAAATCATCTAAATAACATATTATTTAAATTATTCAATTTTATATATTTTTAAGTAATATAAAAACTTGATAGAAAATATAAATAAACTAACTAAAAAACTAAATTTTAAAGAAATAAAATTTACCATCTTGAATATTGCAAATGATAATTTGAGAAAGATATTCCAATATGATAGAGCTTGGAAAAAAACCAGAGGAAAACAAATGAGAAAATAAGGGGGTGGGGGTGCCCCTTTTATAGTTTTTTCTTAGTAAAAGTCGTGAATCCCGTTCAAGCCACCTATTTTGAGGTTTCATAGGAGGCATGAATGAGGTTCATGCCTCCCACCTGGGTGGTGGAGGGAGAATGAACCTTGTTTACATTCCTTAGTTGAGGAAAAATCATGAACGAGGTTTATGCTTCCCAAGACCTATTTTTGAAAATAGTTCCAACCCTAACCCATTTTCCATTTTTTTAAAAACCTAGAGGAAACGATTCTCTACTAGATACCATTTTCTTATTAATAACAAATTAAAATTTTTAAAAAGTATAAAATATTTAAAAATATTCACAATATATTATTAAAAAAATATTATCATTTCTACCACTTAAAATTCATTAAAAAATAATTTTGTTAATTATATATTTAAAATATTTACAATAAATTATTTCTAATTGAATAATTTTGATTAAATTTAATTTAATGGGGTCTGAATACATTAGGGTTATCAAGTATAGGTGTAATATAGAATAATTATTTATGATTTGAGTTGGGTTTGATTACCTTTTATAGGATATCCAAAACCCAAATATTTTTATATAAATTATTATTATTTAAAGTTTTATCCTATTATAAAAAATTATGTTTGGATTTAGGTTCATTCCTAAATGGGTTTCACCCTAAAACCATTATATTTTTTTTTCAAAACAAATATACAATTAACAAGTTTTAGTTTGAAATGGGTATTATATTTTTTATTTAGATTTAGGTTAAGGAATTTATTTTCAACATTAAATAGATAATACATAGGTTTGGAAATTGATTTATTAAATGATCTTGGGTTTGAGTACCTCCATTTTTAGGGTACCTGTCCCATTTTCATATGTATAGATCATTGATAAATGGAATCTTGGATAACAGTTTTGAGGCATGCCAGTTCAACCAAAACCTGTAGGACTCTCATGGACTAGCTAGGCATTCCACGCCTCAAACAGTTTTTTTAAATGAATGATTAAAAAAATAAGATGATTAAAAATTAATAAATAATAAAATTTATGTTATTAATTGATATTTAAATAAATTTATAAGACTGTGATATTTTTAATAAAAAATAATAGAAAATTTTATTCTCACCTATGCTTAGTAAATTAACATAATACTCATAAAAATAAAATAACAAATAATCAAAAGTAATTAATTGATTTACATGACATTAAATCATAATATAATCACTGGACATAGATACTTTTTCACATATTTCATTAATAATATGATTTTATGATTTGCATCAATTCTCATGATTTATGTCTTCAACTATACATTTTTCACAATCTTGAAACTAATATATTGTGATTATTAATATGTATACAATAGTAAAAATTATTCATGATGGGTATGTATGATAGAAATTTTCACTAAAGGCACCACCATGGCATCATGGTTTAAACCTCATCATTTTTTACCCTAGCGTACACCACAACATGGTGAGTGTCACTATACCATGGTGTTGTGTATATACATGTATGTGATATGAAATATAACATGGATCAGATGCATTCTCTTACTTTATTCTATCATACTTATTTATTTCATCATGATATGATTATATTTAGGAGTTAGAACATTATTCATGGATTTTTTAAACATTAAAAAATTAATTATAAGGATTTAGAAGGCCTTACAATAGTTGTAATGTTGAGAGAAATTTATGAAACATCTTATGATTATAGGATGACTGTTTGAGTTCTTAGAGGCCTATATAAATATATTTTGAACTTCATGGAGTTTTGGTGAGTGTGAGACTCTTGTTAGAACTCCTCAAAGACAAAAAAATATTATCTCTCAATTCTCTCTTTCCTTTAAACAAAGGTTCTAGTAAAACATGGATTAATATAGTTCATTCATGAGATTCAGGAGATTCATGAATCCTATGGACACCTCTAAGGAATTATTCCTTCAGATGTTTCTTTGTGATCTTGATTAAGCTCATGTGAATCTTGGACAGGCCAAATCATCAATGTGTAAGGTAATTCATTTTATCTTCATTATTTTATTCAAATTAATAGGTATATAAGATTATGTGGTTTTAGGTTTTAGTTTAGAGTATTTATGATGTGTTTGGATACATGTTATCCCCACTAAAACCATTAAGTGATATCAAATACATAATTATAATGATTGGGTTGAATCATCAAAGGATGAAGAAAGTTGGAAATTGAGATTTCTTGGAACCACAATATAGTATAGTGAAAAATGCATGTCTTAGTTCCTCGAATTGAAGGGATATCATATAATGGTTATATTAAGCGTGCATGGTCGTATAAAATTTATAGGTCCACACCAAAAAACATGTGAAACAACCATAATGTTTTCATGGGAAAATAGAGCATTACAATCGACTTCACCATATAATGGTCAACATGTTACTGTGTCATGGTTGTGGGTAGTACAATGATGGACCATGTTTTAGTGAATGTTAACAAGACATTTTAGGAATTCTGAAGTCTTTCCAAAAATATATTGTAGAATAAAAACATCATGGCCAAAATGGATTACCTAAAATGGTTTGTCTAGCTGAAACAACTTCTAAAATGTCCATGGTATATGGTGTGACCATAGGGATAAAATAGATTCATCTTATAAATAAAAAGCATGATGCTTCCCTTATAAAAGTTTTATCAGAGGAAAAAATTCTATGGTATAATGTTTTTTGAGTGAAATTTGAGAGGTAATTAAACTAAAAAATAATAATTTTGGTAGATGATAGCTATGTGATTCACTATTTTATTCCACCTTCATACCACTATTTCAAAGTGATTTTCTATTATAAATTCCTAATATATTAATCAATTGAAAATTTTAATTGATTAAATTAATTAATATTAAATGTTATTAAAATGGAAAATTTCACTTATTTTGATGTTTACATTGTAGGTGGAGGTTATTTGAAGATCCCAAGATAAAGTTGAAGAAAAACGGGCTAAAACAACAAGAGATCCCAATCATACATGTAGAAAAAATTAAAATTATGCCTAATGTGTCCATAAAATTGGGCTGATAATTGGTGAACACATCCAAAAAATTGTAATATACAATTATGAAAAGACTATAAATGCTAATTTTTCTATTAAGAGGCCCACAATGTGTTATCATTGGAGAGAATATTCACTATTCACAGTCAGAGGGTCACTCCTATAATTGAGATATATCTCAAGTTCTATACCTCCAATTACCACCAAATTTTTAGTGGAGATATTCAATAGGTGGGGAAAAAATTGTTTCATAAAAAGTTATATAAGATTTTATAGTTTCCCAAATCCTCAATTCAAGCGATTTTTAAAATTCTATATGACCAAAACCACTTTAAATTTTCCTATAAATTGTCATTATGGACACCTCATTTGTATGTTTGGACTAGAGGTGCAATGATGCAATTTTATAGATTTATAGGGTTACTATTCTCATCCTATATGTTCTAGAGCACCCTATCCTCATAGGGAGAGATAGAATAAAATAAGAAGATCTATTTGAGCTCCCTCCCCCTCTCAATGGTAATCTAAAAAATGGGAGGTCGTTGCAAGGGAGTTACTCACTTGTTAAGGGAGTTAGAACACATAACTTATAAACTGGTTTTCTATAGTTTTTGGGTTTTAATAATTTTATGTATTTATATCTTGATTTATTTTATATTTGGACTATTATATCGAGTTTATATCAAGATTTTCATGTGTTTTCTTAATTGATTGGAATTGAGATTACACATGGGAAACTTATGTTTTTTATTGGAAAACAAATGATTCCAATTCATTCCCATGCTTATTCAATTATTGTGTGATTTGGTATCCCTAAAACCATTCATGAGATATGAAACTTGGTTAAATGATGGTTACACCAAGGTCTATGTATAAGTGCTTCAATTTAAGGGGCTATAGGGTAATTGAGATTTTAGTCAACCTCAACCAAAGAATTACTCCAAACCTAAATGAAATTATAAGAGTAATGAACTTGAACATTTGTGTTGTAAACTTACAACCATCACCTCCTCATAAATGTTTTGAAAATCACTTCATTTTATAAAATTCATAAGTTGTATTTATTATTTTTTTATTTCAAAACTATTTTCAAACACCCTTCTTTTAGTTCCATTTTGTAAAACTTATTAAAAAATCACCCTTTAAACCTCCAACGCTCTTTGTGAGATGGCCTAAGGTCTACCCTATTATATAAAATATCTTTAGAAACATAATAAATTTTACATGTCATGATAGTGTGTTCAAATTTTGACTCCATTTCTGGGGAGAACCATCGTTTAGAGTTTTTTTAAGAACATTATGTATTATGAAAATATTTGTTTTTTTCTCTTTAACTTTTGTATATAAAGTTGGGTTTTAGAATCTTTTATCTTCAGGTGTGGAAGGTTCATCATAAAAGTGATGGACCTTGATAATTCTTATTCTCTCACACTATTACATTATTTTCTTTTTCAGTTTATATTTCTTTTCTATCTTTAATAAAAATTCCATGTACTAAAAATTTTGACGAATGCTATGAATGAAATGAAAAATGTCACACATGTTTATTAATTGATTTTTTTTTTAAATTTTGAGGATTGATTATTCATCGATGATTCAGATCACCTTCTAAAATCCAAATCATCATCTGAGGATGATTCCATTGAGCAGATAGGTGAGTTCATGGGCCTCCCTCTTTCTTTTCTATTTTATTTAATCCAAAACTATTAGAATATTGATTTTTATGGGTAATTTGCAATAGAATACAATTTTGTCACCAATAGTCTATGAATTTGACTTATTTGCGATGAACAATCTCTTCCTTTGCAAATTGTTTTTTTGATAAGGCTTTTTATAATGGATGGACTCATTAGTCGCAAAAGGTTTTAGCAAGCTTGTGCCCGTGATGGTGGAAATGACCTATTTGGGATGATTTTTTTATTCCATCATAAATAGTTCATTTTTCATGGTTATTTATAGATAGACTTGTACACTCTTCATAAATAACCCATTCCGATAACGAGTATTTACAACAGATCCGTCTCAAATATCTATCCCGATAAGGACATTTTGTGATGGATCCAATACAAATGATATGTCAGTAGGTTTAAATGTGTTGAAACAGTCCATCACAAATATTTTTTCATTGTGGGGGAAATAATACTTTTGGGAGTGGCCTTTTGTGACAGATAAGTAGACCGTCACAGATAAAAAGTGGATTGCAAATATACATCACAAATAGTCCAAATGATAGCCTTTTGTGACAAAAGTTTAACTGTAAAAAGTCTTCCCCAATAAAAAACTATAAATATGTGCATCCCCCACTCCCTTAATCACAATCACCTACAACACTTCCGTTTCTACCGAAAAAACACTCTTGTTCCAGACCTGACCTTCATCTCAGTAGATTCAGGACCATATCTACAAATCCATTGTCAAAGTACCAATTTCAAGGTATTTTTTTAAACTTTATATTTAATTATTAGTAATATTTTCTATTTATTTGTTTTTTTAATTTATATAGTTTTAGTAATTTAATTTTTTTAAATTGGAATTACATTTAGTATAAATTAGTACAATTTAATACAAATTGCTATAATTTATTATAAATTGTTATAAATTATATTAAAATAGTATGAATTAATAAAAATCATTATAAATTAGAATAAATTAATAAAAATTAGTATAAATTGATATAAATTAATAATAATAATTATATATTATTATAAAATTACTATAAATTGATATAATTAATTTTGAAATTCATATAATTTTTTATAAAATAGTTTAAATTCATACCAAGTTAGTACAAATAAATATAAATTAATATTAGGTGACATAATTTAGTATAAATTATTATGTATTTTAAAAAATTAGTATAATTAATAATGAATAATATATATTATTATAAATTTATAAAAATTAAAAAAATTAATAAAAATTATTATATATTAAAATAAATTATTATAAATTGATATAATTAAATATAAATTGATACAAATTATTATTTATTCATAGAAAATTGTATACATTTGTATTAATGAATATACATTTTTATAAAATGACATAATTTAGCATAAAATAATAAAAAATAATATAAATAATTATAAATTACTATAAATTGATATAAGTTAACATAAATTGATATAAGTAACTATAAATAAGTATAATTTAGTATTAATTAATATAGATTATTATAAATTATTATTAATTACTTACAAATTAGTATAAATAAATATCCATTTTTATAAATTGATATAATTAGTACAAATTAATATAAGTTATTATAAATTAATATAAATTAATAAAAAATATTATAATTTAATATTAATTTTAAAAAATAAGTATAAATTAATATAAGTTATTATAATATAGTATTAAGTAATGAAAATTATTATTTATTCATATAAATTTACAAAAACCTATTACTGATTAATATAAATTAGTATAGGGGGAGATGAGAGATGTGCAGCTGAGAGAGGGCGATGAGTGCAGATGCCGCAACTCGTCAAGCTTCACATATATGGTTGCCGGGAACACCCACATTAGATCTGCTGCTCCTGATGTCTACCTGACACCTGTTTATTCCTTTCATCTGAGGACATTTCGTTAGAGAGGCCAGACGACCATTGCATTTTCAAATGAGGAGATTCATTTCCTATCTTCTGATCTCAGATTTGTTCTTGTTGGTAAATTCTTTGAGCATCATCCCTCTCTTATTTTTCTTTGGAAATCATTCAAATCCATTGGTTTTACTGATTTTGAAATTTTCCTGCTCAACTCACTGAATATTGCGATTCGTTTCTCCTATGAAAATAATTACTATCGACAATGGTTGAGGGGTTCTTGGAATTTTGGGGGTTGCATGATGAAGGTCCTAAAATGGTCTCCTACGTTTGACTTCAGCACTAAATCCCCAATTCTCCCTGTCAGGTTAGGGTTTCACAGACTATCGTTGCACTTCTTCAAACAAATTGGACTCTTTCCTATTTCTAAACTTATAGGTCATCCCATTAAGTTGGACACTCCCTTGGAGATTGTGGCTGTGAGAAGGACCCTTTGAATAATCATTATGTTGGAAAACCTCTGCTGAGTAAAAGGAAATCATTTTGGGTTGAGAAAGAGAGAATGCCTCTTGTTGAATAAGCTGAACCCTCGAATTATAAGGCCCCATTTATGTCTTCATCGGTCCCATATTCTTCCCCAGTGCAGCCTCAGTGCGCTCAGGTAGATTTTTTTCTGGGTTTGTGGATGCGGTCTATAATTATGAACCTATTAAAGAAAATTTAGGAGCGGTTACACCTTCTCATGAGACTGACCAAGAAACTCACTCTATTTCTGGTGATTCAAATCATGCTGATAATGAGCATGCACTTTAAATTGAGGATGCTTATATGCAATCGAGTGCCAAAAAAGGTAAGGAAACTCTTACTGATCCTGATGGTTTCATCACTCCCCATCCCAAGAAGACTCGAAAACACATTGATTACTCTAAGTTGGAAAGAACCATTGTCACTAGATCTTCAGGGATTCAAATGAAGGAAATTCACATCCCTCCACAACTAGTACTCCATGAAAATCCACTGGCATCCATATCCTTTGAAGAGGGGGACTCCTCATTGGGTGAAAAAGAACCCTACCATTGGATTGAGGATCAAGAGGATATAATTAAGCTTATAAATTGAACTTTTGTGATTAATGAAGGATACAAGGATGACTTTTACCCTTGGATTGAGGAGTAAGAAAGGGTGTCTTTTGGAAGATATCATAACAAGGAAATATTTGTTGATGACTACCTCAATATTAGGGAATGAATGTTTGATAGAGTGTAATTTGAGCTTGATCAAAACCCTGATTTTAATTACCTTCAACTTCTATGGGAATAGTTCTCTCGTAGGATTGTCTCCGCTGCTTCTTGATGTTTCCATGGTTCTGCAGCTCTAGGAGGGTGTGGTAATCTGCCTACTGTGTTCTTCTTGAACAATCTCACCATGTATCCATAACACAAGTTTGGGGAAATTCAGACCTTGTCATGTGTGGTTGTGGGTTGTGCCTTTTTGTGTTTTATGACTTGGAGGATGATGATGGTGCCACTCAGAAAGTAAAAGAGATTGTTGTCCCAGATGACATGTATTTGCTAGATTATTCAATTCCTCAGCAATGGAGAAGAAGAAGATAGCTTTTCCTTGCCGAGTCAGAGGCTGTTACCTTGTGTAATGTGAGAACGCTTGTTCCTCAAGAATTTCTATCCATATCTTTGGGTGGTCAAAATTTTAGCTGTTCATGTGAACAACACAGATGCTGAACTGGGTGGAAGCATTCAGCAAAGAGTACGTGCTACAACAATAGGAAATGATGGCATTTTCTACATAAATGATTCCATCACTACCCCTTTGGTGTTTCCTTAAGTGAGACATTCTAATTACCTGCTCTACATATTGTGTTTGGTGAGGACTCCAACATGGGTGGCTGCAGCTCTATGTATGCATGCTTACTCTTATGGATTTGCATGGATTGTTGAGGTGCTTCTTGCCACTTTCTCTCTTCTTTTCACTTTTTTATCTTGCTGGTACAAGATCACTGTACCTCGTGTAATCACCTGACTTTTTATTTTTTCGTAATAAATTTTGGGAAGCATGGGTTCTACACATGCTCCGAGCCTTCCTGAGTAATATAAATTAGTATAATTTATTATAAATTAGTATAAATTAGTATAGTTTAGTATAAATTAATATAAGTTGTTTTTATTAGAATAAATTAGTATAAATTAATATAAATTGGTATACACTCATATAATTAGTATATATTATTATAAATTAATATAAATTAGTATTAATTACTCTAAAATTAGTATAATTTATTATAAATTGATATAATTTAGCATAAATTAATAAAAATACTATAATTAAATATAAATTATATAAATTTATAAAATTTGTATAAAATATTATAAATCAGTGTAAATTAGAATTAAAATAGTATAAATCAGTATCATTTAGTATAAATTTATAAAAATTGATATACATTAGTATAAATTAATAAAAGTTATTATACACTAGTATACATTGTTATAAATTAATATATATTACTATAAATTAATATTAATTCCTTACAAATAATTATAAATTAGTATTAAAATAGTATCAGTCAGTATCATTTAGTATGCATTTATAAAATTGAAATACGTTAGCGTAAATTTAAAAAATTTATTATAAATTATTATAAATTATTATAAATTAATATATATTACTATAAATTAGTATCAGTTCCTTAAAAATAAGTATAAATTTGTATAATTTACTATAAATTGGTATAATTAAAATAAATTAATATAAATTTGATATAAATTGATAAAATTAATGTAAATTAATATAAATTACATTCAGTTATTAAAAATTAGTAGAAATTCATAAAAATTAGTCTAAAATAGTGTAATTTCTTTTGTCAATTTGTATAAATCAGTATATTTTAGTAAAAATTAATAAAATTTGATATAAATTAGTATAAACAAATAAAAGTTACTAAAATTCAATATAAATTATTATAAAACAATATATATTACTATGAATTAGTATCAATTACTCCCAAATTACTGTATATTAGTATAATTTACTATAATTTGATATAATTTAGTATAAATTACTAATTATTGACATTAATTCCCCAAAAATTAGTATAAATTAATATAAATTAGTAAAAATTATTATCATTTAGTCTAAATTAATTAAAATTAGAATAAATTGATGCATTAATATAAATCCATATTAAGTCCCCATAATTTATTTTAAATTTGCATAATTTTCTATAAATTGATATAATTTATATAAATTAATATATATATTACTATAAATTAATAAAAATAAATAAAATTCTCAAAAATTAATTTAAATTAGTATAAATTAGTATCATTTAGTGTAGAATAAAAAATTGATATAAATTAGTATAAATTAATAAAAGTTGGTCTTCATTAGTATAAATTATTATATATTAACATATATTACTATAAATTAGTATGAATTCCTTAAAAATTGGTATAATTTACTATAAATTGATATAATTTTCATAAATAGATACTAATTAGTAAAAATTAGTATCATTTAGTATAAATTAATATATATTAATATAAATTAGTATTAATTCCTCATAAATTAGTATAAATTAGTATAACTTAATATAAATTGACATAAATGATATAAATTAATATTAATTACTATAAATTAATATAAATTCTTATAAATTAATATAAAATAGTACCAATTAGTATAATTTTGTATAAGTTAATAATAATTGATATAAATTAATATAAATTAATAAATGTTTTTATAAATTATTATAAATTATTATATATTATTGTAAATTAGTATTAATTTCTCACAAACTAGTATAAATTAGTAAAATTTACTATAAAGTGTTATAATTTATATAAGTTATTAATAATTACTCACAAATTAGTATAAATTATTTAGTATAATTTACTATAAATTGATATAATTTTGTATAAATTACTCTAAATTAGTACCAATTCCCCGTAAACAAGTATAAATTAATATAAAATAGTAAAAATAATTTTAATTTAGTAAAAATTAATAAAAATTAGTATAATATACTTTAAATTGATATAATTTAGAGTACATTACTATAAATTAATAAAATTAGTAAAAATTCATATTTTAAAATATTTTAATTTGTAATAATTTTTAAAATACAATATTTTATTAAATATATTATAAAAATAATTAAATTTTCATTTAATGAAAACAATTTCCTAATAAATTTTAAATAATAAATTAATCAATCTTATTTTTTATAATAAAACTATAAGAAATAGACAAAAAATTTCACTACAATATCATGATTGGAAAAATTATCATAGAAATCCAAATGGAACTGGTATAAATCCTATCCACATCAAGGGAGTCAAAGTATTTATATAATTTTCATCATCAAATTCAAAATTTGTTTCATAAGGGGTAATTAAGTGCCCATCTAATAAGTTTGATATAAAAAGATATAAAATGTTTGATAATGTTGGGGTTCATATTTTACATTTTGGTTTTTGTAATAATTATTACTTTAGGTATAAAAATGGTGAACACTATTTATAAAGAAATACAATTTTTTTGGTTCCAGAACCATATTAGTTTCAAAATTTAGAAAATGATGCTTCTAGACTATGTTTTCAAGAAATAGAAACTTAAAATGATGATTCTAATATTAAATTGGAACCATTCAGGATTTATGTTTTATTGAAATCTGCCAAGAAGGCATTATATCCCAGATGAAAGATAAGTAAATATGAATATGTTATAAAATTTATTTTTATTAAATATGATTTTGGAATTTCAAATAGTTGTTTTAGACAAATGTTTTCGTTAGTTAAATTGTTATTTCCTAAAGGGAATACATCACCTACAAATTTCTATGAAAACAAAATGTTGGTTCAAAATTTGTACCTTAGTTATCAAAAGACCCATTCATGTTTAGATGGATACATCCTATATTATGGTGAATATGAGTTTTTAGCTAATTTTCCAACATGTGGACAATCAAGGTGTAAATAGGTATAATAATAAAAGTCAAAATTTATTCCAATTAAAAAATTGAGGTAGATTTCAATTACATATAGAACATAACATCTATTTATATATCCTAACACAACATCATTGATAAAATGGAATAGATCCAGTGTTTCCATTGGTAAAATCTAAAACTATCTATGTGATGGTGATTCTTAGAAACACATTGATCAAGTGAATCCATATTTTAATTTTAAACCTCATAACATTTGATTGGGTATTTCAACTAATGGATTATTTCCATTTACTACTTACCGTAGTAAATATTCTTTATATAATATTTTCATAACTTCATAAAACTTACCTCCTTAGATGTTTATGGAGGTGTTGGAGTTGGTGCCCTAAAACCAACTTCTATGTAATTTATGATAAATATGCATTCATTGTTTTAAATATTAACAAACTACTTATAACATCATTATTTTTCTTCTATGTGACATAGTATGTGATAATGTCTTAAGAGTAGATATCAAACTAAAAGTTCATAGTAGTTATTCGCCATGATGAGAACCGAGAAGTGATACAACACTACTTTTTAATATATGTTCTATAGCCGGATGACATCATTTGAGGCACAGAAATGATACAAGTTATCAGGGATGGATACTCATAGGACTTTGATACACCTTCTCATGGTGTACCCCTTGGTAATATCCAGTAGGATATTATGAGAATGAGACCTTCCAGTAGGAAATCCACATTTATAGGTTTCATTGGATGTTTCTATCTACAAATGTTTTTATTGGTCCTTAAACTTTAAGATTATTATTAATGAATATTGTGAGTCATGTACTTTGATGTATTGATTAATGCTACGAAGACAAATGTTCGCAGTGAGGTAGGATACATTGGGCACATCAAAAGTAATATTGCATTAATGAATAATGTGAGAAAGGATTTATCCATTATATTCTTTAATGGAATTTCATATCTTATACCCCTTGATGGAAATGATATATCCTAAATAAATCCCCAGCTATGGTGTTCTATAGGCAAGTTCTATTTTTATAAAGTCAAATAAATAGATAGTAGAGCATATAGGTTGATGAAACTGGCATGCATCCTGGTCAATTTGAGATATTGTGATAAAGAGATTATATTACACCGTAAGAGTTCGTATGAGGTAACATGTCATTATGACACTAACTCCTTTCTCTATGGGTGTCTTGGTGTGTTACTAGATGTTAACCTTGGACTTTAGGCTGCTTCGCCTAATGCCACTAAGAAGAGGCCTATAGGGTAACACATTAAGTGTATTTAGAATATTTGTTAAATAATATATTATTATTTATTATTTAATAGGTTTAATAAATATTATTACCATATGTGGATTAATAAAAATTCATGTATGGTTGATCACATTTATTATGTCACAATTTATTCGAGAGAATGTATTGTGAGCGGAATATTTAAAAAATATTTATTTTCTATTTGGTGAATATAATATTTATTTATTTATTGGTGAATAATATAGTGATATTTATTTAATAAATAAATAGACATTATTCAAGGCCTAATAAATATTATGGAGGAATAGTGGTACATTTTTAATGATTCGGTGAAAAATAATAAATATTGAATATTATTTAATAAAATAATATTTAATTATAATTCGTATGTTTAGCATATGTCAAGAAATAATGATATTATTATTATTATTTTACATGGGGTTTTTCTTAGATTAAATAAATAATTAAGGATAGTTGTGTAATTATTTTATTTTAACCCTAGCAATATAAATACCCAATTATGTTCATTTCTCAATATGACTAATTAATTTGTATTCGTTATGCACGAAGGATTTGGAGAATCCTCTCAGGACAAGAGAGCTCCGTTATCCAAGAATTCTCTATAGAATGGAGAGAAATCCTCCTCCACTAGATCGAGGATAACGCTTTGGAAACAGTTCTCAAAGCGATCAATTGCGGATGACGCAAGCACAAGGATCTTCCATGCTAGTACCCAAAGATTCATTCGGTGACGTCTAGATATTCATGGAACACATGTGGATCACCATTAGAGTAAATCTATAGTTTTTTTCTATAAAAAAATTATGGTGGACCACATATCTATCACCATATTCATCAAAGAAGAAAGAATTCCAACAAGGGTAATTTTTTTAATTAAATTAATTATAAATAATATGTGATAATACTCTCTCTATATTTTTGTGTAACTAACCGTTTTCGATTTCATTGATTCAATTCCATTGATCATGGTGTTCATCGTCACATAGATCTCAGATTTCTTATCAATTATGGAAAAAAGAAAAGTTGGGCACCGCCCATCACACGCTTCCACTATTCCCATAACCTACAAGAGGAACCATATATATGTATATATATGGAATTACTAATTCAAGGAAACTATAAATATAATATTTTATTTTAATCCATTTATTTATGAGTTTATTTGATTTTGGAATGGTGATGGAACTACTTATGATATAGTTTCATGTCAAAATTTTATACACAAAGATGCATTAATATGGAAAATTAGTGACTTTATGGAATATGATATTTTATCTTCATGGAGTACACATGGTAGATAATCTTGTCCACACCTCATGGATTACACCAAATCATTTTTTCATGTCAATGAAATAAATCCTTGTTTTTTACTGTCATCAGATATTTCTTATTGCAGATCATCAATTCCAATGAAATATAAAGAATTTTATAAAAGTTGGAATTATAAGAGATAAACCTAAAATAGTTTTCTTATGTATTAATATAAAATATATTTTCTATTCATGAAATACTATTACATTTGGACCGACTATAAACCAATAAAAATTGGTGGGTTTGGGAGAGATCACAATTGGATAAAGAAAATTATTTTTTAGGAGTTTCTATATTTGTCTAATTTTTTTGATCATCACATGTTAGATGTAATGCATATTGAGAAGAATTGATTTGATAAAATATTTTATACCATTTTGGACACACCTGACAAGACCAAAGATACCATAAAGGCTTAGTTAGATCTTACCCAAATTTGCAGGTGTCTTGAACTTGAGTTATTAGAAAATAAAATATCATAAAAATTAATGAAGCCCTAACAAGTTTATACATATTTTAAAGAAATTAAATTATTATTTTTTAGTGGATTAAATATTTGAGGTTAATAGAGAGCTATGCTTCTATTTTTTCTCATTGCATCTAAAATGGACATATTAATAGGTTAAAAAGTCATTAATGTCATGTCACCTTGTAAATATTACTGTCTATTGTGTTTATATGGATTTTAAAATTTTTAATTTGTGATGTGTTGAATGAAATATCATATTTATTTTAAGAAATTTATTCTAAAAAAATAGACTATGATGCACTAATTACACTGCAAAAATATTTATAAATTTATGTAAATTGGAAAAATATTTCCTTCAGCCTTGTTTGACTCAATGAAATATCTAATATTAAATTTTCCATATGAATATAAATATAGAAGTCCATTAAAATTATTATGGACGTATCTATTAAATAGATGTATGAAAAAAAATTAATAATAAGGTACGTAACAAGGCATTAGTTGAAGGGTCAATTTTTGAAGCATACTTATAGGAGGGAATTTCAAATTCCTATTCTTATTATATTTGATCTAAATATATTTCAAATCTTAATCGAATGGGTCCCAGTGAGTAAAATTTTGATGATTTAATAGACAAATGATTTTAAATATTTAATCATTTTGAGCTTATTTTGGGTGCCCATCATGAATAATGGATTATAAATGGAGAGCTGCACAGAGCTCATATATGTATTCTGCTCAATTATAATGAAATGACACAATTTATGTAGTAAGTACCACTTTTACTTATATTTTTTAAAATATTTGTTAAATGTAAATTTATATTAATTATTTCATAGATTATATGATGATCATATTAAAAACAAAGCATTCCAATTACCCTAGATACTCTTGAAGAATACCAACAACATAAATTTTTCTACTGGTTTCAAAGGTCGGTAAGTTAAACTATTTACGATCAAACATATGAAATCAATTTTTTATTTTATATATTTTGAATTATTATTTTTTCTTTAAATTAGTATCGTAATATGGAAATAAAATTAATATTTAATTATATGCCTTGAGTATACACCATAAAAATTAGTCAAATCTTATAATGCGTACACGGTTAATGGATTTAGATTTCATACACACAAATATGATGAATCAAAAAAATCAATGAATAGCGCTGTTTGTTTCAAAGTATAAAATCACAAAGAAAGTGAATTTGGATTTTATGGAATATTGGATGAAATAATTTAGTAATGTAATTTAAGTTAGAATTACATAAAAAAATTTAAATGACATTGGTTTGATATTTATTGAAGGTTGTGTGTTCATTAATGACATGGAATCACTGATATTAAACATAAAAGTATTCTTGTATCAAATAAACCATTTTTTAAGCATATTAATCAAATTAATTTTATTATGTAAATTAATTTTCTTCCTTAATAGATTTAAATTACTAGTGGAGTGTAATAAAAATGAAATCTCGTCAGTTTATAGAAAATGAATGTGGTGTCGTTGAAGTGAAAAATATTGACATTTTACAAGAAGTTTCACTAAATATACATCTTAATCAAAGATATATAGATATCAATAATGCCCCAAAGTTAAGGGATGATGGTGTTGATAATTTCAATTATGTGACCAATGAATTTAATTTTACAAGGATTGATGAAATTAAAGCTCGTATGGAAATTGATGATACTGAAGAGGAAAATAATGAATTTGAAACTAATGAAACTAAATATGAAATTGATGATAAAGATGAAGAATTATATATTATATTTTTTTCAATAAATATTTATTAATTTTTTATATTTGATATCTGTATTTACATTTCTTTGTAGGTAACATTATTTTCACCCAATTTCTTTAAAAAAAGGTTCTATATTTTTTAATTTATTTATATTTTTTATAAAGTACATAATTTTTTTATAAAAATAATTATATGATTGAGATACCTCAAGAAAATTATGATGACATGATTCATATCTTGACTAAGGATGGTCTACCTAGTGATGTGCCTCCTAATTAATCAGCTAATGGTGTTGACCCAACACTATCTACTGGGATTTGTTACGGCCTTTCATGATTAATGATTTCAAATCCTATTCTAGAGAGAAATCCATCTCTTAACTTTGATCCTCAAAAGAGGAAGTGAGTTTAAATATAAATTCTATTTAATTTTAATAAAATTTATTCTATTTATTTTTTATATTAATTTTTTTATTATTTCCAAAGTATTTCATATCTAGACATTGGTCATGCTAGTTTTATTTTGAGGAACTATTTTTTTTCTTCATGGGTTTCATGGGATTAGGTTCCTATCAAGTTAGGTCATTATATGTTTGAGCACTAGTTGGTACATATAAATAAATACTATTTTTTATTTTATATTTATATAATTTTTATTTTAATATATTATTAAATATTTGTAGAGTTTATGGTCTCCTATTGATGAGATCATGAGATCCACTATTTTGGAGGCATGAGAGCCTTGCATGCATGATTGTTTCCATTGGTTTTTACCTACCCTTTATAGAAGAGCTATACGAAGAGAATATGAAACTGAATTTGATGAGTTTTATAGGCCTTATTGACCATATTGTTCCCCTGCTCATGCTTGTGTGGGATTGTGCATGTACTTGATGGGTGAAAATTTCCAGAGGAGATCAAATTATAGTCGACTAAATTAGGGGAGACAGGATCTCATACATATATATGGGAGTTATAATTTCAGTATACATCATTGACATTTCGTAATTAATATAATTTAATAATTATTTATATGAATTTTTAATACTAAATGTATATGATAAATTTACATAGTCTGTAGTTGATCCAACCATTACAGATGCTGATGTGTACAAGAAGGTTCACATTAATAATAGTACTATATAGATTATCAGTGATAGGAAGTGACATGTTGTGCTTAGTATTTTTTTCTTATATTTTGTAAATTAACATAATGTTTTTAATATTATTAATTTATATTTATATGGTTGTAGGATACACATGATATAGAGGTTTATTGTATGCATGAGATTCAGGATAAAACAGTTGGAAAGGATGAGGAATCATGTGAGACATATTCTGATGAGGTAGCTTGGATGCAGATGACGATGACTAGTCTCTAGAAAGGTTGAGTGATCGGTATAGGTTTATGATCGACCCTAACTAGTTATCATGGCATTAAAGTGATGGAATCATATAGTATAGAGAGAGTAGCATCGTCATCATCATAATTTATTAATGTAGAGTATATGGTATGGTTACGAGCTCATAATAAGGTTATATAGTGATTGAACAAAGAGAAAGAGTAGTAGAAATGATAATATGAATTAAAACAAAAGTATCAAGAAGAAAAATGATGGTAGAAAAAGAAAAAAACATGAGGAGATGACTGAGTATATGTGAAACACCCCATAATAACTGACCACTAAATCAGTTGTCGGACCGGTCTCCACATGGCCTCAAGTGCATCATCCCATATGCTAGAGACTACTTACTAGTAGTGAGGGTCTTAGGAGGTGATAGTGGGGAGACTATACCCTCTTATCAGAGTAGAAAAACTATAAAATCAATATGAAACAACATAAAATGGAGGAAGCATCAATAATATAAGACAACAACAGAAGAAAAATAATAGAAATTTAATAAAAGTGGTCAATGCTAGTTTATATAAGAATGCATGAAAGATGATGATACATAAGCTAAAATAGTGAACATAAAACATGCTTTAAAAAATAGAATATTATAGGACTCAAGAAAATAAAATAACTAAAAATACAACGGGTGATCTCCACAAACATTCTGATCTCTAGCTCAATCCATCGCTCCTAACACCTAGGTACACACACAGAACAACAAGCAATGTCCAAGGCCCTGTGAATAAGAAGGTTTACTTGGGTAACTTAGTGAAATGGTGTCCCAAGAAGGGTGTGAGATATAAATATCAACAGGTTGGCACCCACAATGTCTAACCCAATCTAGATGGTGCAATATGAATTAAATAATGTTCAAGTATAGAGTAGTTTTTAACAGAACAAAATAATAAAACAACCCATCCAAACTCCCAAGGGACACATGACAACAATACCGGCTTTGGCTCATAGTCGGAATATGTATGAAAATGTCACAATATATATATATATATATAAAATATAGATACAAACACACACAAACATAAATATATTTTCTTGAGTGGACCGGTATGTAACACGTAGGAATCCAAAAAACCAACCTATGAGCTGATAAGCTCTACTCACGGGGTTGTAAGCCCTATATATTTGAAGTGGACCGGGACGTAACACATAGGCATCCAAAAACCAGTCTATGAGATGATAATATCTACTCATAGGGTAGTAAGATCGATATATATATTTTACTGGAGTGGATCGAGACGTAACACGCATGCATCCAACAACCATTCTATGAGTTGAAGTGGACCCAATATATATATATATATATATATATTACTGGAGTGGACTGGGACATAACATACATGCATCCAACAACCAGTATACGAGCTAAAGTGGACTCAATATATATATATATATATATATATTGAGTCGACCAGGACATAACACACAGGCATCCAACCACCATTCTAGGAGATGATAATCTCTATTCATGGGATTGTAAGCCTGGAATCATGATAGAGTGAGGGTCATCACCCATATCACTCGGGATGGTGAGTTTTCACATCTTGGAAACACTCTAGATGACACGTGGTGCAAAAAATCCTATCACCCATATTTAATTAGTGGTGAGGGTCTCTATTCCCAACATCGTTGTAAAGGAGCGCGTGTCACTATACTCATCAAACCTCCCTTACCATCATTCTCAGCCTCTATAAAGGAATATAAACTGTATAACTGGTATGGTGTATTACATCCCATATATAATCAATTATATAGTTCATTATATAGAAAATGCACCTTTATGATTCAATCCATGAGGCAGTACCTCTCATGCTTCGTATTTAAATCCATCCCATTATAACCATTTTCACATTTATAATATAATGCATAAGGCTATACCTCTTACACATTTCAAAATCCATGTCCATATTCATAATTTAATACATAAGGAATAACCTCTTATTCCTTTCAATTAAACATGTGCAAGGCAATGTCCATATCTATATATGAGATTTAACGCATGAAGCAAGGACCTCTCATGCATGTCATTAATCAAGCCAAGACTTTAATGCATCACATTTCAGTAAAATATGGAAACCTAGTCATAAGGATCCACAAGTCCATTGGAATTTGTAATGGTCAATTCATCAAGAAGGATGATATATCTAGCTTAAGCCACCCCGTACAATCAATTTACCATAACCAATTAATTCTTTTTGCCTAAACATGGAAAATTTATTTATAAGACTCAAAAGGTAAAATGGAAGGTGTTACGGTAACAAGGCATACACCTACACAAGAAAATTATTTTAACTAATTGAGTAGGACAATTTCATTCATATTATTAAAAGGGAGTGAAAGATAACTTTCTAAAAAAATCATAAGGAATTATCAATGAAATAAGACAATCAAGTATAAAATTATAATCATTAATTTTTATCTTGAATACTGTGCACATATTTTGGAGGGGTTTTATTATTAAAACATGTCATTATTCATAAAATAATTCATTTATCATATTTTACATTTCATTCATGAACATACTCAATTCACATCAAATAAACGTTAAATCTAAAAATCATACTACATTAATTAAAAACTACTGACGGTGCAAGAAGTAAATTAATTAATACATTCATAAAATTAATGAGAAAAAGATTGGGATCCTACCTCAAAAGAAGACCAAACTGAACTCTCCGCAGGTGTGACTTTGATGATGGAAACAATTGCTTCACACTTTCATGCACATACACTTATATATATATTTATAGACCCCATAATCATATGTACACATTACCCTCACCATGAGGGAACATGTACAAGGAGGATATAAATATATATATACATGTACCTATGTATGTGTGCGCAGGTCTTAGAGGAGCCATGAAATGATCTAATTTAACTATGGATGTTGGCAGCAATCCAAATAGACCTAATCCCTTAGAATTTAGTGAAGAATGTAAGAATAAGCAAGAAGACATACCGAGAGACCATTATCATTCCCTAATACTAGAAGAAACACAAAAATCAATCAACACCTAACCTGAGGGTTTCAGATGAACAATGTTGGGTAACGGGGAGACCAAAATCTTCTAGAATAAGGGAAGAAGAGAGAACTGAAGGGCTTACATTGGAGATTTGAAGAAGAAATAGGAAGAAATGGTGGAAGAAATGGCGCACCAATAGGGATCCAAAGGGTGTGTCACATGATATGAAGGAGAGGGGGCTAGGGTCACATGTAGGTATAAGAGGAGGATAGGAAGGGGGAACCCCTTATGGGTTTACTTAAAACCTAAATAATAATAACTAAAAGCTTAATAATAATAATAATATCATTATTATTATTAATAATACATTTCCTTTATTCTTATTTTCCATTTCCCCTCATTTTATTTATATTTATTTTACATTTTAAACTAATTTAATTAAATTTCTAAAATAAAACACATCGCATGGTTTGATGCTGAGTGCCTCATTGTTTTATTAGACAAACTATGTGCCACTGTCAGAACCTCTAGGAATTTTTATTTTCCAAGCTCGGTGGTCCCGAAACTTGATGAGACACCTGAGGGAATTATCGACCTTTTCCCAAGTCTAAAACAACACTTTAAAGGGTTCAAACTCTCAGAATTACATTCTGAATCTTTGTTTTAAAAACACCCCATCCAGTAAACACAAAAATACAAATTCACTCTAAATTTTTACCTTGGTTCAAACAGTGATCATTACAACTTCCCCACCTTAGAACTCCTAATCCCGAGAAGCCTTTAGGAATGATGAAAACATCACCTGACCTACAAGGGTCGTGAAGGTTCATTCAAATGGCCACGTTGCATTCTCAAACAACCAATTCACCTTCAAGAATTCATTTAAGAAAATGTAACTTAACCCATTAAGATATGATCCAATTCCAGTTTCCCAACCGAAACACTAAAGAAGAGATTACACGACCTCGTTTAGATAGAGATATTATCACTTCATCATAACTTGAACATCTAGATGAAGGTTCTCCCCACCTTAGGCCTTAACATTATAAAGGGGATAATTCCAAACCACGGCACCTCCCATAATTATAATTTCTTACAAGACACATGTCTAAGAATTATAATGATTATTATAGCATGTTTTATTTAATAGAGAAAACCCAATTATATCTGAGGATATAACAGGCTCCTAACTGTAAGGAATGGTAGAATCTTGATCGACCAAACAGAAACTGGTCACCAAGATTTCCTATATGATAATGCCAACCCTTTACACCACACTTTACATAAACGAGAGGTGTGTTTGAATTAGTTATTTATGACCGTACAAATTCCAAAAAAGAGAAAAAGTCGAGAAATCTCTAGACGAACCTTCAAAAAATGATTAGCTTTGAAATCCAGCTTATTACAAACAGAACTGCGATGCCTTCTCCTAAGGAACCTCACATTACAATGAACATGCTCACTGAAGCCCATAAATGATATCCAGTGATGTTCTCCAATCAAGAATCACCTCTGAGCCCAACAAAAAGACTTTGATAATGTTGGATTCTTTAAATTAGAGTCCATAGAATAAACCCAAGTAGCCCATACTCCATATTTACAAGTGAGACATTGGTACAAAGCCAAGATGTCTACATTAGTTCAATGACTACACTCAGAGCAGCATCTTCCTGGAGATCGATTCAAAGGAAATGACTGGTGTCCCAGAGTCTATGCGAGGCATTCATACATGGGAACCCAAGGATCAATCAAGAATAACCAAGCCTCTAAAACTTTTAAAGAATTAATGTGGTGTATGAATGACGCTATCTTAGTGTATCAAGGATGATGTCAATGTAGGGGAAATGCCTATCAATTAATAGAATACACTAAGAGAATTTTCACAATTTCCAGTAAATCATACCCAATTACTAGAAAGAAGAATAGCCAAACCACTACTAGTCAACTCCTTTTGAGAGGGATTTAGATCCACCTACCGAAACATCATCACTAACCCATCACAAGATTTCACCACTTGATTCATTCTATGATCACTCAAGATTTAACCACAGAAGCCCATCTGAGACCAACGGTGTTTCCAAGATTTTCATACATAGAAAACCATAACCGAGTTGTGCTGCTGAGCAAGAATTGACATGTATTTAAAACTTGAAATCCTCAAGGGCATACACAAAATCCAACCATTTTCAAATGGTCCTCTTTGGTTGTATTCCTTATAATTGGAAGGACATGTAACCACTATGACCGATGTGACACTCCCCCTATTAGGAGTTTCATAGTCAATGATAGAGAAGATAAACTAGTCACTCGCAAACATGTTATACCAAAAACACCTTAAATGAATGTGTAAAACTACCTTGAGTCAGACTCACCACCATCAAGGAATTAGACAAGGAAACTAAAACCAAACTGAACTACGTTTCAAAACACTAGAGTCTTTTTAGAGTTATCCTGAGCATCATGATGAACTTGATTGACAACAGGAAAGTCTCTCTACTATGGAGATGAATCAATTATATACACAACAGTACAAGGATCAACAATACAAACAAACTCAAACTATTCATTACAACATTTAGCAATTGATGGTGCCATGTGTATCAATAGATACTACCCCGAGGTTTAGAAAAAAAAGATGACACACCATCAATACTATGCATAGACTGTCCACCCTATGAATTCAAGAATCAGATTTTTAGTACAAGAAATTTAACCCAAAGTCATATTTCCTCATATGACTATTAACCTGGATGATTATATAACAATTTATCCATCACTGAAAAAAATAAAGGGGTTAAGTGACCTACTAAGTGGCCGACCATGCCTGAGGAATGTCTAACTAGATGAAAAAAGCATTAATCGACGATCAACCACAAAAAGGTCAAGGATACCATGACCACTCATCAAAACAAGGGTGTACTTTTGAAACTAAAAGTTCTACTAGGGAAAAATTCACCCAAATGACACCAAATGTTAGAAAAAACACAGTATTAGCAAGAAATTTATACTTTTAGGGTGCTACCTACTATGGTCTAGCCCCTTAAGAATGCATAATATCTTACCCTAATACTAGGTCATGAAAAAAATCACTAGGATCAAAATAATATCATCAATCCATTGATAAAAAGGATAAATCCTTTGGAAAACACCTACAATTCCATTCTAAGGAAACTCAAGGAGAAACTCAAACTACCCTTACACAAGGGTTTTAAATAGAGGACACCACATAGGGTTCAATTTCCAATCCCTTTAAATTTATTCAAATTTAACCTTTAAACATTTAAATATTAAAAAAACACCAAGTACTCATTTTAAAACAGAAGTACTAAGTACTTTATTTTCAACCAACTACCTAGAGAAAAATAAGAAAGTTATAAAAAAAATTCATCTTTAAACCATTAATAATTCATTTATTGACATACCATTATTACAAGAAAAGTTATCATAATAAATTCATTTTAACTTGTGAGGTGACCTACAAGGGTCCCATAAGACAACTTGAGTCCATTGGAATGAAACCCAATAACATTTTCTTATTTATTAAGGTTTGAAAACACCCAAATGGGTTATCACATAAGAATAATTCACTAAATGACCTACTTGGGTCTTGTTGATTTTTTTTTTTAAATTAACCAATTAATTTCAGATTTTAAACAAACAACCCTTTACATTTATAAGCATTTAACGTTATAAAATAGTCATAAATAGAAAATGGTTAAATTCCATGGGTCACCACCACCCTAATCTATAAAGAACCCATACAATTTATTGAATGAATCCTATAAACCATTTAATCAAAACCAATTTCATTTTAGAAGTTAACATGCTCATATAAAATGGTCTAGTCATATGTGTGGCCATCTACCAATCCATAAAGCACCCATACACTTTACAGGTGGTATTTGACTCTAATTTATTAAAAAAATTCACTTAGTATTAGAACTTTAACTACCTTTTTCATTTTTAACACCGGTCTATAAACAAGTATAAAGGTCTAGAGATGGTTCGAGTATATGAGTTACTTTTTCCCATTTGTAAGGTTCCCATACACCTGAAAACTAAAAACTGACTCCCATTTTAATCGAAACTAATTACATTTATCCCACTCCATAAATTACACATGGAAACACAACTATCATGTTATTATAAGTAGTAAACATAGAAAACATGCTATAAGCACCGAATCATGTTGTATAACAAGAAAGTAATGGTAAATAAGCACAGAAGCATGGAATATAATCAAGACATGCTTCATGGAATATAAACATCTCAACATGTTATAAAAGTAGGAATGATTAAGATTTACCAAATTAGGTAAAAAATAAGCATGTTATTTAAAAACATAACATGGCATATAACAAGCACGAAACTTAGAAAAAAACATGGAATAATATTGAAAGCACAAAATCTAAATAAGAAAGGTAGCCTACATAAACAACTACATGGAATGAAACATGCATGACATGTTAATCTCTATGTTCCATTAATGATTCATGCTATGCTTCATCTTTTACATACTGGGCCAAAGGAAAAACACCATAAAATCTTCATAAATCATCAGCAGCGTAAAAGTAAGTCATTCACTCAAGGTGAAATCATATCAATTGTAATAACAAACAACATAATAAACAATCCCAGCCCCAGCCACCTAGACATTTCCCATATGTGGGGTGATTTTTTCCCAAGAATGGATATTAACCAAGAGCCGTCATATTTCTAGTCTCCTGTCTACCAGCCCCAAATAGTAATCCAAAGGGAAAATATGATCTGATACCAATTTAAAATGTCCTAGCCTAACTGACCACTAAACTGATAGCCGAACCGATCGCCACATGGACTCAAGCGCATCTCTCCATATGCTAGAAGATGTCGACTAGAAACGAGGGTCTTAGGAGGTGATAGTGGGGAGACTATACACTCTTATTAGAGTATCACAATGGTTCAAAAATATGAAACAACATACAATGATGAAAAAATAGTAATATAAGACAAAAAAGGAAGATAAATAATAACAATTTAATGAAAGTGGTCAATGCCAGTTTATGCAAGAAAGATTTTTAGATGATGATACATAAGATAAAATAGTAAATATACTTAATGCTTTACAAAACAGAACATTACAAGACTCAAGGAAAAAAAATAACTAAAAAGACGAAAGGCAATCTTCATGAGCATTCTAATCTCTAGCTCAATCCATTGCTCTTAACGCCTAGGTACAAGCACACAACAATATGCAAGGTCCAAGGCCTTGTGAACAAGAAGGTCTTCTCAGGTACCCCAATGAAATGACAGCTTGAGTAGGTTGTGGGATATAAATCCAAGTAGGCCAACACCCATGATGTCTAACCCAATATAGATAGTGCAATATGAATTAAATAGTGTACAGGTATAAAGTATTAATTAACAGAACAAAAATAATTAAACAACCCTCAAGCATCCTAAGGGACACCTGACAACTATAACAACTTTGAGTCATAACTAGAATATGTCTGAACATGTCAGAAATTATATATGTACATAATATATATATAGATACAGACACACACACACACACACAAATATATTTGCTGGAGTGGATCGGGATATAACATGCAGGCATCCAACAACCAGTCTATGAGCTGATAAGCTCTACTCATGGGGTAGTAAGCCCAATATATATATATATATATGTATATATATATATATATATTACTGGAGTGGACTTGGGCAAAACGTGCAGGCATCCAACAACCAATCTATGAGATGATAAGCTCTACTCATAAGGTAGTAAGCGCAATATATATATATTACTAGAGTGGACCTGGACGTAACACGAAGGTACCCAAAAGCCAGTCTACGAGCTAAAGTGGACCCGATATATATATATATATATATATATATATATATATATATATATTGCTTGAGTGGACTGGCGCATAACACACAAGCATCCAACAACCAATCTACAAGCTGAAGTGGACTCGAAATATATATATTTTGTTGGAGTAGATCGGGACATAACACACATGCATCAAACAACTAGTCTATGAGATGATAAGATCTACTCATGGGATAGTAAGCCTAACACCCTGATAGAGTGGGAGTCGTCACCCATATCACTCGGTATGGAGAGTGTGCATGCCATGGAAAAACTCTATATGGCACATGGTGCTCAAAATCCCATCACCCATAGAAAAACAGTGGTGAGGGTCTCCATACCCAACACCAATGTAAAGGAGTGTGAGTCTCCATGCTCATTAGATCTACCTTACCATCATTCTCAGCCTCTATAAAGGAATATAACATGTATAATTGGCATGGGAAGTTACCTCCCATCCATAATCAATTATATAGTTCATTATATATAATAAGAACATTTTTGATACAATCCATCCGGCAATACACCTCTTGATTTTCATTTAAATTCATCCCATTATATCCATTTTCACATTTATAATGTAATGTATAAGGCAATACCTCTTATTTATTTCAAAATCCATATCCATATTTATAATTTAATACATAAGGAATAACCTCTTGTGCTTTTCAATTAAAATTTTCAAAGGCATGGTCATATCTATATATGAGATTTAACACATGAGGCAAGGACCTCTCATTAATTTCATTAATTAATCCAAATCATTTATGGAATCACATTTCATTAAAACATAGAAACCTAGTCATAAGGATCAATATGTCCATTGGAAAGTGTCATGGTAAATTATGTAAGAAGGATGTTATTATCTAGCTTAAGCAACCCTATACAACCCATTTACCATAAAAAATCATTCACTTTACCCAAACATGGAAAATTCATTTATAAGACTGAAAGGGTAAAAAGGAAGGTGTTATGGTAATATGGAATACACCTACTTAGGAAAAGTCATTTAAACTAATTGATCATGACAATTCAATTAATATTATTAAAATATTGAAAAAGAAAATTTTCCACAAAACAAATATAATGACTTATCAACACAATAAGCTAAGCAAGCATAAAATTATAATAATTATTTTTTAGCTTGAATAAAGTGCACCTCAATTGGAATAGTTTTATTATTAAAACATTTCATTGTACATAAAACAATTCATTTATCATATTTAACATTTCATTCATGAACATACTCAATTCACATCTAAGAAACATTAAATCTAAAAATCATTCTGCAATAATTAAAAACCAAGGATGGTGAAATAACTAAATTAATTCATGATTTTATAAAATTAATGGTCAAAGGAATGATAACCTACCTCAAAAGAAGTCCAAGCTAAACTCTCAGCACATGATGACTTTGATGATGACAATGACCGATCCAAACTTCCACACACATCTACTCCTATATATATTTATACACCCCTTAATCCTAATTATACATTCCCCTCTCTATGAGGGAACATGTATAAGAAGGACACACACACACACACATGTACCTATGAATGTGTGTGAAAGTATTTGAGGATCCATGAAATAATCTAATTTTACCTTAGATTGTGTCATCAAACTGAATCGACCCAATCCCCTTCGCCTTTAGAAGTGGATGTTAGAACAAGAAAGAATACACCATGGGAAACCATTTTCATGACCTAATACCAGAAGAAACACAAAAATAGGTAAACCCCTAACACTAGGGCTTCAACCGAACAATGTAGGGAGATGGAGAGACCAAAATCGATAGGATTAAGGGAAAAAGAGAGAATACAAGGCCTTACCTGTGATATTTGAAGAATAAATAAGAAGAAACAATAAAATAAATGGAACACCAAGAGTGAGATAGAGGGGGTTTCACATTCCATGAGAGAGAGGGGTCTGAGATCACATGTGGGTATAGGAGGGGGAGAGGAAGGGGGAAACCTCTTATGGGTTTCCTTAAAACCAAAATAATAATAAATATAAGCTTAATAATAATAATATCATTATTATTACTCTTAATACAGTTCCTATATTTTTATGTTCTATTTCCCCCCATTTAATTTATTTTTATTTTACATTTCACATTAATTTAATTAAATTTATATAAGAAAACACATCCCATGGTTTTCTTCTAAGTGACACACGATTTCAGACAAACCATGTGCCATTGTCAGGACCTCCAAGACTTTTTATTTTCCAATCTTAGGTCTCCCGAAACTCGATGAGACACCCCGGGGACTTCTCATACCATTTACCAAGTCAAAAAACAACACTTTCAAGGGTTACAACTCTCACAATTTCTTTCTTAAGCTCAGTTCAAAAAATAGACCATTTAGTAAACTCAAAAAATCAAATTCACTTTGAATTTTTACATGGTTTCAAACTCAGGTCGTTACAATATGCACTAACCTACACCTTGGTTTCAGAATTGTGTTCCCTCTACCAACAGAACCGGACCCACTACCCCTTAGTGAAATTATTATTATATTTCTTTCTATGGAAAATTTAATTTAATTTATTAATTTTAATATTATAATGTTTTGTTTACTATTTGGCATTTTTTTCAATTTTTTGTTATTTGTGACCGAATTTGCATTCAATCACAAAAAGTATTGATAAAATATTTATTATGATGGAAATAATAATCCATTGTAAATAGTATTTCCAAAAGTTTAATCACAATGGCCAGTTATAAATAATATTAGCTGCGACAATATTTTCTAGAAAAGACTATTTGTGATGGAAATCCATCACAAATAACCCATCATAAAAGACTGATTTTCCTATGGTTAAAAACACCTCTATTGAGGATGAAAATAAGCACCCTATATTTTTTATAACTCCATCCCCAATAAAGAAATACTTTTTATTACTTAACCATATATGAGAGTGTGAATAATTATTGAGATGAAAACTCATTTACATTCTTGGTATTAACACAACAAGACATAAACCATTTTTATTAATTATTAAGGCTAAACCAGAGAGGATGATACCTCCACCTAAAAAATAAAATTATTCATTTTATTATATGGTTAATTAAATAATTTCACAATGTATACTAAGACATCATGAAATCATGTAATATTATATTCATATATATATATAACATATATATTTTATGTAATAATAAAATGATTATATATCATATAATTATATACATAATTAATTTCTTAAAAAGTAAAAATTGTAAAAAAGTAAAGAAATATTATGTTGATATATATATACATAATAAATAAATAAAAAATAGTAATGAAGTATGTATTGATAACTGTACAACTTTATAGGAAGAAACCTGCGTTGGTTCGAATCCCCACTAAGTTGTCAGTGTATGATTCTTTCTTTTTTATTATTATTTCTTTGTTTCACATCATGCAATATGTGAGTTTGTATTTTTATTTTTATTATAAGACATGGTATATTTGAATAAATATTAAAACTACCTAAAAATAATTATATAGTCAATGACGGGGTTGGATCAGCTGGAAGAGTCTTTACCTAGAGTCTAAAAGACCTGGGTTTGAGTCCTCTTATCCAACTCAATTCTATCATTTTTCTCAAAAACAAAAACACACATAGTTTTCTTGTTTACCTTGTAAAAATTAATAATAATAAAAATATAAACAATACCAAAAATGATAATAAAATGTCATAGGTTAAAACTTCTCCCCCATGGTTGTAGTGTTCCTTGGGATTAGACCGGTTGAAGGTTTAAACCCCATCACAAGCATCAGATCTAGGTTTTCCCCTTACCTTTCTATTTAATAATTACTAGTCATGTATGTATATACTACATTCCACATATGTTTTTATGACTTATATTGATTTTATTTTTTTATTTCTTTGTAGGTAAAAAAAAAGAAAATTTAAAAATAAAATGATGTGCCTTTCATTTATTTTGATATTTTTGTTTTTATTAAAAAAATATATAAGAACATAAAAAATAAAATAATAAATTAATTAAAAAAATATCATTTCATGTACAAATTCTATTTAATTACCATAAGGACACTACAAATTTTAGTTGTGTGGGGTGGGGGAGTGGGGGGTCAGTGGATACTTTCTTGAGTTAGTTATAAAATTTTTATCTTTCTTCATTATATCTCTTTTTTCATACTAAAAATTATTTTTATGTGTTTTCTTCTACTTTTTCTTCTTTTCCCAAAGTTTCTGTTACAATAATCATATTAAATACCCACATCATCATTGAATTTATTGAAAATTCAAGATGAATTTCCATATTTCATGTTGTTTTAACATTTTTAGAAAATTCATTTCACTGATGGAATGTGTGTTTGGGGAATAATTTAACATTAATGGTTTATTTTAGTATAATTCATTAATTTTCAATGATATTATAAGTTTTATCTTTATAAAAACCATTGAGATATTAATGCCCTCAATGTGAGAAGATTATATGTTAACTCTGACATTTAAAACTTCCACACATCATTACACTCATCCATGAAGTGTGCATATTTCTCTATTAGTTAAAGTTATATATAAATTATGTTAATATTTTTCACATTTATATAATTATTTTTTCAAACGTTTATTACTTATTTGATTTGTTTCATTACTATACCAGATTGAACTTCACGTGTGTAACTATTATCTAACTATTTTACATCTTAAAAAACATAAATAACTAATTAGGGGTGTTATTAAATGTAAAACATATAAATATATCTAGGTTGATATCTTAAGTTTTTAATTTTTGGAATATATAGGTGAATGGGGTTTGGAATTTGAATTCAAAGGGAATAGAACAGGTTTTGTGGAAAGAATCAAGTAAGAAATTTTTTTAAATGACTTAATCTCACAATATAGAAAGTGTAATGATAAGAATGAAATGGTTGTCTCACACACATGTAAAGATTTATTGGTATGGTTAACTCATGTATTTCCTTTCTAGGAAGTATATATTGCAACCCCATGAAATTTTTATAATCTAATTTATGAGACACTCATTTCCATGTTTATTGAGATTGACTCCGTGGTGTGGTTCTTTCTTTACCCACATTTCTAAAATGAAATGAAATGAATTTTAATTTTAAATCTTCATGAACTAGGTAATATCTTCGTGTATAATATTCTAAAATGATTATATTCATAGGGGTGAAAATATTATGATGTTTGGGTGTGATTTCACCATGATTCACTATTTTATTCCACCCTCCTACCACTGTTTAAAATATTTTTTATTATAAATTCAAAATGTATTAATCAATTTATGTTATCATTTTAATTAATTAATTAATGTTTAATACTATTTTTTTTTCATTTCATGTTTTTTTATATTTATATTACAGGTGGATTTTATTTGGGGAGCCTAACATAAATCCAATGTAAAATAGGTAAAAAATACATGAGATCCCAAGCAAACATGTAGACTAAAATACACTTTATTCAAAATATATTAATCCAATTGGGATGATAATTAGTTTAATAATTTTGAAAATAGTGGGATACAATTATCTATATAAATTAGAATCCCATTTTTTCCATTGAGTGACCATAAATGTGTCATCATTGGAGATAATTTTCATTTTTTATAGTCATGAGGACACTTCTATAATTTGGATATATATTGAGTAATGAACCTCCAATTTCTGCCAAATTTTTGGTTAAGATATTTAAGTTGTGAGGTAAAAAAATTAGTTTTTTCAAAAGTGAGATAAATTTTTTTGTTCGCCCAAATCCTCAATATAATTGGTTTATGAAATTCTAGGTGACCAAAACCGCCTTTCACTTTACCCATAAATTGGAACCATGGGATCTTCATTTGTAAGTTCATCTAATATGGTGAAGTTTCACCATTTTAAAGAGTTAGTGTGTTCCTATTATCATCCTAGACATTTTGGAACTCCCTATCCTCTTAGGGAGAGTTAAAATAAAGAGGGTGATCCAATTGAGCTTCCTCTTCCTCTGGATGATGATCTAAATGGTGGGAGGTCATTGGAAGGGAGTTACTCACTTATAAAGGAAGCTATAAAAAAAAACATTTATATTGGTATGTTTTATTTTTTGGGTTGTAATAATTTTTTATGTTTGTATCATGGTATATTTTCTAATAAGACTATTATATTGAGTTTCTTTCATAATTTTCATGCATTATCTTAACTGATTGACATTCAGATTACACATGGTAAAATTATGCAGTTTCAATTTGGTAACATTGGATTCCACTTCTTACCCATAATTATTCAATTATTATGTGCTTTAATAGCCCAAAAACCATTCATAAGATGTGGAACTTTATTAAAATATTGTTACACCAAGGTCAATGTTTAAGTACATCAATTTATAGGATAGAGGGTAATCAAGATTCTGGTTAACCTCAACCAAATTATTATTGTAAAACTAAATGAAATATTAAGAGTAATGAACTTGAAATGTTGTGTAATAAACTTTCATCAATCAACTTATTCTATATTTTTAAAACGTACCTCATTTTATAAAATTCATAAGTTGTATTAATTAATTTTTTATTTCAAGCTATTTTTAACCCCCCTCATTTAGTTTTTTGTAAATTATTAAAAATTAAAACATTAAACCTCTAAATCTCATTGAGATATAACTCAGGATCCTCCCTTGTAACGTTATGACCTGATTTACCACTAAACCGGTAGCCGAACCTGTGGTTTACATGACCTCAAATGCATCTCCCTGTATGCCAGAGGCTACTCAAAAGTTGAAAGGGTATCAAGAGGTGATAGTGGGGAGAATATACTATATTATTAGATGTTAACAAAGGTATTATCATAAAATAAACAATAGAAAACAATGGAAGCATTAAATAACTGATTGAAAAAGTAGTAGAAGAATAATATAATATTTAATTTAATAAAAGTGGCCAACACCAGTTTGTACAATAGATGAATGCATGACACAATAATGATACATATATGAAAATATTAAATAGTATATCATGTTTTTAAATGTAATACAAAAATAAGGAAAAGACAGCAAGACCATGGGAAATTGATCATCCTAAGCTCCAGATCAGTCCTTTGCTCCTAACTCCAGGTAAAAGAAACACAACAAAAAACCTATGTACTGCAAATATAAGATCTACTCTAAAACCAAGGGTACTTGAGTAGGGTGTGAGATGAAATATCAGTAAACCAGAACCCACAATGTCAATCCAATTCCATATAGTGCAATATAAATTAATAAATTTACATGTATAGAGAATTATAATAGATAAAATAAATTAACATCACCCGTCCAAGTTCTTAGAAGACACATGAAGGGTACACCTGCTTTAGCCATTGGCTAGTGTCTAAACATGTAACCAGTTTATTATTTTATTATTACCAGTTTATAAATAAGTCACATGTTAACAACAGTGAAGGTTCCAAGAAGTAATAAGGCCACTTGTAATGATATTTAATAATGAAGTTCCAAGGTAATAACTAAGGCAATGTAGAAATCAAGGGTCACCAACTCAGTAAAAAATTATAGCGTGGATAAGGGTAAGAGTGTAATCAAAGGATTATAGTCCAAGTTATTCCATAATAAGATGTCTACTGAGTCCAAGGAGTTTATCCAAGGTAAAATGGGGTGAAGAAATGACTGGACCCGATGGGATTTAACCATGGAACCTACTTGTCAATGCTGGATCCAAGGATTATATCCAAGTAATCCTTTTGTACTATATGATGGATCCTATAGTGTCATACCGGGCATCAAAGGTTAGAAAAGGATAAAGTCTAGGTGGGTCTCAACCTAAGCAAGTAGTATCCTTGAATTCGAAATGGGGTCCTCGAGTGCTCAGGGCATTCCATCGGGAAATCCAAGGTGAGCTCGAGTAAGGACAATCTTATTTTGATAATGATGTCATATATAATTCATAAAGTTCAATCCATTACCTATCATTAGTGTGATAAGGATAATTTTTCATGTAACAATTTTATCAATTCATAAGTAACCTATAAGTTCATTAGGGTCAAGCCTTTCCTTTCATTAGATTAACATGGCCAAGTAGCATGCAACCATTTAAATAAAACCATGTGAGTCAAGTTCAATTAATAAGGTTCACTCCACTAAATTCCATAAACATGGAAAGGTGTGATACAAATGTACAACTAAACATTCATTTATTTTTATTAAGTCCAAGTCATATACTTAGTATACTTTCCAAATTCCATTTTACATTTAAATATCACATTAAAGCACTTACCTTAGGTGGGTCAAGTGGTGATCATAGATGATACTTTACATTATGAAATTAACAATATAATCCAAACCATTTAATCAAGAAAAGATTACCCTTAGAAAGGTCAAGACAAGTACACCCAAATGGTGGCTCAGATGTGTCAAAACACTAAAACAAAAAATATGAAAAAATATCACACATGGGTAAATCCAATCTAAAACTGGGCCAAGAACATAGATGGTGCCATGGTTATTTAATCATTTTAAAGGGAAAACTTAGTTTTTATAATGACATTAGGGGCCATTTCCTAAACATTCCATATTTCAAATGCAACATCGAGGCATAATAAGTATCAATACAACAAGCCAAACAAGTATAAAGATATAATCACTACCTTTTAGCTTGAAAACAGCGCACCTCTATTAGAGAGGTTTTATTATAAAATAATTACATTGCTCTTTAAAAAATTCCTTTATCATATTTAGCATATCAATAATGAAACATACTCAATTCACATTTAATATGAATTTAATATCAATACCATACTGTATTAATTAAAATCTAAAAAAGTGAATTGAGAAATTAATTTATGCCTTAATATAATTTAAGGACTTGAAAGGGGACCCTACCTTAGGAGATGGCCAAGCCAATTCTTTTTAGCTCAATCAGTCGTCCATTCACACACACATACCTTCATATATACATATATATCCCTTATCCCAACATGGGTGTTCCCCAATCCATGAGGGAAGATAGACATGGAATATATATATATATATATTAATACCTGAGTATATGCATGCATGCCCTCAAAATTGATCATAACTTCCTACTTCAATTCTCAAGACTCATAAACACCAAAAGACCCTAATTTAAAGGGTTCAAAACAAAATAGTGGTATAAATATTTACCTCAATTTGAAGAAAATGGATTGAATCAACTTAAACCACATCACCTTCAGTAGTGGTTATCAGAACATGGACCATCATAACCCAAGAGGCCATTTGCACAACCCTAAAACCAAGAGGAACTGAAAATATGGGTCATTGTTAAACCCTAGGTTCGTCCACCCCCTTCCCAGTCATCAGAGAGACCGATAAACAGCCAAAAACTGAAATGAGAGGGGAGGAGGAGGACTCACTATGAAGATTTTGATGAATAAACATGAAGAAACAGACCTAATTGGTAGTTTATGGGTAATCCAGAAGAAAGGGGTGTGTTGCACCTCAAAGGGAAGCCCCCCTGGTACTTCGCAATTAGGTATGATGGGTGAGGGTGTGTTTATTTCATTTCATTTTTAATTTAATTTAATTTATTTAAAAAATTTCTCTAAAACACACACACCCCATGGTTTAATCCACATGTTTGACAAACTGTGCGCCAACCATGCAACACCCCCTCTTTAAGAAACTCCCCTCAAATAGTTTTCCTGCATGATTAGCCTAACCTTGCATAGACTGTGCGATGAATAGTGTTGAGGTACTTCCTCAAAACATCAACTATTTGGTCTAGGGGCATGGTTTCAAAAAACATGCGAAACCCTTGAAAAATGCCTCTGCCTCACCTACACAAGGTCACACAGTTTCCTGTAGTGGGCTGTATGGTTTCAGAAAAACCATGCACCCTCTACAGCCTTTCAAAACCATGTCTTTCTGGGTTTGTAAACTCCAAAACTCCTTGAGAGACCTGGAAACTTCTCTAGCCTTCACCTAAGTCCAAAAAAATCACATTAAATATTTCCAACTCACGAAATTGAGTTTTGAATCTTGGTTTTTAAATTCATCCCATTCAGTAAATGAAAAAGGTCAAAAACCTTTGTATTTTAGTTTAGTTCAAAAATATGGGTCTCTATAATCTCCCCACCTTAAAACTTCTCATCCCTAATAATCCTTTAGAAATAAATAAAACATCACCTGACCTATAAGGATTGTTAAGTCTCATTCAAATGATTTCATTGCATTTCCAACGCACAACTCACCTTTAAGATCTTCTTATTAATTCCACACTTAAGCCTTTACAACCCAATCCAATGCCTACTTTCTAACTGAAACACCAAAATTGAGCTTACATGAGCCTGTTAAGATAGATACACAATCACTTCATCATCTCGATAAACATTCAATGGATGGTTCTCCCCACCATATGAGTTAACTTAATTAAGGGGCCAATTCCAGGCTAGAATACCTCCATTATCATAATTTCCATACTAATTATGCCACCAAGAGTCTTAACGATATTCCAAGAAAGAATTCATTAAAAAGGAACAATCAAATCCCGATCAACCTAAAAGGAATTGGTCACTCATGATTTCCTCAAAGGAAAATTCCAACCTAAAAAACACACTCGCCCTTAAACTAGGGATGTTCTTTTAAAATGGTTTCATCACCAAACATATAAAATGAACAAGAGAGAGATAATGAGTTGATCCACTTGGATGACTTATCTCAAATATTTCCAGATTAGGCGACCGATACAATTCAAAAGAAATGACAGGAGTATGTGAGTCCTACCAAGGCATTCTTAATTGGGAACCCAAGAATCACTAAGGAATTATCAAGCCTAGATAATAATAATACTTAAATGTGTAACACTGATAAGGATCATCCAAAAATCTCAATAGCTTTTAAAATTTTAAGAACCCAAATGGGTCACCCCACAAGAAGAATGCATTAGCCGACCTACTTGGGTCTAGTTGAAAATTCAACCGTTAATCAACTCATTACAGATTAAAGACGAAACAACTTTCACATTTATATTTATTTCACAAAGCATCATGACATTACATTTAATATGGGCTTCCATTCCCCAATTCATGAAGCAGCCATACACTTCATGTAATGAAAATTTTGCCCCATTAATCAGAACCAAAATCAGTTCAAAATTTTAACATAATAAAACATAATGGTCTATTTTATATGGTGTTCTATCTACCAACCAACAAAGTGCCCATACACTTTACAGTTTAGTATTTGGCTCCCTTTAGTCAAAACCAACTTACCTTAGAATTTTAATTTTCATAGCCTTTTACAATTTTTCTAATACACGAGTTACCTTTTCTTAATTTTCAGGTTCCCATACACCTTACAACTGAAAAATTGATCTCATCATAATCGTGTCCTTTTAATTTAACAAAAGCAACCAATTATATATCAATGAAATAGAGCATGTCGCTACAAGTAGTTAACATAGAGAAACATACTGAAATCACAAAAGCATTGAATTTTAATCAGAGAAGCATGCTATAAAAAGTAGTAAAAAAAGAAGAACTGCTAATGAATTACCTCAACAGGTCTAAATCTAAGCTTGGCGTGACACTCAAGGTACAAAATCCAATCAGTAGGAAACTTATAAATTCAACTAAATGGCTTGTCACTATGCATGGTATGTGAATATCTATGTGCCTAGTATGATGCATGGAATGAAACTTCCTTTCTATGTCATGACAAGAGTAAAAATACTGGAAAATACATGAATAATTATTTAGAGAAAAAATACCCCAATTACACTAGGTGAAATCACATCAAATGTAATAGAAATCACCATGAACAACAATTCCTAGTCTTCTCCATTTGGTCATTTCCCATGTGTGTGGTGATCAGTTCCAAGAACAACTATTAACCAAGCACCAAAAAATTCCTATTATCATGTCAACCAACCCAAAACAATAAGATAAAGGAAATGAAACTCCTTTGATACCACTTTGTAACATCCTGACCTATCTTACCACTAAATTGGTTGCCTGATCAGTGGGTCACATGGCCTTAAGCATGTCTCCCTGTACACCAGAGGCTACAAAATAGCAGAGAGGGTCTCAAGAGGTGATAGTGGGGAGACTATACCCTATTATCATATATGAACAATGATATTATTAGAAAATAAACAATAGAAAATAGTGGAAGCTATAAATAACTGAGTGACAAAGCAACAGAAGAATAATATAATATTCAATTTAATAAAAGTGGATAATACCAATTTTTATAATTGATGAATGCATGACATGGTAATGATACATATATGGAAATAGTAAACAGTATAACATTCTTTTCAATACAATACAAAAATAAGGAAAATATAGTAAGCCCCATGAAAGATCACCTTGAGCATCCCGAGCTCCAAATCGATCCTTTTATCCTATCTCCAGGTATAAGAAACACAAAAAAACAACCTAGGTCCTATAAATATAATATCTACTCAGGTACCAAGGGTACCCGAGTAGGCTGTGAGAGGAAATCTCAGTAGGTCGACACCCACGGTGTCAAACCCAATTCAGAAAATTAAATATAAATTAAATAGTGTGTAGGTATAGAGAATTATAATGAATGGAAAAAATATACATCACTCGTCCAGGTTCCTATGAGACACCTAATGGCTATACATACTTCAGCCCTCATCTAGTGTCTGAATAAGTAACTAGTTCATTATTTTCTTATTACCAATTTATAAATAAGTCACATGTTAATAATAGTGAAGGTTCCAAGATATAACAAGGCAACCTATAATGATATTTACCAATGAAGTTACAAGGTAATAACTAAGGCAACATAAACCTAAAGGGTTTCTAGCTCAGTAATAACTATTGTCTGGATAAGGGTAAGAGTGTAATACAAGGAGCATAGTCCAAGTAGTTCCACAATAAGACCCTTAACGAGACCAAGGAGTTCATCTAAGGTAAAATAGGGCTAATAAATGACCAACCCTAATGGGATTTAACCATGTAAACAACTTTTCAATGCTGGATCCAAGGAGTGTATCCAAGGCATCCTATAGTACAACATGAGGGATCCTACATTGTCATACCAAGTATCCAAGGTCAGAAAAAGATCGGATTCTAGGTGGGTCTCAACTTAAGCAAGACGTATCCTTGAATTCAGAATGGGGTCCTCGACTGCTCAAGGCATTCCCTAGATAATCCAAGGCAAGCCTGAGTCAGGACATTTCTATTTTGATAATGAATTCATATATAACTCCTAAGGTTCAATCCATTACCAATCATTAGTGTGACAAGGATAATTGGGCATGAAACTATTTAATAATGTCATAAGTCATCAATAAGTTCATTAGGTTCAATCCTTTCCTTTCATTAGTTTTAAAAGGCCAAGTAGCATGCCACCATTTAATTAAATCCATTTGATTCAAGTTCAATTAATAAGGTTCACTCCGCTGCCTTCTATGAACATGGAAAGGTTTTCTATAGATGTATGACCAAAAATTACTTTACATTTAATAAGGCCATTCATATACTTAGTATACTTTCTAAATTCCATTTCACATTTAATTATCACATTGAAGCACTTACCTTAGGTAGGTCAAGTGGTAAGCATAGATGGTAATTTCCAATATGGAATTCAAAAGATAAGCTAAAACATTTAATAAAGAAAAGATTACCCTTAGAAAGGTCAAGCCAAGCACACCCGAACAATATCTCAAACGTGTCCAAACAGTAAAATGATAATTATGGAAAAATATCACACATGGGTAAATTCAATCTAAAATAATTCCAATCACTTATATGGTGACATATTTCTTCAATCATTTGAATAGAGAAACTCAATTTTTCTAACTCCATTAGGGTCCATGTCCTAAGTATTCCATATTTCAAACACAACATCAATGAAAAATAAATATCAATACAATAAGACAAACAATTATAAATATCTAATCACTACTTTTTAGGTTGATGACTGGGTACCTCCGTTGGATGGGTTTTATTTTAAAATCAAGACACTTCACTTCAAAAAATTCATTTATCATATTTATCATCTTAATCATGAAACATATTCAATTAATAATTAATATGAATTTAATCAAAATACCATACTATATTAATTAAAATTTAACAAAAGTGAAGTGAGAAATTAATTTATGCCTTAATAAAAATTAAGGACTTGGAAGGGGACCCTACCTTAGGAGATAGCCAAGTCAATTCTTTCTAACTCAAGTAATCATCCACTCACACGTACGTACCTTCATATATACACATATATATCCCTTATCCCAATACATGTGTTCCCCATGTCATGAGGGAAGACTCAAATAGAATATATATATATATATATATATATATTCATACCTGAGTATATGTATGTGAACCCTCAAAATTAATCATAACTTACCACATCAATTCACGAGACTCATAAACACCAAAAGACCCTAATTTGGACGGTGCGAAATAAAAAATCGCTATAAATTTTTACCTCAATTCAACAACAGAAGATCGAATCAACTTAAACCACATCACCTTTGATGGTAGTTATCGGAACACAAACCATCATAACCTGGGAGGCCATTTGCACAACCCTAAAACCAATAAGAACAGAAAATACAGGTTATCATCAAACCCTAGGTTTAGTCGACCCATTCCTAGATGCCAGAGAGATCGTTAAATGGATGGAAACTAAAAGGATAGGGGAGGAGGAGGACTCACTATAGAGATTCATAAAAGGAACCACAAATAAATGAACTAAATAGGTGATTGATGGAGGATCCATATGAGAGAGGTGTGTCATGCCTCAAATAAGATCCCCCCTGGTGCATTGTGATCAGGTATGAGGGGTGAGGGGGAGTGTTTATTTAATTTTTTTCTAATGGAATTTAATTTAATTTAAACAGCTTCCCTAAAACACACACACTGCATGATTTAAGCTGCACGGTTTGGAAAAATGTGAAACAACTGTGTGGCACCCCATGTTTAAGAAACTCCCCTTATGTAGTTTGTCCTGCATGGTTAGCCTAATTGTGTGAAGACCGTGTGATGAACAGTGTTGAGGTACTTCCTCAAAACATAAACCATGTAGGACAGGCACATAGTTTGGAAAACTGTGTGCATCCCATGCAAAACACCTATACCTCACCTACACAAGGCTGCACAGTTCCTGTAGTGGGCCACACAGTTTCAAAAAAACTATATGCCCTCTACAACCGTTCAAAACCTTGTATTTTTGGGTCTAGTGCCCCCGAAACTCACCTAGACACTTGTGAAACTTCTCAGGCCTTCACCCAAGTCCAAAAATATCACATTAGAGTGCTCCATGTCATATAATTGAGTTCTAAAGCTTGGTTTTAAATTTGTCATGTTTAGTAAATGAAAAAGTTCAAAAACCTTCGTATTTTAGTCTGATTAAAAAACATGGGAATCTATATCCCTATACTATAAAACATCATTAAAAAATTGATTTGATATGTCATGAAAATGTGTTCAAAAGATGTGATTTATGTTTAAAGTACATTTACATGGTTAAAATATGTTGAAATATATAAGTTTTTATATTAATTTATGATTAGAATGTAAATTTAAATTTAAATATAAAATTTTTATATTAATAACCTTATTTGGAAATGTGTAGTTTATGTAAATGGTTCCATAATTTATTAAATATTTATTATTTGATAATAAAAGTATAAATAAATTTCACACATTTCTAAAATAAGGATTTAATATTAAAACCATATAAATGATAATATAAAAAGTTCATATTGGATTAAAGTGAATTTTCATGTTTATCCCTGCCTAAACTACAATGTGTTTATAATTTTTTATGAATTGTTCACAATTTTTTATCTCAGGTCTAAATCAATGAATTATTAATTTATTTAATATTATTCACTAGTTTATTATTCCTGTATATAAATGTAATATCATGAATTATGATGTGTATTTTAGTTTAAAATTATTTAAACTTCTTCATTAAATTATCATACATGCATTTTTAGAGTTATATGAAAGTATGATAATTGATTTAGATTTATTATACCTTGAAATTGTATTGTATTTAGTTATGATCTTGAATTAAGAAGTTAATTATAGTTTATACATATTAGGTGTTACAATTATTATGTAATTGAAGTCTATATTGAGTAAATAACTGAGTGTAGGGGGACTTCAAGCTTGAATACCCATTGGCTTGAAGGATTATAACTTATTTAGAAAAGTGGAGGTTGGTTACCTATCGCTCCATTCTTACTATTGTGGGGATTATTAATTTAATATGATTATAATCCTTACAATTAACGGGGTTCATTTAACTTATAAATTATATTCAATTGGATTTTTTTAAATATAGTTAGCTTTTAATTTGGATTAATAACATAAGACATGAGTTGTGTAAAGGGAAATACATCTATATGGTTTAAACATATTGATTTGGCGAAAGGAATAAGATTACAAAATAAATAATTAGATGCATGAATACATATAAAGGGAATACTTGAGATAATATGGTGATATTAAATCCCCATAATATAATAAGTTTCGTCTTTTTTCCAAAGAAAAATGTAACACCATGATATTTTGGAATATATTTTTTTTCAAAATTTATACTATGTTCTATAGATTGTTTCACATGAAAAAATAAAATAAAATCATCCTTATCATATTAAATGGATATTATTAGTTAAATTTAAGAATAATAAAACCACTAGTAAATAATAATATTTTAATCAATTTGAAATTCCTACAAAATTTTATTAAGAAAACTTAAAATTTTAAAAGTGAATTTTACAATAAAAGTAGTTTTATTTTATATATCGTAATTTCATTTAAAAGTTAAATTTATAATTGGTAAAATTTTAATTTTAGCAAACTTAATTAATTTTTGGATTCAACATGTCAAAAATTATCTTAGAATGAATTTTTTAGTTTTTTCTAAAATAATTGATTTTTAGTTGAATAGTGAAATAATATCAATTTTGCTAGTACCATCACTTTTATGACATTTCCATAAAAAAAATAATTCATGTTTTTGAAAAGAAAAATTCCAAAAAAAATATTTATAATTTTAAATAAGTCATTTAAAAGTACTATATTGAATTTATAATACCCATGATTAACATTTTGGAAACATAAGTAATTTTTTATTTAATTACTATTTTAATATATTATATTAAAAATTATTTTTTACCACTTGTAGAAATTAAATCCAAAAAAACTATTTTCTATTTTATATCAACATGTTCATATTATTTAATAGGGTTGATTTTATTTTTAGGCATAAACATATGATTACTAAGTTTAAAGTTAATGAACGTGATAATGGTAAAATAGTTATTTTTAAAGAATTGTTTTATCAATGTTTTGAAATTTTTTTCTAAAAAATTAAATTGATATATTTTATATGATGAATTTGATATTATATTAACACATGTATACAAATATATTATTACATATCTAATAGGTAATTAATTTTATATAAGATTATGAAAGATTAATGATAAAAAATACTTTTCTATAATTTTTTTCTATATATTAATTATTTTTATTTAAATATTATTTTTATTTTATTTAGAAATTGAATTATATTATATGGAGATTAAATTTAGTTTCATAAAATCAAAATTTTTTATGAATTTTTTACCTCATATTTTTTATGAAATATAAATTACTTGGGTTAAATCTTGTTACTAACGTAAAAATCAAAATGGTAAAGCATAAAAATATAGGGGTAAAAGACTTTAAACATGGTTAAATAATGCATGAAAATGAATTTTAGAGACTTAATCAAACCTATATCACCCCAAAATTAATTATTTACCACTTTTTTCAATTTACCCTTGAATAATTTCATGCCATTATTGAAAAAAGTAATGAGCATTTATAAAAATTCCATTTTCTTCACTTATAAAAAGAGATTACTTCCTTCACCTTTATCAAATTATAATAAAGTCTTATATATTAAAAAAATATACCATTGTCTCTCATAAAACATCTAACCATTTCCTATAATCCATGGTCTTTCCAAAATACCAAGCTAAGTTTCCTTAAGGTGTTACCTAAGGGAAAACATCCAAAGGGAGAGGTAAAGTTCTCAACCAAATTATTTTAATTTTTTTTGTTATACCCTCTCAAATTTATCCTATCCATGAATTTATGATAACATAAGTATTATTAATATGATTATATTTTATTATAATAATTGAATATCACTTTTATACCTTCCTCTAAAACTATTCAAAAAATGAAGATGTCGTTATGCGTACTTACAGACTACCACCTCCATGAATGAGGTGCTTGATTTTTCATCACCACCTTGAATGTATGGTTATAATATACTATTTAAATCATTTATATGATATTTATAAAATTATAAATAATCTATAATTATAAACAATTCCATAACTTCCCCCTAATCTATGAAAAAACACGTCGCTCGTACGTATTTATGGACTACCGCCTCCATGAAAGTAACATATTCCATTTTCCACTCTAGTATTTTATTATTTATCCAACTATCTTATTATATAATTAAAAACCCTAATAAAATATAAATAGTAACATAATTATTTTTAATAATTATATTATTCTAAAATAATCACTTTCTAAACCATACTTGCCCATAGATTATTGCTTGTTTTTGTTTGGGTCGATTTAACCACCTACTTGAAAAATGATATAAATTTATATCATGGAGGAAAATAGAAAATTATATAATGGAGTTATTATAAATTAATTATAAAATAAATTTTTATGGTTCTGGAATAATTATATTAATATTTTACTTATTATTAACACCAATATTTATTCGTTAAAAATTTACCAAAACAAGCTCACCACCCACTTTGTCGTCACAAATTATAACCAAAATACTTACGTAATGAAATTAAAACAATATAAATAATTATAAAAAATATATTCCAATACCATACTGATCTCAAAATAATTAACTTTGAATACATAAACAATAATCAATAATTCCATTATAAATATAGTACTAAACAAACAATCGAAGATAATAACATACAATGACACAAATGAAATATAAATAACTAATATATTTGTAATAAATTAGTATAATTTAAGTTTATACAAATTTATAGGTATGAATAAAATTCTGTAATAGGTTTTTATGATAATTAATTTTTCTATACATGTGATTTGAGTGTGTTTAGCTAAGCAGGATTAAAAGGTAAGGGTTTTTGAATCTTAATTTTGCTTTATTGAGATATGTTTCTTATTCACCACTCATTTAATTTTGTGGTGTATGTATTTATCATAGATTTATTTTATCATAAATTTTCATTAAATTTAAGGAATATATAAATCCATCTCATGTTCCTTTTTTATGGGTTTTAAATTTTAAGGATAATGATGATGTAAGGGTTTTTGTTAACTTAATTACCATTCAATGAGTTATGATTTTTTTTCTTGAAATTATTTCATATATGTTGAGTTAATTATGTTTATGGATTGTATTATATGGTATTTTATATTTTTTTCTAGGGATTTACATTTCTACTACATAAAACCCTTTTCCAAATGTCTGTTTCTTCATGAATTATAATATCTATAAGGGATTTGGTTAACTCAAATTTCATTTCTTTGAGTTACAATATTACTCTTTGACCATTATTATTCTATGTTTGATAAATTATTCTATTTTTTATTTCATAAGATATTTATACTTTTCTCTCTAGATAATATTATGTTTTTACATCAAGTATTATTTCTCTATGAAATTATTTTTAATAAAAGTACAACATTTTAAATAAATAAATATCATCACCTTTAAAGATAGTTTTCCTCTAGTTCCATGTTTATTATTCCCTGAAATATTCCACACCATATTATTTATAAATCCAAATATGTGTTTAATCATGTGAATCTTATATTTTCATTCTCCTCTTTTAAAAAGGTATTTTTGGTTACTCTATTTATGATACGGGTTTTAAACAAAGGTATTTTAGAATATTAAAACATTTTTCAATTATTTCAAAACCTAATATTTTATCTCCCACTCTTGATTTATTTTTTATAACCTTTATTTATTTTAAAAGATCTATTATTTAATGATATTTTTAAAATTAAATGCTTTTAAAAAAAATCATTTCACCTTTGGAAAACATTTTTTATTTTCAAGGATATATTATGTCACACCCGACCCTTATTATTATTATTTTATTTTATTATTTCTTGACTTCGGTTAGCTTAGTCAAGGAGAAAGTTGACCGATGGTCTAATTTTTTACTATTTAATAGTTTTGTGGGTGTCAGACCGGTGCACAAACATCACATGGTTGACGGTGACCGCGTGATCGGCCCAAGTGCCCACACAAATGTGTAATGTTTAAAATAAATAATGTTTGATGTAAATAAAACAAGCTAAATGTTTAAATTCTAATAATAATAATAATAATATTATTGTGTAGATTAAATTATTTCCATTATTAAACAATTATTAATAATATTATCAATGAAATTGTTGTAAATATAATTATTTAGTTATTAAAATTGTAATTATTATTGTTATGTTATTAAAATTTTTATTATTATGATTTGTATTATTATTATTATTATTATTATTATTATATTTGTTGGAATTATTATTATTATCATTTTTATCAATTATTATTATTTTTATTATTATTATCATTATATTATTGTTATTATGTTTTTTTACCCTAATGTAACCCTAATCCCGTCACCACCTCTTTCTTTCTTTCTTTTTTGTTGTGCGCCACACCTACCTACTCACCTTCGTCTTGTAGTGCCGTGAGCCCCTACCCATCACTCGCCCTCGCCTCCTGCTGCTTCGGCCTCCAGGAAGCACGGTCTCCCCCTCATACGAATCGCCTCCCTGCCCAGCACTCGCCCTCGCCTCCTATTGCTCCGGGCTCCGCCATGCGCGGTCTCCCCCTCTCAGCCCGACCTCACCTCCCTGTCCGACTTTCCCTCCATACTCGCCTCTCCATGTCGACCCGGGATCTGGGCTCCCACCTTCTGTAGGTCACGCGCCAGCCGACCCCCTTTGCTTTTCCAGCCGACGCGAGACCCCCTTCCCCCTTATTTTTTTCCCTTTCTCGCGATCCATCGGCAGAAGCCGATCCCCTCCCTCCGACAGCTTTGTCCGGTGAACCCGACACCCATGTCCGGTGACCACCAGCGAGAACCCGACGCCCCTGTATGATGACCAGCATTGACGAACCCGAATCCCTTGTGCAGCACCTCATCGTGCTCCGACGCGGCCACAAATTCTCTCACTGGGTTCGCAAAGGGTGTCTCGGGTCATGTCGGACCCCATTCCATCCGCCGCCACCGAAGGCGAAGCGATTCAGATCACTTTGGATCATCCGCTGTTGTTCGTGGGACGCGTTTGGCCTTGCCGCATATATCTGTTCTCCTCCACCATCCAAAGTGAGTTTTAGAATCACGCACACGTTTATTTTTATTGTCATTATTGTGTTTTGATTTTCCATCTATTTTATTTGTATTATGGATAATTATTTTGGTTTTCAATCTTTCTTTACTATGTTCTTATGATCACCGCCACTGTTCGAGGTGATGCTTTTAATTCCTTGCAATGTTGTACTCTTTATTTTTGGGTCGTGTTTGTATCTTTGAGTCCTTGGTTTTTATTTAGAGGTGCATCGTTCTGTGCCGCTTCATTTTTGGTGTCAGAAGTTGTTACAGGGAGTCAAGATCGTTTCCAAGTGCGTGCACTTTTGTCGAAGTGCATGCATGTGAGCAGGGTGTGGTTTGAGTTTGAAAGCTTGGCATGACCATCGTTCGAGGTAGGAATTTTCATCCCTTCTCTCTTTCCGAAGTTTTCCATAGGCACTTTCATGGTTTCATTTAATTTATGAATGTTATTCGCACCTTTATAAATCTGATAGCTGATTCATTACAGTGTTTCTTTGATGGTTAAATGTGTTAAAAACAACTTTGAAATAGTTCCTTGGCTATGTGTAGGAGTTTTCATTCCTTTGATCTCAATTTTAATCCATTTAATTCTTGTGTTTTTCTTAATTAAATCTTGATTATGTTTCACACCTCTATTTTTTCTTGAGTGGCTTTTTCTTGTAGAAACATTTTATGGAACTTGTTTTCTCTACGTTGGTTAGTTTTATGGAACTTAGTGTTTTTGTAAAAACGATTTTGTGTCTCTTTGAATTGGTATTTTTCTCGAATCCTTGGTTTATAAGAGGTTCTTGTTTTCTAAATGATGTGGGTCTCTTTGTGTGGTTCTTTAAATTGGTTTAAAAATAAATCCATGCGTATATGCCAGTTTGGCTTTTAGTGTATACATTTTGTTGAGTGCTTGGTGTAAGACAACGCTTGGTTTGTTTTTTTCCCCAAAATTGAATATAGTATCACTAAAGAATTTTATTCCAATGCTTGAAATTGGATCTTAAGGGCCCGTTTGGATTTTTAAATACAAAAGTGGTGTTTAGAGTTGTTTTGGAAGACCTTGTGCAATGTTTTCATAAAGGCATTTTAGTATGTAAAACTAGAGGCCCGATTTACAGCTACAAGTGTTTAACAAAGTGGTTTTGATAATCGAATGGTGTGACGGCCTGGCTGGCACTTTGTATATTTGACATGTATTATTATATATAAATATATGGGGCGCTCCTATCTAGGGTAACCCTTTTTGGGCGAACGCATAGGAATTGTCTGTGTTTGGGGTAGGCAAGTGCGGTGAGATGAGTCACGCGTGCATGAGCCTTCCTACTTATACAATATTATTATAACCACCATGGGTTCTTGGGTTTATTTTAGATGATCGAGTGAAGGTTGCTGACCAACCCCGATTAGACGAGTTGGTACCCCTTGGATTTGTTGTTAGGCCAGGTGGGATTTGCCACTGGATTGGTCAGTTAGGGCAGCCAGTTGGTTATAAACTTAGGAGCTTCACCATATGCCAGTAGGTGGTTCTGAAACCGAGTATGTCCAGGGGTCTTCTAGGGATGTTTATGATCACCCATGGTTACGGGATTATTTACATTTCTTGTTTACTTTTCATTCCACTGGTTTATTTTTAGTTGCACATCTACTTGTTTACTCTAGCCCAGCTTTGGTTTTCTCTGTTTTGGATTTCATTTACAAAATGGAAAATAATTTTGGAAATGGTGTGTAGCGTGTGTTAGGTTTTTAAATGAGAACAACATGTTGTATATTTTAAAATGTGAAAACCTTATTTTATATTTGTATTTCAAACTTGTGTTAGTGGACTGTTTTAGAAGAGAGAATTGTTGGATTCAGTGGTTTATTTATGGCATCCCTTCTGAGCATCTCGATGCTCACTCCTACTATATCTTTCCAGTTGCAGGTTCAGTTTATCGTGCAGGTTCCTGGTTCAACTGCTCAATGTTGGAGCAACGTGGTCTTGAGTTGGGTGGTGACCTAGGAGGTCGCAAAGAGGTGTGTTCAGTTTTATTCTCTTTCTGCTGCCAGTTTTTATCTTTACCATCAGTTGTTTTATCCGTTTATCTTTTGATTATGGAGAAAATCGTTCCTAATAGCTTAATTTTGATGCCCGACACTGGTTTCCATCCTGGGGGGATTGGGAACGCCCCTCAGGAGTTGTTGCGGACCGGCTCGGGTGACCGGTTCAGGGTCGAACCAGGTTTGTTCGTGACAAAATGGTATCAGAGGCAGGTTCTTATTATTTGGGGTGTCTGGTAGAAGGAGATTAGGACTGTCGGGGCTCAGAAGATAAGTTACAGGTTAGTGCATGATCACCACCTCTCGCAACGAGACCTGATTTACCAGAGGTAGTCTAGGATTTGAGTCTTTTGTTTCGTTATTTTGGATTTAGGGATGACAATGAGAGCGAATCGGTTCACATAGTGGCCTCACGTGGGGTGGTGACCCATGTGGAGTCCAAGTGCCTGGTTTAAGGTCCTCTTAGAGTTATGTCTTACTTGGGGCATAGCTCACCACCATGTCACCGGGTTAGGAACAAACACAAGTCCCTCATTCCAGTGGTATATAGTTGGTTGTGTTTTGTTTTGAACTCGGTCAATATGTGTGTGTGTTGAAAATGAAAGTGATTTCGAAATGAAAAAAAGGGTTTCTTCCAAATTGTTTTTGAAATTAGTAAAGTGGGTTTTCAAAGAGAAAGTGTATTAGTTTGGAAAAACTTGGTATGTGTTTGAATTTGGTAAGGAAAAGAAGTGTTTGAACCTTGGCACTCCTTATGGAGGGTCACACATGCGTGAGTATGTACGGAGAGTGCGCGAGGGCACTTGTTCGCAGATGATGTGAGTGATATTGAATGAACGCACATGAGCTAGTTCATAAGGTGCCATAAGTGAGTTTTAAAATTTTAAAGAAATAATGGTTTTTGAAAAGTGATTTATGCTTGTATTTGTATATGTTTGGCTTATGAGCCTGTTTCCCTTGTCTTGTGTTGTTTCTTTGATTGAGTTTTGGCATGATGCCGATTTCGATGATTTTTTTCATGTTATGAGTATGCTTGCCAGAAAGTCTCCTAAAGTTGTTAATGAGCTATGCCCAGTTCCTGATTCTTTTCATGTGTTGCCTGTCTAACGAGGTAGTTGAAGTTAGTTAGAGGAAGTTGTATGGTCCATGGAGATAGTGTGTGTCTTTGGGTTGTGGGGAACTCCCGGTGGTGATAAGGTTCATACCGTCTCAGGTTTATTTGAGGGTACAGATCTAGACTAGTATGGATGATATGTCCTTTTGTCGTTGGAGTCTAGGGTGTAGTTTGTGGTGTCGGTTTTTGTGAAGGTTCCCCATTTGGCGAGTGGGGTACACTAAAGGAATTTGTTTTTGAAGAATCTTGTTCATCGGTGCTGACTTCTAGTTTGTTGGACCATTCTCTTGCATTCCACTAGTGAAGCTGGTTCAGGCATTCTATACCGCTTTGCCGCATTTTTCCGAAGTCTTACTACGATGTTAATATTCGGGGCACTGGGGAGAGTTCAAAAAGGACCGATGTTCGGGAGGGAGTTGGAGACTAGAGGACGCAAATTCCTGACTATGAGGAAAGAGATGCTTCAGCCATCAGGGCCCCAACCACAAGTCTTGGGGTGAAGCTCGCACACAGTCAAGAGTTGCTGAGGGTGTGTTGAACATCGGTCTAAATCATGTTTTCATCTTTGGGAGGGAAATATCCAAAGTTTCCTTGTTCTGTTCTTGTCACCGTTGTAATATCATCACAGTTGTGGCGATGTGATGAACTTGTTCTAACGCAGTATAAGAGGTCTTATCTGTTCTCAGTGGGTTTTCAAATTTTTAGGTTTTCCTTGAAGAATGTTGGGACCGCGAATAAACGGGTCGTTCTAATTTTGAGTTGGGTCTCAATGGTGTTCTTTAGGGGGATGTTTGGTTTTGTGAAATTAATGGGTGGTGTTTCTGGGTCCTTTCTGAGTTAGGGCTAGGAATTCCCTAGTCTCTAGTTGCGGTGATGATTTTATTCGGTTGGTGTGTGAGGGGCTGAGTTAAATTTTGTATCCTCACGGTTTTGGGTCGTTTCGTAGCCAGATTTCTGTTTAAGTCTCTTAGTGTTGTTCGGCCCATGTGGAGAAATTAAATGGGTTTAGTTTGGGAGTTCCCATGTTGGCCCCCCTCAGGGGGTGGTGTGTTCGGGTTTCAAGGTTTTCATATTAGTAAATTCTTGTGGTGGGGTCATCCCGAGATTCACGGTTTTTCTTCGGTTTTTTCTGGGCGTGAACTCAAGTTATGTTAACTGTTGGCTTGGTGACTTTCTGGGGGCAGAAATTTTTGTGGTGGGGAGAATTGTCAAACCAAGAACATTTTTATTATTATTTTATTTTATTATTTCTTGACTTCTGTTAGCTTTGTCAAGGCGCAAGTTGAGCGCTGGTCTATTTTTTTAATACTGTTTAATAGTTTTGTGTGTGTCAGACCGGTGCGCGAACATCACATGGTTAGAAGTGACCGCGTGATCGACCCAAGTGCCCATGCAAATGTGTAATGTTTAAAATAAATAATGTTTGATGTAAATAAAACAAGCTAAATGTTTAAATTGTAATATTAATAATAATATTATTATGTTGATAAAAATATTTCCATTATTAAAAAATTATTAATAATATTATCAATTAAATTGTTGTAAATATAATTATTTAGTTATTAAAATTGTAATTATTATTATTATGTTATTAAAATTTTTATTATTATGATTTGTATTATTATTATTATTATTATGTTTGTTGGAATTATTATTATTATCATTCTTATCAATTATTATTATTATTATTATTATTATTATCATTATATTATTGTTATTATGTTTTTTTACCCTAATGAAACCCTAATCCTGTCGCCCCCTCTTTCTTTTTTTTTGATGTACGCCACACCTCCCTGCTCACCTACCTCTTGCAGCACCGCGAGCCCCTGCCCATCGCTAGCCCTCACCTCCTGCTACTCCGGCCTCCACCAAGCGCAGTCTCCCCCTCTTTCGGATCTCCTCCCTTCCCAGCACTCGCCCTCGCCTCCTGCTGCTCCAGCCTTCTCCATGCACGGTCTCCCCCTCTCAGCCCGACCTCACCTCCCTGTCTAGCTCGCCCTCTATACTCGCCTCTCCACGTCGTCCCGGGATCCGGCCTCCCACCTTCTGCAGGTCGCACGCTAGCCGACCCCCTCTGCTTTTCTAGCCGATGCGAGACCCCCTGCCCCATTCTTTTTTCCCCTTTATCGCGATCCACCGATGGAAGCCGCTCCCCTCCCTCCGACAGCTTTTTCCGGCGAACCTGACACCCATGTCCGGCGACCAGCAGTGAGAACCTGACGCCCCTGTATGATGACCAACATCGATGAACCTGAATCCCTTGCGCAACACCTCAGCATGCTCCGATGTGGCCACGAATTCCCTCACTAGGTTCGCGAAGGGTGTCTCGGGTCACGTCGGACCCCGTTCCGTCCGCCGCAGCCAAAGGTGAAGAGATTCAGATCGCTTTGGATCGTCCACCATTGTTCGTGGGCCGTGTTTTTCCTCACCGCATGTATCGGTTCCCCAGCACCATCCAAAGTGAGTTTTATAATCATGAACACATTTATTTTTATTTTTGTTATTGTGTTTTTGTTTTCCTTCTATTTTATTTGTAGTATGGATAATTATTTTGGTGTGCAATCTTGATTTTCTGTGTTATTATGATCACCGCCATTGTCCGAGGTGATGCTTTTAATTCCTTGCTTTGTTGTACTCTTTATTTTTGGGTCGTTTTTGTATATTTGAGTCCTTGGTTTTTATTGAGAGGTGCATTGGTCTGTTTCGCTTCATTTTTGGTGTCAGAAGTTTCTGCAGAGAGTAAAGATCGTTTCCATGTGCGTGCACGTGAGCAGGGTGTGGATTGAGTTTGAAAGCTTGGCGTGACCATCGTTCGAGGTAGGCATTTCTATCCCTTTTCTCTTTCTGAAGTTTTCTATAGGCACTTGCATGGTTTCATTTAATTTATGAATGTTACTCTAACCTTTATAAATCTGATAGCATATTCATTGCAGTGTTTCTTTGATGGTTAAATGTGTTAAAAACAGCTTTGAAATTGTTTCTTGGTTATGTGTGGGCGTTTTCATGCCTTTGATCTCAATTTTAATCCATTTAATTCTTGTGTTTTTCTTAATTAAATCTTGATTATGATTCGCACCTCCATTTTTTCTTGAGTTGCGTTTCCTTGTAGAAACATTTTATGAAACTTGTTTTCCCTGTGTTGGTTAGTTTTATGGAACTTAGTGTTTTTGTAAAAATGATTTTGTGTCTCTTTGAATTGGTATTTTTCTCAAATCCTTGGTTTATAAGCGGTTCTCGTTTTCTAAAGGTTGTGGGTCTCTTTGTGTGGTTCTATAAATTGGTTTATAAATAAATCCATGCATATATGTCTGTTTGGATTTTGGTGTATATATTATGTTGAGTGTGTGGTGTAAGACAACTCTTGGTTTGTTTTTTTCCCAAAATTGAATATATTATCACTAAAGACTTTTATTTCAATGCTTGAAATTGGATATTAAGGGCCTGTTTGGCTTTTTAAATACAAAAGTGGTGTTTAGAGTTGTTTTGGAAGACCCTGTGTAATGTTTTCAAAAAGGCATTTGAGTATGTAAAACTAGAGGCCCAATTTACAACTCCAAGTGTTTAACAAAGTTATTTTGATAATTGAATGGTGTGACAGCCCGGTTGGCACTTTTTATATTTGACATGTATTCTTATATATAAATATATGTGGTGCTCTTATCTAGGGTAACCCTTTGTGGGCGAACTCATAGGAAGCATCCGTGTTTAGGGTAGGCAAGTGCGGTGAGATGAGTCACGCGTGCGAGGGCCTTCCTACTTACACAGTATTATTATAACCACCTTGGGTTCCTGGGAATCTTTTATATGATCGAGTGATGGTTGCTGAACAACCCCAATTAGACGGGTTGGTAACCCCTGGATTTGTTGTTAGGCCAGGTGGGATTTTCCATTGGATTGGTCAGTTAGGGCGGCTAATTGGTTATAGACTTAGGAGCTTCACCATATGCCGGTAGGTGGTTCTGAAACCAAGTACCTCCAGGGGTCTTCTAGGGATGTTTAGGATGACCCATGGTTATAAGATTATTTACATTTCTTGTTTAATTTCCATTGCACGAGTTTATTTTTAGTTTCACTTTTACTTGTTTACTCTAACCCAACTTTGGTTTTCTCTGTTTTGGATTTCATTTACAAAATGGAAAATGATTTTAGAAATGGTGTGTAGTATGTGTTAGGTTTTTAAATGAGAACAACATGTTACATATTTTAAAACGTGAAAACCCTATTTTATATCTTTATTTCAAACTAGTGTTAGTGGACTGTTTTGGAAGAGAGAATTGATGGATTTTGTGGTTTATTTTTGGCATCCCTACTGAGCATCTCGGTGCTCACGCCTACTATATATTTCCATTTGTAGGTTCAGTTTCTCTTGCAGGTTTCTGGTTCAGCTGCTCAATGTTGGAGCAACGTGGTCTTGAGTTGGGTGGTGACCTTGGAGGCCGCAATGAGGTGTGTTCAATTTTATTCTCTTTCCGCTGCCAGTTTTTATCTTTACCATCAGTTTTGTTTATCCGTTTCTCTTTTTCTTATGGGCCAAATCGTTCCCAACAGCTGAATTTTGATGCCTGAAACTTGTTTCAATCCCGGGGGGATCGGGAATGCCTCTCGGGACTTATTACGGACCAGCTCGGGTGACCGGTTCAGGGTCGACCCGGGTTGGTTCGTGACATATTATTTAAGATTATTTTAAAAAAATTAAAAGTTTTTAAGATGTTTTCAAATCATCTTTTTGAAATACTTTTGTATTTTTAAAAAATACACTATTAAAAGTTATTTTTATAAGTAAATTATTTAAAATATTTTTACTTTAATTTTTTAAAATTGAATTTTCAAAGTGACATTAACTTCATATTTTATGCTAATGATAACGGCATTTTCTAATTTTTTTATTATTTATCTTTTGTTTTTATCTTTATTTATAAAGAATTTATTTCCATGGAAATTATTTTTCATGAATCAATTTTTAAATTCTATTTTGAAAAAATATTTTTTTTGTGATTGAATTTGGGTATCAATGATTAACAATATTGAAGATAATTTTTAGAATACCATCTAGAAATGCTACAAAACCCATTTTTCTTTCTATGGATTCTTTATGATTCGATGCATGATTATTTTAAAGTGGAAGACATATTTATATATGATTGATGGGTGGGTTCCTATATCACCATAAAATTCATTGGTTAAGGTTTTATATCTCATGATATAAAGATATTTTAGTATAAACCCATTATAGGTTAGCTTGGTTCATATAATTGAGTGCAAACCTGATGATATTTATCTAGGTACAAAATATTGAGCATGATCCTGATTCAAATTAGATACATTCACAAGTTTGAATGTGAACCCAATAAAGGTTATATAGGTTAATTATATTGATCTTGAACTTGATGTGGATTACATTGGTTCACAATACTGAACATCAACCCAATTTGGATTATCTAGGTTCACAATATTGAGTGTTAAACCCATGTAGATTATCTAGGTTCCTAAGATTGAGTGTGAAACCAATGCATATTAACTAGGTTCACAAGATTGATCTTGTAACTAATTCAATTATCTAGGTTTATAATTTTATGTTTCCATATGCTTATACTTATTCCATATTTCCATGTTTTATTCCAATGATTATGATCCTTGTCTCATGTTAAATGTCTCATGATTCCACACACTTTTTCTATGGTTCATGTTTGTTCATTTGAGATTACATTTCCTTATACCATGAATCATGGAAAATTCCTATTTTTTCATGTCTATTTTAATAATACATTTCTCCCTTTATCATGTTTTCTAATATGATATTTATCTAAACCTTGATGACATATAGATAATTTTTCCCTTACTGAGAATTTTTATAAGGACCCGATCCTTATTCAACACATAATTTCATTTTTAAAAAAGAATTTATTTTTCATGCATTCCTAAAGATCTTTTAAGTTTTATAGTTTTAGATATTTAGATCATAAATATTATGTAAAAAAACTATAGATTAAAATTTGTACAATTACTCTTAGTATCCGTTTTTTCCACAATATAAAACATTTAAAAGGAAACACGTTTTTTTCACGAACAATATTCATGATTTTAACTTGAATTATTCATTATTCCTACTACTCTTTAAGCCTTAATAAAAACATTTTAAAACATGGGGTGATCATGAAAAGATCAGAAAGGTATATGTTAAAAGGAATAAATAAACCCAATAGTCCATTTCAAAACCATGATATTATAAAATAGAGTTTTCCTTCAACATAATAAACTTTGAGATCAAATAATCATTTAATTACACATAAAATCAACTTTACTAACCAATTTTTTTTCATAACACACTTTATAAGAAATAATTAAGTAAAAAATCATAATCATGTGGTTTTATTAGAAAAAACGAGAACTCATGAATGAAATTTCTTTAAAACATACATTTTTACCTTAAAAGGGCACAATCATTCCTTTAAACAAATTATCATTAGATTACCTTTATGAAATTAAAAAAATTCAATGAAAAATCATTAGAAATAATTGAAAATTCATGTAGGTTTCTTTAAATATAATCTTCATATAACCCTTATAAGAACCCGTATAAGAATACTTTCAAATGAAATAACTTACTCGATTAATTCCAACAAAATTTTCCAAAGAACATAATAATTACCAAAAAAATTAGAGAGAAATATCATACTCAATTCTCATCATAACCAATTTAAAAGGGCCATAAAATACTTAAAACACATAAAATATTTCCTTTACACCATAAAATTTCATAAAATATTCCATTTAACTCATATACATAAGCATTTTCAGGCTTTATGTAAAAATATGGATTAAAATACTTTTTATTTAAAAAATATTTTAAGAAGAATTCCCATAATAACAAGAAATAGGTATTGTTTTGAAAATACATGAAAATATGATGAGTAATCTTCTTAAATAATAATGGTCATGATGGTAGTAAATTACCCTCATGCCACATAAATTAAAATAGAATATTCCTTTTTTCCTTTAGTAAAGAAATTTGAAAACATTCTATATAAAATACATAAAAATATTTCTTTTGAAAAAATTTGAAAGTTAGTAAAAAATATCATAAAATTTTCTTTAGAATTTATTTATTTAAAATTAACATATCAAATAAAATTAATTTCAATTATTGTGACTTAGAAGAAAATATTGAGAAAATAAATCTTTAAAACATTTAAAATGAAGTTTTAAGGTAAAGTGTCACTTACCTGGAGTCTGGATTTTCACATACATTATTTACCATCCTAATTAATAAAATTATAAATTATTAAATTGATTAATAAAATTTTTCAGGTTTATTATTCATTTTATTTTAATTATATCCATATTATACTTAATTACTTAATTGATTAAGTTTACCTTGAAAGTTTTTAAGATGTTTGGTTTGTAAGTCCAAAATGACTTTGGTAAGTGGAATTTGGTCAAATGGATCTTGATTATAAAATTTTTATATTCTAAATCATGTAATAATAATAATTTTTATACATTAATTATAATTGTATAACCAGCTATGTATGATGGTTATGAAAAATGAATTATGTTATAGCCATGGAGATGGTAGGTTGTATGTATTCATGAACAATGCTTCCATTTTTCAATAATCATTAGGGATAGAAGTTAAGTATCACTTTACCTTGAAAAAATTATGTTTATATAATAAATATAATATGGTATTTTTAAATACACTTATATATACTATCCATGTGATGTGGTGATGAAAATTGAATCACATCGCTTCATGGAGGTGGTAATCCACATGTACGCATGTACGACTTTTATCATATTTTAATGGGTGAAAAGGTAAGGAAATATATGATATATTATTTTTATATAATTATAATAATATCATTAATATCATATATATTCATTAAATCCATCATTATAACTACACGTGGGAGGTAGTGATGTAAATAATTACATAAGTTTGTGAGGGGGTAGTCCACTGTACACAAGAACAATAATTTCATTTCATATTTGATGGATGAGGAGAAGGATAAATGTTTTTACATGAACATAATAACATAACAGTATTAGGTTGATAATTATTTTATTATACTAGAATGGTTAAAATAATTTTTAAGGAGAAAAGATAAGAAATAAAATAAAAACACTTAGTAAATCACTTTATCTCTTCTTCAGACAACCTCCTTAGGTTTACACATTTTGCCTCTTAAGGTGGGTATTCTGATCAAACCAAGGCCTCTATGTCATGGGGGGTATTTTAGGAATGTAGTTGGGTTGGATTTTTTGAGATAATAGTCTTCTGAAGTGTGGAAAAAGGAGAAGATTGAGGGTTCGTTTATAAGTGGGGAAGATGACACACCTAGAATATTTCAAAATGTTAAAACATTTTAATGACTTGGTCAAGAAAAACAACACCAAAATGGACCATTTATAAATATGATATGATATATGATAGAAATATTTCTATATAATAATATTTAGTTAAGTTTTTAGGTCAATTTTACCCTCTATCTTTTTAGTTTTAACCGTTTTAACCCATTTTAACTCTTACCACGGTAGTTCACTTTTTTACCAAAGTTACTATTCATAATGGACAAAAAATGAAAGTGGCCTCATTAAAAAATTTATAAATGATGATTCAAAATATGGATTAAATTTAATAATATCCATTTTCTTTAAGTGGCATAAATTAATTTTAAAATATACTAGCAAAATGGGATAAAAAACAATTTTTAAGAAAAATGGATTTTAAGTATAAAAATGTTTTTATACCAAATTTGAGTATAAATTTGATTCTAATGAAATTAATTGGATTATTATTAATAAAAAGGATCTAATTTAACTTTAAAACGAATTAAAAACAAAAATATACCTTTTAAATACTTAAAAATAAAATATAAGTTTCTTAAAAAATCGATATTGTTATACAATTAACGCAGACATAAACTTTTTAATAAAAATCATAAAAAATAACTCTAATATAATTTTTAATTTATGATATAAAAATAAATTTAATTTTTAATAATTCAAATTATAAAATTTTTAAATTAATATTTTAAATAGAACCATATAATATATGTAAATAAATTTAGTTGGAATAAAATATAACTTTATAAATTAATAGTAAATATTATTATAGTGAATATAAATTTATAAAACATAATTAAGGAATATTAATAAGGCATGAAATTTAGTTACTATTAACATTACCTAGGTTGTTACATTGTCTATCCTTTTGGAAATTATTTACTCATAATTTTATTCATAAATTAAATAAGTGGGGATAATGTGTCCTTCATAAATTTTTTTGATTCCCATGTTGCTTCTTAAATCATATAGTTTTTCCAAAAAACATTAACATAGTGAATCACATTATTCTATATCACCTACTCTTTATGATAAATAATCTAAATTGGATGTTCCTTATAATAAAGTTTTTCTTCCAACTAAACTAATTTAGGGATCAAAACATGAGATTCATCTACTACATATTTTATTAGTATTGAAACATGAAAAACATCATGTATAAAAGATAAAATTGTTGAAAAGTATAATAGTAGAAAACTAATCCAACATTTTCCAATATTTCATATAGTCCAATCAACCACATACTCAAATTTCCCTTTTTAACAAAACATATAACACTTTTCCATTGAGATACTTTAATAAAACATGACCGCCTACCTCGATTGAAAGATATTTTCTCCAGTTATACATATAAATTTTCTTCCAGCTCTAATCCATCATTATATATTTCTGAATCATCATTAACTTTTCAACCATTTCTTCCACCTATTTTGGTCCCAAAAACTTTATTTCACCAAATTCAACCTAAAAATCTATAGTATGACACCGCTTTCGATATAATTTCTCAAAAGGTTCCATTTGTATACTATAATGAATACTGTTATTATAGGAAAATTAAAATAATGAAATATACTAATCCCATCATCCCTGGTAACCCATTGAACAAGCTCGAAGAATTTATTCCAAAGTCTAAATCATTTCCTCTAACTTTCCATCATATTGGGGATGAAAAGCTATACTAAAATTTAATTTAGGACCCAATAACTCATGAACGATTTTCAAAAAAAAATGAAGTAAACATTGGATCGCGATGAGATATAATTGAGAGAGGAACTCCATGTAGCCAAACTATCTAATTGAGTTATATTTGAAAATATTATATAATGATATAGTATCTTGAATAAGAAGTAAGTTTTCAGATTTATTCAATCAATCAATAATGAACCAAATTGAATTATTACCTCGAGATTTTTTTGGAAACCCAACCACGAAATCCATTGATATATTTTTCTATTTCCACAAAAACATTGGAATATGATGAAGAAATACTGTGGTAATTATCATTTTTACTTAAACTGTTTAGAAGTCAGATATTTAGTGGTAAAGTCATAAATATCACTTTTCATTCCTTACCATTAAAAGTTTTCATGAAGGTCTCTATACATCTTAGTACTATCGAGAAGAATAGAAAATAATGAACTATGAGATTCAATCAACAATTCTCTCATTAACTTAGAATTATAAGTCACACATAATCTCTTTCCAAATATGATAAAACCTTATTCATAAAAACTAAACTCTAGAAACTTACCATTATTGAATGATTATACCTTTTCTTATAAAACACAGTCTGCCTTTTGACCTTTCTTAATTCTTTTTGATAAAGATGACTGTACCAACTCCTAAAAAAAAGAGGAAGTCCCTACATGCACAATTTATAGAACAACTTCCATTACATCATTTACCAATGGATCATGTTATAAATTTAGAATAGTTAATGATGATTTATCTTTCTGAATTAAAGCATCAACTACTCTGTTTTATTTTATTGGGTTTTTATGAATCAAGCAATCATAATCCTTAATCTGTTCCAACCACCTTCTTTGTCTCATGTTCAAGTCTTTACAAGTGAATATACACTTCAAAATTTTATGATCAATATATATTTCATACTTTAATCCATAAAAATTAATCCTCTATATTTTTAAATAAAACACTACATCTACCAATTCAAGGTCATGTATAGGATAATATAGCTCAAAAGGTTTCAATTATTGTGAAGAATAAGAAATTACCCAACCATTCTCCATTATAATACTACCAAGTACCTTCAAAGAATCATCACTTTTGATAAAAAAAGTCACCATTTATGGCTGGAAGGGAAAAATGGAATATTAACTAATATTATTTTCAATTACAAGAAATATTCATTAAATTCTTTCACCCAGATGAATTTAACTCATTTTCATGTTAACTTAGTTAATGGGATTGATGACTGAGAAATTTTTTCAATAAACCATCAGTATTAACCTGCTAAACTAAGAAAACTATAAATGTATGTGACATTTTTTGGTTGTGACTACTTTTAAACCAATTTAGTTTTATCTGGATCATTAGTTTTTCCATCTTTATTCACAATATTTCTAATGAAATTAATCTATCCCAATTGGAATTCACATTCACCAAATTTTCCATATAACTTGTTCTCTTTAAAGGTCTATAGAACACCTCTCAAATGTTTCTCATGATCATCATAAATTTTAAAATATATTAGCTTGTAACTGATAAATATATCCAAAAATTTATCCAAGAACCCATGGAAAAATTTATTTATAAGGTTTATATATATATAACTGGGTAATTTTTCAACCTAAAGGAAATAACAAAAAACTCATAATTCTAATTACTAGTCAAAAATTCCATTTTTATAATGTAATCCTCTTCCACCATTAGTTGATGATGCCCAGCCCTAAGATCGACCTTAAAAAAATAATGAGCTCCTTGGAGCTAATAAAAAAGTCACCTATATGAGGCAATGAATACTTATTTTTTACAGTGATTTTATTCAATGATCCATAATCAATGAAAAGACACATGAAACTATATTTCTTTTTAGAAAATAAAATAGGATCACCCCATAGTGAAGTTCTAGGATGAATGATTTCCTTATCAAGAAACTCATGTAACTTCTTTTTCAATTCCAAAATTTATATTTGAACCATTAGATAAGGATGTTTTAATATTGAATTAGCATTAAGAACTAAGTAAATATTAAATTCAATATTCTAATCAAGTAAAATACCAAAATATTTATTAGGAAATACATCTATATATTCATTTACTAAAGGAATATCACCAATTTGAATGGTTTTCTTCTTCTCAATAATATGTGTAAGATAAATTTCACTTAAAAATTTAATCTATTTCACATCTTCTTAATATTTTATGATATGTATGAAGTCATTATTTTATAAAAACTAAAAATAATTCTGAAAAAAAACTTCTTTAGCTCTATAATATATTGTATCATTATAAACTAAAATCCAATCCATACCTAGAATAACATCAAACTATAAAATGGGAAAGAAAATAAAGTTTTTAGGTAAATACTTTCCATATACAATAATAGGAAGATTAGTATAATTTATTTTTTCATTAATACTTCCCTATGTGTTTATACCAAAATTTGTGGCTTCATTTATTGAGGTGAAATTTCTAATTTACAAGGAAATTTATCAAAAATAAAAGAATGTTTAATCCCTAAATCTAACAAGACATTAGAATAATTTGAATAAACATGGAATATAATTGACACCATATCATTGGATGATCCAACAACTTCTTAAGTTTTCTCAAATGATATAGAAAAACCTTTATTCTTGCGATATTGATAACTTATATCCCTTATTACCATCTTCAGGCAAGTACTCATATAATAAACTATTTCATACAATTTAAATATCTTACACCAAACCTTTCATTATTTGTCTAATCATTGATGTGATCCTTTTATTTTCAATCACAAGACTTATATATAAAATTAGCACATCATAAACACCTCCTAGATTTTATAAGATATTTACTAGGGTGATTTTTACCCAATATATCACAAGATGTAAACTTGATTTTCTTACCTTTATATTTCTTCGATGGATGATTCCCCATTACCTTCCACTTGGACCTTTTTTTCTTAATGTCGTAGGATACATTATCATTGAGAAACTCCATTTCTACCTTATTAGAAAATTGAAAAATTTACTCATAACATTTAAATCCGTGATAATAAAATGATCTTTGATATATTGGCTTTAATTTTGAGTAAACTAATTATTTTCACTATCAAGATCCTAAATAAAATTTGGTGTATACCTTGAAAAACATTGAATATTGATTCATATGAAGCTTCTAAATCTTCCTCCTTCTACCTTAATTCCAATAATTTATTTTCCATCCTAATTTTGAAAACCATAGAAAAATATTCTTAAATCCATACCATTACACGACATCAATCTCTTACCTATCTAAGATATTCTTAACCATTGACCACCAAATATAATCTTCACCTTCAAAATGAAAAATAAAAAGAGTTACCTTTTTATGTTTGGAACAACCCATGACTTTTAATATGTTCTCAACAACTTTAACCCATAATTTAGCTATCATAGGTTCATATGATCCACTAAATGTTAGAGGTTTTTGTTTCATTAAATGCTCCACTATAGACATGTTCCTCTATGGTGAATATGGTTTCTCTCTCACATGGATAACACCTAATTTTATAGCCCATAGAAACAAATATATCCCAGTAAAAAACTTCTTTGTTCAAAATAAAACAATTCCAGGTTACTGATTTGGAAGGATATTGTCCTCTTAGTGCCTTCCTACTTTAGCTTCCGTACATTCTCTACAGGAAACCATTCTGAATAGACCTAGTTTAGATGAAGTAACATGGTAATATTAAAATTCTATATCATGATACCCATAAATTAAAATCTTTTAAGGGAACTTAATTACATTATCCTAACCTTTAAAATAATCTAAATCCTACACTAATACTAACTATAAGGACATGTTCCTTATTCAAACCATAATTTCATTTTTAAACGAGAATTAATTTTTTTATATTCTTAAATATCTTTTCATGTTTAGAGTTTTAGAGAATTAGATCATAAATATTATGTAATGAAACCATATATTATAATTTGACACATCCCATTAGTATCTATTTTTCTTATAATATAAAACTTTTAAAATGAAACACATTTTCTTTTCATGAAAAATATTCTTGATTTTCAACTTCACTTCTTCATTATTTTTAATCATCCAATAAACCTATTATTTTTTTAAAAACATGGGATAAGAAAAAACATCTCAGAAAGGAAAATAATAGAAGTAAGAAAGAAAACTATTAGTCTATTTAAAAACCATGAGATTATAAAAGAGAGTTTTACTTTAATATAATAAATTTTAACTCAAATAATCATTTACTTTCACAATAAATCAACATTACTACCCAAATTTTTTCATCAAACACTTTATTAGAAAATATAAATGTAAAATCATAATCATGAGAAGTTATTAAAAGACATTATATCCCATGAAAATCATTTTCTTAAAGACATACCTTTTTACCCAAAATTGTATAATCATTCATATAAACAAAATATCATTATGTTGCCTTTGTAAAGTCAAAATATTTCCTTAAAAAATAATTAGTGTCACAAAAATAACTTATTTTAAAGGTATTTTTAATTTAATTTCCATTATTTCTTTGTTTTAGGGGTTTTCTATGCATTTTTGGAGAAATGGGTGAGTTTTCATGATTTGGGCCAAACCGTGAACCAATTCCAGATTTAAAAATAAATTTTCATTCCTTTACAACTCCTTCATTTTTCAAAATTTTTCATCCATTCCAATTCCTAATTGGCATACCCTGACCTATTGACACCACCATATTAATTTGGACCATTTATGAATCCATAATCATGGTGGATTTGGGTTTTTATTTAAGGTATTGGGCATTCTTGAAATCCCATTTCCTATATTAAAAATATTTTTTAATTCTTTAATATCTCAGTAAATTTTTTATTTTTTTAGTGATTATAACTCTCACCTGAGACCACTAACTCAATTCAAACCCCCCATTCTTCACTACCCATAATTTGGAGCTCAATAGAATTGCAAATTTGGGCAAAACTTCTCTGAATTTCCCAAATTCCCCAGATTTGAAGAGGTGAATTGATTCCTTCATAACTCCTTCATTTCTAAATATTTTCCCCCATTATATTTCATACATGATATACTATTCCTTTTTCAAACCTGAATTGAATGTTTGAATATTTTAAAATTCATATACTGGTGGATTTAGGGAGATTTCTCCAAGATTCATTCAAGTAAGTGTTCATCCCTTCCATTTATTCCATTTCCTTAGGGTTTCATCCTGATTTCTTGATATTAAAAAGTTTCAAGAATTTATGTTTCGAAAATAGGGTTTGAAATGGTGTCTTTTTGGTGTAATATTGAAATTTTAGGTTTCTATTCACTTCCTTGTGGTGCGGTGGTAGTGCGCTTGATGTTTCGCACCAAGATTTGAGGGTTTCAACTCAAAAGGTAGGTGATTCAATGATTAAACATTCCTTGATGAGTTAGTTTTCTTGTTTTACTAGTTTTTCATGTTACCCATATGTTGTGTGTTGTGATAAAACCGTTTTTGAGGGATTTGGTTAAGTATTTAATTTTATAATTGCATCTTTGTTGAAGTTGTGAACTTTTCCAATGTAATACATGTGGTATCTTTTGGGGTAGTTTTATAAAATATGAAATTTAATTATTAGTTGTTTAAAAGGGATGAAAATTATTATTTTTTAATGACTTAGTGTCATTTGGGCCTTGGAAGGGGGTTTTTAGAATAGGTTTGGTGTGTAAAATTTTGTCATACTTCTTGAGAGAATTTTTTGAAAATGGTTGTTTTCATTTTTATCTTTTCTTGTATTATTAAAAGTGATTTTATAACACTTGAAAGTGATTTTATAAAAGTATATACGATGTAAAATTATACTTTGGTAGTTTTGTGGTGTGGTTTTGTCCTTGAAATATTGTTTTGAAATGGGTTTTATGAGAAAAGTTTGGGTATACTCTTTAGAATTATTTTATGAAAGATTTGAAAGTTTTAATGATTTATGTAAGAGGTGAAACCATATTGGAAAATTGTTTTGGAGTGTGTATATTTTGAAATGGAAGATTTTAAATATGAAAGGGGATGTTTTGTGATGTGTTCCATCTTGGAAATATTTTATAAAAATGTTTGAAGGATTTACTAAAGTGTGTAAGAGATACGAAAGTGATGTGGGATGTTTTGTGTGAGTGTTATGTGAAAAATAGATTTTGGCTATAAAAAGGGTATTATGTAACATGTGAGTGGGATGTTATGTGAGTTGGAATATCTTAGAATGGTTTTATAAAATTGTTTAATGGATTTTTGGAAGTGTTAAATAAATGTGAAAAGTGTTGTGGGCTATTTTGGTGTGAGTCGGATTTCAAAATCAATTTGAATGAAAAGTGGAATTTTGTGACTTGTGTGGTATACATGTGGAATTTTTGGTGAATTTGTGATGTGTAAATGATATTTTTTTTTTGAAAAGTGTATTTCTTGACTTTTTGAACTTGTTTGAGAACAAGGGAAAACCTTGATATCTAGGTTGGTGGGCGTGTACTAGTATACTAGTGAATCTGTGGGGTTTTAGCCTCAGTTTCACTTAGCAAGATTGACGCTTACAAATCTAACTAAACTATGATGATAATGATTGGGTACCACTATTTTATGGGTATGTTCCCTACTAGTGACTCGTGCGTGGGAACATATATATATTGTGATGGTTACTTTCATCGAGATACGAGGTACATGGGACCCATAGTGAGCTAGTGCATAGGGGTTATTTCCCATTGTTTGTGATCATTATAACCTTTAAACTTACCATCGGTATAAGTATATTTGGATGAAAATTTAGTAGCCTTTTCATTTATTTTAAAAAAAATTGTTTTTTAAATTATCCCACTTAGAAATTCTTTTTTTATTTAAAGTTACATCTTTTAAAAATTTTCACTAGCCTTTCTTGTTTACTAAAACTTGCAAGATTTTCATATTTGAATGTTTATCACATGGAATATTCTAGTGGTGGAATCCTAATGGGATTTCTCTCACACCCTACTTACACTTTTGGGTGTAAGTATATTTGGCCTCTTTTGTCGCAGGTGTGGGTAAAACTTTTAGTGCCAGCGGTTTGGGATTTTAACAGTTCTTCTTTGTGCAGTGTTATGGGGATGGCTTGAGGGAGGTGCCTCTTACCATTTGGAGGTTCTTGGGCTATTTAATTTTGGTTTTGTACCTTTGTTAGAGTCTTGGTGAGTTTTTTTAAACTATGTAATTCAGTTCTGAATTTTGTAAAAGATTGTTTGGTTTGAAAAATCTAGATTCATTTTATTGGATTCATTTGTAGTTTTAATTTTATAAACTCTGGTAAATTGTTACTAATTCTCATTTTATGATACCCGGGCACTTGTTCCAGCCCATGGGGATCGGTACCAGCCTTCAGGCATGTACTAGACCAGGTTTGGTGCCGGTTTTGGTGACGACCTGATTCAGTTTGTGACAAAATGGGTTCAAAGGAAGTTTTGGTTAACTCTTTGGGTCATGTTATTTGGGAAAGAGTCGGGATATTATAAAGTTAGGATTGTCGGGAATTGGTATTCGAGTTATGGGTTGTGTTCCTAATCACCACACCTCATGATGGGATTCAAGTTTCCAGGGGAAGTCAGGATTTATCTAAGTCCTTTGTATTTCTTGGTTTGATGATGATTAAGGGAAATGAAAAGAGAGTTGGGTTAATGGTCTCAGTGAGCTCACCGGACCTAGAAATCCATGTGGAGAAAAGGATATTCCCTATAATACTCTCTGTGATATTGAAGTGATTGGAATATGGAATCCAACCATATGTTCAAGTCACCCACCGAAGCTTGTTCCCCCTCGTATTGTCTTGTGTCCTTTAGATTTGAAATCTTGGAAGTTCGGTTTGAAAGTAAAAATGACATGGTTTTAATAAGCGTAAGGTTTTTGTGAAATTATTTTCAAATAAAGAGGATAGGGTTTTATTTTTAAAATGGTGGAACTAAAATTTCATATTTTTTTTGAATTCGGAAAATGGTGTGTTTACGCCTCTTTTGAAACCAGGAAGTATGTTAAAGTTGGTTTTGAAAAAGTGTTTCCAATAGAGTTTTATAAACAATTGAAAGGTGTTTTAATGGGATCAGATGTTATGAAATTAATATGTATAACTTGAAAGTGAGTTTTCATTTGAATTATTGTGATTTTCTAAAAATTTCTGTAAGCGGTAATTTGGGTTCGATTTCATGGTTAGTGGTATTGAGAAAAAGGAAGTATTGGTTGATTGTTTTGGTTTTGAAAAGTGGAAAGAGTTTTTTTAAACCTTTGGTATTTTCATGAGGGAACAAATGCATGGGGTTATATGGGATGATGGATGGTTAATGACACTAATGGATGCGTGTCGTGATGGATATGAGGAGGGTACCCGGTGTGGAATGGAAACATGCATGTGTGGGGCCCATGGGGTACTATTGGTGGATACACTAACTGTTAAACCATTTGTTTTCAAAGAAATTTTTTTAAAAGAAAAACTTGATATCTTGTTGAGTGTTTTGGGATGGTGTGTATTATGTGTTTTTGGAAATGTTTATGTTGTGGAATGTTTTGTGTCCAAGAACCCCTCCTGTTCAAACAGTGTTTTGGGTTTGTGTTTTTTCGGTAAGCTGGGTAGAAGGACCAGTTAGTAGTCTCTTATAAGATATGTTTAGAGACACCTTTATAGTGGTTACCTTCATGTGTTTGGATCTGGTTAGTGGAATTTTTTGAACAATGGACCAGCTTGGTTGGGTCCTTGGGTTCTCTCATTGGATAAGGTATGCCCCCATTAAGGGTTAATGCACAACTAAAGTGCAACCCAGATTGTTTCGCCATTGGAAAATCCTCCATTTGATCAATATAATGAATATTTTATCAATATTTGTTGATTTAGTCTAAAAAAATTAATTTCTTTGATTTTTGGATCCTCTTATAGTGGGAGAGCGCTCGTGGAAGGTTGAAAGAGACCTTAGTTTCTTAAGTTGCCTGATTCGTCGAAGGTGGAAGTGGTCTAGGGTTGTTAGTGTGGATGAGTATCTAAATGGTGTCTAAGAGGGAATCTGGGTTCATCATAGTTTATTTTAAGTAGGAGTTAATGTTAAACAACAAGGTTTGGGAATCTGGTCATGATAAGATATTGTGGCCACTTTCTGGACTTGTGTGTAGTTTAGGGACTGGGCATAAAGTTTCGTTCCATATATTGTTTCTATCAGTCGCAATGGTCATGTTCGGTGATTCCTTGTGATGTCATGTGTTCGTTTGATAGTAAAGGTGAAGGTTGTGAAATCCTCTAAGAGTCGCTGTTATGTTGGGAATATTTATTCCTTGGAAAAAACGTCAAAATCCCATGTTTTAGAGGAATGTGTTTATATACATCCTTTCCTTCTGTTGTTTCTCACCTAAAGAAACAAGGTGTGATGTATTTGAATCTTCTAAGACCTTGTTTTAGCCAAATTTTGGGTTAGGTTAAAGTGATTTTGGAATGTTTTATGTCTTGGTAAACTTATCGGGGATTGTTGTGTAGTTGTTTGTATCACTGGAAGAAGAATTTGTGTTCAGGTGGTTTCCAAAGCCTAACTATGAGGCTGAAGATGTTTTAATCATTTGAGATCTAGCCATAGGTCTCGGAGAGAAGCTAGCATGTAGTCAGGGGAAATTCTAGGGTCATTCAAACCCTATTACTAAGTCCTATACTCAGTAAGAATGATAGGAAGTGTTTAAACCTCTAGTGTCATTATCTTGTTCCATTTGTTCCCATTTGCTGGTAGAGGTGGGAGGACCTCGTTTCCATGTTATAGCATAAGTTCAAAATTTCCCCCTTTGGTTTTGATTGAGTATTTAGAGAAAGGTTTTAAGTTTATCTAGATAGGTTGAGTGCACAGTTTGAACATGGTTAGTAGTGAACATGCCCTAGAAAACAATGTATATAGAAGGATCCCCACCATTATCGCATGATTTTCTAAACCGTGCAGCCATCCCAACCCTTTAAATTTTGGTGTCTTTCTGTACTAGACCGTTATGGTCGATTGAGATGGTTGGTTAATATAGGGGGGAGACCCACTATGAGTATTATATAAGTTTTTTTGTAATGGTCTGATGGGATTCTACCCCTTGAACTGGGGAGTCCGTTCAGGCCTCCCCCTATTAGTGTTCTGATTCTATCTCGGGAAAAATTTAAGTTGTCTCTTATGGTGGGGAGCTCATTTGTGTCTCCTCATACCAGTAACTCAGTTTTGTCCATGGTATTGGCATGGAAGTGGGTAGTCTCATTTGGAACTATCTAACTACCTATATCTTCCTTGGTTAAACTTTGATATTGGAGAGCTCCCAATGATTCAGTTATAGCAAGGTAAGTGTAACCTTGTTTTATGTTGTTGTTTGTTTGGATAAATTGCTTGAGTCTTGTTCAGATTGTGTTTGAGGAGTTTTCTTTTGGGATAAAGCCTAAATTTGATTTATTGTTTCAGGAAATTGGTGTAAGTATGATTTGTGAGAGTATTCCTTCCTTAATTGATCACTGGAGGTGTTTTGGACTTTGGGGGTGAAAACTGGCAAGGGAGTACCTCTTGGTTTCTCAGTTGGTTTTGGTTGTTGCTTTGGCCTTGTTGTGACTTTATGGGGCATAAAGATTTCATGATGTGAATAATTGTTACATACATAACTTATTTAAAGGTATTTTAAATTTAATTTCCATTATTACTTTTTTAGGGGTTTCCTATGCATTTTAGGAGAAATGAGTGAGTTTTCATGATTTGGGCCAAACCGTGAGCCTAATTCCAGATTTAAAAATAAATTTTGATTCCTTTATAACTCCTTAATTTTTCAACATTTTTCATCCATTCCAATTAATTCTTGGCATACCTAGACTTATTAACAGCACCATATTAATTTAGACCATTTAGAAATCCATAATCATGGTATATTTGGGTTTTTATTTAAGGGATTGGGCTTGCCCAAAAACCCATTTCTTGCATTAAAAATATTTATTAATTTTTTAATATATCAATAAATTTTAAAGTTTTTTCTGTGATTTCAACTCTCACCCGAGACCACTTACCCAAGGCGCGCCCCCATTCTCTCCTCCCCCAATTTGGAGCTCAATAGAATCACGAATTTGGGTGAAACGTCTCTGGATTTCACAAATCGATCTGATTTGAAGAGGTAAATTGATTCCTTCACAACTCCTTCATTTCTCACTATTTTCTCCCATTCTAGTTCCAACATGATCTCATATTCCTTTTTCTAACCTTACTTGAATGTTTGGATATTTTAAAATTCATATACTGGTGGATCTATGGTGATTTCTCCAAGATTCATTCAAGTAAGTGTTCATCCCTTTCATTTCATCAATTTACTCAGGGTTTCAACCCTATTTATTGATGTTTCAAAGTGTCCAGAGGTTAGAGTTTGAACCTAGGGTTTGAAATGGTGTTTTTTTGTGTAATATTGAAATTTTAGGTTTCTCTTCACTTCCTTGTGGTGCGACGGTAGTGTGCTTGATGTTTCGCACCAAGATTTGAGGGTTTTGACTCAAAAGGTAGGTGATTCCATGACTAACCATTCCTTGATGAGTTGGTTTTCTTGTTTTACTAGTTTTTAATGTTACCCATATGAAGTGTATGGGGAGAAAACCGTTTTTGACGTATTTGGTTAAGCATTTAATTCTATAATTTCATTTTTGTTGAGGTTGTAAAATTTTCTAATGTAATACATGTTGTATCTTTTGTTGTAGTTTTATAAAATATGAAATTGATTTATTAGTTATTTAAATGGATTAAAATTATGTTTTGTAAATTCCTTAGTGTCATGTGGGCCTTGGAAGGGGTTTTTTGGAACAGGTTTGGTGTGTAAAACTTTGTTATACTTCTAGAGAGTATTTTATGAAAATGGGTGTTTTCATTTGTATCTTTCATGGTATTATTTAAGGTATTTTTTAACACTTGAAATTGGTTTTATACATGTCTCTAGGGATGCTAATTATACTTTGGTAGTTTTTTGGTGTGGTTTTGTCCTTGAAATATGGTTTTAAAATGGGTTTTATGAGAAAAGTTTGGGTATACTCTTTAGAATTGTTCTATAAAATATTTGAAAGATTTAATGATTTATGTAAGAGGTGAATCCATATTGGAAAACTATTTTGGAGTGTGTATATTTTTAAATGGTAAATTTTAAATGTTAAAGGGGATGTTTTGTGATGTGTTCCATCTTGTAAATGTTTTATAAAAATGTTTGAAGGATTTACTAAGGTGTGTAAGAGATATGAAAGTGATGTGGGATGTTTTGTGTGAGTGTGATGTGAAAAATGGATTTGGGTTATGAAAAGGGTATTATGTAACATGTGAGTGGGATGTTATGTGAGTTTGAATATCTTGTAATGGTTTTATAAAATTGTTTAATGGATTTTTGGAAGTGTTAAAGAAATGTGAAAAGTGTTGTGGGCTATTTTGGTGTGAGTCAGATTTCAAAATCAATTTGAATGAAAAGTGGAATTTTGTTACTTGTGTGGTTTACATGTGGGCTGTTTGTGGTGAATTTGTGATGTTTAAATGATATTTTCATGTGAAAAGTATATTTCTTGACTTGTTGAACTTGTTTGAGAACAAGGGGAAAACCTGGGTATCTAGGTGGGTGGACGTGTACTAGTATGCTAGTGAATCCGTGGGATTTGGACTTAGTTTCACTTAGCAAGATTGACACTTACAACTCTAACTAAACTATGATGATGATGATTCAGTACCACTAGGTTATGTGTATGTTCCCTACTTGTAGCTTTTTCATGAGAACATATATATATTGTGATAGTTACCTTCACTGAGATACGAGGTACCTGGGACCCACAATGATCAATTGCCTAGGGGTTATTTCCCATTGTTTGTGCTAATTATATATTTTACACTTATCGTCGACATACATTATATTTGGATGAAAATTTAGTAGCTTTGGAATTTATTTTAAAAGTGTTGATTATTTAAATTATCCCACTTAGAAATTATTTTTTTATTTAAAGTTGCATCTCTTATAAATTGTCACTAGCATTTCTTGTTTACAAAAAACATGCAAGATTTTCATCTTTAAATGTTTATCACATGGAATCATCTAGTGGTGGAATACTATTGGGATTTGGATCACACCCTACTTAAAACTTTGGGTGTAACTAGATTTGGTCTCTTTTATCACTAGTGTGGGTAAAACTTTTAGTGCCAGCGGTTCAGGATTTTAGTAGTTCTTCTTGGTGCAGTGTAATGGGGATGGCATGAGGGTGGTGCCTCTTTCCCTGTGAAGGTTCTTGGGCTGTTTTTTTGGTTTTATACCTTTTTTAGAGTCTTGGTGAGTTGTTTTAAACTATGTAATTCAGTTTTAAATTTTTGTAAAATATTGTTTGGTTTGAAAAATCGAGTTTCATTTTATTGGATTCATTTGTTTTTTATGTTTATAAACTCAGGTAAATCATTCCCAATTCTCATTTTATGTTTCCCAGAAACTTGTGCCTACCCGTGGGGATCAGGAACACCCTTCTGGCCATGTCGCGGGCTGGGTTTGGTTTCAGTTTTGGTAGTGACCAGCTTTGGTTCGTGACAATTAGAAATAATAGAAAAGTCTTATAGGTTCCTTGGTACGTCATCTTAACAGAACCCTTACAAGTGTAGGATCAAAATAGTATAATATTATCTACAGGGGTGAATTGTAGTTTGTAATAATAAAATTTAATTTTTTAACAAATCTCTTTAATAAAATTTATCTGACAATGTTTTTTACTGGTGCACTTTAAAATTATATTTATAATTTTTTTTTAAAAAATAGTATAAACTTTTCCTATAATTTATAGAGTGGAAATATAGACTTGTAAAAAAGAGTAAAACAAAATTTATAAAGTATATAAGAAAAAATACAAAAAAAATATAACAAAGCATCCACACTTTAACCATTAGTGTCAAAGAAGAATTTAATTTGACTTAAGTTATCTAAGATATTAACCATATCATTGGATCTACCTTCTTATCCATGGATGTACTCGATCATAAATATTAGACATAACTCTATTTACATTAACCATGGGAAACATAGATCATACACAATAATTACAAAATACAAATATATTAAGGCATTAAAAATGATATCCTCTTAACATATTCCTCAGGAAAACAATGTAAAGTTTACAATAAAGTTCACTGAAGTACAATATATTACAAAAGCTTCACAAAAAATTTAGATAGTTAATGTTGTGAAAGATTTATTCTCCTCGAATATGACTCTATTTATAGGCAAACACCAATGATCATATTATTAAATTATAAGAGTTAGTTTTAATGAAACCATACACACTAATTATCTTTTTAAGTTCATTACAACATCTCCATCTGATAGTTTTCATGATTTACACCATTACAGTTTATGTAGGTTATATCTAGTAGAATGTAAATTCTTCATCTTGTAGGGTGTATAATGTTCTTCATCTATAGGTTGACAAAAGTCCATCTAGTTGACATGTATGCCTCAGTTTTATAATGTAAGTCTCATATATTTGGTAGAAATTCATCCAGTGGAATTTTTTATACTACATATTCTAGAATTTATAAAATTGTATTCAGTGAAATTAGTATCCATTCATCTGATGTACAAATTACATGTTCATACGGTATAATTTAGAAAGTTATGCCTAATAAATATAATAATATTGGTCTGTTAAAACATTAAACTTTACTAAAAAATAAATTATGTACTTGGGAATCATAAAATTTAGAAATTTATAAAATTTTAAGTAAGTGGATTATGATTTTAAAAATTATGATTAGAAAGTGTTGAAAGAATTATTTTTACTCAACAATCTAAACCTTTTTGAAAATAAAAATACACAATATTTTATATATAAAAATAAAGTTTCAAACTTTAGAAAAATGTTCCCCCATAACTTTTATAACATAAAACAATTTTATCCTTTTTTCCTTTCTCATAGAAGTTTAAACTTACTCCCTTTATCCCCTTTTCTTCAAAAGTTTAAATGTTCTATATTTCTCTACTATTTTGATTTTTGAAATGATATTTATGAGTTAGAAATTATTCTCTAAAATTTTATAGAAAATCTATAAAAAATATTTAAAAGTAAAAAATTATATCATTCATCAAAAAAATGTTAGAAAAGCATCTATCTAAGTAATTTAAAAATATCCATAAAAATAGTTTAATTATTATAATGCATTTTACAATTTAAAAGAAAAATAGATCTTCTTTATAGAGTTTTTTAATGATCATCTTCATATTCTTAATATAATCTTTATTTTTCTATGAGTTTATAGTAGTAGACTTCAACTTTAAAACTTATTCTTCTAATGTTTTGATATTATTTATTTTCTGGGATATCTCATCATCTTACTAAATTATGAGAGACTTTAGATCATCTATAGATCATTTACTTTCATGAAATTATAGATTGATGAACATAGTAAAATTCAAAACTAATTATTTTCCATTTAAATACCATCAACATGTTCATTAAAAAACTTTGATATCACCCTCATTATGTTTTATTCAATTTACCAAAATTTTGAGATTTTTGAATTCCACTTTTTATTTTTCCCTTGAAATCCTTGAATTATGCTTTATTTTGGATAAATTTTTCTAATAGTTTCTTGAGGGAACTTTAATTTTTTGAGATATCAACTTTTACTAGGATATATTTATAATGATCTTAGATTTTAAGAAAGAAGTGAATAAATTATTTAAGTCACTTAGTTACTTAATTTAAGTTATTAATCATTATTTCAATTCTCTTTATATTGGTATTGAGAGTAGAATATGTAAAATCACTTGAAACACCTTGAACATAAGGTGTTGTTAGTATTGATGTTCCATCTTATTCTCTTTCTATAAATTGTTGTTGTGAAATCTCTATGACATCAATATATTCATCAATCTGATATTTAGAGAATTATATTTCTTTAGATTCAATATATTTAATTTATGAAGAGTCATATTCATGTTAACTTAGAGAAGCCTCATTGTAAGATTGAGAAGATAGATAAGTTTAAGTGTGATCTTAAATTTATTCAATATATAAACACTTACTTAATTCTTGGATGACTTGAAATTTCATTCTTAGCTAACTCTTCCATAGTGCTCGAGTGGGTTCTATGGGATAACAAACTTTTTTTCACCTTTTTAAATACATTTCTCTGATTAAATATTATATTATTCAAAAAAAGTCTTATTAAACTGATTAACATCAACTTGGATTTCATAAAAATACATATTTACCTTTTCCCTTTCTGACGGACAAATGCTTCTTATAATTAAATGGATGGAGTTTCTATAGACAAGGGTTCTATTGAAATTAGATCTAGTAGATATTTGTTAACTAAAAATTCTTCTAAAACTTCTTTATTGGTATTTTCAACTCTAAAATTTTTATTTTTAACTTATTTTAAGAATTTAATTGCTTATTTTTCTTTATTTTCCTTCCCATATTGTCGCTTTTCTTCTTTCTTCTTCTTAAAGATTTTCTTAAACTTATTCCTTTAAGGCTAAATCCTATGAAACATCTAAACCAAATGATAGTCTATAACCTTTATTTTCTTCTTTATTTTTAATAAAATAGGAAAAATTCTCTCTAGAAATTTTTTTAGTTTTCTTTCTTATCATAGGAGGTGATTTTTCTCCAAGCATTATTTTCTCCAAAAAATTCTTCTTGAGCTATTCAATTTCACTAATTGATGTACCTATGTCTGATTTTTAATAAAATTATCTAAAGATTGAACAAAAATGAACTTTATCTTGGAAATAGTATCTTCACTAAAATATGATGGTTTTTCTATTAAAAGAGCTACCTCATTCTTAATGTTTTGTGTTTCATGAATTTTTCTAAGTTGTTTTTGACAAATATCATATAGAGAAGAATATTTAGCTTAATTATCCCAATCACAATTGCCTCAATATTTCCAAACATAAAATTTACTTTCATAAACTTTATAGTATTGAAAATAAAATCTAAAACATAGATATATTATACCTTCAACATATCCATATATCCTTTTGTAGGTATTAATTTTTTTTATCCAAAGTGATACAATCCTAAAATATAGTGAAAAGTGAGATAGTTTTCTATCTTTCTCATAAGTAGAAAATAATGAAATTTATTATCTTGCTTTCTTGAAAGATCAGATATTTTTATAAAACTTGTGTATAATAAGGCTTGCATCCCCTTCTAAAGGATTTCCAATCAGTTTAGAATCCTATTTGATGTTCAAATTATAATATTTTAAAAAAAGAGTGAATGAAATATTATTCAAACCATCCATTTCATTTAACATGAAATACATATAAAATTATTTAATAATTTCAGGATAATGAAAATAAAAATATTACCTGGAAACACACAACAATTACCATCCTTGGAAAATAATGGATGACTTTATCAAAGAATCATACTTTTCAAAGCATTTCATTTAAATTAACCTTTCTTTAATAAAGTACCAATTTAAAAATTCATCTAAGGATTCCATAAATTCTGATTGGATGAACTAAAAATAATCGGATGAACTAGAATCAATCAGATTAAGGAAAATTGAGTTGTAAGATCAGTCCACATAATTCAATCCATGGAGAAGAAGTTGGTGACCCATTTCTTATTTATATAGATTTTTGGAGGGAGGTAATTAAACTTACAAATAGATTCAATTGCTAAGAAACTTTCTTGAAAACAAAATGGTTGAGATCTGATCTTTGAAAGATAATGATGTAAATATTTTATGAAATTTATATTTTTTTTGAATTGGAAATTATTTTTAATAATCATTAGAAAATATTTTAGTTTAATCAAACATAATGTTATCTGGATGAAACTTTGAATGTTTGTAACAAAAATTTAGAAATATTTTTCATAAAGGTTATAAATTGCATTGAAATGACATGAAAAGAGATAGAAAAATTTACCTCCCAATTTTTTTTATAAAATTTATTATAAAACTTTGGATCATAATATGAACATCTTGGATATATAAAAAAGATAAAGGAAGTAGTATATCTAATAGAAGTTTATATGAATCCTGGTTAGATGAAACTTTAGAATTTTATAAAAACTCTTTGTCTCAAATGTAAGAAATATTTTTCTTATTTTTTAAGGAAAACTAAGAAAATATTGAAAACCCTTTAAAAACATGGAAAAATTGTTCTCCCCTATTTTATAGGAGTTTTTTACTCTAAGGAGATAGGTAAATGTGAATTAGTTAAGAGATCATTTTATGTTGACCATTGTAAGAATCTGTTTAATATATTCAAATCTATTGGTATTGAGAGGTTTTTTTAAACATATCAGAAAGTTATTCTTTCATTCCAATAAATTATAAAATAATATCTTCTTTCTGTGTATGATATAGAAGGAAATTGTGGATTATACTTATGTTCTATCTTGTTAGTGATGTTTTGGGTTTTTACTTAAATCTATTGCGCTTATGTTACCACATGAAATTTTATTTTTACTAAAACTCATACCAAATTCAGTGAGTGTGTATTTCATTCACAACACATGATCACAAAAACTTCCAGCTACTATATATTCAGCTTCAATAATGGATAGTTCTACTCAATGTTGTTTTTTACAAGAAAAATAAACTAAATCCTCAATTAAGGAATGAAATGTTCCATATGTATTATTTCTATCCATTTTACATCCACCAAATTCACCACTGAAAAAATATTAGTTCAGACTCATTTCTATAGGAATAAAATAATCCAAGATCAATAGTTCCCTTAAGATAATGAGAAATTAATTTAAAAACTTTAATATGGTCCTCATTAGGATTAACTTGAAATATCAAACATAATCATACAGAAAAAATTAAGTTTAGTTGATTAGTTTTAGGATAAAATAAACTAACAACCATTCCCCTAAAATGATTTTGTTATACTAGTTCCCCAGATTCATAAAGATCTAAAGATTTGTAGGTTCTAATTGGAGTAATAATACTACTAGATTTTTTATATCCTAAACTTTTAAGTAAGTATTTTATATACTTTTTTGAGATAATAAATTTCCTTTTGGTTTTTGAGAAATTTAAAAACATAGTAAAAACATTAGTCCACCCATCAGGCTTATTTTAAACTCAAACTTTATAAAATTCAAAAAGTAATCAGAAATATATATTTTTGTTGAGCCAAATATAATCTCATTGATATAATTTGAATAATAATAGTTTTCTTAAAGTAATTATTAATAAAAGTTTTGGATCAGCAACTCCCTTAACCAAATTGTTTTAAAGTAAAAATATAGTAAGTCTATAATACTAGCCTCTTGGAGATTGTTTAAGTCTATAGAGTGCCTTATTATGTTTAAAAAAATTATCCAAAGGATTTTTATTTTCAAATCTAGGTGACTGTTCTACATAAAATCTATATTGTACATGTCCATTAAGAAAATCACCTTTCACATCCATTTAATAAAGAGTAAGATTTTGAAATTTTATATAGGATGGAATTATATGAATAGATTCATGTATAAATATTTGAGAAAATTATTCTTTATAGTATATACATCATTATTTATTATATTATCTAGAAATAAGTCTTGAATTGTTTCTTAATATTATTCCATTTTCATCATGTTTATTATGGAATAACCATTTTAATCTAATCATAAGAAAGTATTTAGGATGTTCTAACAAAGTCCAAGATTTGTTCCATTTGAATTTATTATGTTCATCATGTATTTAACTTATCCAATATTCATCTCCTAAATCCTCGTCAAGAATGTTAAGTTCAAAATGTGAAAAGACTACACAATGTTTACATTCATTTCTTAATAAACCTATAGTTTTGATTGGATGATCTACATAAATAATGATATTATTAGTGGGATAATTACTTAAGATTGTATGAATTCTTTGTTTTGTAAAATTATTTTCTTCAACTATAGGTTGAAATTATTCTATAGGTATAACTTCTAAAAAATTTTCTTCATTTTTTCTCTCATGTGAATAATTTTCCAACATGGGTTGATTTTTTTTAAAAAAAGATCAAAAAAGGTTTGGTTTCAGCTTCTTTAAAAAAGGGGTTTATTTCATCAAAATTAACATGAAATTATTCCTCAATAATATTTATTATTTTGTTACAAATAATGATAATCCATAATTTTTGTAGAATAGGAAAGAAAAATTCCTTCTTTATCTTTTGGAGTAAATTTACATAAATTATATTTGGTATTTAAAATGAATACTTTACATCCAAATACTTTGAAGTAAATTTTTTTTGGATTTATTATAATCCAAAACTCATAATAAGTTTTTGAAAAACATCCTAAGTAAAATTATATTTATAGTTTAATAGGAAGTACAAATAGATTTATCCCAAAAATGTTTAGTAATTGAGTATTCACTAAACATGGTTCTGGTAATTTTTTGAATAACTCTATTTCTTTGTTTAACTATACCATTTTTCTTAGGCTCTCTAGGAGCTAAAAATTTATTTATAATACATTATTTATAGAGAAAATTTAAAATTTTGAATTTTCAAATTCTCGACCATTATCACTATGAATAGCTACCAAATGTAGACTTTTATAATTTTTGACATTAGATATAATGTTTTTTAAGGATTCCAAATTTTTTACTTTGAAAATAGACCCACATATATCTAGTTTAGTTATCAACTAACAAATATATATAGTATTTACCACTAATAATTCCAGTTTTTGTTGGAACAAAAAATATATCTCCACTAAATATAAAAAATTTGATTTTGAAACTTCACTAATAGTTTTAAAACAAGAATTATGATTTTTTATAATTTGATAAGGATTATAAAATTTAGAATAATTAAACCATAAATCTGGAAGATCTCTAAAAAATGCTTTATTAAATAGTTTGTCTATGGTTTTTACATTATATTTTCATAAAAAGCCATGTCATAACCAAGATTTATATTCCATTGAACTTAGGAAAGGTATATCTTAGATTTTAAGGCTTTTCAATTTAAGAGTGTAAACATTCTCATGCCTATAAAAAAATATACTTACCTTATGAACTTTGAATAGTATATTTATTATTCCTAAATTTTATAAGATATCCTTCAACACATAACTGAATTATGCTAATGAGATTGTTCTCAATACCAAAAAACCTACAAAACATTTGAAATCAATGTTTTACCAAGAAGTTTTATATCACTAATACCATAAACTGATCCTTGATAATTATCTCTAAATTTTACATTTCCACCTTTAAAATTTATAATATTCCAAAGAAATATTTTTTCTAGTCATATTCCTAGAATAACCACTATCCATGTACCAAATATTCTCACTGTTTACATTCTTGTTTTTTTCTTGAAATAGAAATATTGGGATTTTGGAACCCAAACTTTCATGTGTATAGAATTATTAGAAAATAAAACCTTATGAATCCACATATGAATTATTTTTTTTAAAATGATAATTATTTTGAGATATAAGCTTTACAGAAACCAAAATATTAAACCATATTTAAATAAAATTTGTTCTTCCAATGTCCACCTCTCTGAAATTTCATATATATGGATACAATTTTTGGAACAAATTAATTAATTTGAAAATATAATTTTGCTTTATTATAACCAATCCTAGATGTATTTACAAATGGTCTCAACAATATTTATAGATTATCAAAATTTTGGTTCCCTAAAGTAAAATTTGATAATTTTTTTCTCTGACTAAGTATTTCAGATTTTATTTTAAGAAACGATTTCTAATCTTCTTTCGTTGAACTAAAACTATATTTTTTCTAATTTAAAAGTACAAATTTAATCTATAAAAAAGGTTTTTGAAATTCTAGAATTTTCATTATAAAGTTATACCTTATAATTTTAATATTCTTTCTTAACTTTATTATATTATTTCTCTAGAAAAGAAGTACATTTTGTTACTTCTTCAAAACTAGGTATAATATTATCATCATGAGATGCAATATATTTTTCTTCCCAAGAAGATGTAGAACTATATTAATCATCTAAATTAGAATCATTTTCATTCAAAGTTAAATTTGAGAGGGAATCAACTAATACCTTTGGTATTAGAAATTGGTTGGTTTTTAGAATAACAGTATAGAAACCCATATTTTTTTGATCTTCATTATTATTCTCTCACTAACTTTCTAAGGATCTATCTTAAATACTTTCACTACAAGTGTTTGAGTCTTTCAATATTTTCTTACACTTTTTCTTATAGTACTTTCTCAAGTTTCCATCCCTTTTATCCTTATTTTTCAAATTTGGACAATCTGGATTGATATGGTTAGGTTTCTTTCATTAATAATATATCATATTAGAAATGTATTTCTTATCATTTATTTATTTCTAATTCTTCTTATACTTATAATTAAAATATTTCATTCAAATGATTATGTTCATTCTTTTAATAATTTTTTTAATATCACTCTAACTTTTTTATAATGAATTACTTTTCATCTCAACTTTGGGTTTATTATTTTTAAAATATTTAGAAACTTTCTTCATAGATCTATATTTTTAGATATATTGGATATAGAGGAGAAATCTAAATAATTATTATTTTTCTACTTTTCATTTTTCTTGTTAATCTGCCCTCATATTGTATTATAGTTCCAATTAGGTCATTACATCTCTACTTTGTAAGATACTTAGTCTTATAAAGAGTTGTTCGTTTAGATTATGACTCATTATGCTTGATATCTATAATTTTATCAACAAACTTCCTATATTTAAAATACTTATCTTCAAGAGATTTTAAATTATTTACTATGGTTATAAAAGGTTGATGCATCTTTGTGAAAAATTCTACTATTAGAAATTAAAAATCTTGATAGTCTGCTTCTAACATTAATCTTCTAATTACTACAACTTTAGTACATCGAAAATGAGTCACTTAAAGTTTTATTATGCACATTATTAGAATTTTCATATTATGAAATCATACCATATATATTTCTAGTTATAGAAAAATTCAATGTATTTCTAACATGACAATTAAGTTAATATTCAACTTTCCCTTCTCTAGTAAAAGTGGTAACTTCTTTATCATGAATTTGACAGCTTCCAGTCATCATGAAAAAATTATCCACTCTAATATTTATAATTAAAGTATTTATATGATATCTTTAATACTCATAATAAGAACCAACAAATTTTATTGGTCTACTTGGATTAATATTTTTAAGCATCCAAATAGAAAAACCTTCCATCTTAAAACAAAATATACACTTTTCTACATTACATGTTAATGTAATAGTTTATAACTAGTATAAATCATATTTTATACCAAATATAGGATATAAAAATTATACAATTTTATATAAGTGGGGGTGAATTATAGTTTATAAAAAAAACTTACAATTTCAAACAACCAATTTAAGAAAGTTTATTGGACAAATTTTTGTACCAATACACTTTATAATCAGAGTTATAAAAAGTTTTATTATAAATAGTTTGAAATTTTCCTAAAAATTTCATAATGGAAATATAGACTTGTAAAAACAAGTAAAACAAAATTTATAAAGTATGTATGAAAACTTACAAAAAAATTCTAAAAATTATTCACAATATAACCTTTAATGTTAAGGATGTATTTAATCTAATTTATCGTATCTATGATATTAACCCTATCATTGGTTCTGACTTCCTAGGAATGGAATTCATTAATCACAAAGATAGTAAACAACTCTATTTCCATTATCCTAGGTAATCCTCAATCAGATCGATCAGAAACATCCTTCTATCTCTCTATACTGATATCCCTCAATGAATAAGACCAGACACAACAATTACAAAGGAAAAAATATCTCATGGAATTTATAATGACATGTTCATAATGAATGCCTTAATAAAAACTCTCTAAAGTTTAAAATTAATTTAAATCAAGTAAAAATATATAACAAAAAATACACAACATCATTTGATAATAAAAGTTGTAAAATCTTCTTTCTCTAATATGGATCTATTTACAAGTGAACTCCAATGGTCATATTTTTTAATTATCAGAGTTAGTCATAGTGAAATCAGACACACTCCTTCACTTGATAATTTCATCACAACATATATATATATGATAGTGTTCATGATTTAAACCATTAAAATATATGTATTTTTATTAGGTAGAATATAAATTCTTCATCTGGTAGGATTTATAAGGTTCTTCATTCTTCAGGTTGATAAAAGTTCATCTGGTAGACATGTCTGCCTTCATCCGATAAAGTTAGTTCAATAGATTTAGTAAAAATTCAACCAGTGGAATTCATTATACTACATCTAAAATAATTTTTACACCTTCATTCAGTGAAATTAGTATCTTTCCATTTTATGTACAAAGAACATGTTTTTTTGGTATATTGAAGAAATTTTATCTGATAAATCTAATATTCTCCATCTGGTAAACCATTAAACTTTCCTCAAAAATTGATTAAGTACTTGAGATGAATAAAATTTATAAATTTATAAAATTTTAAGGAAGTGGATTGTGATTTTCATAATTAAGGTTACAAAGTATTAAAATTATTATTTCAACTCAATAATAAGAACCCTTATAAATGGAATAACCTACTCAGTTAATTCCAAAATAATTCTCTAGAAGAAATAATCATTACCCAATTCATTAGGGAGCTATATTGATCTCAACTGACATAATAAAAAAATTTTAAGGACCATAACATACTTAAAAAACAAATAATCTTGAATTCCCATCATACAATGGAATAAAATATTCTAGTTAACACATTTATAGAATTTTTTTTCTTTATATAAAAATTTGGATACAAATATATTTTCTTTAAAAAAAATTAAACAAAAAATCATAGAAGAATGATAAATAAGATATTATTTTGAAAAAACATTAAAAATTAAAGATGAATATTCTTAATTAATAATGTTCATAATGGTGGGAAATTCTTCACATGGAGTATATGTTAAATTAGAACATTAATTTTTCCTTTTGTAATGAAAGTAAAAACATTGAATATAAAATATGAAAAAATATTTAATTTGATAACCATTTAAATAAAGTCAAAAGTTTAATACAATATCCTTTAAAATTTATTTATATCAATATAAATTCTATCATAAAAATTTTATTTAATAATATGTACATAGAAAAAAATATTTAGGAAATAAATCTTTAAAACATTTAAAATGAGTTTTTAAGTTAAAGTATCACTTACCTCAAGTATGAATTGTAACATGAATTCATTACCTTACTGAATAATAAAATTATGTTAATTTTTTAATTTCTTAATAAACATTTTCAATCTTATTATTATTTTTATTTCACTTATATTCATTTTATACTTACTTAATTGATTAATTATACCTCAAACATTTTGAGGATGTTTGGTTCGTAAGTCCAAAATGACTTTGGTAGGATGAATTTGGTAAAATAGATCTTTATTATATCATTTAAATAATATTAATAATTTTATAATAATATTCTTTATACATTAATCATACTTTTATAACCAACTATTTAATATGGTTATGAGAAATGAATTATGTTACAATCATAGATATGGTAGGTCGTACGTACACATGAGTGATGTTTCGATTTTTTAATAAACATGAGGGAATAGTGGTAAGTATCATTTTGAAATTATATAATTAAGAATATATCATAAATATAATATGATATATTTAAATACAAGTATATATACAATCCATTTTTGGTGGTGATGAAAAACGAATCACATCACTTTATGGTGGTGGTAATCCACACATACACACGAACGACATTATCAATTTTCATTGGATGTAAGAGTAAGAAAATAGATGATATATTATATTTTCAGAATGATAATAATTTCATTAATATAATATATATAGAATAAATCCATTTTTATAACTAGTTGTAGGATACGGTGACGGAAACAAAACTACATTAGTTTGCAAAGTGGTAGTCTGTAATACACACGAACAATGGATTAATTTCCCATTTGATGGAAGGGGAGATGGAAAAAGGTTATTAAATAAACATAATAATTTATCATAATATGTTTTATAATAATTTTATTATATTTTAATGGTTAATTTAGGTTTTAAGGATATAAAATAACAATTAAATTTAAAACACTTAGCTAAGTGCTTTACCACTTCGTCAAACAACCTCCATATGTTTACACCCTTGTCCTTCTATGGTGGGTATTAAGATAAAAAGGGACTCTAGGATATGTGGAGGGATGTTATAAACTATTTTTATGGTATTTACTTAGATAATAGGCTCTTAAAATGTTTATATAATATAATAGGGGTATCTTTTATAAGCGGGGAAGAAGACACACTTGGATTTTTTCAAAAGATTAAAATGTATTAATGTATTTCTCAAGAACAATGGATAAAAAATAGAACATTTCTAACCCTTATATGATATAGGGTCTAAATATGTCTATAAAATAGTATTTATATAATTTTTTAGGTTATCTCAATCCTTATCTTTTTAGTTTTTACCCTTTTTACCCATTTTAACAATTATTGTGGTAACTAACTTTTTTTTACCAAAGGTACAATTCATAATGACTAAAAAATGAAAGTGGACTCATTAAAAAAATTTAATTGATTATTAAAAATATGGTGTATATTTTATAAAATTTATTTTCTATAATAATTAGAAATTACCTTTAAAATAAACCTGTAAAAGTTTATGAAAATAGTTTTTTCTAAAAAAAATTCTTTTTAATTATAAAAATGTTCTTATATAAAATTTAGGTATAATATTTATTCCAATTAAATTTATGGATTATGTTTAATCAAAAGAACTAATTTAATTTTAAAACCAATGCAAAACAAAATGATACTTTGCAAATACTTGAAAAGTAAAGATAGTTTTCTTAACAATCGGTATTTTTCTACTGTTCACCAAAAAATCAACGTTTTTTTATAAAATTACCAAAAAATTACTCGATAATAATTTTAACTTGATTATATAAAAAATGAAGTTATTTTTAAAAAAATTAAAATTCTTAAAATTTTAAATAAATATTTTAAATAAAACCATATCATATTTGTAAAAAAATTTAGTAGGAATAAAATTAATTCCTTTTTGATTGTAAAATTAATTAATATTATTATAATGAATATAAATATATAAAATATAATTAATTAATATTAATATAGTATTAAATTTTTTTATTATTTAAATTACTTGGACTGTTACAATTTGATATCACCCCTTGCTTATACTTCATTACCCTAGGTTATAAAGATGAGTATGGAATATGAGAAGTCTAGAATGGTGTCTTGTGTGGTTCAATTATGGAGAAATGTTCACAAGTTTTGTAACATAAGTTTCTTATATATCTAGTCCTCAAAGACACGAAACCTTTAATTATTGAGATTGTGTGATTATTTGTGAGTTGTAATGTTTAAATTTTTTTAATGTAGTAAAACAAGGATCAATTCATCTCACTTTGTATTAAAGCCAGTGTTCACATAATTTTTTTGCACTAGGAGTTAGGGTTGAGGAACATCCATTGGCATTAAAGATGTTTTTATTTATTTTTAGTATTAGTTTATGAATTTTTTAGGATTTGTTTAGTTCTTTTGGATATTAGTATAAAATAACTTTAATGAAATCCCTAGGGATAGGTCTAAGGGATAAGTCTATGTATAGGATAACATCATGAAGTTTTGGTAAAGTAGATATTGTGTGGTTTTCTAGAAATTACACCTCTTTCAAAATACTAAATGGAGGATGTGGTTGTGACATAGATAAACCTTGGGGTAATCACCCTGAAATAGGTTGGTTGAGTATTAACGCAATCATCACTAACTTCATGATGAGGGAGTCAAAGTCTACACACCTAGATAGAAACTCCCAGGGGATATTCAATGGTTAATAACATTTTATTTATGAACCATTATGAAGTATTTGGGAATATATTTATAGTATGGTTAGAGAAATTAATAAAATATAGAGAATGAGTAACCTAGATTGAAAATAAGAAATTAATACGTTAGGGTACATATATAATTTTTGATTTATTCCTTTTTAGATAATATTTTTCATTTTTATAAGACTCTAAAACTAAGAATTTTTATCTTTAACTCCCGTATACATGTAATGTTTAGATCAAGGAGAATCCAAGTTTAAAATTGATATGATGGAAAATGTATTGATGTTCCCATTGAGAAATTAAATGGGATTAAACTGGTTTAGAAAATATTATAGTTATTCTCAACCAAATATCTCAAGATATAATTTAAAAACATGTATCTTTCCAAATTACTAAACATACAAAATAAGATAAGGATAGATCCTCAAGGAAGTTTAGGTGATGAAGATGATTAAGGAAAGAAGATTCAAATTCATTCATGTCAAAAATGTGGGAAGAAGCACCCTAGGGAATGTATCAAAGAAGCAAGAAATTTTTTCAAATGGGGAAGGATTTTCTATAAATCTCATGATTTTTGAAGATATATGAATTGGTTGGCTAATATAATGGAATGTATTAGATTACCAAAAAATACACTATCCACACTTCAATTCTTCAAATATAAGGAGTTTATTTATTATAAAAATTGATTCTCCAATATAAGGCATAACAAGGATTATAGGTATCAAAAACATCATAAACCAAGGGAAAACGGGAAGACCATACATCTATCCAATGTTAAAATTTTATTTTCAATCACTTTTAAGAGAAAAAGTGAGAACCCTCACACCTTGCCAGATTTATCACCAAAGGTCACAACTAATTTGTTAAAGAAAAGTTTAAGCTGATTCGAGCCAAGATCTCTAAAAAAATATCCAGGGAATAGACTTTATCTGGATGTCAGAATCATCCTTTATAACTCCCTCATAGATATTTTCATGTATGCCACAAGATTGCATGTTTTCCTCCTTGCTGATCTTTCCCGTGTTGCATCCTCTAAGAAGAATGAATGCCTGCTTGTCGATCCACATACCCTTCTCCTTAGTAAAGGTCACCTGAAGCGGCCTCATGTTCTTTAACTCTTGAATATACAGCGTGTTGTCAGTCATTTTCTCATCAGATTTCAAAAGTAAGTCCATTTGATTCAGCATCGAAAGTATCTGTCGCTGTGAGTCATCATTGGAGTTATTCTGACATTGCTGCACTGAGCATGGATGCCCCTTTTCACCCTCAAGGATAGTAGGGGCAACAACCTCCCAACTAGCCTACTGAACCTCCTCACATTCCACTATTTGGGCCTTGTGTTCATTTGGAGTTCCAACTTTCTTTGATGACCGAGTCTCCATTGGCCTAGGGAGGTAGGAGTATTCCTTGCGCCCCTTTGTCTTCTGCTTCTTGGACATAATGCATCTTCTAGGTTCTATGTTTTCCTTATTCCACTTCTTTATCCTTAGTCTATATAGGCCCTTTACAACCCCTCCTATAACAACATCATCCGAGGGTTGTCCATCTCCATCAGATTCATCTTCAGAGGTACAGAACTGGTTATAGTCCAAATCCCCCTCATTGCTCAAACAGTCGAAGATGTTACTTAATTTGAGGCCAGTCAATGTTCCCCTCGAGTTGAGATGGTTACCAACATCAATTAATGTTGACACCCATTATTGGGTATCCATAGGCTGACTACTTCCAGCGATGGCACTACCACCTGCACCCACCGCCTGGGCATAAGTATCCGATATTGGCACAATACCCATGTGCATTGTCCCCCCAGCTCAGAAGGTCTCCCCGGGGTCCCCTTTCTGCAAGGAACAAATGTTCAGGTCCTTCTTCAAACGAGCAAAAACTTCTGAAACCAATGGCCCCGACTCCTGTGGTATGGACCTTTCCATTTCAATTAGAAGGGTTGCACCACCTTGGTGCACCATTTCAGAACACTGCTCAATCATATGCGGAACTAGCTGGGAAGAAATCCCTGATGAAACCCCATATCCCTTCTTTGGATTGTGGACATAGCAATCAATCTGCTCATTCTCCCCAACAGCCCTCAAACCTTGGAGAATTTTGAGCGCCCTTTGGAATCTGGAAGAGGAGTAGCCAAGCCGATGGTAGTGTGAACAAAACGCTAGCCATGATTCAAAGACCACCCTCTGTTTCCATCACATCTCCTATCCCACCAAAATCCAAATCCAATCCGTAGGCTGTTTAGAAACATCCACCTCAACTCAGACACAAGGATTAATCGGAAGACAAAGTGCAGAAGTGCGTCTATCAGAACACAGGGACCGGCCTACCAGGTTCCCCAACATACCAATAATCGAAGGATTCTCGAATGGATGCGGATGTTCTGGAAATCTTACACAAATAGCTATCGAAGGCACATCCTGCTTCAGGTTGAACTCGAAGGTCCAACAAAGAAGATGAAAACCACAACCATTGAAAGAGAGAGGAGTGCTAGACCAAGCTATGATCAGATCTTCCTCCGAGGAGAATCATATCATCATGTGTCGCCGATCGAGAAGACCCACCACCGCTCAGTCGTTCAGACCCCATGAATCGCAAACGAATCTGTCAAAAGAGTCAACCGAGGGTCAACAGCCTTTGAATCGAGCCACCAGTGTCGGCTTGTGAAGGTCTGAAGCGTTGGTGAATTCCTTCATTGAAAGCGAGAGCTGAGGCCATCCATTGTGAAGGACGGGGACCTTTGGATTGAGGAAATTCACTGGGAAATGAGGAAGGGAGTTAGGGTTAGTGAAGGGAGTGAATGGTTGAGCCTGAGGGTTAGGAGAATCAGGTCCCCCTCCCTCCTCCAGGGAGGGAGGGGCCAACACTTCCGACATCACCGCTAGGGCATCGACGCCGAGAGAACCAGGAGCTCGGGATTTTTTCACTCCTCAATAGGGAAGACCATACAATATCAACTATTTATGTGGATCATGATAATTAAGGAACACTTATCCTCTACTCTATATTTGTGGATGAATTATTGGATTCTAGTTTAGTGTATCTAGGAATTATTCTAGGGGAATCAAATAAACATCCCAATGATTTGATTATCGGATAAAAATTTTGTTATATTGTATCCCAATATGAAGTTTATGTGAATATTCCTTGTGATTATATTATTATCCATCATTCAGATGAACTTAATGTGACTTCAGAAATGGATTGGTTTTTACTACTTATAGGAAAAACTATTTGGAATAAGGAAATCACATTTCATATCAACCTATGGTATTATATCAATGAAATTATGATTATAGACAACATTTATAAAAAATTATATAGTATGGTTTGTAATACCAAATAAAGATAGACACTTGGATACAACAGTTGGAGAAAACCTCAATGTTAGGGACTAACACATTTTGAGGAAAAAGATATGTTTCATATGTTTTTAAGGTTGACATATCTCTAGAAATTATATCTTGAGTCCTGTATATGTAAGATCGAAATAAGAATTTAGATGCTGAAAATACAAGAGGGGGGTGAATTGTATACTTTAAAAATTCGTTTGGAAATTTTAAAGTTATGTTTAACAAGGTTAAACCAACATTCATAAGACCTTTTAAATAAACCTTTTCTAATTTTCTTAAAAGAAAGATTCTACCTTAAAGTGTATAGAATTTGTAATATAATCAGAGTAACGAAATTATAAAGTATAAGAAAGTTATACTTTCTAACTTTAACAAAGTTAAGATACAACAACGAAATTAAAACAACCTGTAAAATAAAAAAAAGTAACAATATAATTCTTTTAACCCAAAGAGAAGGGTATCCAACAACTTTTGATAAAGGTTCCTTGATTCATACTTTTAAAAAATCCTGTCTTACCCAAACCCAGGTAAGCCCTCAATCTGAATATTGGTATCTGTCTTGCTATCCCCACAAGCCCTCAATTTAGAAGAAAATAAGAACCTCTGTCTTCCAAACCCAGAAGCCCAGGATCAACATGATCAGAGTCTGCACGAAGTATGTCTAAACAAGTTGTTCTCATCTGAACAAGTTGTTCAAAAATATTCATGAATCACTGAGAGTTGTAAGAGCCCCTCTCTCTAGAAATAACTTCACAACTTTTTCACATGCATAAAGTTCATCCACTCTCTACATTGTTCTTTGCTCATTAAAATGAGCTTGTATTTATAGGCAAAACTTCCCAACGGTCTTATTTTCATTAAATTTCAAAGGGACCTGGACACGTGGAAAACATACAACGGTTAGTTTGTAACAGATTGTATGACATCGTTTAAAGTTACAGAAATGATGTTAAGTTAAAGATAAATGTTAGGTATAAGAAATATAGGAATTCGATATCATTAGAATGATACATTAGGAAACTCTAACATTATCTAGAAGATGGATTATTAAGAAATCAAGAAAACAGATTCTTAGAAATAACATTATCAAGAAAACGAAATCATAAAATTAGAGTCACGAATACACCGGATTCGGTATCATGAAGATTGACATCATATATACACTAGAATTTGTATAGAAGATCGACATCATATATACACTGGAATCGGTGTTGAAGATCGGCCTCATATATACACCTGAATCAATATTGAAGATCGACATCATATAACACTAGAATCAGTATTGAAGATCGACATAATATATACACAGGAATAGGTAATAAAGATCGACATCATATATACAATGGAAACAGTATTGAAGATCGACATCAAATATACACCGGAATCAGTATTGATGATTGGCATCATATATACACCGGATTCAGAATTAAATATCAACATCATATATACACTGGATTCTGAATTTTATGTCAGCTTCATATATACACCGGATTTGGAATTGAATATCGTAATGACAGATCTTGCAAAAATAACTGAATGATAAAATCAGAATGACAGATCTTGTAAGAATAATAGAGTGATAAAAATGTAATGATGTATCTGTAAGCATAACAGAATGACAATTTCAGATCTTAAGAAAAATAGAGAACTTAAAAAATATTCGTATCTTAGAAAAAGTGTTTGTGATTTTCAAAACATAAAACCTTAAGGAATGGAGAAGTCATAAGATATCCTTATTGAATCAACAATCTCCCCCTTTTTGGAAAGCACAAACAACTTTGCTGAGGAAGAATATATTGACTTAAACAAGAAAAAAAACTTATCTCCCATTTTTAATAAGATTTCAGATGAATACGACTAACTCCTCCTTAGGTTATATTTCCCAAGGATCGTATTCTTGATCTTTGAAGTCAGGTCTTTTTAATGGAATATCTCCCCATTAGATAATCATATCTTATTAAAATAAAACCCCCCTTAATTGGAAACTTTCCTTTCTTTCCAAACTCCCCCTTAATAGATTCTCCTTATCGGAAACTCCCCCTTAATAGATTCTCCTTCTCAGAGACTAAATTATTCCCTTAAATAAATTCTCCCCCTTTGTGATTTTCAAATAGAGGGAAAGGAATGGAGAAGTATAATATGTACCTGAAAGGTTAAGAAAGCATACATCCAAAAACAAAATAAATATAATCAAGAAATATCTTAAGAAAATTTTAGAAAAAAAGGTTTATATTACATCAAAACATTAGAATGTAAAGAAAATTCATCCATTCTTCTTCTGCTCAGACAACATCTTCTTTATCAGGGCATTGAGCTTCTTGAATTCCTTATGATCTTCTTAAAACTTCTTCAACAAGATATCATGATCCTGGTTCTTATTTTCTAAAGACAATATTATTTCTTCTTGAGTAGTAACTTTTTTCTCTAATTCAGCTCTGACTCCCATCTCACTGTTAACAGATCGAGCAACAAAATTGAGTTGACTACCCTTTTCAGATATAGAAGCCTTAACCTTTTTGAACTCTGTTTCACAAGAATTAAAAGCTCCCTTTGTTGAATCCATGAAATCACCAAACTTCTTAATCTCTTCATTGATAGTTTTGGTATGGTTAAAGACTTTATTAGAATTCACCTTCTAATATTTGTAATCAATCAAAAGATTAATGAAATCTGCTTCTTGCTTGACAGCCATGTCCATAAGCATATTGGTCGATTTCTTCCTTTGATTCAGGTTCTCTTGCATTATTTGACTCCAGACATATATGTTTGCAAGAACTGGAATAGTGCTGACCAAATTTCTTAAAAGTATCTTGAAAAAATCATTTTCAATAGTTGAAGACGACTCAGATACTGAAACATATTTTCCTTTCTCAATTCCTCTTGGAGTCAAGGAAACTGGTCTTTCTATTCTCTTAGAGGACTTCTGAGGCGTTTCCTTATCAGATGAAGCAATAAAAACATTCTTTCCTTTAACAGGGTCTCGAATTAGAGATTTTTAATCTGAAATGTGAAAAATATTTAGATCTCCCTGTTTATATTCTTCTTTTTTAAACTCATGATGTTGAGATCCTCCTTGTCCCTCTTTTTCTTGAAATTCTTCATCTTCTTCACCTTGTTTTTCAACATTTTCTTTCTCTATTTCTTCTTCTAGTTCAAATTAAACTTCTTCTTCATCTTCAAATTCAACCTCTTCCTCAAATTCTATTTCTTCCTCAACTTCTTCTTCACATTGTTCTTCAACTTGTTCTACATATTTAGAACCTGAACTCAAAGGAGTTCCAACAAAATCTTCCACTTCCCTTAATACATCATCATCATCATCTTGGATTATCTAACCTTCCATTTCTTGAACTGGTTTTGATAAAGCTAATAATTTCTTAGTTTTCTATATTTCCAGAGTGGCCACTGGTTTCTTATGAACAACTTGAGATTCAGGTACTTCCTGAGATTTCTTTTCTATATCTTTTAGAAGAAACTTACAAACTTCCTCTTCCAAAGATTTATTTTTTAATTTATTCTCCTTTTTTTTCTCAATATTTTCAGCTTACTTGATTTTCAAGGACTTAGCCTCCACGGGATTCAAACCAAAAGAAGGATATCCTTCCTTTATGGTGGCTACCATTTCTATCCACTTTGCAACTGTTGCATCTGAATAAGCTTTTTGTTTCTTTTCAAGAGGAGGTGATGATACCAGGACATCAAGAACTAATATTGGAAATCTTGGTTCTTCATGTTTTCTTTTGTTAGATACCAGATTTGAAGATTTTGGAACACCACCCCTGTTCTGGACAACCATTTCTTCAAATTTTTTTGATTCTGGAATAAACTCCACCTTCATCCTCCTTAGAGTGTTGTCACTAAGAAACAAGATCTTGAAAGGTTTTGAGACTGATCGGTATGGAACATTATGCTCTTAAAGACACATAACTATTATCCTGTAAATAGTTGCTGGGTACATAAGGATCTGAGATCTGATAGATCTGGCTTTTATTTCCTGAATGGTAAGAAAGATGTACTTCACCATGTTGATATTACTTTAGTTGACAAGAAAGTATTAAAGAAATATATCACATATCTTTAGATAATCCTTATCTCCCTTTATTGGAATAATAAATCCTTGCATCAAGAGGGCCACCATCTTGTGGTTCGTTGAAAGATTTGTGATCTTCGTATTCTTAACAAATTTAAGACCAAGAAAATCTAGAGCCTTGGATTTTTCAGAAGAGCCTTAATTATCAGAAAGTTTCTGAGAGGAACTAATAGCCTCCCATTCATAATGTAGGTTAAAAAAATTTGCTTCCTTTTTTTAGGGGACTATATATGTCTTATCATAACATTTTAAGTTAAACAGATCCTTACCATCTTTTTGGAAGAAAGAAACTGATTCATAGAATTGAATAAGTAGGTCAGGATAAACCAGATCCTGATATTTCTCCTTAGCCACACAAATGATTTCCCATCCATTAGATCTTATCACCTTTGAAATAAGGGAATCATATTTAGCAAAGAAATTGGGGCATACCATCCTTTCTCTAAAGATTGACCAATCCTTTATCTCCTTGGAAACTGGCATTTGATCTGCTGAGGATTCAAGAGTCATTTAGGGTGAAGGAAAAGTTTGGAATGAAATCTTTGATGGCAGTAGAGTTTCGGTAGTGAGAATATTGAGGATGGTGTGATACTTGAGAACAAGACACCCCTTATATAGACATGGATAAAACTTTTAAACTGCCATAAGATAATCAAAAGGCTGAAGATAATATGAACTGATCTGACGGTTGAGAATGGATATAAAAAAAATGAATTCTGATCTTTTTAAGTAAGGTAACCCAGAATTTAAGAAATTTTAAAATACCAACAACTAAAACTTAAAATAAAGAAAATAAAGAGTAAGAAATAGTAACTTTTGGAAAACTCTGAAGAATATATCAGTATTAAGAATTTTCTTTAAAATTTTCAAATCTGAGATTTCCAAATCCAAAATTTCCAAATCCGAAATTTTCAAATCCAAAATTTCAAATCCAAAATTTTCAAATCTGAAATTTTCAAATCCGAAATTCTCAAATCTAAAAAGAAAACTAGTTTAAAAAAATAGAATAAACAAAAATATGTACTCCCCCTAAAATAATGAGTAACTTAATGTTAGGAGATGATTTATACAAGATGTAGATATGAATGATTACCTTACAAAAATCATTCTTAGATTCTGTTTAATGTATTCAAATCTATCGGAAGGTAGAGACTTTGTGAAAATATCAAAAAGTTGATCTTATGTTCCAATGAATTGAAGAATAATATCTCTTTTAAGTGTGTGATCCCTAAGAAAGTGATGTCTAATATCTATTTTCTTTGCACATGAGTGATGTGAAGGGTTTTTACTTAGGGAAATGGCACTTGTGTTATCACAAATAATTTGAGTCTTAGTAAAACTTATACCATAGTCTGTGAGTGTGTGTTGCATTCAAAACACTTGAGCACAACAACTTCCAGCTGCTACATATTTAGATTCAATAGTGGAAAGAGCTACATAATGTTGTTTCTTGGAAGAACAAGAAACTAAGGAATCTTCTAAGAAATGACAAGTTCCAGATGTAGTCTTTCTATCTATTCTACATCCACCAAAGTTAGCATCTGAAAATCTTTTCAAAACAAAATCATTTCCAGAAGTTTAGAGGAGTCCTAAATCCATGGTTCCATTTAAGTAGTGACAAATTATTTTCACTTCCTTTAAATGAGATTCCTTAGGATTAGATTGATATCTTGCATATAAGAATACTGAAAACATTACGTCTGGACAACTAGCTTTAAAGTAAAGTAAACTTCCTATCATACCTCTAAAAGATGTTTGATCTACTGGTTTTCTAGCTTCATGAAGATAATGTGTATTCTAGGTACTGATGGGTGTACTAATACTTTTAGTGTTGTCATATACATACTTTTCAAGAAGATATTTAATATACTTGTGTTGGGATATATATATTCCTTCTGGTTTTTGAGAAATTTGAAAACCAAGGAAAAATGTTAACTCACCCTTCATAGTCATTTAAAACTCAGATTTCATTAGATCCACAAAGGAATTAGTTAAAGATTTCTGAGTTGAAACAAATATAATGTCACCAACATAAATTTTAACAATCAAAACATCTTTAACATTTTTCTTAATGAAAAGGGTTGGATCAGCAGTTCCCTTAACATAGTTATTTTGAAGCAAAAATCCTGAAAGTCTATCATACCAAGCTATAGGGGCTTGTTTAAGTCCATATAATGTTTTGGTAAGTTTATAAACATGATTAGGATATTTTTAATCCTTAAATACATGAGTTTGATCTACATATGCATCTTCCTATACATAAACGTTAAGAAAAACACACTTCACATCCATTTGATAATGTTTAAAATTAAAGAAAGATACAAAGGATAGAAGAATACTAATTGATTCATGTCTTGATACAGGAGAATAGGTTTCTTCATAGTCTATGAATTCTTGTTGGTTATAGCCTTTTTCAACCAATATTTCTTTATTTATAACAATAAATCCATTTTCATCTCATTTGTTTCTAAAAACCCATTTTACTCCAATAACAGAAGTTTCCTTACATTTTTCAACCAAGGTCCAAACATGATTCCATATGAATTCATTGAGTTCATCTTACATAGCCTTTATCCAATCTTCATCACCCAAGGCTTCTTCAAGATATTTTGGTTTAAATTGGGAAAGAAATAAAATATGTTCAACTTCATTTCTTAAAGAACTTCTAGTTCTTACTGGTTGATTAACATTTCCAATGATATTATCACTGGGATGATTCCTATTTAACAACTGACATGGATTTTTAAAAACCTCTTCATAAACATATGGTAGAAAATATTCATGGGTAAATGTTTCAGAAACATTTTCTTGAACATTTACTTTGTCTGAAAAATCTTCGATCAAAGGATGGTGATCAGTTTTAGAGAACACATCCGAAGATGTAGGTTGTTTGAAAACAAAAGGATCATTTTCATCAAAATTAACATGTAATGTTTCTTCCACAATTCAAGTGTTTTTATTAAAAACCTTATATGCCTTAGAGTTAGTAGAGTAACCTACGAATATTCCTTCATCATATTTGGGTGCAAATTTATGTAAGTTATCCTTGGTATTAAAGATAAATACTTTGCAACCAAAAACTTTGAAGTAAGAAACTTTTGGTTTTCGGCCAGTCCACAACTCATAAGGTGTTTTATTAAGAAATCCTCTTATAAAACACGATTTATAGTATAATAAGAAGTACTTACAACTTCATCCAAAAATTTTTTAGCTATAGAATATTCAATCAACATGGTTCTTGTCATATCTTAAAGAATGTGATTTCTTATTTCGACAACATCATTTTTTTGAGGAGTTCTTGGAGCTGATATGTTGTGATTAATACCTTTTTTACTAAAAAATGTCTCAAAATCAGAATTTTCAAATTCTACACCATGATCAGTATGAATATTTATCAATGGTAGGTTTTTCACATTTTTAACTTGAGATATAAAGGTTTTGAAATAAGAAAAAACTACATATTTATTTGCAAGAAAATAGACCCAAGTAAATCTAGTATAGTCATCAAATAGGAAAAACACATAGTATTTGCCTCAAATACTTCTAGTTTGTGTTGGACCAAATAAATCCATGTGCACTAACTGTAAGGCATTATAAGTCGTAACTTCAAATATAGATTTAATGCTAGATTTATGTTGCTTTCCATATTGATAAGGATCACAGACTTTTGAATAATCAAACTTAAGTTCTAGTAGATCATGAACAAGTTCTTTCTTAGAAAGCTTACTTAGATTTCTTAAGTTACAGTGTGCTAGTCTCCTATGCCAAATCCATGATTGATCTTCAAATATACTAAGTCAAGGTAGATCTTGACTTCTAAGGACTTCTAGGTTCAAGGTGTATACATTATTATGCCGAAGGGAAGAGAGAATAAACTCATCCTTGGAATTGTGAATTAAACATTTATCATTTCTAAAATTCACAAGGTAACCTTCATCACATAATTGAATTATGCTAATGAGGTTGTGCCTAAGGCCTTTTACAAAAATAAAATTTGAAATAATAGCTTTACCATGAAGAATAATGTTACCCATACCGACAATTTCTCCTTGAGAGTTATCACCAAAAGTTACCTTCACACCATTTGTTTTTAAAATATTCTTGAAATAGTCTTTGTTACTAGTCATGTTCCGAGAACATCCACTATCTATGTACCACAGGTTGTTGGTACTTCCTTCATTCTCCTGAAAAAGAAAGAGTTAGATCTTCAGAATCCAAATTTTCTTGGATCCAAAATTATTAGATAACAAGGAATTTGGTAACCATATTTGTTTGAAAAAATAAGCTTTATGAAACCCAAGGGATTGAACCCTATTAAAAGAACAGTTTTTATTACAATGCCCACCACTTTGTCATTTAGTACAAAAAGGGTCTCTAGAAGTAACAAAGTAATTATTTTTAAAAATATTTTTTTCATGAAAATAACCTAAACCTTGACTATTACCATGAGGTCGGATCTGAGAATACATATTGTCAAAAGTTTCCTTACCAAAAGTGAATTTTGAAAGAAGTTTCTTCAAGGAGAATATCTCAGATTTTAGTCTCAGGACTAAATTCTTATCCTCAAGAATAATAGATTTAGAGTTAAATTTATTCTCTAAAACATATTTTTCTAAAAACATATTTTTAAGATCCTCAGAAAGTTTATTCTTCTCAGAATTAATTTCTTCAAGTTTGTTAGAAAGATTTTCTAAAACAACATTTTCCTCATCAAGATCTTTTGAAAGATCTAAAATTTCTTTTGTCAAAATAGATTCTCTAGAATTTTCTTTATCAAGTTTCTTATAAACTTTACAATTTCTATTCTCAACAACTTATCAAATCTAGAAACTTCCTCATAAGAAGGAAAATAATTATCATTATCTGATGAAGAAGATTCTTCATCTAAAGAAAAACCTTTATCTGGAAAATTTCCACTTAAAAACATATTGGTTAAGGATTTAGCAGTTCATACCTTATCCATAAAATAATGATTTTGAAATGGAGCTATGGCTATTAGACTAATATTCTTTTTCCCAGAAGATTCATATTCTGAAGATTCATCAAAAGAATCTCCACCACTGGCACTCTAAGTGTCATTGGATTTCAAGATATTCTTATTCTTTGATCTGTAGAACTTCTTCTTTTTTATTTTATAATTCCTGCCTTTTTTGTCTCTCTTTTTAAGTAATGGAAAATCAAGTCTGATATGAAAAGTTCTTCTACATTCATAGCATTTCACTTATCCATATTTCTTCTCTTTTCCATCTTTATTCTTATACCTATATTGAAAGTTCTTCAGTCCAACAATCTTGTTCATCCTCCAAGCAAGGTTGGCTAACTCATTTTCTGATGTTTCACTTTCACTGGATTTAGATTGAACAATAACCTTCTTAGATTTAGATCTTGTAATCCTTTCAGGAGTCTTGGATTTCATATGATTTGAAGTAGTTGTAAAAACAACTCCTCCATTTCCATTATTCTTGTTAATATTATCAACATCTCTCTTCATTTTGGTTTCATGTTGAAGAAGAGTTCGAAATAGTTCATCAAGAGAAATCTGAGTAACTTTCCTATTCTCATCTATAACAGTCCTCTTGGATTCCCACTCATTAGTCATGATTTCAATAATCTTGTTTACAAGAGCATCATCATGTAAACCTTTCTCACCCATGGATTATAAGCTGCTGATAATAGACATAAATCTTTGTTGTAACTTACATATGGGTTCTCCATAAGGGAAGAAGAAACCCTGATACTAAGCCCTGAGCATTGCTCTTCTAGTTTCAATAACTTTGGAAGTTCCAAAGTGAGTTACTTCATTCTTTTTCCAGATACTATTTGCATCTTCACAGGATGAAATCTGGTAATAAATGTTTCTAGTCATGGAACATAGCAAAGTATTTCGTACCTTAAAGTTCAGCTGATATTCCACCTTTTCTAGATTAGTAAAGGTTCTAAGTTCCTTATCAAGAATCTTATAATCTCCGGTTAATATAATGTAGTTGTCTACACCAGTGTTTATCACAAAGGTCTTCATTATATATCTCCAGTACTCATAGTCATTTCAATCAAAGATCGATGGTCTAGTAGGATTGAGATTATCTAGAGATCCAACACGAATACCCGCCATACTAAAAAGATATCTGTTTCCAAAAAAATATTAGTAGTAAAAGTTTAAAAAGAAAATATGAAAAACATAAGAAAAGTAAAACTTGAGGAAGAAAACTTATATGTGCATATTATTATTTCATAGACCTCCTCTGATACCAATTTTAGGATCGAAATAAGACTGTAGATACTCAAAATACAAGAGGGGGTTGAATTGTGTAGTTTAATTTTTTTTAGAACCCTTAAAGTTAAAATTAACAAGGTTAAACAAACATTCATAAGACCTATTAAAGAAAACTTTTCTAATTTTCATAAAATAAATATTCTACCTTAAAGCATATAGAATTTGTAATATAATCAGAGTAACGGAATTAAAAAGTATAAGAAAGTTATAATTTCTAACTTTAACAAAGTTAAGATATAACAGCGGAATTAAAACAACTTGTAAAAGAAAAAAATTAACAATAGGATTCTTTTAACCCAAAGAGAAGGGTATCCAACAACCATGTATAAAGGTTCCTTGATTTATACTTTCAAGAATGTCTGTCTTACCCAAACCCAAGTAAGCTCTCAATTCGAATATTGGTATCTGTCTTGCTATACCCACAAGACCTCGATTTGGAAGGAAATCAGAACCTCTGGCTTCCAAACCCAGAATCCCACGATCAGCACGATCAAAGTCTACATGAAGCAAGTTTGAACAAGTTGTTCACACCTGAACAAGTTGTTCACAACATCTACATGAAGCACTGATAGTTCTAAGAGTCTCTCTCTCTATAAATCACTTCACAACATTTTCACATGCATCAAGTTCATCCAATCTCTATACTGTTCTTTTCTCATTCAAATGAGCTTGTATTTATATGAAAAACTTCCCAATGGTCGGCTCATCTCCAATGGTCATATTTTCCATAAATCTCCGAGGGACCTGGACACGTGGAAAACATAAAATGGTTAGTTTGTAATAGATTGTACGACATCGTTTCAAGTAACAGAAATGATGTTACGTTAAAGATAAATGTTAGGTATAAGAAATCTTGGAATCCGATATCATTGGAATGATACATTTGGTAACTCTAACATTATTTGGAAGAAAGATTCTTAAGAAATCAAGAAAACAGATTCTTAGAAATAACATTATCAAGAAAACAGAATCATAAAATCTGAGTCACAAATACACTGGATTCAATATCATGAAGATAGACATATTATATACACCAGAATCGGTATTGAAGATCAAAATCATATATACACAGGAATCCGTATTGAAGATCAGAATCATATATACACTGGAATCAGTAGTGAAGATCAGCATCATATATACACTGGAATCGGTATTGAAGATTAGCATCATATATACATCAGAATTGGTATTGAAGATCGACATCATATATACACCGGAATCGATATTGAAGATCCGCATCATATATACACCGGATTCAGAATAGAATATCGACATCATATATACACCGGATTCAGAAATGAATATTTGCATCATATATACACCGGATTCAGAATTTAATATCGAAATGACAGATCATGCAAAAATAACTGAATGACAAAATCGGAATGATAGATCTTGTAAGAATAAGAGAGTGAGAAAAACATAATGATGTATCTATAAGCATAATGGAATGACAATTCCAGATCTTAAGAAAAATACAGAACTTAAAAAATATTCAGATCTTAGAAAAATTGTTTGTGATTTTCAAAACATAAAACCTTAAAGAATGGAGAAGTTATAAGATATCCTTATTGACTCAATAGTAGACACTTTATATACCCTTATATATTTTCCTTAGTGGTTATTAATTAAAATTTTTAGGATTAAAATTAATTAAGGGGGGGAATGTAACTCCACAAGATTTTGGAATATATTTTTCTCTAAATTAAATCTACGCTTGATAGCTTGTTTCTCATACAACGCTGAACTAAAATGATGCATGAAAAATTAGATGAATGTTATTAATAAAATTTAATAATAATATAACCTCTAATAAATAAAAATCTTAAAATAAATTATAAATTCATACAAAAAATGATTAAGAAAACTTAATGTTTTAAAAGGTAATTTTTAAATAAAATCAAATTTCTTTATATATTGTACTTTAATTTAAAATATAAATGTATAAATTTCTACATTTTAATTTGAAAAAACTAAGCTTATATTTTTATTCATCATGTCAAATTAATTTTAGGGGTATTTGTTTTAACATTTTTCTAAAATAATTTATTTTGTGGTGAGTAGTGAAAAAATACCGATTTTGCTAATAACGTAACTTTTATAGAATTATAATAATATAAGAATGAATTAAAATATATTGAAAATATTTTTATATAAATATTATATTTATAAATTAAAATAAATCATTTAAAAAAACTTTTCTGAATATTTAAAATCCATGTTTAACATTCTGGAAATTCAAGTAATGTTTTACTCTAAATACTGTTTTTATTTGATTTTATTAAAAATTAATTTTCATAACTTGTAGAAATTAAATAAAAAAATGGATTTACTATCAATATGTTCACATTATTTAATAATTTAAATTTCATTTTTAGGCATAAAATTATTATTACTAAAATTAATGTTAACAAGTGTGATAATGGTCAAATGGTTAATATAAATAAATTATTTTATTAAAGTCAAGAAATTTTTATTCAATAAATTAAATTAATAAATTTAATATAAAAAATTTTCTATTATGTTTACACATGTATAAAAATATATTATCTCTTATTTAATTTGAAATTAATATTATATAAGATTAAGAACACTTGATGGAAAAATAACATTTTTCTACAAAACCACTTTTCTATATATTAAATGTTTTAATTTAAAAGATAATTTTATATTATTTTAAAATTGAATTAGATTATATGGAGATTAATTTTAGGTTTATAACATAAATTTTTTTTAATAATGGATATCATATATTTTTAATAAATTATAAATTACTTAGGTAAAAACTAGGTACCAAGGTAAAAAAAAAAATTGTGAAGTATAAAAATATATCAGTAAAAGGCTTTAAACATATTTTAAAAATTTGTGAAAAATAATGGTAGAGGATTTAAAGCCCTATATGACCCAAGAATTCATTATTTTTTTACTTTTTATTCATTTAATATTGAATAGTTTCATTCCGTAATTGAAAAGGTAATTGGTATTTACAAAAATTCTTTTTTTCACTTATTAAAGGATATCACTTCATAAACCTTTCACCACCCTTTAAAAATTATTAGAAATTAAAAAAATACACCCTAGTATCTTCTAAAACCTCTCTAAACATCCTAAAATCTTATTTATTTCCAAAAGACCATGCTAAGGGGGATTAAGGTGTTACCCTAGGGAAAACATTCAAAGGGATAACTAATGTTCTCAACCAACCTCTTTTAATTATTTTATTCTTCTACACTATAAAATATATTATATCCATTAATATATGATAACATAAGTAATATTAATATTATGAAATTTTATTATACTAATATAATATTAATTTTATACCTTCTACCAAAACTATTGAAAAAATGATGATGTTGTCATGCATACGTGTGTACTACCGCCTCCATGAATGACATGCATGATTTTTCATCACCAACTCAAACAAATGGTTATAAAAGTATATTAAAAGAATAAATATGGTATTTATAACATTATTTTGAATCTTAAATTTTAAACCATTCTTTATCTTTCACATAATCTATGGAAATGAACTTGTCACCCGTGTGTACGCACGAACTATAGCGTTCTCAAAAGTGATGCATTTAGTTTTCCACTCTAGTAGTTTTTAATTAATCCAAATATATTAATATATGATTAAAAACCTAAATAAAAAATAAATAAAATCATTATGATTCTTCAATAATTATATTACGCTTAAATAATGACTTTCTTAACCATACTCACCCATGGATTATAACTTGTTCTTGTTTGGTTGGTTTAACTACTTACTTGAAAAATGTTATAAATTTATATCATGGATGAATATGAGAACTTAAAAAATGGTGTTTTAATAAATTAATGATAAAATAATGTTTGGTTTGTTATTATGGAAATATTATATTAATATCTAACTTATTATTAATGGCACTTTTAATTTGTTAAATATTTATCAAAACAAGTTTGCAACCAACTTCATCACCAAAAATCATAAAAAAATACTTATGAAATGAAAATTTAACATTATAAATAATTATAAATCATATATTTAAGTACCTATAAATAAATTATAATGATAAACTTTGAATATATGAATAATAATCGAGACCTCCATTACAAAACTAGTATTAAATAAACAATCAATGATAATAACATTTGATGATGAAATAAAATATAACTAATATATATAATAAATGATTAGAAATGAAGTTTATAAAATTTTATATGTATGAATAATATTCTAATTTTTTTAATTAAGATAGTAATTTTTTTATACAAGATGTTAGAGCACGTTCGGATATGCAGGAATAAAAGTTATGGGTTTTTATAATTTAATTATGATTCATTGAGATATGGTTTTTATTCACCAATTGTCTCCTTTTTTGGTGTATATATAAAAAATGGATTTATTTTTCATAATTTTTCCTTAAATCTAGGGGATATAAAAATCAATAGAATTTTATTCCTTTTATGAGTTTTCAATTCGAAAGATAATAATTATGTAAGGGTTTTTGTTAACTCAATTTTTGTTTATTGAGTTATAATTATTATTCTTGAACTCATTTTATAAAATTTGGGTAAATTATACTTATTAATTATATTATATTGTATCTTAGATTTTCTATAGGTATTTAAATTTATACCACAAAAAATACCTTCCCAAATGTCTCTTTCTTCATTAACTATGATATCCATAATGGATTTGACTATCTAAAATTTCTTTTCTCTGAGTTAAAATATTATTCCTTGAGCACCATGATTTTAAGTTTGATAAGTTATTATATTTCATATTTATTAAGATATTTTACCTTTTTATTGGGGGAAAATGATGTTTTAACTCATAAATGTGTTATAAATTAATTTATTTCTCCTAAAAGTTCAACATTTAAAAAAAATATCATCTTATTTAAAGACAGTTTTCATTCGTTTCCTAGTTCATTTTTCCAAAAAAAATTCAACCTTTATTATTTTTAAATCCAAATATGTGTTTACATAGCTGATCTTAATATTTACCATCTCCTCTTTTTAAATGGAAGTTTTGGTTACTCTTTTTATGATTTGGATTTTCAACAAAGATGTCTTAAAATATTAAAAAAGATTTGTATAATTTCAAAATAAATTTTTTTATCTTCCACACTACATTCATTTTGGATAGAATTTATAAATTTTGAATTATATATTATTTAATATTCTTTTTAATTCTAAAAGTTTCCAATTTTTCACACTTCACCCTTTTAAAATAATTATGTATTTTTCAAGGCCACGCTATTGAAATTTATTTTTAAAATTAAATGATTTAATTTTTTTTTTAATTTTACATTTTTTAAAATGATTTTTCAAAGAAACTATAACATCATCTATTACACCAATGATAAAATAATTTTTGAGAAACTCTTTTATGATTTCACATACATTTTTATTATTATCTCTAATGGCTTTATTTCCTTGATTTTTTTTCATGAATCACTCACTAAATAATATTTTGGGGTGAAAATTTTTTGGGTATAAACTTTCTACATTCTTGTGGTCAATTTTTATGACACCATTTAGAAATGTTACAAAACCATTTTTTCAATAGGTTTTTTATGATGCGATGAATTTATATTTTCAAGTGGCACACATATTTATGGATGATTTATGTGTGGGGTCATATACCTTTCTCAAATACATTGGTTAAGGTTTTATATCTTATGATATAAGTAAGTTGATCATGAGACAAATACTTGTTTTCAAGGTTCACAAAATTGAGAATAAACCCAATACGGTCTATTTAGGTTCATAATATTGAGAGTTAAACTAATGTATATTAGTTAGGTTCATAAGATTAAATGTGAACCTAATTCAAGTTATCTTGGTTCACAAGATTAATCATGAACCTAATGTAGATTATAAAAGTTCCCAATATTGAGCATGGATATGATTCGTATTATCTAGGTTCTCAAGATTGATCATGAACCTGGTGAAAATTTGCTAGGTTCACAAGATTGATCATAAACTCGATGCTGATTAGTTGGGTTCACAAGATTGAGCATTTACCTAATAAGGTTTTCTAGGTTCACAATGTTATGGTTCATTATAATTATTCTTATTCCATATTTATAAGTTATATACCTATTATTATTCTCCTTGGATCATGTTTAATGTCTCATGATTTCACATACTTTTCCATGGTGCATATTTGATAATGTGAGATTACATTTCCTTCTACCATCACTCATGGAAAACTCCAATTATTCCTTCTTACTTTTAATAATATATTTATCCCCTGGTCATGTTTTCTCATATTATTTTGATCTAACCCATAATTACATATTGATAAGTTTTCCCTTACCAAGAATTTAAGATCACCAATTTATTATATTTTCTTTCCCTAGGTTATGAAAATGAGTATGAATTATGAGAATTCTAGAAGTAAGTCTATTATGGTTTTATTATAGAGAAATATTCATAAGTTTTATATATTTTTTATTATATAGCTAGTCCTCAAAGACACTAAAACTATGTTCTTGGGATAGTGTGATTATATGTGATATTTAATGCTTAATTAATGAAAATGACATAAAATAAGGATAAGTTAATCTCACTTTGTATGAAATACAGTATTTTAATGAAAGAGTTTTTAAAACCATACCCCAGATTGCGGGTCTGGGGTTCTTCAAAAATACTTTTAAATACCATGATTGTAACATATTGAATTTTTAAAAGGAAACACTATGTTTGATAACATACATGATATGCCACATAGAACTTAAACGAACAACTAAATATTATTATTTAAATGTTACCGGTATAACCTAACCATTATAATTACATGTATAAATATGATTCACTGAATTATGAAAATATAGTTTACACGTGTATATATAATAAATTCTTCAGTGATCAATTAATTATAAATGAAAACAAAACACCTTTTAAAATAAAAGTATTTTTTTTCAAAAAAATTATTTAAATGTTCACAAGTGTGTTTTATACCAATAAAAAAACAAATCACTCTTGATGGATTATATTAATGAAATTTATATCTAAAATATTAAATCTATGGTTTATTATTTATCCTATGTGTTTTATAGAAATTATATAAGAAGACATCTAATTTTATGCATAAAAGATATATTTTTCTAAAAAAGTGTTTTGCTGCCTTTTGATGGAACATCTGTTTTAAATTTAGTTTTTGACCCTTTTATAAATTATATTTGAAAAACTAAACATCTTATTTGAAATCATAATATCATAATTTACATGGATTGAATTTTTGGTATTTTTCTGATAAGTTTCATGTTTTGATGAATATTGAAAAATAATACATTTTAATTAAAAAATTATTTTTTATCTAAATAATTTATAGTGTTAAATTAAATATTTAATTTATTTTAAAGTATAACTGGGTCAATTTTATATCAATAAATTCTATTTAGGTCATTGGAAGAAATTTCACATTAAAATAAATATATTTTGAGATAACTAATATCATAAAATATTTTTTAAATGTATTTGATATATTAGTGATGTGTTATAATATTTTATTAGAATTTATCTTATTGTTATGATATTTATAAAATTCATGTAATTAATATTATCACATATTTCATTAATGACATTTTAAATTAAATAATATTTTATTAAAAGATATAAATTTAATAAAATTATAAAAATCATCCAAACTATTGAGATAATTTTGAAAATTTCATCCATAATTAATTTATGTGTTGTTTGGTAGTTTATAGTAAGTATATTTTCCCTTAAACTGCAAAAATACATGTTGCCACGGTAATAGTAAAAGAGGTTAAATAAGGGGTAAATCCAAAAGATAAGGATTAAAAAATAATAAACATATATCTAAATTTTATTGGATGAATGTATTTTAACCCAAAATAATAATATCTTCTAAGGTAATAGGTTTTGGTCCCTTTTTAATATAAAAATAATTTATATTAATTTAATATTTTGAGAAATTTCAAGAGTTCCCCCTCCCTCTATTATAAAAGGGGATCTCTTATTCTCTATTATTCACACTAAAACAACTATTTTTTCTTGCCAATATCTACCCAAATACCTTCCTATAATCTCCACCCACATTCTAGGGCTCTTAGTTTATGCAGAACACCATCCTTAGTGGTCTAATGGTGTTAAACAAATGAGATCGTCTTAAGAAGTGGTATCGTTTTTAATTAAGTGTTTCTATTTTATTTTTTCTTCCACTTCCTTAAAATATTATTCAAAAATGATGAAATAATAAATCTATTATAATCAATATAATTATATTTTGTTATGTTAATATCATCAACTAGATCCATCTAATATTCCATCAAATGGGAAAAGAATTTTTCGTTTGTGTGTACGGAACACTACCACTCTATAAACATATATAATTTATTTTCGATCACTATATATCAAGATTTTTTATAATTATGGAAATATTTTTTTTGAATATTATATTAATGAAATATCTATCATTATTCAATAATAATATATCATTTATTTTCTTACCTTCCATGCACATAAAACTGATAACATCATTCATGCGTGCGTGTGAACTATCACCTCTACGAAGCGATGTTATTCATTTTCCATAACCACATCAAATGGATAACATATATAAGTTTATTTAAATTATTAATATAATATTTTTGATTTTATGATAATTTTTGAAAGTTAAAATGATACTTACCTTCTTTCTGTAATGATCATTGAAAAATCAAAACATTATTCATCCGTACATATGATCTACCATCTCCATAAATATAACGTAGTTCATTTTTCATAACCATTCTTAATGGTTTAATTTAATATTAAAATTGATGTATAAAAATGATAATAATTCCATGAGTATTATTCTGAAGATGATGGAATAATGTCCACTTTGACTATTGAAATCATACAAATTTCATTTTGGACTCAAGTACCAAATATTGTGAAAATGTCTAACATGAACTTAAATAATTAAACATGATAATAAGTGATATAAAAGGAATAATAAAATTTAAAAATATTCTCAATAAAGTAAATTACTAACATAAGTTTATTATATAGGAATATAAAGGACACACATGGTGAATCCGACTGAAGGTAAGGGACTTCGTCTCAATCTCCTTTCATTGAGGCATATTTTGATGTTATACACCCACCTAATTTGTTGAGGTGTATGAATAGACTCTATGAATTTTAATTTCATTCAAAGGTTTTCAAAAAATAAATTTTTTATGTTTATTATATGGAACATTTGACATTATTTACAATAGTTAAAATGAATATTACTTTTAGAGTATACGGTGACAACAACTTCTCCGCCACCATGAAAATTATTTTCTATTTGGATTCCTCTACAAGTATTCATGTATTTAAAATAAAAATAAACTCGTTTTCCCCTTTTATGGGTACTATATTTTTGAAAATGGGTTTTGGAAATGGATTGATTATTTAAAAAACATGATGTTTTTCCTTATGAATGGAAATGAAATTTTAATAGTGACATATGGAAAATTACAAGCTTTTATGTGTTGTAATTATATAATGGTACTTGGAAATTTGATGGGCAGTTATATGATAAAACAATGATGGGTAGTTTTGTTATAAACTAACAATAGGTAGGTATTTCATATTCCTCAAATGAATTGGGTATGGAAATCGACTGTTTGTTTATTCTATTTGTTAGAGTGACATGTATGGAATTCTACCTCATGGGTATTCCATTTATATGTATAAAAAGTATACTTATGAACCAATATACATTTATATTTTATCTATTCTTGATTTGGGATTATGGTAATCTTATGATTACAAATAGGGTAAGCAATGAGTTTATTTTTCAAAGGAAAATATTTACTATTTTCTGAAGGGTTAAAAGTATTATTTTATGATAAAGTTTTCATGGGTTTCATGTTTTCATAGGACTAATAGTTTTTTTCTTTGTGTATTCCTAACTAAATTTTTTTACCCATTCCAAGTTTTAAAATGTTTTTAATAGGTTATAATAATGGTTAATAGAAATAAGGAAGTCAAGTTGAAAGTTATGAATATTTTTCATGAATAAGACCCCATGTTTTATTTTAAATTGGTTACCTTTGATGAAAAAATTGATATTGCGTGTAAGTGTACACTTATATTGTGAAAGAAAGTAATTTTATTGACTAAAACTCAATATTATTTAATGTTTAACTTCAAGGCGTTATAGTTGGTATCAAAGGATGGTTTAGATAACTTTAGATGTTTGGAGTTCATTTAATCATAAGTTACAAGTCATATATAACCACAATGGTTAGCATGGTTGGAAGAGTCGTAGTTATTTTAATTAAATAGAATAAATTTTAGATAAAATGAATAATGATATTTTAGTTTTTATCATAATCATAAGATGATATATTATGATTTTATTTCTAACACTAACCTTTTTTGTTTTAGTAAATGGATGGATCCAGCATGTACCAAAGTAACAATGGATGTAAAGGAAAATGTGGTGGTTCTCTTAATAAGAAAAAAAATGAAATGGGTGCTACAATGAAAAATATTATGGTTAAATTAAACCAACTATCTGGAATAATGATTAACCACTTGAACCTTGGAAAGTTTTATAATGCATCATAAAAGAGAGAAATGAATCACTATGGAAGTTCAGGTAACAATGATCATAATCATAAATATATTCAATGAAATATGTGTCAAGGATTTTGAAAGAAACATCTAGGAAAATGTCTTAGAGGGAAGAGATAATGTTTTAAAGGTGGTAAATGAGGTCATAGAGAAATAATCTTCCAATGAAAAACTGAAGCATTCAGATGAATCCATGAAAGGGAAAGAAGTTATTCTGGATTTATCAATTGAATATTTTAAATGTGGAGAGTATGTTCATTATGAAAATTGATGTCTTAGGAAGAAGGCTCATGAATGGGATAATCAAGACTATACAAATATATGTTTAGGGATACCTAATTACATTATAATTGAAGATAATGAATCTAAAAATTACATATGGAAGACATGGATTATTTCTTGGTTCATGTTCTAACATTATTAAATCTTAGGATATGATTCATATTTTTTTTAGGGAATATTTATTAAGTAATAATGTGGAAAATCATGGTAAAGGGATTAGGAATAATATATAATGATTAATATGTCAATATATAAGGAATTTAGGAGTTATATTAGATATAATGATAAAGAAATTTTTAAAATTATTAATACTCTTTTGATGATGGGATTACTTTAAAAGGATTTTTTAGTTTGTGTTATATTTGACCCTTAAGTTTGTTATGTGAAAATGTTATTTAAGGCATAATTATCTTTTATTTTGTGTACATAATTATAAAGTTATGGATAAACTTTAGATTTTATATGATCTTTGGTTTTAAGGTAAATATTTGATATTAAATTTTTTGATACAAAATGATAGGTATGAAATAAACATTGAGGTTAAAAAATATTAAGGTTATTTTTTAGGATGTTTCTCACATTTATTTAATTTTATTTATAAGTATTATCTTAATTTATTTTTATAAGAAGGATAACCCACAGACAATTTGGCAACCTGTCGCATCTAGCAAGGCCATGGGAATTTGGCCCACAACTAAAGGGTGAAAAGGGTTCATCCCCTACCACTGATCTATGTGATGTCCTAGTTAATATAAAATGGGTTTCCTTTATTTAAAATATCTGAATGATAATGTTTATGTTCATTTTGAAAAATATTATATATATATATAAACTTGGGATTGGAAAATGATTTGGTGATTAAGTGATTAATTTTATTTCAGAATATGTTTTCTATTTTGGAAATATTATAATATTAAGTTAAATAGAATATTATGAGGAATAATGGTTGAATTGTATTTTGGAGTGAAATATGATTTTATGAGGAATAAAGGTTGAATTTTTAACTTTCTCAAGAATATGTTCTCTATCACTATCCATAAAAATTAGATAATTATTTTCATCTTCCATGTCCATGTTTTCCTATATATAACTCTGGTATGTTTTATCTTAGGTGACCTTCAGACCTCCCTTTCCTTACTTTAAAGTGAAAGTTTTATTTATTCATCTTCTGATATGGGTTTTAAAAAAAGAATTTTGAAAAGTCAAACCCCAGATTTTTGATCCCAAGTTGAAATTATGAGGATGAAATTTATTAAATGGAGGATAATATAACATCCTAAGTTTTTAATAAGAAACATTATATTCGATAGTATACATGATACACCACATCAAGCTTAAACGAACAACTAAATATTATTATTTAAATGTTACTATTATAACCTAGCCGTTAGAATAGTGGAAATGAATATAATTAACTAAATTATGAAAATATGGTTTAATAAAGTATATATAATTAATTATTTGGTGAATAATTAATTATAAATGAAAATAAATCCCTTGTTGAAATAAAAGGAAATGTTTTTCTAAAAAACTATTTAAATGTGCACATGTGTGTTTTATACCAATAAATAAAAAAATAACCCTTTATTGATTATATTAATAAAACTTATATATAATGTATTCAATATAATTTTTATCATTCATCCTATGTGATTTCTAGGAATGAGATAAGAAGAAATCCAATTTTATGTATAAAACTTGTATTTTTCTAAAAAACAGTTTTTCCGCCTTTTGATGGCACACTTATTTTAAATCTAGTTTTGAAAAATTTTAAAAATTATATTTAAAAAAAATAAAATTCTTCCTTGAAATATTAATATAAATTATACTTTTATTGAATTTTTTATATTTTTTTGATAAGATTCATATTTTAATGAATACTAAAAAATACTGTATTTTAATTGAAAAAAACCTTTTTGTCTAAATAATTTATAGTGTTAAATTATTTTTTAATTAGTTTTAAAGTATATTTATATAAATTTTATATTTTTTAATCCAATTTATTTCATTGTAATCAATTTCACAATGAATTTGGCTATAAAAATTTCAATCTTTTGAAAGCTTTCACTTCAATAACCTGTTTTCTCACCCCACCAACGAGATAAATTTTAAATTAATTTTAGAAAAATATGTATTTTTAAATTTCAAAAATGGATTCCATATTTTTAATAATAAGGTAAAAATTTATTAAATAGGTCTCTTTTATTTTTGGATAATATAAATAGTAACTTTAGTAATTTTTATTACCACTCTTAAGGGTAAATCAAGTAATTAAGGGAAAAATGATAATATAAATATTATAAAATTACCCTAAAACATGTCCTAATTTTATTGGATGAGTTATTTTCGACGAAAATCATCCTTGGTCAAATTTTTTTATCTCTTTATTCTAATTTTATGACTTTAAGAATTTCATAGTATTTTATTTTAAAGAAAAGCCAAAGATGTTATGATTATGTTTTAACAACTATAACATTTTTAATATTGGGTTTTTTAGATAATATCTTCATATATAGATAGTATTTTGAAATATAAAATTTTTATATTCATGATGGTAATTTATTTTTAATTTTTAAGTGATAAATAATCACCTTAAATGATTACGTAATGATTTGGCAGTAATTGTTTAATTAATAGAAATATCAAATAAATGATATTAAAATAAATATAATTTGGGATAATTAATTTCATAAAATACTTTTTTAAATTAATTTGATATATTGGTGAATTTTTAAAAGAGTTTTTTTATAATTTATCTTGTTTTTATGATATTTTTAAAAAGTAAAGTAATGAATAGTTCCAAAATTGACATTAATAATATTTATAAAAAAATAATATTTTATTAAATGATATAAAAATGATAAAAATATAAAAATCATATAAAAAATTGGGATAAGTATTAAAATATCACCATTGATTCATTTATGTGTCATTTGACATTTTATAGTAATTATAATAACCCTCAAAGTTTAAAAATAAATGTTGTCACGGTAAGAGTTAAAGAGGTTAAATAATGGTTAAAGCCAAACGATAAGGATTAAAAAAAGTAAAAATATATATAAATTTTATTTTATGAAGTTGTTTAGACCCAAAATCATCCTATACTCTAAATTAATTAATTTGGATTCATTTGAAATATAAAATTAATTTATATTAATTTAATATTTTGAGAAATTGTAAGAGTTCTCCTCCCCACTCTTATAAAACGGAACCTCTTCTTCTCTATTATTCACACTTAAAAAAATTATTTGGTTCATCCAATATCTAAAAAATTACCTTCCTATAATTCCTACCCAAGTTAAAAGCTCTTATTTTAGGCATAATACAATCTTTAGTGGTCTTATGATGTTAATCAATGGAGAACGTCCGAAGAAGAGGCGTCATTTTAAATTAATTGTTTCTATTTTATTTATTTATTATACTTCTTTAAAATATTCTCAAACCATTATTAAATAATAAATCAATTATCCTCAATATAAAAATATTTTATTATGTTAATATCATCACTTATATCCATTCAACTTTCATCAAATGGGTAAAGAATTAATCATTCGTGTGTACGACACACTACCACCTCGTAAACTGATATAATTCATTTTACATAACCATCTCTAAAGACTAGTTATAATGATGGAATTAATTTTTATATATGACATTAATGAAATATTTATCATTATTAAATAATAATATATCATTTATGTTCTTACTTTCCATGAACATAAAACTGATAATGTAGTTCATTCGCACGTGTGAATTATCACCTCCAAGAAGTGATGTGATTTCTTTTCCATAACCACAATAAATGAATGACACATATAATTATATTTAAATTATTAATATAATATTAATGATATTATAATCATTTTGTAAAGATAAAATGATACTTACCTTATTTCCATAATAATCATTGAAAAATGGGAACGTTACTCATGTGTACGTACAGTCTACCGTCTCCATGATTATACTATAGTTAATTTTTCATAACTATACATAATTATTTTATTTAAAATTAAAATTGATGTAAAAAATGATAATAATTCCATGAATATTATTCTAAATATGATAGAACAATGACCACTTTGACTATTGACATAATACCAGTTTCATTTTTCACCCAAGTATCGAATATCATTGAAATGACCAATGTGAACCTAAATAATTAAGCATGGTAAAAAGTGATATGAAATGAATAATAAACTTTAAGAAGGAAATAAATCAAGTAAATGATTAACAAGAGTTTATTATTCTGTAAGATAAAGTAAATATATGGCGAATTAGACTCAAGGTAAGAGACTTCATCTCAATCTCCTTTCATTGAGGAATATTTTGATATTATACACCCACCTCATTTTAAGAAGTGTATAAACAGTCCATTTGACATTGAATTTCATTCAATGTTTTTCAAAAAATAATATTTTTATTTTTCCCAAATGGAACGTTTGAATTTATTTACAAACTAAAAAATTAATATTCTTTTTAAAATATATGGTGACAACAACTTCTCCTCCATTATGACAAGTATTTGTTATTTTGATTCCTATACAAGTCTTTATGTTTTTAAAAGAAAAATAACCCCTTTTTTAGTTTTTTGGTTTTTTTTAAAATGTGTTTTGGAAATGGACAAATTATTTCAATAACATGAATTTTTTTTCTTATGAGTGGAAATGAAATTTTAATAGTGAGATGTTGAAAATTGAAATCTCTTATGTGTTGTGATTATATAATGGTACATGGATATTTTATTGGTGGTTAAATGATAATTCAATGATGTGTAGTTACATGTTAAACTAATTATGGGTGGGTCTATGATATCCCTCCAATTCATTGGGTATGTTATTTTGTTGTATGGTTATTCCATTTGTAAGAGTGACATGTGTGGAAGTTGACCATATAATTATTCCATTATTTTTTTGACAACTATAATTATGTACTAAGATACATTTATGTGTTATATATTATTTCTTTCAGACTATAGTAATCTTATGATTAAAAATGGTGATCAATGAGTTTAATTTTCAAAGTAAAATATTTAATATTTTCTTAAGGGTGAAAAGTATTATTTTATGATAATGTTTTCATGGGTTTCATGTTCTTACAGGACTAATAATTTTCCCTCTTCGTGTATCCCTTACGGAGATTTTGTGCTCATACCACGTTTTAAAATATTTTTTCATAGTGTATAAGGATGGGTAATACAAATAAGGAAGTCAATTTGAAAGTTATGAATATTTTTCATAAAAAAATCCATATCTTATTTTAAAAGGTTACCTTTGATGAAATAATAGATACTGACTATAAGTGTCCATTTTTAATATATGGGTTTACTTTTTAAGAGTTTATCTTAATTCTCTAAAACTCTAAACTAAAAATATCCTCAATTTTAAAGAAGTAAATTTCTTGAATAAAAATCACTATTATGTAATGTGTAAGTTTGAGACCTTACATCGATCATCTAACTAAGTTGATGATGGAAACTATAAGTGCCCCTTTATTATATTTTTTAAGGTAAACTAGTAATGAGTTGATAATAACTATTAGGTGCCTCATTTTTGGTGTATAATTTCATCCAAACTTACCTTCGAAACCTAAACTATTAAGATATTATATGAATAGTGTTGAGATAATCTATTTTATGTATTGGGTAAGTATTTGTCCACTATGCTATCCAAGAGTTATATATAATATTATTAACATAATTTTCTACCATATATAGTAAAATCTTGTGTTTTAATCTGATATGGGATAATTCATGATGAAATATAGATCTTAGACCATTAATTAAAATGATATATTTTAAAAGGGTTCATTAATTTAGTGTAGGTAAATTTAATAAACCCCTTATTAAATGAATATAAAACATGGTACTTATCTAATAAAAGCTTATGTTTTACATAAATGTCATCATTATCATCAAACATGATGTTGACATTAATATTTTAATAAATAAGTTTAATGGAAGAAACTTCTTAGATTATTATAAATATTTGAGAATAATTCTTAAGAAAGAAATAAAATTCATTTTTCTAGAGTAACACCTTCCTAATTAACAAAATTTTAATTTTTTTTAAAAAGTGGATTTAAATGCTTATAAAAAGAATATATGGATTCAATTATGGTTTCAAATGAATTTTTAAAATGAAATATAACCATAAGAACTTCATCCACCATTTTTTAAATCAATGTGATTGGGTATATTAATGACTTGGGGAGACTAAGGATTTCATTTAAGTCTTATTCCCATTATATAATTCCTTATATAATCATAATGGGAAATTCTTTAAAAAATTAAACGTGTTCAATAAATATTTTATCCTATTTTTTCAAAGTATTGGGGCTAGCTAAACCAAGAATAGATGTCTATGTTATATTCCTATATTGAAATTATAAATGGGTAAAAGTTCAAAATAGGAATGAAAAGTTTGTTGGAATATTTAATAATGTTTCCTCAAGTACCCAGTCAAAAGTTATTGGAGTATAAAATAGGTGTCATGAAGGATGTAAAACGTTTCCATAGGATATAATTGTTTGAGATACCTGATGAGGGTTTGATGAAGTCCATATGGATTACATGTCAAGTATCAATGTTATAGAATTAATTTCTAATTTTTAAGGATACATGAAACAAAATGTATATTTTAAAAATATTTAAAATATAAAGGAGTTTAAAATCAATGTAATAATTTATAGAGATTATAGTTTACATTCAAATACAGCAGAAAAGGTGCCTATAATGAATATTTAGAATGCAAAGAGTTATTTTTATCTTGGATAGATCTAAATAAAGGAAGTGAATTTTTCTCTTATTTTGATTATATAATATAAGAAGTTGTGTATTAACAAAGAGTTGTTATGGAAAATATTCAATGATTATTTTATTTCATGTAATTTATAAATTATTAGATTCTATAACATGACTTGAAAAGAAGATAAGTATAACATAATTTTATCTAGAATAAAAGGGTTTCATTAAAGTTATTTGTTAAAATATAAGTAATTGAGATTCCTCCACCCGTTATTAGTACATTTTAAAGAATAAAATATATTTTTTGGAATATTTATCTAAACACATAAATACCATATATGATATATATATAATATTTTATTTGTTAAATATTTCTACAAAAGGTAATAAATTTGTTTTATTATCACAAAGGTGTTTTTGTATCTCGGTATAATATATTTAAGAAAATATAGTTTATAAGTGACCAGTGGGTGTTTTTTTAGGCTTAAATATGTTCAAATTATAACAAAGAAAATATTAAACCAGTCAAAATTAAAATTAAATGTGACATTATATCTTATAAGAGTTTAGGAAATGATGTTAAACAAAAATATTAATGAAAATTATTACATTTTATTACCAAATTTATCTCAAAAAAATTTTTAAATGAAAATTTTCTAAGATTATTATGATGAACTTTGAAATAATTTTAAGTATACAACAAAAGTTATTAACATTAAAACATATAATGTTGTGAAGTAAAGGGTATTGAATACTATGTTCAAAGAGTTAAAAGTTTGGAATATTATTCCTAAATCTCACTATTAATAAAATAAACATTATTCATATATTTTACTCACTAAAATAGTTTAGTGGGATAGTTACATTGAGATGTGTTGGGAGTTACATTGAGATGTAATGAATTTAACAAAACCTTAACAGTGTGGCAAACATCAGTCTTATTTGACAGTATATCATATGTGATATGAAATAATAGGTTATTATGTATAGTTTTTTTAGTATTCATAAAAGATTTTAAGAAAATAAAATATATCATGTTATATAAATGACAGCAACCAATTTTTCATTCTTTCATGCTGGCTGTATATATTCAATGAAGGGAAATAATAATTAACCTCTCAAAGTATGAATTTGAGTTAAGCGTAACCGATGTTCATCAAGGAGTATTATAGGTTTTGAATAAATATTGAGGTTATCATCGGTAGGATTTTATATAGAGATAAAAAATATTATCATGAGGAATCAAATAAGTTCTTTCCAAGACGACCCACCAAGTATACCACATCGAGTTTCAAAAACTATATATTTGGTATTCTAGGGGTAAATGTTTCATAATGAATCCACATCCCATGGTTAGAAAGACACTTATCATGAGAACCTTTATAATTTGACACACATCCTATAAAACCTTTTAGGATTAACTAATTAGGGGGCTAGTGGGTTTGTTTTTGATCATTTCATTAGTTGAGGCTTAACCAAGATGGGATTTTGCATCTCATATGACAAGTATGAAATTTTATCCATCAATTGAGGTAGATTGATGAAATGAATGACCATACATAGATAAATAACATGTTATATACTTATCTACCCAGTAGAGGGGCATGTTATGGGATAAATTTCATAGATAAATGACTTGTGATGTATTCATTGGCCTGGATAGTCTATTATTAGAGAATTGAGAAAGTATGAGTAGGTTATATGGGTTTGAATTACATTTTTTCCTATAGAGTCGGTGGACACATGTATAAAGACACATGTGTTTGATAAATTTCACATCAGATCTCTTTGTAACTTGAGTAACAACGATTATTTTCTAGAGGATTCTTTTGTTTAAATTTATGGATTCACAAATTTATATTTTTTTAATTCGATAATGTCCCATGAGATCACAAAATATGGTTACGATAATGAGGATAAAGTTTATGAAACTTTGAGAGCCACCTAAAAAAGTGTTTTGGAAGATATTTGGAAGAATTTATGGATTAATTTTCATAATTTTTTAAATACGATATAACATAAGGTGAAAATATATGATTTATTTTCCAAAAAGAGTTTGTGGGAATATCAAAAAATGAGTTTTTTATATAGCTTCATAAGTTTTTATATATGATGTGACATAATGTGAAAGTATGCTAAGTCTATGAGGATTTAGTGAAAGTGAGATATTAATGGAAATGTTCATTAAAGTAACCACCATGTCATAGTTGTTTACAACATTTCATGGTCTAACTTGGGATACACTATAATATAGTGAGTTTCACCACACTACAATGTTATGCATGGACGTATAATTTATATCCGATATCACATGGATCAACTACCTTATTCAAATCCATGTTTTCATACTTGAACAATTCATCATGATATGATGATATTGAGGAGTTAGAACATTATCCATGAATTTTTTAAATGTTAAAAAATTAATTATGAGTATTTATAAGTAATTACTATGGTTTTAATGTTGAGATACTTTTATGAAACTATCTATGAATGTATAATTTCTGTATCAAATCAACTTGATCTATCACTGAACTGACACCAACCCAACCTTCCACAAGGCCTAAAGCATGTTCCCAATCACCATGTGATGGAAACTAGTGCCATGGAATCAAAATAAATGACCAGAGGAACAATTTCACCCTTATATAAAAATAATTATAATAAATAAATAGAAAATAATGTGAATCTTAAATGGTACATCAATATGTTGGGATACCACACATGAGAAATAAATAGATATAAATAAATAAATAGGTTAAATATGGAATAAGAAATGAATAAAATGAAAATTGTACATAAATAATAATAATGATATATCTCAAAATTTAAATATATAGTGGTAGAAATATATCACACAACTAAAATATAAAAGGATAGAAAACACACTATAATTGACATAATTGGATGATATATACTCATCCCAAAATAAATGAGCAACCCAAACGACTACTTAAAGATATATATATGAACCTAATCACTCATAAAATCCATAAATGATCTAACTAAATGATATCCAAACTAATATACAATCTAGGGAACTGGTATATAAAAATTAGAGCTACATAAATTTACACAGGTGAGTATGTAGGGCGTGAGCTGAATAGACCTAGTAAGATTTCCCCATATTGTCTATAAAATTACTTTAATAATAAATTTAATAAATTTTAGATTGAGAATACATAGAAAATAGTGTTTTCTACATGTAAATATTAATAAGGAAAATATCATACATTTATGTCCCTTTTTCAAAACTATAGGTAAAACCCTTTTTGGAAGATAAAACAAAACACTTTTCTATCTAGAAAACCATTATTTAAAACCTATATTACTAGAACCTAATTTAATTTTAAAATTCATTATTTAAAAACTCCATTCTCACAAAGTGGTGTAATAAACTAATTAAAATGGTAAAACACTATAAAAAATTTAAGAATTTGGAATTCTAACTTCAGAAATTAAAAAAAACCATTTTTTCATTTTTTAAATTCTTTCACAATCCTCTTTTCAAAAAAATTCAAAAAATAAACCATAAAATGTTATAAGGAAGGAAATAATAAATTAGAATCATCATTCCAAGAATCATAATATAATAAAACATAAATAATGAAAGTAGTTTAAAAAACATACACAGTTACTGGGGAGACAAACAAAGTGTGCAGGAGAAATTACCTTAGTAATACCATGAGTCAATTAATAAGTTTCATAAGAAAATAACTAGGCCATAACATGAGATGATACTAGAAAAACTCAATAGAATAAATTTATTAGTAACCACCCATAGTCATCTGAGTCTGGTTGATCAGCCCCCACAGTTTGATCAAGTCAAATCAATTAGCTGCCACAATCTAATCGAGTCAACAAAGTTTGTATGTCATAGATTGAATCACTAAAATAGATACCTGGTTTCAATGACATGTTAAATAGAAGTTGATAAATCAATAAGAAACATGGTTATCCCATGGATCAATAAAAAAAAAAAATTCTCATCTCACCACCAAAACACTCTCAAGAAATAATCCCATTTATTAGTCAAGTATCACATAATAATAATAATCATTCCACATCCTATAAAAGGGGAACAAGTTTTTATAAAACATAATAACAAGTTGATTAAAATAAAGGTTTAAAATAAGTAAATGAAATCATTTATAAAATTAAAACCATTTCTTTGAAACCAATATTGGAAAACAAATCCAAGTTATTGTAAAATATCCTTTGAAAACCAAGTAAATATCTATCACTTTAATAACATTTTTTCCTCCCTTAGGATTCATTTGAGTATCAAACATTTATTTGATCATTGACTAAACCTTAAAACACTATTAAATTTTTTAAAATTAAAGAAAATTTTAAGACCTTAGTATATCATAATAACCATTTCAAAAGAGCCTCATAGTCATTTCCATAAAAACTAGGCCTATGAAAAATTTATTCAAAAATGCGTTATAAAGAAATCATTAAAAAATTCATTATTAAAAGTATAGAAAACTTCTAAAACGTTGTCCAAATCAATTATGGGCACCATAAATAGGTATAGAATAATATAAAAATCACTTCAATAAGTGAAATAACTTTATTGTGTGTAATATAAAATAATTATATAGAAACACCAAGCTCAATGCAAAAAAACCACTCCCCTTCAATTGTGGTAGCCAAAAAAACAAAGAAAATGACATAAAAATTCCTAAAAACCTAAAGGCCTATGATTAAACCCATAAAAATCCCTAAATTCATCCCACATATTCATTAGGATTCTCAGAATAAAGAAAATCCAAGGAAATGGAAGAGTGATTATGAGAATAGGAAAACCCAGGGTATAACCTTAAACTACAACTTAAAATCAAAGGATAGGAGGCAAAAATCCAAGGAGGAAGAGGAAATGAGATCCCTTGAGCATATATAAGGGTTGTAAAATCGAAAAAGGGAGAAATGAGGGACAAAACCTCTTAAAATAAAATAAGGATAAATATGGAAATTCACAAAAATTTAAAATTGGGCATAAGATAACCGGGGCATGGAATACTTGTTCCATCATGATATGCCTAAAAGAAACAATAGTCTCACTATAAAAGTTCTTGTTGTAGTGAAAACCATCATTCATAGCGTGATGTCCCATATGTGGGTGAATCCCCATGTTGAGACACCTGACTACAACACCTTCCTAGAAAACAAACCCACTGTATGGTTTTGGTCACGATGCGACCACCCATTACATAGTGTGATGCTTAACTCGCTAAAAAAGATAAAACTATCAGTTTTAGTGTCACCCACATATTAGGGAATGACGATTTTCTATATAGATCTATATAAATTCCTACACACTCATCATAACACAACCCTCTTGCATTCTGACACGAATCGTTGCAGACAGTGTTTCAGAACTGAAAAAAGGAAAACACTCTAAATTCAAAAAAACTACAAAACATTAAAATTAACGCAAAAATATATAATATTAAATACCACAATGACATGTTTTTTTAATAATTATCCCCACCAAGCTCTTATCTACCCCTATAAAGCCATGGTAAAAAATAAAATAAATGGAAAACAAAAACCACTACACCCTAAACATAAGAGGTGGGAGTCTCAAGTAAATATTCGAGAGGCTCTAATTTGGAAGGGGTACCAAAAAATGAAAAAAATTTCCTTGAACCAATATAAATTATCCTCATTCATTATCAAACATCTCCAATAATAATATGAACCAAAATCACAGAACACAAGGCTCATAGATTACATAGACCTATAGTACCATCTCTTTAAAATTCATCTAAAATGGGGAGTCTAGAAATAAAAACCCTATAAAAAGGATATCACAAAAAGCACTTTTTTTTAAAATTTAAAAATGGAAAAAATAATTCTGTAATAATTATAAACATTCATCTAAGAAATGATTTGGAATTATATAAGCAATAAAAGACCAAATAAACAGACATATCACTAAAATCAAGGTCAGCCAATCCATACAAATCTTATAAAATAAAAATTGGAAGGAAAATACAATCCAAAAATAAGAATTAAAATAAAAAAAATGGGATATAATCTTGATTCATGAAATAAAAATATAAATATCATGATACCTCACTCATGGAACACTGTCTCATGATAAACTTGGTAGAAACCCCCAATGGGGAAAATTCCTAGCCATGTACCATGAAGATCATAATCTATAAAGGTATAACACTCATCCTAGATACCTAAGAATATAAATAAGTATTCCCATGATCACTTCTAAGCATCCAAGTCTTAACACATGGCCATAATTACACACAAACCCAAAGGGAATCACAATTTGATGAGGCATGGATACGATAAAAATAATCAAAACCTCTCCAAAACAAGAATGGAGGAAATTCCAATGGGTATATAAATTAATAACCACCTAAAAATAATCAATCTAATATCACATCTTCAATCACAAATAATATAAATATACGATACCAAATCTATATGACCACCTAACAAAATTATTCAGATATCGAAAGCAAAGTGGGATTTCAAAACGCTAAGGTGTTCCACATTGGAATCACACAAGATATATATCCTTATTAAAAAAAGGAAAAAGGATATAAAATTAATATTCATAATTAAATTGACCAATATAAATCAAGGCACCATACATCTTAGGTTAAATTACCTAATAAAATTCTACCCATAATGCCTTAATAATTAATTCCTCACAAGTTGTCTAACAAAATTATTACCACTCCTTCAACTATAGTAAATCTAAATCACCTAAAAATATAGGATGATGATTCAAAAAAATCCAATAACAATAAGGACACTACACCACTCTATTAAAATTATATGTATAGTAGAAACTAGAAGATATAAACATAAATGTCAAGGTAAATCACCCTAAGGATCATCCTTAGAATTTTTTTACTTTACATTGAGACCTTTATGGGAGAAATTTTTGAAATATCACAAGGCATGGTTCCAACCCCTTAATCCCTTAAAATACCATTTAAAACCAATTTATTTTACAAAAATATCCATTTTTACAATTCATACAAAATTGTAAATTTCCTTTCACTAAGAATAAAAACATTTGAAAAGAGTCTAAAAACTCATTTTACAAAAACACTCACGTTTTGAAAACATTATTATTCGTTATGAAAACTGAAAAAATACATTTAAAAATTTGAAATCCCAACTTTCATTATAGTAATTTATTAAAACATTTTCTAAATTCCCTAATGAAATCATCCACTTTTAAAAAAATATCCTAAAATTTAAAATTTCGGTGCAAATAAATTATAACACTTGCTTTTAAAACAAAAACATTCAATGAAATTACTTTCAAATAAACCTCTAAAACTAGTTTTAAATTAAAACATTTAAAAAATCATATATTTTTTTTAAAAACCTTTAAAATACAAAACAACATAACGCAAAAAATTTAAAAAATAACCTTTATCATCATCAAAATATCCTCATTGTTTTTCTTACAATAACTATAACCCACTTTAGGAGACATTGGAAATAAAGAGATGTTCAACCAAAAAATCCAGGATGAATAAAGATATATGAACAGTGTGGTCGTATGGCTTGGATAACTATTCACTAATTAGGCATCAACCTATGAAAAGATTACAAGACAAGGTGCATGGGCTCTATGTGGTTTTATAAACTATTTGAGATAACAAATCCATTGTAATTATTTTCTAATTTTATTACAAAGCTCGAAGGAAACCACCAATGTATCCAATTTTACTCAATGGTGATAAAAATGTCATCAAATTAATCAAAACTTGAATTCAAAATCAGAACTCAAATCTCTACTACCCATGGAAACTCAAGTCTCATCATGAAAGGTGGTGATCAGTCACTTAATCACAAACTAAGTTCCATGTTCCACAAAACCCACTCTTTTTAAAACCAAGATACTCCCAAATAATAAGTGGGTGCTCTGATACTATTTTATAATGAACTATCTTGGGATACCATGAAACCCACAACTGAAATGATCCATCACACGGTTTGAAGCACATTCTCGATCTCTATAGTCTTAAAAATAGTATCATAGAATCAAAATAAATGACTAGTGGGAATGATTTCAATCATAGATAATAATAATAATAATAAATTAGTGGAAACTACTATGAATCTAGCATGGTGTATCTTTATGTTGAGATACCACACCTGGAAATAAACTGATACAAAACAAATAAATAGGATAAACATGGTATAAGTAATAATAAATATCCAAATGATACATAACCAACAATAATGGTCTATATCACAATTTAAATACACAATGAGAGAAATAAATCACACAACATAAATGGCAAATTCCAGAAAACCCCATACAATTGGATGAATTGGCCAATACACACTCTTCTCAAAATAAATAAGAAACATGAACCACCACTTGATGATATATATGTAACCCATAATCACTCACCAAATCAAAAATATCTATCAATAAATACTTGAATGATATCCAAATATAGATAAAAAACAGGGAAACTATATAAAAATATGAGAGTTTGATAAACACATACACATGTGTGTTTGTAGGGTGTGAGATAAACAGGTCCAGTAGAATTTCACTGAGAGTCTATACAATTCATTTCATAAAAAATTTATCAAATTCTAGTTTGAACATACATAAAATTTATGTTTTTCCATATATATATAAAAATAATAAAAATATCATACATTTATATCCATTTTCCAAAACATAAGGTAAAATCCTTTTATGGAAATAAAACAAAACACTTTTCTAGATTAAAAACAATAATTTCAAACCCATATAACTAGATCCCACTTTCCTTTGAAAATTAACCCTTTCAAAACCCTCTTCTAACAAAGTGGTAGAATATTTCATTTAAAATGGGTTATAAGTTTACAAATTTAATACCAAATAATTTTTATTATTTTTAAACTATTTCATAATCCACTTTTCAAAAAAAGTTGAAAAAAGAATCCATACAATGTCAAAAGTTATGAAAAAATCAACAAGAACTATCATATCCAAGAGGAATAATATAAATAATCATAAATAATGAAAGATGTTTTACAAAACCCAAATATAAATAAGGGTATAAAAATAAAGTTTATAGTGTAAATCCCCTAATTAATACCATTAGTCAATGGATAAGTGTCATAGGAAATTCTCTAAGTCATAATGTCAGCTGTTCATGGACACATTAAAGATAATAAATTTTCTAGTAATCTCCAGCAACCTTACTAGGGTTGATTGATCATCTCTCATAGTCTGATTATATTATATCAATTATATCCCATAGTCTAATCGAGTCAAAAAAGTTAATATATCATAGACTAAATCCCTCACTTAGCTATCGTGGATCCCATGACATGTCAAAGGGTATGTGACCAATCAATAAGAAACATAGTCATCACATGTAACAATAAATAAGAAAATTTAATGAATCTCATTTATTATTCTAATACCCTCTCAAGAAATATTTCATTTTATAAATCATGCATCACATAATATTAATAACTATAATCAATCCATATACCATAAAAGGGGCACAATTCTATGAAAAACATGATAAAAATGGGATCACAATTTTGGTTTAAAATAATAAAATAATATCATTTATAAAATTAAAACTAGTCCTTTAAATCTAAACTGTAAAAATGAAACCACGTTCATAAAACATCCTTTAAAAACTAAAGAATGATCCATCACTTTAATACTATTTTTTATCCCATAGGAGAAATTTTAAAATTAAACATTTCTTTGATAGAAAATAAAAACTTAAACACTGATACATACTTTTAAAGTAAAAAATTTATAAAAACCTTCTTTTATAATATAAAACATTTTAAATTATCCTTATAATAATTTCTACAAACCTATGTCGTGCAAATAATTTTTAAAAAAATGGATTCTGTAAAAACCCATTGAAAAATTCACTATGAAAAGTATAGAAAACTTTGAAATCCCATTTCAAAACCATCATGGTTAAAACAAATAGGTATAAAATAATATAAAAAACACTATAGTAAGTTCAAAAACTTCATTAAATTTAATATAAAATAATCACATAGAAACACCTACATCAATCAATAATAACCACTCTACTTCAATAGAGGAAACCAAAACGAGTAAGGTTATATCCTCTACAAGATAAAAAAACATAAATAGAAATTAAACCCATACCAAACCCTAAATTATTCCCAAAAATGTATTATGTTTCAGAAAATAAATGAAATCCTAGGGAATATAAGACGGAAGAATAGAAGAAGAAAAACTGAGGTCTAACCTTGAAAACCCACTTGAAATAGAAGGATATGAGGACAAAATTTATGGAATAAGAGTAGATGATATTCTTTGAGAACATCCCATGGATAGAAAAATAAAAGAGGGATAAATAAGGACAAAATACCCTAAAATATTATAGGGATAAATGTGGAAGTTTATAAAATTTAAAACTGGGAATATGTACATTGTGAAGTGACCTACTGATCATGACGTGACAAGCATCCTAGGTAGAACTGAAGGCTCACTATATAGGGTCATGTTTTAGTGTGAAACTAACTTTGAACTATATAATTCCCTATATGGATAACCCCTCATAGTATAAAACTTCATCATGGAGCCTTATAAGAAAATCACCCCACTACCTAGGTCTGGTCATGATATGATCTCTTTAGTCACGGTGTGACCCTTCCCTCACTCCAAAAAAAGAAAAATAAAACCCACTAGTCTCATCATGACTCACCTATCATGGTGTGACCATATGTATTCTATAATTATATATTTCCCTACACACTTTTCATGATGCGACCCTCCTACATCAGGACACAAATCGCTATAGGCAGAGCTATAGAATTGGGATAAAATAGAAAATATCAAAAACAATCCAAATTATAAAAAAACTCCCAAAATTTAAAATTAACCCAAAAATATATAATATTAAATACCATAGTGACATGGGAATGTAACAATGACTATATCAATTCCTAGAGGCCTGTATAAACTTATTTTGAACTTCATGGAGATGTGATGAGTGTGAGGCACCAATTAGAACTCATAAAATATGAATTTTTCTCTATTTATTGTCTATATACTTTAAAAAAGGTTGTAGAAAATCATTAATACATAAATATCCTTCCTAAGAATTGTATGATTTGTATATATTATGAATATCTCAAAGGAATGAGTCCTTTGTATGATTATTTCGTTGATTTTATTAATGAAATACTCACCATTTCTTATGGTAATGTTTTGAGGCTTTTGATGGTTATTGGTTGTTTAAAAGTGAGTTTTAGTGTTCTTTTACTCAAAATTAAAAACACTAAGAACATAATAAAAGCTGTGGTGCTCCTTGGTGAACTAATTTGTAAAATATCACGTGGCGAAAATGGCTAGAAAATCCATGTACAAGCCATAGTTCTTAATAGAGGTTATTAAAGGTCACAACCTAGGAAACCGCACCACAACCATTTTTGAGGAAATGGGGAGGGTAAAACTTCTTATAGACTAGAAACACACCATAGGTGAAATCTATTTAAGGGATTCATTCAAGGACATCGGAGCCATGGCCAGGCTGTGGTGTAGGGTTTGGAAATTGTTTTATTTCTCTATAATAGATGAAATGTTATCCTCTCTCCTTGTATCTCTATAAATATTCCATGTTTGGTTGTCAAAAACTATTCAAGAATTACTTTGGATTTTTTATCACCCATTTTCACTTTTTTACTTCATTTTAATTTCTTGATATACATCCCCTCTCAGATTTGGTAATTTTGAGATAGTTCTTATATAAAGGCTGATCGATGATGCTATTTTCTACAAATCTCAGATTTATTCCTTGTTTGGATGGATTTTCCCTACCCTTTGGTCAATATAAGTCCTTTTTTATCCTCTATTGTGGGTGATTTCAATTTGGGGTGATATAGTGAAGAAATCATATTAGTCCTCCTTAGTTTGGTGTAATTTCTTCTATAACTTATTGAATGATCATCGTATGAGTTTTTTCTATTTATTTAGAATGGTAGGAGAATCTAATATCTTCAATTATCACTATCCATGAACAACAAGGCTCTCTTTTATAAACTAGACTCAAATATTACTGTTGAAAGTAATTGAACTTGGGATTTATTGGTGTTAAAACATATTTCGGTTGGTGTAAAAATATGGTTTAGGAGAAGTCACCCACTAAAAAAACCTTAATATTGATGTTGAAAACATGAGGTAGGAATTTCCTTACTATTTTGAGGCCATGTATATGATTTTTTCCTTGATATGAAATCTTATTCTTATATCCCAATCATGCTTGGGTTTGATTACATGTGTGTGTATAAATTATGAATAGAAGACAATTGTGTTATTTGGTATTCCTATGTGTGAGAAACTTGTTTTTTATGCTATCACATGAGAGAGATGTGGCTGATATGATGTCAAATTTTCATTATGATATATATGTTATATGTTATATATTTTTGTTCTATAAATGGTACCTAAGTGATAGGTAGACCCATCTTGGCTCGATAGCCCTAGTGGGGGAGCATGCCCCAATGTTACATGTGATGTGATGAAAGTTTTGAGATAGATAAAGGGGAATTATGGCCTTTCATGGCCTAACCTAGGGTCATGTTGATCATAAGTGATTAGACCTATGAGGAAAATGGGGGGCATTATGGTCTTATGTGATCTAACTTGAGGGATAAAAGTAGGGTATTTTGACTTAGTGTGGTCTAGATTAGAGGCATAGGGCCTGTATTTTCATTGAGGGAGATAAAGAAAGATGGAAATGTGTTGTTTGACCTAATACTCTTAGCCTTATGTATTATGTGAAATACATGTGTTGACCTTGTGTTATATCTTAGCTCACAACTTCTCTTATGACTACGTTCTATCATGGATCTAATGTAGGTATGATCATGGGTTTGTGGAAGCTTGGTTAGTGTATGACCACCCGACATTGACTATTTATGACTTCTTGTTCATTTATTATTATCATGACATAAACTTGTAAGACATATGCACACTTTTTGAGGATGAATTGGTGGTGTCCTACTAGTTTTTATTTCTCACACCCTACATGGACATCTCGATGTGAATGAATACTTCATGTATAGGGATCTATGCATGGTCAATGGTATCATGAAAAATGGTTTAGATATGAAGCATACAGGTGGTAATGGATTGGGATAGACTCGGATGGACTTCACAATGTTTTAATTATTTACCTACTTATACTTGCATACACTAGTTTGGTTTTCAACATTGAGAGATTAGTTCATCTAATTATATAACTTATGTGACATTGTATTATTACATTATAATGTGTTATCATTCTCTTGATAAGTATGATTTTTTATATGATTTTTTATATTTTTTAAGTAAGGATATGATATTGAGGGTATAGTCTTCCCACTGATGGTGTTCATACCCTCACTTTTAGTTGTAAACCTATTGTGTATTGGGAGTCATGCATGAGGTATTATGGATCTTTAGCCTAGAACTGGTGGTTTGGGTTAGGGAATTAAAAAATGGTATTGTAGTATAGTTTTCTTCTTTTCTTTTGACCAACCCGGTACATGATAGAATTGGACAGGCTATAGGGAACTCGGTATGGGAGTTCCCATAGGCGTTGAGAAATCATGTGCAATGGACCTCCAAGTTACCATTTATGTGATTACTATTAAAGTTTTATGAGATTTTGGGTGTGTTCATGCATCATGACAAGGCACACAAGATCAAATTCGATATATGTACCTATTGATTTCTATATACTACTTCTTTAATTCAATGCCTTTAATTGTGCTATATTTTCAAGATATACTTTTATTAATAATTGAGTGATATATCTATTTTCATATTATTGTAATATATCTATTGGAATTAGTTATTTGAACATGATCCTGGTATTATGTTTTGTAAATATATGTGACTATAACAAACGTGCAAGGATGAATACCACGGTTAGTGCAAGGAGGGATATACCTTGGGTTATGGATATACTCTTACGTAAAACCTATGTGTGATCATATATACTGATTATGATCTATCCCAATAGATTAGGTATCAAAAATGTTTCCTTTGCGATACAGAATATTCCACCTCAATGGTGACTAATTAAACCACTAACTAATTTGGGTCGATATTCTCCTACTAGAGAGGATTCCCCTATTCCACTGCTCTTTGTGTAGGAGGTTATAGTAGAGAACGCTATTGAACATGATCCAGTGGTGTAGGTAGTGGGAAAACCACCATTGGGATTCCTTCCGTTTATTCCTACTCAAGTCAGAGGGGAACTAGGGTCCATGGTTAGACACACTAGATGATTTTTACTCTAACATCCACCAAAATCATAGGGCACTGGAGGGATGCATGATTTAGTGGAATGGATAGATATCATGAAGGGTATACTTATCCTCAATAAGACACCAGAGTACATGAAGGTGAAGCTGGTAGCATTCATTTTATAGGGACTTTTTAGGAGATGGTTGGCCATGATGGGATAGGTTGGCTGGAATGAGGGTCTCACTTGGGAGGCATTCAACCTTTTATTTTTAGAGTTATTTCTAGGTAGGATGAAGCTACACTAAGTACAGGTTTTCATGGAGATTCTTTAGGGGGTAATGATTGTGTCTTCTTACTCATAACATTTCATGGAGTTACTTCATTTCACCTATCTATTGTCTAGGAATAAAGTGAAAAAGGATATAAAGTTATAGATTTACCTTTATCTAGGTTTGATATGCTAGTTCAATAATTTATCACCAATGGAATATAAAAAGGTACTCTGTAAAGACCTGATGATATATAAGGGTCTAGAAGATGAAATTTTTTCAGTTTCCAATCAGCCTTTAATATACTTTCTAGTAACTCTTATGGTAGTAGGAAGAGAATTGAAGTATATTCACAACTGAGTAGTGGAATAAATCTAGAGTATATTTGAGGCTCTTTATAACCTTCTGTAGGAGGAGGAGGTCCTTGGTGTTTCCAATGCGGATAGATTGGGTATTAGTGTAAAATTTTCCTAATTATTGAGATTTATTTTCATTGGTGTGGAAATATAGGGAATCTAAAAAATTTATTCTTAAATGAAATGTATATGATATATCATAGGGTTTTGATTAAAACACATGCATAGATCCATGGGACAGGGTAAGGTCCTCAGTATTGGGTTCAGATGATTATGAATCATGAAATTCATGTACCTTAGGGTTAGGGCTGTGGAATAGAGGAAGCTGAGGGTATGCAGTAGAACATACCCCATTTGATGGTGGTGAGGGACTATATACTATTCAAGGTTTGGTATTTATCATTTATATGCCATATACTAATTTTTTTTGATATTGGTGCTTAGCATCCATTTATATCTTCATAAATTATTAGTGGACTTGACTTACTCATCAAGTTGTCTTTTGAGTTCCTTTATCTTGATACACCATTGGTCATGAAAGTGGAGCATCTTTAATGATTCCCAGAGCATCCTATAATCATTTTTGGTTATTGAAATCTATGAGACTTTATGATTCAGTAGATAATGTGATTTTATTTAATTCTTAGTATGGACTAGCTAACTAGCTTCCAAGCTCACATTGATTTCTATTAAAGATGAATAATGTTTACATTGCCCAAGAAAGATATGTTCATGATGACCGATTAATGGGAGTTGGGATAAAGTAGAATGGGTACAAAAATGATCCATCTTGGGATGATTACACCATTGATTACAAGATGGAATTTTTCAGCAGGATCAGTGGTAACCCCCTCATCTTTTCCTCTAATTGTGGATCTCTATCAATACGTCTTCCCAGATTACTTCATAAGACTTCCCTCTAATAGAGGATTTGAGTTAGAGATAGAAATTTTTCCTAGTGTGTAACTAATTTTGATACTTCCTTATCATATAGAACTGACTGAGTTAAAGGATATCAGGGTATAACTCAAAGACTTGTAATAAAAGGGTTTATCAGGACCAGTAATTCCCCATGGGGTGCACCTGTTTTGTACAACAAGAAAGTTAATAGAAGTATTTGAATCTGCATAGATTACCAGAAGCTAAATTAGGTGATGATGAAGAATAGATATCAATTTACCCGAATCAAATATCTCTTGGATTAGTTGTATGGATCCCTGTGGTTCTCTAAGATAGATATCCAATTAGTCTATGACCAATTTAAGGTTAGAGACAAGGACATCCCAAAGATGGAATTTAGGAGTAGGTATGGGCTATATGAGTACTAGGGGATGTTTTTTGGATTGATGAAAAAACCTAAAATGTTTATGGATTTCATGGAAAAGATCTTCCACCTATATAATTACTTTTTCTTCATGGTCTTCCTTGATGACATCCTCATCTACTCACTAACCCCATAACAGCATGCCAAACATAATGAGATAGTTTTGAGTACACTTTGAGCACATCATCATTATGGAAAGCTGTAAAAATATAACTTTTGTATTTAGAAAGTGAAGTTATTGGAGAATATAGTTTCTAAGACTATTATATTTATAGAACCATAAAAAGTATATGCAATCTTTTCCTTGACATGTCTACACAATGTGTTTGAGATCATAAGTTTTCTGGGTTTAGTTTGATACTATCAACATTTTATCTAATAATTCCCCCCATTTATTATCACCCATGACTATACTGAGGAATAAAGGAGTGATGTTATAGTTGTAAGACTAGTATGAATTTTTTTTATTAAGATAAATAAGAGGTTGACTACATCTCTAGTGGTAATATTTCTTGAGCCAAGGATTGGTTATGTCATTTACTATGATGCATCAGAATTTTTATAGGGGGAAATACTGATATAGAGGGAGAAGGTAATAGATTATGGTCTATGTAATCTATGAAACCATTAGTGGAACTATCCTACCCATGGATTCGATATAGCATTCATGGTCTATTATTTTATGTGTTTGAAGCACTATCTCTTTAGAAAGAGGTTTGTTGTCTATATGGATCATATTATCTTTTACTATATCTTTATATAGAGGGACCTCAATTTGAGGCAGATGATCTAGGTAGAGTATCCAATGATGTTTTAATTTGATATAACCTATGTTACGTGTAATTTTAATGTTATTATAGATGCTGTTATCAATAAATTTTGGGTAGATTAGGAGCATGGTGAATGGAAATCAGAAGAATAGTGGTGCCTGATGAGCATGTTTGATGTTTGGATAATGGATGCTTCCAAGGATCAACGATCAATGAATTATTCCCCTTTACTGATCACATATTCTTTAGAAGATGGGGTGAAGGCTAGTTAGGAATCCAAACCCGAGTGTGTTTTGATGTGGGATCATCTAACAAGTGGTGACCCGATACCTGGATGGTTGTTGGATGATGGTTATGTGATCCCAGTACATGGGAGAGTAGTAGTACCTACTTCTATGAGGGAAGATATAATGAAATTACTATATAACTCTAATTTTTAAGTACATCCTAGAGTGATAAATATGTACTAGGACTTTAGGTGATAGTTTTGGTGGCCCGAGATTAAGGGGAACATCACTAGATTCATTTCCTAATTCCTTACCATCCAAATGATAAAGGTTGAGCACCAGAATCCAGGTGGTTTGATCAAACAACTTTATGGGCCTTTTTTGGAAGTCGGAGGATGTAATTATGAACTTTTTATGGATTTTCCTAGGACCTTCATGATCCATGATGCAACCTAGGTGATTATTTATTGACCAATGGAAGTTTATCATTTATTACCAGTCCATGAGACACAATAAATAGATAAACCAAGAATGTTGTATTTCCATGAGATCATATGATTACATGGAGTTCTCTTGAGAATTATATTTGACAAAAACATACATTTTACATCATGGTTTTGGTAAGGATTACAGAAGGACCTAGGGACTCAACTGAGTTTGAGCACAACTTACCATCCCCAAACAGATGGAACATTAGAGCAGACAATCTTTATAATAGAGGATATATTTTGAAATTGTGTACTATACTTTTTGGATCATCATATTATCACCTATACTTGGTTGATTCGACATACATCACCAATTACCATGATTTTATTCAGATGGAACGTTTTGAGGCTCTTTATGGTAGGCTATGTCGTTCACTGTTATTTTGGCATGAGGTGGGAAAGGCATCTATGGTAGGGACATGTCTAGTAAAAGAGACCTCTGAAAGAGTGTATCCAATCAAGAAGTTGTTTAATACCACAAAGAATAGGCAGTGATAATATCCCCATATGAGGAGATGACCATTAGAGTTTTTTTTGTTCCTAGATTTTTTACATGTAACTCCTCGGTTGGGGCGTTGATGTATTTGGAAGCAAGTAAAGATGTCTCTAAGAATTTTTATACCATTTGAGATCAATTATAACGTTGTGATAGTGGCATACCATCTTGATATTCATTCAGGGTTCTGAGGAATACATGTCATGTTTCATGTATCTTAGCTCCGAGGGTACATACCCGATCCGACACATTTCATTGATTGTGAAGATATTGAGATGAAGCCCAATAAATTGCACATGGAGAGAGCAGTGTAGATTGTAGACTAGTGTGAGAAGGTATTTGATGGGAAATATGCTACCACTTATCTAGATCCTATGAGATCATGGAAATATTCAATAGTATAATTGGGATCATGAGTAGAAATTTTGGGAACAAGGGCCCAAGTTGTTTGAGGTTGACTTCTAAGATAATTCTTGAGAATAAGAAACCCTTAGAGGGGGAGAATTACAACACACTCATTTTTAGTTTAATTAGTTAATGAAAGATCCACCATATCTTAAATTAATTTTTTGAGACTTGTGATAGTTTTTGGAAGTTTGAATGTGAGTTTTTGTGTTCTTATACCCAAAACAAAAAACACCACAATCATAGTGAAATCTGTGGTGGTCCCCGGTGCATTACTATGAAAAAATGGGGGGAAATGGTTCACAAACATGTGGTGATCAGTGGAGATTTTTTTCAATCATGTCTTGGGAATCCTCATCAATGCTGTTTTTAAGGAAAAAGTAAGGGTAAAATAGCATATGGGTTGGAAACATTTTGCAGTCGCAAGAAGTTCTGGGGACGCATTGAAGGACACCATGACCATGGAAAAGCCATGGTGTAAGGCATATAGATGGTTGAGTTTCCTTATAATATATGAAAATCTATCCTTACTCCTTATATATCTACCAATGTGCCTCATTTGGTCATCAAACCATGTTTGAGAATTATGGGGGTGTTTAATACCCCTTTTCACTCATTTTAGTTTGTTTTAATCACTTGGTTGACCTCAATTATCAAAGTTGATAGTTTTTGGAGTTTTCATGTAATAATTCTAGTTGATGTTGTAATATTCTTTTAATACTGGATTTATTACTTTTTTGGATTGATGTTTCCCTATCTTTGGTCAATTTAAGTTCTTGCTTCAAAATCCCTTGTTGGTAATTCCTGTTTAGGGTGATATAGTGAAGAAATACAATGAGTCCTCTTTAGTTTAGCCAAATTTATTCTCTCCATATTGAATGATCATGGTATGAGGTTTTTATATTTTAATTGTACTTGTAGGGTCCTTGAATATCTTCACTTTTCACTACCCTTGAGAAGTTAAGTTATCTTTCCTTAACTATTCGCAAAGATTAATATTGATGGTTATTTAACTTGGGAGTTCTTGGTATAAAAGATTGTTTTGGTTGGTGTGTGAACATGGTTTAGGAGATAAAACCACCTTAAATAACATTTAAATTTATTTCTACAATTTTAGGTGGGAAGTTTATTACCATATATAGGTCATGTATATAATTGTTTGCTTGATATGCCATCATATTCTTATTGCTTGATCGTGATTGTGTTTAATCACATGTGTATGTGTAAATGAAAAATAGAGACCCATTGTGTGATATAGTATACCTATGTGTGAGAACCTTATTTTTTTTATATAATGCAAGATATATTTGACTGATACAATGACATTATTTCCTTCTTATTTATTTGGTATACTCTACGTTATTTTTGTTGGATTCAAGGTACCTAATTAACAGGTGGAACCATCATGGATCAGTAGTACATGATGGATATCATGTTCACATACTACATGTGACATGATGAAATGACTGAGATAGATGATGGGGTGTTATTACCTTTCATGGACTAGCCTGGGGGCATAATGGCTGTAAGAAATCAGACATACGAGGTAAGAGTGGTGCGTGATGGTCTTATGTGATATGAACTGAGAGATAGCTTCAGGGTATGATGGTCTTGTGTGCTCTAACCTAGATTATTAATTTTTGTAATTACATTGAGAGAGATGGGGTATGATGTCCATGTATGGTGTGATCTAAGACTCTTATCCTTATGGCCACTGTGGAAAACATGTGGTGAAATTGTGTGAAATCTGAGCCTACAGCTTCCCTTATGTCTACATTTTGGAATTGAGCCAAAGTTGGTATTACTAGGGGTTTATAGTGGATTTGTTAGCATAATAAGTCACATCATTTATTATTTAAACATGATACTATATTTATTTCTATCATGGAATACAACTGTAATACCTCTATTCACTTGTTAAGGACACATTGGTGGTGTACTACAAGATTTTATTACTCACACCATCCATGGGAATGTAAATGATAGTGAATACTTCATGTATATGGTTCCATGAAAGGATAAGAGGAAAGGGGAACATGGATAACCCATGGAACATAGAGGTGGTAATAGATTGACATAGACTCTGGTAGAATATGAAATATTTTTTTATTTTCCTTCATATACTTTCATACTCTAGTTTTGCTTTCCACATTGTGATCCTGGTTCATTTACTTATTTGACTTCGGTGAAATTTATTATTTAATTATGATTTATTATCTTCTGATTGAGTACTCTGAGTTATTTTAAATTTATTTATATTTTTGGTTCAAGGATATGATATTGAAGGTATAGTCTCCCCACTCACAGTGTTTGGAAACTTACTACCAATTGACATACTCTTATATATGGGGAGGTATGCATGAGGTATTGTGGCTATTTATCCTAGACTTGGTGATTTAGTTCAAGGCATTATAATCTTAATCAATCTTGTGTGAATCTCGGATAGGATAAATCATCAAGGTGTATAGTACATCATTATATATTTATTATTTTATTTAATATAATACATATGTAAGATTATTTGGTTATAGGTTTTAGTTTGGTTTATTTTTATATGGTTTGATACATGTTATCTCCTCTAAAAAAAATCAATTTCTCTATGAAAAGACTATATACATAAGAATTAGAATTAGATTTTAAGGTTGAAATAAGTATAATAAGGATTTTTTTGGATATTTATAAATGTATAAACCTAAAAAATTTATTTTATTTCACCAAAATAAAATATTAACCTTATATATTTTATAATAATATATCTAAATTATATTTAAATATAAAAATTAATTTAATTAATTAATACATTCACCTATAATATGATACATGTATTGAACTTATCCAGGAAAATCAAATAGTATTTGTGTTAGTTTATCACAACACCCTAGGTTCACTTTCTAATTACTAGAGGTTTTTGTAAATAATGTATGAAAAAATTTGTTTGGGATGCGAATTACTCTCACTAAAATTCAATTACATTATATTAAGTATTATAAAATATTCATTATGAATAATTTTGATGTTAGATAAATGAAAAATAAAACTTCTTCACCAACCTATTTCCAAAGGGTATATGGTAAGATTGTTTAATGATGTAAATAAAAATCTAATTATATGAATACATAATACAATCATTTAGTCAAAAACACCCAAACTAACCAATTTTCATACACAACTACACATAACTGATGTATACATAGACTAGCAAACACAAACATAAACTAAAGAAAATAAAATGGAAGTCCCATGAATAGAATATCCCATATAAAACAACTAAGGACTATCATGATGTATCCTATTAAATCATCCATAATAAACTTCAAAATGATCCACCTTTAATCCTAAATTCAATTCCTTTGAGCCCTCATGTGTTGATGATTTCTCTTTACCTAGATCATGCAAAATATGATCTAAATGCATCATAGGATGACTCTTTTAGTGTGTGAGCACATCATACCCTGTAAGAAATCACCACCTGACCCCTTCCAATATATCATAAAACCCAATGTATAACATAAAAAAATGAAGTAATTATTTTAACAATAAAAATGTAATAATCAGTGCATGGTATTTATAAATTTCTTAAATAGATAAAATGACATAATAAAATAATGAAACATGTGATTTAATGTGATATACCTTAAATATTTTATACATATGATGTATTTATAGCTATATTATAATGTATGATATAAATATGTCATATGGTATTACATAGAGAAAGGAAAATCATATCATTTTATTCAATATATAAATATCATTTTATGAAAATCTTATATAAGATCCCGAAAGTTTGATGAGTTACATGTTTGTTTAAATTTTCATTTAAATCCTTATAATTTGGTTAATGGAATTCCTTTTCAAAGTATGAAAGGTCTCGAGAGTGTCCTAGGGGTTTAGGATGTGAAATGGGAGAAAAGATTCCATATAGTGCATGGAACATAGTTGGCATGCAATTTGTACTTACCTTGAACCATATCCTTGTGGCCTATTGGAAAGTGGAGCACAATTAACAAACCGTACGAGGAGGGCCTAAGAGACCATGTGCATTAAAGCCACCCCCCCTATACAAAGGAAAATATATGGCAACCCTAAGGTTTATCAAACCATGCAGATGGCATAGAAAAATTGTGTTGCACAGTTTCCTCTTATACAGAGTGAACCTCACATTTGGATCATGGTTTTGAAAACCATGTGGCCAAATCATTCACCTCTTAAAGAGTGGGAATTTTACATTTTTTCCCTTGAGAAATTACATGTTTGTTACCTAATTTTCACCCCATTTATTCTCTAACAATAAAGGGTTTGAACTAGAAGATCAATCTTTATCCAAGGATAAATCTCCTTAAATTATAAGTTTTTAAAGCATCTTATAGTTAAAATTAAATCTCTAGGTAAGTCTATAAGTCCTCTTTATTCTATTTTCTAGAAGAACCATGGTTAGTTGTTTTTTATCCTTCAGAATCTCCTAAACCCTATATTTTATAGTGAATCCTTTTCTTTGGTTTTATAGTTTTTTGTATTATGAATCATGGCCCATGTTTGGGTGAGTTCTAGTTTATAAACTTGAGGTAGTTGTTCTATACGCTATCTCCCATAGCCTTGATCTTGTATATCTGTATGCGATGTGTGTTATTGCTCCATCATTCTATATAATTACTCTTGGTTAAGAATCATAAACTCAGTATTTAAAATGGATTGTGAGACCCTCTATGGATCTTATTATGTCCATTAAAGTTTGTAAGACCACGCTAAGTGGCCACCCAAGTGGTGTGTCGGTTCTTTGTAAATGACAAGTATGGATAAAAAAGGGAAAATATTGGGTTTATGTAATTTAACCAATAACCGTTGTTAAATAGATTGATAATGAGATCAAGTTGTTTATTTTTATTAACTTCAATTTAATTAGTAAATGGAATTGGAAAGGAAAGTGTTGGAAAATGATAAAAATGGGGTTTGTGAGTTTCTTATTAGATGTTTTCAAAGAATGAATCTTTTTTTTCAATGTAAATTGAGTTTGAAATAGACTAGTTTGGAATTTGGTTAAATGGGGTTAAATATGGTTAACCATGTGATAATTGAATGGTGGAAAATTAGGTACATCCTTGTTTCCACCACATGTTGAATGGTCATGTAGTTAAGACTTTAGAAATACTTCATGATGAGATGTTTGTGATGTGGGAAATGAAGTTCTAAGACCCATGGGTGAGTATGTTGGACATGGTATTCCTAATCCTTAAATGAGGATGGTTAGACATGACATTTCAACTCCTTAAAAAATATTAACAGGAAATATGTCTCATAATCTTGTTTGAGTGCCAACATGAAGATCCAGGCACAAATAGTTGGGCATGGTGTGGGATCTTAGATTGGGAAACCACTAGAATAAGAAAAATGAAATGATAATTAACACCCCATTTTGTCTAAAATATTGACTCCTTCATTTATGGCTTAGAATTCTTTGGTATGATTGAATAAAAGTTAAATTCTAATTGGTTAATTTTAAACATGTTACATTTCATGTCATAAAATATTATTCTTTTTCACTATTTCATATACTATTTTTAGACAAGATATTACATTATAAAACATTAGTGGTGTCCTTCTAAGCTTTAATCACACCTAGATCGGTCTTCCCATGGTACTCGAGTAGACTTCATGGTTATAAGTTCAGATACGGAAAAGATCCTTGTGGAAGATGGTTGACTTGGGATGGATCATGAATTATGGGACCATATATGCTTTAGGAATCCATTGTGTGGGTGATATTTAGTGTCTTATTTTGTTTTCCATTATGTAATTTAGACTATCATGACATGAAATATTTATTATATCATTTCATTGGAAGTTACCCAGTTTATGAATTTCATATGTGATGTATGATTATTCGTTATTACTGAAATTTATTTTTCATCTTGATTATTATTGTTGGTATAATCTTTTCATGACGATATAGATTCCTTATGTGTATCATTAGACCATTGATACTAGTCTACAACCTCTAGCTTATTTAGAGGCACACTTGAGGTCATGTGGGAAATCATTTTGGTTACTAGTTAAAGTGAGGTGGACCAGGATATTACAAAGTGGTATTAGAGTGGTTTTATCTTTTATTAATTTACCAATTTGGAATGGTAAATAGGATATTAGGATGTTTTAGGCCTTATTTATGAGATCATTCATGGGAGTATCTAACCCATGTATGGGGGGACCCACGTTCCCTAGGGTGGTGTTTTTGTTCTTAATGTTCATTGTTACAGTTTAATTTTATTTCACTTTGGGTGGATTACTTAATGTGTGATGTTATTTTTTTTATAAGATTTTACTAATGGGATGACATGAAATGAGATTTTTTTATTCATTAATCATTATATAAACTTATGGAATCTATGTGTAATGCATAATGATTATAAACACTTGATAAATCTTGTGGTGGTGTGTTGTTTAGGTAAAAAAATTGTTGGGGAAAATGAAAATGTTTTACTATTTCATTAATTTTTAAAGAAAAGTTCCTAATAAAGGAGTTGTAATTGTTTTAAACTGAATGTTGATAAATTAAAATGGTAAAAATGGTTCCTAATAGGATGTAAAAACGACTTTTTTAGGTTTATATATGGTAAAATGGTGTCCAATGGTATGTTTATAATTTGGAAATTTGGTTTACCCTAAGTTATCCATGGACCCAGATAGGGATGGTTGGGGGTAGGGATATGATGTGTTTTATCTGTTGGGATAGTGTTTGTAGGATATATTGTTATGGATAGTTTATATAATAGTGAAATAATTTTTTTTGTACCTGAAACATGCATCTTTCATTATAGATAGATTCCACCATGATGAATTTTACAGGTAGGGTGACAAGATGGAATTTCAAAGAATAAAACTTTAATTGTGAGACTAGAACCTATACTGGTTATAGGTTACAGGGGTAAGATAAGTTTCATAATAAGTTTAATTGTTTTATATAGTTTATGGATAGAGACCTAGGGTGGGAAGCACCAAGTATGTTTTATACGATGAGATAATTCCAGCTACAACATCCCATGACATTCATCAAATAGGATGGAACTCTGGCAGTTGAGTTTTTTATTGAGTCTATAAAAACTATTCTATATCACTTAGATACTTATCTAGAGAATATGGTAAATCTAGAAGTATATATGTTATGGGAACCAGTGAAGCACTATTGGGATATTTAGGTCCATGATGAGAATTTAGAGGTTACGTCTTGGAAGGACTTCCAAGAAAAGTTCTTTTAATATTTCTACCCAGAAACTATGAGGTTGAAGAGAGTTGTAGACTTTATTTGTTTGACCTAGGGGAATATATCAGTGATGGATTATTTTGGCTACCTCACTAATTTATAGTGTTTTATTCCAACTTTGGTAGGGTATAAGTAAACTTTGGGAAAACATTTTTAGGATGAGCTTCGATGAGAGATCAAGTCCCAAGTAAATATATTCAATTTGAAAAAGATTACTGAAGTGGTAAATAAGGATCTCATTTGTGAGGGGAACCAAAATAAGGCTTCTAGAGATGGATAGATAATTTTAGTTGGGTGATGGGGTGGTAAATCATCCAATGGTAGGAAGCTTCATTATGTGAAATTCACCAAGGTGGTGGCGAATAGGGAATCCAAGGGGGTGGAATGGCCATTCAGGGTAGTGGTTAAGGGGTTTTATATCATTTTATAAAGCCTAATCATATACAAGGATAATATCATTGTCCACTAGTGGAGTTTCAATATTTCTTAAGGATGAAGAACCTACATAGGTTATGTAGGAACCCTCAATAGATGGGTGGTGATGGAGAACATATGCTAATTTAGAGCACTGATAGGGGAACTTCTACCCTATATTAGTCTTGTAGTTAGATTTACATTGGTCATACTAGTCAGGGTGGAGGATGATGTGTTTTAAGAAAAGAGCACCCATACAAGATGATCAATGTAACACACATGACCTAGACATGACCTCAAGGTAGGGGTATATATCGGCAACAATCATTTCTACCTGTTCAATTGGTGTTGAGGATAAACAATCGATAGTCTAAGGTACAATTATTATGAATTATCTACTGTTAAATATTCGATACAATAGATTCCAATTCTTTTATATATTCTCATCATTTTGAATGATTTGGGTTTGAAAATGGAATTTTTAATGGGGTTTTGTCGATCGACATGCTGTTAGGGGAATGATAAGAGGGTATCCAATGTTGCAAGGAGTGTTCCCTGGATATTGTTGGGTAACATATCCTTTGGTACTTGTACATGCTAGATACATTAGGTTTTGACCTGATATTGAGAATGGATTTGTTGGTAATGTATCAAAGTCAAATCGATTGTTACTGTAATGGAGAAACCTTCACATCTCCTAAGGGAAACACCAATGTTTTTAATTGGGAATGGGATATCTAATATGTCTATACAAGGATAGTAATTCCAAAAATACATATTCTCACAACCCAGGTTGTAAGTATTTTTATTAATTATGGGAGAGTAGAGCTTGATGTCTTCACTTCAGTAGTGGATCTGTTTCAGGAAATGTTTCCTAAAGAGTTCTCATTATTTCCACCTGAGAGGAAAATTGAGTTTATTGTTGATATAATATAAAGTGATAATATACTTTCTATTTCACTATATAGGATGATAGTATTATAGATTTAAAATCTCAAGACTCAACCAAAGGAGTTGGAGAATAAAGGTTTTATCCATCCAAGTACATCATTGTGGGTATCACTTGTCTTATTTTCTAATAAGGCTGATAGAACATTATGATTGTTCATCGATTATCAAAAGTTAAATAAAATTACTATTAAGAAATCGTATCCACTCCCATGTATCTATTATCCTTTTGACTAGATATGAGGTTCCTATTTGTTCTATATGATTTATTTGAGGTTAGGGTGCCATCGGTTGAGAGTAAATATTTTTGATATACCATCAAATACCTTCAGAAGTAGGTATGGCTTGTATGAGTTTGTTTAGATTCCATTTAAACTGATGATTTCTCTTTTTTATGTTCAGGGATTTAATGAATTGGGTCTTTTACTTGTACATAGACTATTTTATAGTTGTCTTTATTGATTACATCTAAGAAAAATCCCAAACTCAAGATAATCATTTCAAACATTTTGACATTATCCTTAGTACATTGATAGATAATCAACTATATTCCAATATATCTAATTTTCTTTTTTGGATTGATAAGGTAAATTTTATGGGCCACATTATCTTTGAGGAAGGTGTGTTAGTGGACCTCAAGAAAGTTCAGGTGGTTTTTTCATGGGAGTAGTCTAAGAATGTCTTTGATATCCAAATCTTTTTGGGTTTGGTAGGTTATTATCAAAGGTTCGTCAAATAGTTTTCTTGATTGACAACACTAATATTGGGATTGACCAATAAGGGTGTAAAGTTTGAGTGGTGTGGGTAATTTGAGTATTCTTTATAGGATTTATAGTGCTGTTTGGACACAATAATAATTTTTCTCTTACTTGAGTCGGATGAATAGAATACCTTTTTTGTGATACATATAGAATCAGGCTTAGAGTAGTGTTGATGTAGGAAGATCGATTCATGGCATATGTACTATGATATTTGGGGCCACATGAATGTATCTTCCCTATGAATGATCTCAATCAAGACATAGTGGTTTATTCTTTGAATTATCAGAGACATTACCTTCCGAGTGAGAGGGTTACTGTTTATACTGATCATAAAAGTTGCAAATATTTCTTTTCCTATTGATATTTAAAACTTTGAAAATGGATATGGTTAGAGTACATGAAATACATTGATTTAAAGATAGATTACATATCGATAAAGGGAAATAGTGTGGCTGATTCTTCAAGTCAGAAGACATATACTTAGGTGTTCCAAGAGTGAAGATATTAGTAGAAGATTATGGATTTGCTCACAGAGACTCATGAAGGTGTCCAAGAGGAGTGGGAGTATATGAAACTTGGGTATTTATCCATTAAGACGACCTCCTACAATTTGTTTTTATATTTTCTAATATCCACTTTAAGGTTAAGTGGTAACCGTACATCACAATATTCAAAAAACTCCACCATATTACAAAAATGCACCACATTCCAAAATCAAGATAAAAACATGACTTCCCACTTCTTCACATCCAAAGCACCATGCAACCAATAGGGGTTTTAAATTCAAATTTCAAAATCTAAAAACTACTTTTAAGACCACGTGTCAGCCACATCCTTATGAGTTGAAACAAGAGCCACCTGGAGTAGCATAATTCACTCACCTGCCTCAATTTGAGCCAATGGAAATTCAATCCAGTCACCTCCATCATCATTGCTTCTTAGAACCACCACATTCATCGTCATTGTTGTCATCACTGGAGTTTCCATCATCATCATTGTTGTCCTCATCACATGACATAGATTCCCACTCCATTGATGTCTACCACCAAAAACACCCTTCTCCTTCAACTTCAAATTCCACTCCACACACAACGTAAGAACACACATATCCAAACACCTCTCCCGAACACCTGAAAATTGAAAGGAACTTCCCCATCAATGAAAGTAACCCAATAAGAGAAACATTAAGTGCAAATCCATAGACACCCATATGCTCACATGATCACATCCCAAATCCTCCCTAGTAGCTAACACACCCAAATGACCTGGGAGGGTGCAAAAAACCTAGAAAATAGAGTAGAACACAAGCACCAAGTCCTCTGATGAGCTGAACTGTGAAGCCATAACCATTAAAAAACTAGGGCCTACAAAGAGAAGACACCAAGAGACACCTAACCACTTGAACTCAAATCTTAGAGCACCTGGGAGGCCACCACACTATCCACCTTGGAGAGAGATATGGAGGCTAGATGCCGGAGCAGAGAAACATGTAGCCTAATTCTTCACTGGAACCCAACTTCCAGAACCAAAAGAAACCCTATAATTAAAAAAAACACTGAAAGAGAAAATTATTGGGATTGAAATCCTAAAAGAAATATGGAATTGAAACCCTAATAGAACCCAGAGATGAAGAAAAAAGAGAGGGGGACACCAAGAGTCAAATCACAGGACCTGAGAGAACAAATCGGGAGGGAGTATAGACTCGACGAGTGAGAAAACAAGAAGTAGAGGTGTATAATAAAACCTAAGGAGAGGCGATGCTGGAGAGAAGAAGTAGGAGAAACATCGGGCACTACTGTGAAGGGAGTGAACCCTAAGAGGGAGAAAATATACTGGGATCCCGAAGGCGGACACCAGGAAAGTGAGGGTCCATTTATCCATTAATACCTGTATTCTGATCTAGATTAGTAAAGGTATTATAGGAATTATAATTATTAACATTAAAGGGTAGTTTTAATGTTAGGAATCTACCTCAAAATAGGATCATTGATAATGATGAAACCATTTATACCCATGATCATGTTATTGTACCTACTTGTATGTGTGAGGAGATAATACATGAATTTCATACCACAAGTGGTAAGTACACCCAATATTGACCAAAATGTACCATGAACTATATAGAAAATATTGGTGTGTGTGAATGAAGAATGATATTATAGGCTTCATGATGTGATGCTACAACTATCAGTAGTTTAAGGCTGAGTATCAACAATTCACTGGCATGTTAAAGCCATTACCCATTTTAGAATGGAAGTTGGATGATGTTATGATTGATCTTATGGTGGGGTTACCAAGTAATCCTTGTAAGAATGATGCAATATGGGTAATTTTGGGTTCGTTGAAAAAATTATCACATTTCTTACTGATCATAGAGATGTTCACTATAGATCAGTTGAGCGACTTGTACATTTAAGAGGTAGTGTGTTTTCAGGGCATGCCTCAGAGTATTGTTTCAGATAGAGACCCCCCATTTTACTTCATGATTCTAAGTATTGAAAATTTTTTTTGGTACTCAAGTGTTATTGAGTAGATATTTTCACCAGTGTATGGATTAAAAATCAAAACAAAGTATCCAAGTGTTGGAAGAAATTATAGGAGAATGCACCCTATATTTTTGTGGGCCTTGGGAGAAGCACTTAACACTTGTTTAGTTCTCCTATGAAAATGTTTAATTGGTGAATATTCAAATGTAAACCTATTAGGAACTCTAGGGTAGGCCTTATAGATCAATGTTGTGTTATATAGAGGTGGGAGAATTAGATTAGCTGTGGAAAAGTCTTGTTCACGAGTCATGAGAGATTTTTCAGTTTATTTAGATGAATATGGATATGAAAAAGAGTAGGTAGAAGTCATATGATGAAAATTTTCATTGACCTATTGAGATTTTAGTTGGTGACCATGTTTTCCTTTGGGTGTCTCTGAGATTGGGTCACCATCAGATTCAGAAATTGTAAATGTTGGCACCTAGGTTTGTGGGGACATTTGAGATTATAGAGAGGATTAAACTGATAGTGTATAGTTTGTCTCTTACACAAAATTACAGTTCTATGCATCAAATTATCCATGTTTCATACCATTATATGTATTTCCCAGACCCATATCATGTGATTAATGTTTCTAATGTTGAACTTGAGGTTGATGCATCCTTGGAATAGAATATAATTCACATTATGGACCTGAGTGAGAAAATTATTTAGGGTAAGATAGCATCGTTGGTCCAATAATTGTTGAATAATGGCCATGTTTAAGTGGAAAATTGGGATATGAAATCTGATACGTGGTTCTAGTTTCATGAACTTTTCACCTTTGAGGTCTAGTGATTCTTGGCAGTGTAACTTGAGGATGATCTTTTATAAAGTGGGGAGGTTATAAGATCCTAAATGTCTGATGAGGAATATTTATGTTTAAATTTTAGTTTAACTCCGTTAAAATTGGTTAATGGAATATTTCCTAAGAGTAGAAAAGGTATATAGAGTGTATTAGGGGTTTGAGACTTGAAAATGGGAGAAAATATTATATCTAGTGCATATTGAATGATTAGAACACCATAATTAATAACTATGTACCATAACCATGTGGCTTAATGGAGGGTGGAACATAGTTTTCAAACTATGCATGGAGGGCCTAGGATAACATGAAACTTCAACCCACTCAAATAAAGTAAAAAACATAGATACTAAATGGGTTTTCAAACCATGTAGGGATCTTAGAAAAACCATGAAAAATAGATTCATGTTGGACATAGGGAATTGAACAGTTGGCGCGTGACTTCAAAAAATGTGTGGTCAAACCATGTTCCTCTTAAAGAGTGGTCATTTTCCATTTCCCCTCCCAAAAGTAATTTTTCTTAGTCAATTGTTTTTACTTTATTTATTATCTATATGAAAGGGGTGATAACCAAGAGCTACCACTTTCTTAATGGGTTATTCTCCTTCAATTCTTGGGGATTTGAAGTACTGTTAGTGAAAATAAAATATCCAAGTCTATAAGGTATATTTGTTTGGTTTTCTATAATAACCATGGTTAGTTGTTTTATACCGTTTATAAGATACCAAACCCTAATTTTTTTAGGGAATACTTATATTTGGTTTTATTAATTTTTTTAGTTTGAATCATGATCCATGTTTGGGAAAGTTATTATCTATATGATTGAGGTAGGAGGTCTATACACTATCTCCAATAACCTTTTTGGTGTATATCTGTATGTGTTGTGTGCTATTGTTCCATCATACTGTACAATTTTTCTCAGTTAATAATCATAATATCAGGCTTCAAAATGTGTTGAGAGACCCTCCATGGATCTTGTTAGGTCCGTCTGAATTTTTAAGACCAGGATAAATGGACACCCAAAGGGTATGAAAATTACTTGAAAATTAAAAGTGTGGATTGGAAAATGAAAAATAGTGGGTTTATGGAATTAAACCAATCACCCTTATTAAATGGATTGATAATTAGTTATAATAGTTTATTTTCCTTTACTGGAATTTAATAGTGAAATGGAATAGGAAAGGAAAGTGTTTTAAAATGATAAAATGGGGATTATGTGTAATTTAATTAATTTTTTAAATGAATGAATAATTTATGTGAAATAAAAAAGAAGGGTGAAAAAGTCTAGCAGGGAATTTTTCTAAACGAGGTTAAATATGGTTAATCATGTGATAATTAAACAATTAAAAATGATTTTCAACTTTATTTCCACCATGTGTTGAAATTTAATGTGGTTAAGATCTTGGAAGTGGTTGATGATGAGATGTTTGTGATGTAGGACATGAATCTCCAAGACCCATGGCTGAGGATGTTGTAAATAATGTTCCAAATACTTGAATAAGGATTATGGTACATGATGTTTTACATCCTTGTAAAAGATTGATGATAAAGACACCTCATAATCTCATTTGATTACCGATATGAAGATATTAGAACAAATGGTCATACATGGTGTAGGAACTTGTATGGGAAACCCATTAGAATAGAAAAAATGAAATGATAATGAACACTTTTTTTGTTTAAAATGTTGAATTCTTGATTTATTTTCTAGACTTATGAGGTATAAGGGAATTCAAGTTAAATTATAACTAGTTAAGTTAAAACATGTTACATTTCATGTCTTATTATATTATTCTTTTTCACCATTTAATAAAATATCATTTAGACTATATATTTGTTTAAAAATCGTTGGTGGTGTACTACTAAGTTATACTCACACCTTTCTTAGTCTACTGATGGTACCTATGAAGACTTCATGGTTGTAGGTTCAGATAGGAGTAAGGGCCTTGTGGTAGATGGTTGACTTGGTATGGATCATGTAAGGGGACTAGATATGTTTTCATAACTTATTGTAGTGTTTTTCTTCAGTGTCTTATTTTGGTTTCCTTTTGGCATTTTAGACTATCATGACATGATATATTTATTGTATAGTTTTACAGGTACATAACCAGTTTTGTAATTTCATCTGTGTTTTATGGTTACTGTTTATTATTACAAGCTATTGTTTATCTTGATGTCTACTATTGGTTTAATATAGTCAAGATGGTATAGTCTTCCCATGGGTCTCATTAAACCCTCACTACCATTGGTGGATAATGTTTCATATGATGAAATTTTTGGTATAACTCTTGGATGATCAATAGTTACAAAGATTTGTAACCACATACATTACTCAAAATTTATATAATGCTTGAGTAAATTTTGGGATACTTGGGGAGTATCCCTAAGTGCTATATAAATTTGTCATAGCCATTAAGATGGTTTTTGGTTCATCTGAGTGGATTCTATTGAGATATATTCCTCCCATTTCCTTAACTTTTGATAGATACTATCATATCATGGTTATGAGGAGGATCCCACCAAAATGTTGGGTGAAACAGTTATTTTATGGGTGCACCTTGAAGTGAAGATTCCCTTTGAGATATCTTGAGACTCATACACCTAGATCTATGAAAAAACATATTATTTACATACTAGATTTGATACCAATTGAAACGACCCAATTTTAACCAAGCATAATTAAAATATCCATATCCAATATGGAGTCTCCTTCATACCAAATAACTTTTAGGTTTATAGTTTTATAGAATTTGGAAAAACCATTAATGTAAGAAAACCCATGTTTTTCTGCTCAAATGGGTATTTTTCTAATTATACCTAGATTTTCTTGTTCCATAATAATAATTCAACATCTCTCAAAATTTTATCTATAAAATACACCCTTATAGACCAATCTAATATAATATAATTCTTCATAACCTAAGACAAGTATAAACATAAGAAAGGGGGAGCTCATATGCTTAGTAAGGGTACACATGGAGATATCATTCAATGATCATATGGAAGAATAATATAATAATAAGGGTATGAAATCGTGATCATTACTTATGAAGTTAATACCCAATTAGTCGTACACCATAAATCTTGATTCATGGCACAAATATTTTTCATTTCCAAATACATGAGTCATAATGGGTTGGAATCATCATTAATCATCTTAATCCATGATTCAATATCATAAGCATTAAAAAATGTTACAGGAATTATGTGGTGCAATCATAAGAATATAAAATAATTTCATTAGTAAAGGATCACTTCCAAGACTGTCACAATGGATTTGGTTAACTCACTATTCCATTATTTCATTAGTCATGGTTCACTCTCAAGACTATCATAGAGAAAAAAGTACCTTACTGAACTAGGTTCACTCTCCATTCCAGAACATTTCATCTCATGAGATATACATATTTTACCAATGTAATAGAAGGATATATAATTCTAGGCTCACCCATCACATAATGAAAATCATACATATTTGTGCCACAAGATCATAAAATCATTCATTATATCATCATAGAATAACTTATTGAAAGGAAAGGGGTTTTATAAATATCTCATCAACATATAATCATAATCTATCCCTTGAAAGAAATTGGATGGTATCATATGATCATATATTATCTCACCATATCTTAATAAACACATGGAAGGAAATATTATTCATGAAATAATACTAAGATCACCATCATAATAATTCATCTAGAAAAGTGGATGGAATCATAATATCATATCCCTCATAAAACATAAAAATAATTAAATGATGATGACATAAATAAAAATTATCTTTTATAAAAGTATTTAAAATAATAATTGAAAATAAAGAGAAAAATTCCCTTTCCTGTTTGTAATATTTAAAAAACATAGATTCTTAGAATATAAAGGAAAATATTATCTTTGAAAATAAGAAAGGAAAAATTTTAAGGAATCTTTAGAGAAAAGAGTGTTCATGATGTCGAGAAAATTTGTTCAAGTGGTAAACATTAAAAGAAATATTCCTTTCACAATTTTGGAAAAAAGTAAAAAGTACCTCATTTGGAAAATTACTAGAATATGCCTTTTAAAATATTGTAAATAATGTAAAATATAGTTAAAAATGATTTTAATAAATCAGTGGAGCATATTATAAACTTTCATTAGAAGCATTATAGAGAACATGGATGTGGAGGAGATATAATCCTAACCAAAATGAGAAATAATGTTGATTTTTATTAAAAAAATCTAAATTTATTTTAGTACCAAAGAGATAAAAATGTAAGGAAAACATAAAAACTGGGCCTATATCCTTGTAAATCGACCCTTTGCGTTTTTTAAAGACCAAGGTGCTCAGAGAAGGCTTAGAGGATGTTTGGAGGAGTTCGGTTGCAAGAATATAAAAATAGGGGGATACATAATGTGACTAAGGGGACATGACGTGTACCATTTGGGTTTCAGAAAAATAAAACAGTGAACCAAGGTGACATGTTTTTCAGCGTAAGTCATCCTCGAGGCGGTACACGACATGACGGGGGGGGGGGGGGGGTATACATCGTGTACATCTCCACCGCTGGGTTTTTTAAATACAACCATCCACTCATGTTTTTCCAACCCTATGGCTTGAGTGCACCCTGTCTCGGCTCCAGACGACCCAGACGCCTCCCTCTTCAACGTTTGGGGATTCCTTCATCCCGAATCGGTTCCCCACTTTCTTATTGGATCTGTCTTCCATATGAGGTAAGATATACTTCCATTCTTTGGTTTTATTCGATCTATCTTCTCCCATTTCTCTTTTCCATGATATTGTGTTTGATCTCCATGGTTATAAGGGAGTTTATTTTGGTTGTTGTTGATGCGGTTGTGTCGCGACATCCTGGGGCGGATGTAGTTGTTGTGGGGAAGATGATCATGATATGTTTCTTTGATCCATTCTTGAGTAAAGAACATCATAAAACTTTTGAGGTATGAGATTCGTGGATTCTAAATTCCTTTACATGAAACTATAGAGTTAGCATGTTTTAGCCCACTAAATAATAATTTAATTGACATAATAACGAATTGAACCAGATAAATAAATTTGTATCGATCGTATGTTATTAGCTCTTATTTTTCTAGATAGCTTGATATCTATTCTTTCCTTGTTTAGCATGTAATTATTAAATAATTTGGTAAATAATGTAAACTGGGATTAATTGTAAATTATTTTTCAACGATAAATAAAAATGTAAATGAATTTGGCTGTTGTTGTTGTAAATTGATGATAATCATATTAATGCAGTTAGCATGTTTAATTAGCTTGCTGTTTTGGATTCCCATAGTTGGAGCCTAATAATGATGAATTAGTTAATTCAATATGGATTAATGAACCAGTTGTTTAATAAAAGATAATTTCTGGTAGGGTTCTGGGTTATCCTCTTTCTTATAAGGATGAGTGTCTTGTGCTTTGGAGCCATGAGTGGTCATTATGTATGTGGGTTGGATTCCTTGTTTAAGGGCCAAGATCCCAAATTGATATGATGTTTGTTTCCTACTACTTGTGTTGTGATGTGATCCTGGATGGATATTGTGATATGTGGGGGTAGGGAGGACCATTGGTAGTGGCAGAAGTTGACGCCTAGAGTGGTGAGATGCCTCAGTTTATGCATGAGGGTGTCAGGGAGGACACTAAAGATAATGAAAGGGTTTGTATGTGAATGAATTGATATTTTCTAAATCTTGTTGGTTGTTTATCTGCTTTACTTTCCACACTGCTCGAGGTAGCTGGTCTCTCTTACCATCCTTCCAAAAGGGGAGAAGACATGCAGAGTATGCCACATGCTTTCTTCATTTAGATTCTTGAAGGAGGATGGGTCTACGCTCCGGTTATAGGTGTCAAAGACTTTACGATTAGTTCATCTACTCACCGGGTTGAGTCCCCTAGTGTTTAGTAGATTAGAATGTTTTTCTAGAATTCCTGAGAATATGGGGAAGTAATAATTCTATTAATAAATGATTTAATAAATAATTTTAACCCACAGGGTTCGATCTTCCTTGGATGCAATGTTGAAGTAATATTTCTGAGAATTTGTGGACTTGGGTTTGGTTACACCTAGAGGGCATGAAACTTTGGTGTAATGCTAATGAAATAAAATGAGGAATTTTTAAGGGTTAATTAATGTTTAAAAAATTAATTAACGTAATGTGAAACTGATAAAAAGGGAATGAAGTAATGTAATAAAGCTCTTAAAATAGTTGTGTTCTTATAGGATACCTAGTCTTAGCAGTGGAAGTCGGGAGTCTAAGAGACCTTAGCTGCATTTGAGTCTAAGACTAGGTTATTCCCATAGTGTGGTTGTGAGATATAGTATATTCTATATTTTTTGTGTTTCTATTGCTACTTCACCCTTTCAGTTACGTAAACTAACATCCTGGGGGTTTTGAGCCCTAGGGGGGGTGGTGTTTTCCCCAAAATTCTGATGGGAGGATGGATGGATGAATACCCCCTTTGTCTCTACTCTCTTCTCTTGGTAGTTACTTGTGCCGGTGGGGAAAGTGGTTAGTTTTCCCCATATATGTGTGTAGAGGGTTTTAATGTCTTGTGGTTATTCACCCATATATATTATGGATATAGCTTCCTATGGACTACTATAGGTGTAACATGTATAGGCTGTGATGGCTTGAGGATCCTTACTTGGTGTATGGGTTGTAATGGCTTGTGGTATAATGCCCGACAAATGAGACACATTATATGAGATGTGGTAGCTCTTGGAAACTTCCTAGTTACTTTAGTTACGTGGACATAATGGTTGTGTTTCATGAGGTGCATATCATGGTGCTTCACCCAGGTGTCTGTGGCTAAGTCTTTTTAGAGAGAGATTCTTAGGACGTACGACATTGGGGAAAAGTTGAAAACTAGTGGGAAAGTAGTAGCGTGGTACCCTTGATATTCTTTTTTATATCATATACTCTTTTATGTGATACTTAGTGAGAGTATCCATGGTGAGGTTGGGAAATTATTATACCTGTTTATTCGATGAGTTAGTTTCACTAGTTGTTCATTGTTTTTTAGCATTCTTTCTTTACTTTTTCACATAAGGATTCAGGGAGGATCCTACTAAGTATAATATTATACTCACCCTACATATACATAAACTATTTTGAGGTCACTTAGAGAAGGTTGGAGATCAGGCTGGTTACTACTAACTTGGTGTTATAGGATCTGTTCAGGCTTCGTGGTCACTGCTATTTTTACATTCCTTTGGTACTTGCATTTTTTCCTTCCAGTTGTAGTAGTTTTCCATTATATTACATATGTGTACTTGGGTTTTCTTTTATATTTTTTTCTGAGTTGGAGTTGGTGGGTGTCTATCTTATCTCTCTCTTCTGCATGTGTTCTCTTAGAGGGAAATGCCTCCCATTTTTGTATTTACAATACCCTTGTTGCTTGTCGCCAACCCGAGGCCTACTGGAGGTGGGACTCATGGGTCACTATCTCCCTTCTCACATTTCCAGCCTAGAAGGGTTACACCTTGTGGGGAGGGGCTCATGATAAATTGGTATCAGAGTTCAGGTCAAGGGATATGATGGAGTTTGGTGTTAGGCACAAGTGAGGTTTATGGGTTGGTGGGGCAACAATGTTAGTTAAGTTGATCGAGTGATGTAAAAATTGGAGACTGGTTGAGACATAGGCATTTAGGACCCCCTATGATCTGATGCGTAGACCTTTAAGTTTATAGTGGCTTCTAAATGAGGTGATACTGGTTATAGTGTAAAGACCTAGGAAAGGATCATGCATAATTCTTATATGTTCCTATGTTTGAATGGTTTGACCTTGGGATAAGTTAACCTAAAATGAATAAAAGAAAAAAGATAATTAATTAATGTCGAGTCTTCCATATTCTAGGTTTAATATCTCTAACTATTTTTTGTAGGTCTGGATCAAGGTCAACATCCTTGTCAGGTTTGCGCAGAAGATATCTAGCAGGACATGCCAGCAGATCACTATAGGGTAGAGGTCAATGATGATGACAATTGGATGAGGACAGACGGAGAGTTTCAGCACTAGAGTCTATAGAAGTACGAGGGATCCATTTTATATGTAGTCATAGAAGACTAGTTAGAGGAGGTTGAGATAGCCTTCAGTTTGATTTGTCTTTGGAAGAAGCATTGGGAGTCTTTGTTTGTGACGATGATGCATGGGGTAGTGAGGCAGTGGTGGTTCTTATTCCCCAGGGATCACGAGGAATCTGCGATCTCATGGGAGGAGTTCTGAGACAAGTCCAAAGTTGATAACATGAATGAATGATTTTATATATTTCCCACTATAACTTTGGGTTCACAGTCAAATCTAACAATTGAGATATCAGAGTCATCAAAAGTAATAAATGGATCGTTTCCAATGGCAGTAGGGATGGTGTCAATTCCATCATCCCCATCATCAAAAATATGTCTTGGAATTACTTCAATAATGACACAAAATTCAGGTCGAAGATGGTATTTTACATAAAAAACACATTTTTCCATTGATGCCAATACATATGGTTCATCGGTAGCAAGAGTGTGAGCCATATAAATTACTCGAAATCCACAATCATCAATATATGTGCCATGCCTCATTATCGAATCAAACCATTGTCAATTCATCATCGTGACTCGTCCATGAGAATAATAATCCAATATTATTATTTTTTCAACGACTCCATAATAACCGACATTTTAAAATCATGGTCTACTATTCGATGCACTAGTATAACAGTATGTTATGGTAGTAACCATAACACCATCATGTTGTGTTCTCACGTTATTTTCTCTTTCAATGATAATAAATCTGTACCCATTGATAACAATTGATTTACAGTCACGAACCACAATATTTGGACCGAAAGCCAAAGCTCTTATTTCCTTAGAGACAGAGTTAGCAGGAAAACTCAATACCAAAAATATAAATCAATATTAAACTTAATTAAATATTGTTTTAATTATTTTAAATATTAATATTATTACCTTCAATTTTAACCAAGCAGAAAACTCTTTGCTATGTAGAGTCTCCCTCTTTATCAAAGATAAAGAACGATGATTTCTATTTATCACCACTTTATGTTCCCTGTAGATAAAAATAGGTATATATTTTCACACACACACACACACAAATATATGGTATACATATTGAATTTACTTACAAGATGTAGTTATTGAACAAATCACAATTGAAAAAAATTGTGTGATGTGCCATCTCCCTCTCTTCAAGGCTTAATGTAGTCAATGTATATGATCCAGGAATTCCTCTTTCTTGAGGAAGTGATGGAAAACTTGGTTCGATTTTCTCATACTGTTCTTCTTTGTTTCTTATTGGTATGTTTATTCTTGTAGTAAGATCAGACAAATACATAGAGAAGAAATCCATACATTCTTGAGCCATGTAACCATTCACGATAGAACCTTCAGGATGATTCCTATTACAGATATAAGAATTTAACGTGTAAATATTTATTTTAGTTGGATACATCCAAAAAAAATAAATAGGTCATTTGAGAAGTATTTCAGTTAGAATATGGATAGTCAGATGCAACATGAATGTGAAAAATGATGGAGGAAATATTTTCTCTAACTCACACAAAATTAATGGGGTATCTGCCAACATTTTTTTTGCAAGAAAGACTTGGGAAGCTTCTTAGCACAAAGATCTCTAAACAAATAGCACAACCAAATAACAACCACCGTTACATTATTGGAAAAAAGATGACGAATTGATAATAGAATCAACTCATGCAGAAAGAAGTGATAATCATGAGTCTTCAAATATTTTATATTTAACTCTCCTCTGTTTACCCGTTTAGGTATGTTTATTGAATAGCCATCAGAAAATTTAATAGTCTCTAGTACTTACAGAAATTGTTTTTTTTTTCTAGGAGTCATCACATAAGAAGAACATGGAAGTTCCATTTACATTCACTGATACGCACAAGATGCAATTCTGGTCTGATGCCCCAATCCACCAAGTCACACCAAGACCGTAAATAATCTTTTGTCTTTCCCTTAACATTTAGAAGAATAAAAAGCAACATTTCACATATATTTTGTTCAATACAAATTATGTCTAAGAAATCATGTAACAAATTGTTTGACCAATAAATAAAATTAAAGAATATACTTCTCTTCTTCCAATTGTAATGGGTTTTAGTGGAAACATTCATTCTCTTTTCCAGATTTCATTTAACCCTTCCTGAATAAAAAATTAAAATTTTTCAATTCATTAAGAACATTAGTTTCAGACATACACTAAGGTGGATCATCGGTCTCCATGGTATTGTCAAATCTTCGATGATTATTTCTATATGGATGGTCCATTGGAAAGAATCATCGATGTCCCATAAAACTGAAACTACAACGATGTTTTAGTCTTCTGGATAATGTATTCTTTATAATAACCTGACATGATAGTTTTCCATTCGTTCTTTAGGCCTATGGGTCATGTAATGGTTCCCCTTCAACCTTAAAAGGGGCATTATCCATAATAAAATAAAAAGAAGGCCTTTGGGCCATTCAGGGTATGTGAGCACACCCACATCCTGAAGAAGTTTGAACTCTTTTATTAAAGGTTGCATTTATACGTCTATATCATTGTCGGGATCAGAAGGGCTAGATATGAGTATACTCATAAAAGTGAATAGTTTTTTTATACACAACCATGGGGGAAGATTATAAATGTGTATGAAAATATTCCATGTGTTGAGTGACGTAAGCATCTTCCCAAATGAATTAAAACCATCAAATGAAAGACCCAACCTCGCATTACGCACGTCAGCTGCAAAATCAGGATATTGAGAAACAAGTATCTGCAATGAAAATCCCTCTATAGGGTGAACCAACTCATCATTAGTCTTCTTTCTCTCAGTATCATTCCATAAATTTTTTATTGATATTTCATCAGACATAAACATATTCTGGAGTCTGCGGATCAATGGAATGCGCCACATTACTTTCTGTGGCACACATGATAGTGTTCCATCAGCTTTTTACTTCTAGTGGGATGTGACACATTTTATATAATCATTTTGTTTAGTATTTTCCTCCCAAAATAAACTGAAATCTTTCGGGAAAGCATAAATTTTGTTACATGAAAATCTAAGTTCCTCAACTAACTTCCATGCCATATAGTGGTTTGAGGGAATATCTGCATCATCTAAAAGTATGTCCTTCAAGAAGGAAAGAATGTAATCGATGGCAGTATTAGTAATTCCATACATAGTTTTCCAATGAAATAATCAGATTAAAAATTCAAACTTTTTCATTTTACCACATTGTCGATATACTAAGTCATGGAAACATCATTAAAATTTTCCACCCTGAAAACATCATCATTTTCATTATATGCATCATGTGTGCTCATATCGAAATCTTCTTGGGTCGGAATCCTTTCTTTTTCATGATGATGAATAAACAGAAACTGGTCATAAAACAAATTCTCCAATCCAGTCCTTTCATTTGGATCATCATCAATTTGAGATGTCATTTTCTCCCCATTGTGATACCACATAGAGTAGTTTTCTTGAAAACTATATTTGGTTATGTGGTTGATGACTTCTTCACAACTCAACCAAGGTCTTCCAACAAACTTGTAATAGGGGTAGTGTATGTGACCACTATCTGAAGCATTGTGAAATGAAAAATCTAAAAATCTCTCCAAATTGTTTTGAAAATCTCTTGAGATCCGATCAGTTTCATACATTCAACTTATATCCATTCTGTAAAAAAATTGTTACAAGTCATTTCGTCAAAAGAAATTCAATACGATTGAAGTTTCATCAAAAATATATTTAAGTAAATGAGAATTGTTCACTTTATATGAAACCATAACTGACACACTACTCTATATGAGAATCGTAATACAAAAGACAAAAAAAATACTATATTTATAACAAAATATATTTGAAGAACTATACACGAGTGTACGAGATCATGTACACTTGTGGAGGATAATTATTTAGGAGTTGAGTAAATTCTAGATCGAAGAAATTTTATATTATGGTAGATTATTTGAGTGATCACATACATTGTCCCAGGGGGTGGGGGTGTCCCGAGGTGCGGGGTGTCCAGGGGGTGGTGGGGCTGTCCAGGGGGTCGGTGGTGTCCAGGGGGTGGGGGAATGTCTAGGGGGGTCGGGGTGTCCAGGTGGGCTGGTTGTCCATGGGGGTGGGGGCTGTCCAGGGGGTACGGGGTGTATAGGGGGTGGGAAAGCTATCCACGGGGGTGGAAGGGCTGTCCAGGGGGGTCAGGGTGTCAATGAGTGGGGGGATTTCCTGGGTGGGGGCTTTCCAGGGGGTACGGGGTGTCCAGGGGGGGTGAGTAGGGTGTCTATGGGGTGGGCGGGGCTGTCCAGGGGGTACGCGGTGTCCAGGGGAAGGGCGGGCTGTCCATGGGGTGGAGGGGTTGTCCAGGGGGGTATGGGGTGTCCAGGGGGTGGGTGGGCTGTCCACAGGGGGTGGTTGGGCTGTCCACAAGGGTGGTGGAGCTGTCTAATGGGGTCGGGGTGTCGGGGGGGGGGGGGGGGCTTTCCAGGGGTGGGGGAATCTGGGGGGATGGGGTATCCGAGGGGTGGTGGGAGGCTGTCCAGGGGGTGGGCGGGATGTCCCTGGGGGTGGGGGATATTCAGGGGGTACGGGGTGTCTAGGGGGGTGGGTGGGATGTCCATGAGGGTGGTGGGGCTGTCTAGCGGAGTCGGGGTGTCCAGGGGGTGGGTTTGCTGTCCAGGGGGTGGTAGGGGTGGCAGAGCTGTCCAGGGGGTACGAGGTGTCCAGGGGGTGGGCAGGTTGTCCACGAGGGGTGGCAGGGCAGTCCACAGGGGTGGAAGGGCTAGCCAGTGGGGTCGGGGGTGTCTAGGGGGTGGGGGGCTTTCTAGGGGGTGGGGTGTCCGAGGGGATGGGGGTGTACAGGGGGTGGTGGGTAGGTGTCCAGGGGGTGGGTGGGTTGTCCACGAGGGTGGGGATATCCAGTGGGGTACGGGGTGTCCAGGGGGGCGGGCGGGCTGTCCACGGGGGGAGGGAGAGCTATCCAAAGGGGTGGGAGAGATGTCCATAGGGGTGGCAGGTCTGTCCAGGGGGTTGGGGGTGTCCAGGGGGTGGTGGGCTATCCAAGGGGGTGGGGGATGTCTAAGGGGATAAGGGTGTCGACCCCTAAACTAGGGTCGTAAAATCCAATATTTATCCAATTGTTGCATGATTTCAAGCCTATTATAGATGACCGAGAAGACTGTTGGTGTAAATCATGAATATCATACATATAAATCACAACACACCCAATTGTAAACAGACCACCAAATATCATACGTGGATCAGATTTTATGAGCCATGTTTTGATGGGACACTACTCATAGGAGTATGAGCATTATTATATCATTAGGTGATATGGAGTTGTATGAATGTTAAATTTGTATGAGATCAATATGGACAGTGGATAAGAACCTGAGTGAGATTTCTTTATAGAGATCAATTCTTCTTGGAATGGTAAGAGTGAGTGTTGGTATGGAACTTCAAGAAAAGTATTAACGTGTGAAATATTTTATACATTGGTTATATTTGATTTCTATTTTTTGTAGATTATCGGAGTGGACAACCCACCCCCTTCCCTGGACAGCCCCCCCCCCCCCACCCCAGCAACCCCCTACCCCATATGCACCCACCCACCCCACCTGGACACCCCCCCCACCACACCTGGACAGCCACCCCTCCTCCATGGACAACCAACACCCCCTCCCCCACATGGAAAACCCACCCCACCCCTCTTGACAGCCCCCCTCTCCCACCTGGATAGCCTACCACCAACACCACTGGACATCCCACCCCCTCCCTGGAGAGCCCACCCCCCTCCCCTACAGCCCCAACCCCCCGAAAGTCCCCCATAGACAGCTCCCCTAGATAGCCCCCACCCCCACTTGACAGCCACCCCCATCCTTGGATAGCCCATACCCCTTCCCCCACCTGAATACCCCCCGGACAGCCCACCCCCTCCCAGGACAGCCCACACCCCACTCCCCTACAGCCCCCCACCTGGACAGCCCCCCCCCCCCCACCTAGACAACCCACCCCCACCCCCATCTGGATAGCCCACCCCCTGCCACTCCCACCAGGACATCTCCCCACCCCCACCATCCCCACATGGACATCCCCCCCACCTAGACAACCCACCCCCTCCCTGGACACCCCACAACCCCTCCCCCACCTGGACACCTCACCCTGGCCCCCCTGGACAACCCACACACCTCCTTGGGCAGCTCATACCCCCCCTCACCCACAACCCTACAACCCCCTACACCCATGCAGCCCCTACCCCCTAGACAATCCACCCCCACCTGGATAGCCCCCCACACCTGGACAACCCCCTACCCCTCCTACAGCCCCCCTTAGGGTAATTTTATTTAAAACCATTTTATTCATTATGAAAGGACACCATTATGCATTACCCATTTCATTCCAAACAACCCATTCAATTTATCAAATCATGACAAATTCAATATATCAAAACATGACAAATTCAATTTATGAGGCTCTATGGGTCACTTTGAAAATGTCTTTGGGGAAAGGGGAAATAAACAACATTTTTAATTCCAATTTAAAAATTGGGTCAGCCACTTAGGAGGTGCGGTGGTGTCTAGGAGGTGTGGTGGCATCTAGGTGGCTGTCTAAGGGGGTGGGGTGGGGGGATGTCCAATGGGGTGGAGGGTGACCAGGGGGTGGGGGTGTCTAGGGGTGGTGGAGGTGGTGGTGGTGGTGGGGGGGGGATGTCCAAGGGGGTGGGGGTGGGGGCTTTCCATGGGGGGTGAGGGGTGTCTAAGGAGTGTGGGGGTGGGTGTGTCCAGGGGGTGGGGGTGTCTAGGGGGGTGAGGGGGAGGGGGCTTTCAAAAGGGTGGGGTTGTCCAAGGGGTGGGGGTGTCCAGGGGGTGTTCTGTCCATGAGAGGTGAGGGGTGTATAGGGCGGGTGGGGGTGGAGGTGTCCAGGGGGTGGGGGAAGGAAGGAGCTGTCCAAGGGGTGGGGGTGTCCATGGGGTGGGGGTGCAGGGGGGTGGGGTTGTCTAATGGGGGGGGGGTGTCCAGGGGGTGGGGGGCTATCCAGGGGGTGGGAGGTGTCTAGGAGGTGGGGGTGGGGGGTGTTCACAATTCATATCCATCACCCAACCAACGCCAAAATCCAAATCCAATTTTCAACTAAACTAAAGTCTATAGATAGAACCATATCACCCACACTAAAAAAAACCTTTACCATGTTTGAAGTGTAGAACAAAAAACATAAAACAAATCAAAGGGTTCGTTACTCCACAGACAATAGGAACTATAATTTAGCTGAAATAAAAACAGAAAACAGAAAAAAGATGAATAACATTAAAACTAAGGTAACATGTACTAATTTTTAGTGTAGAAATAAAAATTAGTTTGATGGAAGATGGATCTATATCTATAAAGAGTTTTACGGTCGAGAATACTTCGGGAGGAGCTCTGGATTAGGGTCTGAAATTAGGCCGAGTGGGAGCTGGGGTGCTGGGTATTTGGGGAAAAACTTTCCCAATGATTTTTAAAAAACATTGGGAAAGCCTCTCTTTACTAATAGTTTATCAAAACCATTAGTATATCTTAGAGAAACTAATTATTTCTCAACGATTTTGGAAAAATTTTGGGAAATCTTGAGTATATTTACACATTACCAATGGTTTGAACAAACCATTGGCAAATGTTGCCTTATTTTTCACTATAGAAATTGTTTGATGAAACCATTGGTATATTACAGTTGGGAAAACACCAGATTCTAGTAGTTCTAGTAGATATTATATTTAATAAACAAAAAAATAGGGTGGTACACTTAGAAAAAAATCTAAAAAACATAGATTATCTAGAATAAAGTTCCCATATTCACAATTCTGAAGTGAAAGATTTGGTTTTCAAAATCCATCTCATTGGTATTCATTGAATAGGCTCCACCTTTATCCCCCATTAATGGTGGTTGTTCATGATTATCAGCATTATCATTGAGTATATTATGGAACTAACATAGATAATATCCATGTTTTCTATAATTTTGATATTTGACCGTTATTGGTGCTTTGGGATGCATGTTTTCCACTCCCATCATGCTAACTAAACTATTCATTTTCGTATGGTAGTTTGATGCTTGATTAACCTTCTTCTATTAGTAAATCATCTTCCAGTCCCCCTTAAGGCCATTCCATTGATGCTTCTTTCCAATTTCTTACATATTGGATATTTAAAATTATTTCCTTATTAATATTCATTACTTGATATTTAATTAGTCTCTAACATTCTCTTCTTTGTTGTGTTTGATAATTCTATTATGTTCACTTTGTTAATCATATTTTGTGATAGCTGGTTTGGAATAATAACAAGGTTTCTCACTTAATATCCCATTCTGATGGGTTGTTCGTTGAGGTAATCTTGAAATTGTCTCTTGAACCTATGGTTCGTTATAGTTCCAACCATTACTAAAAAAATGGTTGACATGAGAGATAAAAAATTATCAATATAGTGGAATTATCACAATCATAAAAGTGATTAAATATTTAAATGTATTATTATTTTACATCATCACATTTTCATAAAGTTACATTATTTAAACCTATATCTATATTAGTTTGACCTAGGTTACTATAAGTTGGGTTATATTATACTTCTCAACAAAACCCCCAAAAGTAACAAGAAAATCAATCCTTCATAAAGGTTTTTAAATAGAATATGATTAACCAAATCATATTCCCTAAGTTTGTCTATCCATGTGTTTAGTATTAGACCCACTCATCATGCATCAGAGTGATGATCAAATCAATGTTTAACTATCCATTTTGTGGTGATTACCCCTAGGTTCATCTATTATACAACTATATCCACTTTATAGTATCTATATATGGATTTATTTCTAAGAAATCCACATACTCAATAATTTTCCAATATTTTAGTATATCATCCTATACATAGAATAATCTCTTGTGTTTTTACTAGGGTTCTATAACATTAATACCAAAGGTAACTAACCTAATATCCATAAATAAATAAAAGCTACTCTAATACAAATTATGGTGACCCAATATAAATATATATACATGATATAATTATACCATGTTCAATTAATAAATCTCACAAATTGTCAAATATCCCAAGGACCTAAAGGTTTAGTGTCTTTGAAACTAGCTACATAAATATCTTATTTTAAAATAATTGTGAACATTTATTCATAATAGTCCTCATATAGACCCTATTCTAAATATATAATGTGATATAATCATCTTCATAACTTGGGGAATAGAAACATAACTAAGGGGTAATCTTTAATTCTTAGGAAATGAAACTTATTAACTATTCAGAACAGTTAGATAAAAAATATGTGTGATAGAGAAAAATATGGTAAAAAGATCATGGGATTATAAGTGATAATAATAAACGTGATTGAAATTTAAGGATCACGGAATAGAAACATAATACCAAAGAATGGTTATAAAAACATGGCTTATAAACACATAACAAAAAATCAAACAGAACAGTAAATCATCACAAAAGAAAGTGAAAAATATTTAGAACATGGAATATCATAAAAATTTGGCATAGATTGGAAATAAAGAACATTATAGAGAAGTGGAATAAACATACTTATAACAAAAAAATCCTGAAAGAATACAATTATTTTTCCTCTTTAATCATTGCCAACAAATCCAATTATGTCCACCCTTTAGTTTGTGAAACAATCTAGGTATGTCCACCCTTTAGTTTGTGAAAAAATATAATTATATCCATGATTCATTATATCAAGTGATATAAAACCATAACAAATATATTAGAGGGAAATATAACACCCCATCAATCATTATCTATACATATGAGTTCCACATAAAATAAAATCATTCAACTCATCATAAATAACCCATGTGAATAAAATGGGTTTCATAACTTTTCCAAATGGTGTCACATAATATAAAACACGATCATTTAATACCCAAAACACAATCTCACAAATTTTTATTTAATAAGAGTATATATAGGCTGATTTATGAAATATTATTTTGTTGGAGACTAATCTATAAAAAACTGAATATAATTTAAAAAATCATAAAAAATGTTTCTTAATATCAATTTAAAAATATTTTATTTTAATATCACTTTTCAAAACCCTTTTTTAAAGATGAAGATAAATTTAATTAAACATTAATTCAAAAAAAATATAATAAATTGGATTTTATAGGAAATAAAACATATTAAAAATTTAATACAAAAGGAAAGTATAAAATATTATGAAAAATAAAATCCTTTTAAATATTTTAAAACCCCATTATTGAAAACCCACATCATTTAAAGGATAATGAAACATTTGTTTTAAAATAAATAAATGGAAATAAAAGGATTATTAGTGATAAATAAAATTTTATTTTCTAATTGGGAAATAATAACTTTATAGTTAACAAAAACATGGATATGGAATAAAAACCATTAAAATAAATGTTTATTACTCTTAAAAAAATTCATTTTCACGAAACAATAGAATCATCACGGAGGAATACTTAGATTTAAACCATAATTTCCCTATAAGATAAGGTGGAAATAAAAAATAACATCATAATATGTTAGAATATATCAATATTGAAAGATAATATTTATAGAGGAGTTATTATGACCCAAGAAAAATATTTAAGCCTTGAAATCAACTTAAATTTATTCCTGGTTAGTAGAATGCCATCTAACATCCGGTAAAACAAACATAATATCTTAATATAATATTTTAAAAAACAAAATTCTTATAAATATTTATAATTTTCATTTATAGTCATTATCTACCTAAATATTAGTTATTTTTTTCCTATTTTCTCATATTAGGTGCTTATAGTTTTGACCGTTTGTACTGGTTTTGTAGGAGTAGTGTAAGTGTACGTTATTATTCTAATTTACATAATTAAAAGTTCATTAAATTTACTATAATTTTTTAATTATAATTATTTATAAAGTTTAAATTTCCCTTCATGAGTATTTCACTCTTTATCCTTGAAGATGAAATCAGCAAAAGCATAATTATTTGATTTTCTTAACCAACGAGAGGTGTTTTCCTAATTGTTGAGTCAAAATTTGATGTATCATTTACATAACTAAAAAAAATATTTAATTATTTATATAATATTATATAATTAATTATTTTTTTATAATTATTAATTATATAATTTCATAACATTTTTCAATTAGGTCGTCATATCAACCCGAAAATGAACATACCATAATTATTGATGATTATGAGGTAATTTAGTTGAAATATCATTACAGATGTAGCATAATGATATCATTTTTTGTTTATTATTGTGATATATCATAATTTTTAAGTAATTATTAGAATTATTAATGGATATGAAAATATTATATAATATGAATAAATTATTTTCTTCTTAGCAAGTTTGTTTTAAATAATTGAATTAACGTTGATCGTTTACTGATAATATCCTTAATAGTTTCTAAAAATTTTCATAATAGAATGAAACTTATCTAAAAAAATAACATTTATCCATTAAATTAATTCTCATGAACTTCAATTCAAGGTAGTGGGGGAAATAAAAATGGAAATAAATCGTTCTGTGGAGACGGTAGTCCACACATATGCATGGTTTATGATTTCATTTTCCATAAACAGAGAGAAATGTATAATCTTTTTTATCATTTAAAAATTTAAAATATGTTATAAATATAATAATTATTTATTAAAATTAAAATTATTACTATCCATGTAATGTTGTTAAATAAAATAAAAGATGACTCTTTGTGGAGGTGGTAGTTCATACACACACATGAATGCCATTTTTTCTTTTCTTAAGAGAAAAATGGAAGGGTGGTTAATTATTTTTCCATCATTATAATAACATATCATTATAATTATTTTATAATTTTATGATGGTATATTGAAAACTTTGGAATAAAAAGTGCACACAAATAAATAGAAAAGAGGAAGATAGGCTTGGAACTTATACCTCACTTCATAGATTATCACCTTTGCAAAGGGAGTTAACCCATTTAGGGATGGTCTTTTGAGAAGAATATAATGACTTTTAAGTGTATAAGAGTATTTAATATAGGTTTAGTAAGCATTTGGGCCAAAATTTTTGTGTTTTGGTTTGAGGGGAAATGATGAGAGGAGTTCCCCTTTTAGAAGTGAAAAGGTGTGATTTTTTTGTAAATACCTAATACTTTTGAATAGTGGGAAGTTAATCTCAAATGAATTATATATAAAATTAGTAAATAATGTAGAGTGTAAGAAATAAGGTAAATAATTTCATCAACTAACCATTAGCACATATATTTTAAACAAGTTTTTGGTCTTTTGCTTTTGGATAAACCCTTTTTACCCTTTTTTATTTTTATCAAGGTAACTAATTTTTACCAAAGTAATTTATTCTTTATGATTGAAAATAAAATGGTTATTATTACATAATTTTTTTCCTAATGATTATAAATTTTAAATACATTATATTATATTATATAAAGTTTATAAAATTTTTAAAAATTAATTTTAAAATATTATTTGTATAGTGTATTAAAAATATTTTTTTGAAAAATATAAATTAAATTATAAAATGTTAAATATGAGTATTTAAATTAAAACCAAAAATTTTAAATTATAGACACTTATAAAATAAAATTTTGGCCTTATAAAATGGTTTAATGAATTTACAATTATTTTAATATACTAATAATTTTAGAAAAGTCATGTTATTTGTAAAAATGGTATTTTTTACTATTCACTGAAAAATCAATCTTTTTAGAAAAATGAAAAAAAGTAATTTTAAGATAATATATCCATGATAAATCCAAAAATTTAGATAAATTTTTGAAAATTAATATTCTAAAATTTATAAATTTTATTTTTAATTAAAATTATAAAACAAAGTGAAAAATGTTTTTATATGGAAATGAAATTTAGTATATTAAATATTATTTTTTATATAAATTACTAATTAATAAATTATCAACTTATTGCTTCATAAAATAAATAAATATCATTATTATTAAATCATAATAAAATAGTTCCTTGAAATAAAACTCTAATTTCTGGAAAATACATTTTTTCGTATAATGTGAGTTGAGAAAAAATTACCTTTCAAAAAGTATAAATATTCATGATATATCGATATATATATATAAATATTTAATTAGAAGTTTATATAATCCTAATTTATACTTAAATAGCCCCTTATGATCTCCATATAAGACCCAATGTAATGACCTGAATATTTATGAATAAAATTCCCTTTCCTTTATTTAATTAAATGTCTTATGAACATAAAAAACACGTATAATTTTTTTTATTATTTTATCCAATTGGATTTAAATATACCTTAAGTATCTTCAACACTGATAATATAGATGTTGAATAGTGATCACATGACAAGTAAAAATATAAGGTTTTAACAAATCCTTTCGACATAGACAAAGGAGGTGATGGCCTCATCCAATAGACTCAGGCTGTACAAAACTCATTTGTCAGAGCTCAGGAAGGAGGTAGCATCACTCAAATTTTCTCTTGACCAATCCAAATATTATCTATAACATGTTAAGATTCAACAGAACCACCTACAAGAGAAGTACATGTTAATAGATATTACCACCCGGGCGATGTTATCTGAGATGCCCCAAGAGTCTTTCACCATCGCACACCTTACCCTTAGGTCTTATGCAGGTGGTATAAGGGGTTATGTAACAAGGTATTAGTTACTTAATTTTTAATCTATTTTATAAATAAAATTCTTTTCCCATCAATTCCTTTAGTAGAAAATATTTTCTTCAAAATATAATAAATTAGATAAATTGATTTTTTCAGGTAAAATGGTACATTTCCTAAATATATAAATTATTATATTAAAATATGTTTTTATTAATAATTTTTTTATAATAGTGTTATAAGAAAAATCCTTTTAATTATAAATGATGATTATTTTTATTCCTTATTGTTTTTACTCTATAAATTATTAAGTATTCAGTTTGATAAGAATTATATTTTTATACGATAAAATAGAAATTTTATTTTTAATAAAAGAATTTACTTTGATGAATTAATGAATTTTAGAAATAATTAATATTTTAATAAAATATTATTATCAAATTAAATTTATGAATAAAAAATGATTATATAATTTTTATGAAGTCAAATGTAATTTTTATTAAGCTTTAAAAACAGTTTTTTTTTCAAAACCCATCAATTTTCAATAAATGTCAGTTTTTATTTTAAAATTGAAAATTAACATATTTATAAAATTATTTAGATAAAAAAAAATATAATTTTTAGAATCAGGATTTTGAAATTATTCAATGGTGAATTTTTCAAAATTTTATGAGACTATCGATTTTTTGGGTAAAAATTAAATTCTGTATTAATATATAATGTGTTTTATGACATCTTAATGATTAATTAGTGGTGTAATAAAATACTATAAAAGGTATATTAGGACAATATATGTTAAAACATTAAAATAATGTGATTTTGGATTTGTTTGATTAATTTTATAATGCCTTAGTGGACCCTCAAAGACTTATAAAATATTTTTACATTTTAAAATGATTTCCTTGAGAGTGTGACTCGCCTCCACATAAGCAAGCCTAATATTTAATATGTTAAAACCTTTTCCATATAAAATATTTTATACCACTCCCCTTTGGAAGAAACCATGGTCAAAAACCATGTGATGGTCTGTGGTTTTGAATATTTTAATTTGTAGTGTCTCAAACCTATATAATAAATAATTCCCTCTTCTTTCCTATATAAACCCACCCAATATCCCATTCCTATTCACTCTAACCATTTTTAGCTCAAAAAACCTCTTACCCATACTCCCTATAGTTCTAAAAAGTCACCCAATCTCCCAATAATCCTCTCCCAAGCCTTTGGGATCACACTTCTATGTAAGGGATTCCTCTCCTCCTATTTGAATTCAAGAACCTTCTTATAGAGTAGCTCTTTTAATTTCAGTTTCTTATATTGAAATTAGTTTTTAATAAATACCTTACTATCCAATTGATGTTCTATAAATGATTTATCATTTATCCTCCCCCATTTTTACACATACCTAAGCCGTTACTATGCTGAAATTACGTAAGGGATTTCACTCTTCTCATTTCCATTCAAGCTACTCTTTTACATTATGCTTCTTAAGTTCCATATTTTTATATTGGGTTATGATTGTTAGCAACCACCATATTTTCCATTTTATTTATATATGATGATATATTCCTTGAAATCACATCAATCCCCCCTATTATCCTTTAACCACACCTATTACTATGCCGGTATTCCGTAAGGGATCTTCCACCCTCCTCTTTTATCAAGTATTCTTTTCATGATATGCCTTTTAATATATTTTATTACTATGTTGGGATATGTTCTTAAATATCCTACTTACTTACCATTTTATTTATAAATTATTATATCTTCTCTCACTCTCATTTATTCTTCTTATGAACCCTTATGTGCACCTGTTATTATGTCAAATTTTCGTAAGGGATTCTTTCCTTTCTCATTTTTTCCAAATTTCTTTATGTTGTTATAGACTTTTATTTTCAATTAAAAATGTTTCGGTATGATTTCTCACCCCCCATACTTCCCTAATTATGTTTTAATGATGATATACCTCTTTATTTATCATTAATCTCTCCCATGTACACATGTTACCTTGCCAAAATTTCATAAGAGTTATTCTATTTATCCTCTTTCTTCAAGTTTCTTTAATATGTTACACATTATATTTCTAAATTACATGTGTTGGGAAATGTATCTATATAAAACCCCTTATTTTTGATTTCATGTAAATATTATGATAGACACATTTCTCTCTCATCATCCATTTTTATAAATTTTATGTCATGCCATTTGGTTGCCGAAATTGTACCGCAATTTTTAATGGCAAGATCATCGTGTAGTGAATACCAGGATAATTTATCTATCAAGGGTATTCACCTTTATTCATATATACTTATTTATTATATAATTTCATGTATGTATTTCACAATATTTTATCATGGAATATGATGATGTTGACTGATTCCATGTTATATGATCCATGTGGCACACTTATGCATGAGATGAAATGTTTATAAAGGGTGTGCCCTGATAGCGCTCCAATACATTGGTTAATATTTAGTATCATGATACTACATGGGAAATGAGGGTTTACGCATGATAATTCATGTGAAATGAGGTTTTAATCATGATAATTCATGTGCAATGTGGGTTTACTCATGTTGATTCATGTGCAATGAGGGTTTACTCATGCTAATTCATGTGCAATGAGTGTTTAATCATGATAATTCATGTGCAATGAGGGTTTAATCATTAAAATCCATGTTCAATGAGACTTGGCTCATGATAATATCATGTTTTATTTTGATTCCACATTTCCATGTTATTATAATCATGCTATATCATAACTTTATGTTCATGTTTCTCTTATGCTCTATTGATATGCTTATTGCCTATCATATATTGTATTCTTTATGTTATGCCTTATTTACTCCCTTATTGGGATTTATATCTCACCCCATTCTTATTCTTTTCCTCAGTCTATCCCATGCAATGTTAAGTATAAAGGAATGAGTTGGTCATATAAATGATGTTTTCAATAAAGGTGTTTTATTTTATGTTTTATGTTGTTATGTAATGTTCCTAATTTACCAAGACATTATACCCTTCGATCTTCAAAGTTGTATTTAGTGAATGTTTATGTAATAAATAATGTTTAAGTGTGTAATAAAAATCATGGTTGTTATAGTTGGTATCAGAGGATAGGTTTAGTTATTTCTGGGATTAGGATTAGAAAACCCTAGTGAAATCCTTAAGGATAAGACTAAGTATAAGAAAAACATCCCTAAATTTTGGTGAGTATAGAGTAACTGGTTTATCAAGAAAATACATCTCTGTCTAGATACGAACAAGTATATGTGGCTCTAGCACAAATGGATATAGGGGTAAAACCCAAAAACACCACATTTAGATGGACTCAAACATGAACTGGTGCACGACAATGGGACTTGTGGAACTCTTGGTTCGACACTCCTGGGGATATGCTTTGGTAAATTGATAAGATTAGTATGAACCATTATTAGGGTAAAAAATTCCCCTAAGAATATATATTGGTAAGTAGATCATGGATAACATATATTGAATCCTAGAAATTCATAAGTTATGAAAATAAATGTAATTTATAAGTTATTTTGTTAATGCCATTGGATTCCCCTTTATGTGTTCAAATTTTTAAAACACTCATACCTAATTTTCCTCTTCTATCCAATGATTGGTAATATGAGGAATCGAGCTAACAACCGATGCGATGGGCAATGTATTGAATGTCTCAACAAGATTCCCAATCAAATGGGGGATCAAGTAGGATATATCGTGATTATGAAAAATCAGCTATAAAAAATCATGATTAAAATTTGGAAATTTTTTGAATTACCAATGACTGCAAGGAAGAGGAAGATGAAATATCATGAAACTCCATCTGATAAAGGTGATAAGGAAAAGAAGACCCAATTTACTTCGTACAAAAATTGTGGAAAGAGGCACCAAGGGAAATGTCACAAAGGGAATAAGAGATGTTTTAAGTGTGGAAATTAAGTGCACAAAGTATCCAATTTCCATGAAAGAATGGATAATGTGATAGATGGAAAAAAGGTCCATCTAAGGCATCTTACATGGTTCTATGTCATAAATGTGGAGAGGTTGGGGAATATCCTAGATGAGGCTTTATTGCAAGTGCTGAGTAGCATGATGAGAATCAACAATCTCCATGATCAAGGGAGTAAGTGAAGTCCCATGCTATGATGGATAATCATGAATGGATTATATGTAACCACTACTACAATGTAGTTAATGTCGTAATGTATTTAAATTCCTGTCTTATTAGTACATATTTTATGTTTTCTAAGAATATTGATTCCCCAACAGAAATGATATTAAATCATTAGGGAAAAACTTATATTAAGTGTTGTATCACATATTGAAGTTTATGGAAATGTTCTTGTTGATAATTTTACAAGTCTCACTTTGATGTTATTTGAGGAAAAAAATAAAAATCCATTGACTACGCCCTATGGAATTTGAAAATTTTTCAGCAAAACTATCCCACACATGATCTGGAGTTGACAGTAGTGATCTGTGTGTTAAAAATCAGGCAGAATTATCTCTTTGGGGAGAAGTGTAAAATATATACAGATCACAAAATCCTCATATATATATTCAAACAGAAATAGTTGAATATGTGTCAATGAATATGGTTAGAGCTCACCAAGGATTATAAAAGCTCAACCAATTACTACCCTGGGAAAGTGAATAAGGTGGAAGATTCTCTAAGTAGAAATGACCCAACAATTCTATCATTGATGATAATTGAAAAGGATCCAATATTTATAGATTTTATGAATATGGACATGAAAATCATAAAAAAGGTTACATCATAAATCCTTTAACAAATTATTTCTCAACTATCTCTTTTGGAAACGTTAAAGGAATCTCAAAAGGATGATGTGGGAATTCAAAGGAAATTGGAAACTATCTGAAAAAAAGGAGATCCTTGGAGTTCAATGTTAATAAATAAGGAATTTTGAGATTTGTGTCAATACTATGTGTTCCATAAAATGATTATTTGAAGAAAGAACTTTTAAATTATGCACATAATTCAAATTTCTCAATTCACCCAGGAAACACAAAGATGTATCAGTATATCTGAGAGAATTATTGGTGGGATAACATGAAGAAGGATATCGATGAGTATACATCAAAGTTCCTTGTATGTCAAAAAGTGAAGGATAATAGCTAGAAGTCTTAGGGGATGATTCAACCATTACCCATATAAACACGAAAATGGGAGAACATCACTATGGACTTTTTCACTAGAATTATGAAGAAATACAAAGAAAATAATGCTATCTAGGTTGTTGTGGATCATCTTATAAAGACAACACACTTCAATACAATTCGGGAGGACTTCTTATTGGATCATTTGGCACCGATATACATTAGGGAAGTGGTAAGGCTACATAGATTACCACTATCGATTGTATCCGATTGAGATCCAAGATTTACCTCTATGTTCTGGATGAGCCTTCAACATGATATGAATACTAATTTGAACTTCAATATGAATTATCATCCAAAAAATTATGTCCAATCTGAGAAGACTATCCAAAAACTTGATGAAATATTGAGAGGATGCTCAATGGACTTCAAAGGAGGATTTGATCAACATCTTCCTCTGGTTGATTTCTTTTACAACAGCAGTTTCCACTCAAGTATCCAAACGGCTCTTTATGAAGACCTTTATGGTAAGAGGTGTAGAACAACACCATGTTGGTATGAAGTTGGGGAGAAAAAACTTATAGGTCTAGAAATGGTCGAAGAAATACTGGAGATGGTTAAGATCATCCATCAGTATATCAAATCTGATCATATTCGACAAAATAGCTATACTGATAATCATCGAAGAGACCTATTGTTTGATATTGGAGATATGTTTTTCCTCCACATATAAACATGGAGGAGAGTTATGATATTTTGGAAGAAGTTAAAGTTTAGTCTAATGTACATCGTCCCCTTTGAGATCCTTGATTGAATTGGAGCAGTGAACTATCAACTAACACTCCCACCAAACCTGTCTCAAGTACATGATGTATTCCATTTATCACTCTTGAGGTAGTACATACCTGTCCCATCACATGTACTCAATACAAAGGTGGTACCATTGAATAATGGCCTATCCTATGAAGAGAATCTGGTGAAGATCTTAGATTGTAGGGAAAAATTTCTAAGAAATAAGACAATTCCCTCATCAAAGTGTTGTGGAGAAACCACATGTTTGAAGAAGCAACTTGGGAACTAGAGGAAGTGATGAGTAAAAGTAACCCGCATCTATTTTAGTGTGAGAAAAGAAAATTTATTAAGGGTGAAGGTTATAGTGACCTTAATATTCATGAATAAAATTTCCTTTCTTTTATTTAATTAAATGTCTTATGGATATAGAAAAAACATGAACTTTTTATTATTACTTTATCCAATTGGATTTAAATGACTGTTAATTATCTTTACCATTGATAATATATCCTTTCAATAGTGATCACAAGACTAGTACAAATATAAGGTTTTAACAAATCATTTCGACACAGAAAAAGGAGGGGATGGCCTCTTCTAGTAGGCTCGAGTCGTATGAAGCTTATTTTTTAGAGCTTGAGAAGGAGGTAGACTCACTGGGATTATATCTACCCCAATACTAATCCTAGATACAACACATTAAGCTTAAACGAAATCACATATGAGATAAGAAAATTTAATAGAGATTACCACCCGAGCGATGTTATCCGAGCCGCCCCAAGGGTCTGTCACCATCACACACCTTACCCTTAGGTATTATGAGGGTGTTATAAGGGGTTATGTAATAAGGTATTAGTTACTTATTGTGTAATCCCTTTTATAAATAAAATTATTATCCCATAAATTCCATTATGAAAAAAAAAATTTCTTAAAAATATAATGAATTAGATAAACTGATTTTCGGGTAAAATGGTCCTTTTTAGAAATATATAAATTATTATATTAATCTATGTTTTTATTAATAATTTTATTATAACAGTGTTATAAGAACACTCCTTTTAATTATAAACGGTGATTATATTTATTCCTTAATGTTTTTACCCTATAAATTATTAAGTATTCAGATTGATAAGAATTATACTTTTATATAATAAAATAGAAATTTTATTTTTAATTGAAGAATTTACTTTGATGAATTAATGAATTTTTGAAATAATTAATATTTTAATAAAATTTTATTATAAAATTTTATTTATGATTAATAAATGAGTATATAATTTTTATGAAGTCAAATGTAATTTTTATTAAGGTTTAAAAATTGTATTTTTCAAAACCTGTCAATTTTCAATAAATGTAAGTTTTATTTCAAAAGTAAAAATACACATATTTATAAAATTATTTAGATAAAATAAATATTATTTTTCGAATCAGGTTGTCCAAATTATCCAATGGTGAATTTTACAAAATTTTATGAGACAGTCGATTTTTTGGGTAAAAATTAAATACCGTATAAATATATAATTTGTTTCATGACATCATAATGAACCAATAGTGATATAATAAAATAATATAAGAGGGATATTTATAAAATATATGTTTAACCATTAAGATAATGTGATTTTAGATTTTTTTGATTAATTTTATATTGCCTTAGTGGACCCTCCAAGATTTATAAAATGTTTTAACATTTTAAAAGGATTTCCTTGAGAGTGTGACTCACCTATACTTAATCAAGCCTACTATTTTAATATTTTTGGCCCTTGTAATTATAAAATATTTTATACCACTCCCCTTTGGTAGAAAATATGGGCATAAACCATGGGATGGTTTGTGTTTTTGAATATTTTAATGTGTAGTGTCCAAAACCTAAATAAATAATTATCTATCCTTTCCTATATAAACATAACCAATATCCCATTAATATTCACTCAAACAATTTGGAGATCTACCACCATATTCCAAATACTCCCTAGAGTCCTCCCAAGGTTCCTCGAATCTTCATAGAAGCCTCTCCCAAGCCTTTGGGATCACACTTCTAATTAGGGGATTCCTCTCCTCCTCTTTGAATTCAAGCACCTTCTTTGAGAGAATCTCTTTTAATTTCAATTTCATGTATTTAAATTATTTTTTAATAATTACCTTTCTGTCCAATTTATTTTATATAAATTAGGGATCATTTATCCTTACCCATTTGGACCCATACCTAAGCTGTTAATGTGGAAAAATTCCGTAAGGGATTTCACTCTTCTCATTTCCATTCAAGCTACTCTTTTACATTTTTCTTCTTATGTTCCATATTTTTATGTTGGGTTATAATGTTCCATGACCCCTATAATGTCCATTTTATTTATATATTATGATATATTTTTCACTCTCATCAAGACCTCTATCATACTTTAATCACACACATTACTATGCCGAAATTTCGTAAGGGATCTTCCACCCTCCTCTTTTATCAAGTATTATTTTCATGTTATGTATTTTAATATATTTTATTCCTATGTTGGGATATGTTATTAAATATCCTATTTAATTACCATGTGATTTATAAATGATTATATCCCCTTTCACTCTCATTTATTCCTCTTATTAACCCTTATATGCAACTGTTACCATGTCAAATTTTCATAAGGGATTCCTTCCTTTCTCATTTTGTCGTAGTTTCTTTATATTGTCATACCCTTTTATTTTAAATTCAAAATATTTGGGTGTGACTTTTAACCTACCCCATAATTCCCTCATTTTTTAATTATTATATACCTCTTTCTCTCTCATTAATCCCTTCCAAGTACACTTTTTACCATGCCGAAATTTCATAAGAGTTATTCCATTTCTACTCCTTTTTCAAGTTTTGTTATTATGTTACGACTTATATTTTAAAATTACATGTGTTGGTAAATGTATCTATATGAATCCAATTATTTTCCATTTCATTTACATATGATTAGAGACCCCTTTATCTACTGTCAACCATTTTTATGAATTTTTATGCTACGTCGTTATGCTGTCAAAATTGCCCCACAATTTTTGATACAAAAATCATTGTGTAGTGAATACCATGCCCAATTATCTATAAAGGGTATTCAACATTATGAAAATATAATTATTGATTATATAATTTTATTTATGTATTCCACATTCCTTTATCTTTGAATAAATGATGATGTTTAATGATTCCATGTTATATAATCCACGTGGAACACTTATGCATGGAATGAAATTTTTATAAATGGTGAACCTTGATAGTGCTTTAATGCATTGGGTAATTTTTATTATCATGATAATCCATGTGAAATGATCATTTACTCATGATAATTCATGTACAATGAGTGTTTACTAATTCTAATTCATGTGCATTGAGGGTTTAATCGTTCTAATTCTTGTGCAATGAGGGTATACTCATGTAGATTTATGTGCAATGAGGTTTTACTCATGCTTATTCATGTGCAATGAGGGTTTACTCATGATAATCCATGTTCAATGAGCCTTTTATCATGCTGATATCATGTTGTATGTTGTTTATACATTTCTATATTATGATAATCATGATATATCATCCCTTTATGTTTATGTTTCTATTATGCTCCATTGAAATGTCTATTGCCTAACATGTAATGTATTATTCATTTTATGCCCTGTTTACTCCATTACTTATAGCTCACCCATTTCTTATGTATATCCTCAGGTTATCCCATGCAGTGTTAAGTATGATGGAATGATTTGGTGATGTAAAATAAGTTTTCAATGAATATTTTTTAATTTTATGTTTTAAGTTGTTATGTAATGTTCCTATTTTCTCAAGAAACTAGACCTCTCAAACCTCAGAGTTGTCTTAAGTGAATGTATATGTAATAAATAATATGTACGTGTGTAACAAAGAGTAGGGTTGTTATACCCAAGTATCAAATAATCACTAGTTGGAGTTTTAGTTGGCGGTTCAGTCAGCATAGATATTGTAGAAATATCCACATGCTTGAACTTATCCCATATATGTTTCTTCTCAACCCATAATTGTTCTACTTTAGATTGGGATTATTCCAAAGAAACCCTAGTAAATCTATCACCCTTAAAATATAATTCAAATGGTATTCATAATGAATTATTCCTCTTTCATATTCCATTTCTTCCTACATTATTTATTTAATTTTTAATATGGTTATTCTAATTTATACTAGCCAATTTAATGGGAAAGTTCTAAGGGTCATATTTAATATTCAAAATATATCAAGGTTTTTTGTTTTATTTTAGTGTAGTTTGTGAAACACTCTATTTAATATATTATTTATTTAATGATAATATATTATGAAATCTCATGAAATTAAAGTTAAAATGTTTTTAAGATATAATATATTTAAAACCATATTTGAAAGAAGAATATCTTATTTGTTTATCGGTGAAGAACATACAGAGAATTATTCCTTTTTTTAATCTTACTAGATTTTTTAAAGATCTATTTATTTATTTTTTGTAATATCAAAATATTTTCATAAGTTTTTTAATTTCCTTTGAATTTAATCTATAATATTTAATAATTTAAAATTTTAATTCTCTAAGTGTTTGATATGTCATATGATTTTAGTGGGAGATTTACTTTACTGTCTAATCAAGGAAGGTCAATGGTTATTTGGATCACCTATATAAAGGGAAGTGGACCTAGAGGTATTTGGATTTATTCAGTGATGGGCTACTACCAAAGACTTTTTGTTTTTCTAATTATGTATCCATTTTCTGATCAGTTAATGACATTTTATTGACAAATATCTATCAAAAACATTATCCATGATAGTATGATTTATTGAGAGTTATATTTAAAGTATGAATTGTTACTAATAAATTTTGATTATTTTATTATTTTATTTCTTGAACATACTAGTAGAGTTAACATTATACAATATCATATAGTTCTATTCCAAAATGAAAATTGAAAATGTTGTTAATTAATTTTGGTTGCAGAGATGAGAGGTAGTTTGAGAAATTTTATGGAATATTGTCACAATTATTTCCAAAAGTTGAAAATAATTTCTAAATATCTAAATTATATTGATAAATATATAAAATTTCTTGAAGTAAGGTTTATCTATGGAAATTTTGAGATTCTTTATAAAAGGTTGGAAGAAATTGAATAGATTTTCAAAGATCATGGAGAGAAGTTTTATGATCATATGAAACCCATCAAATAATGTAAAAGACATATCATAATTTTAAATAAAAAAGATGAAGAGAAAAAAATGGTGACTGAGGATCGAGTAACTAATATGATGGATCAAAAAAGTAGATCAAGAAGTTAAAGAATATGATAAAAAAACCCAAAAGGAGAATTTATTTTTTTTAATTTCCAACATATTTAACATCTGATGACTACATTTATTAATACTTTCTATTATTGTAGTTATTAAATTTTAAAAATAACTATATAATGAATTTTATTCTAGTTTTTTAATATTTTTTGAATGATTTTACCTAGATTAATTTAAAAATTCAATATTTTAGTAACTATTGTGATTATTTTTGAAGATCAAAAAGTGGATAAAATTTAGAAATATTAAGTTTTATTCATTGATATTTTCTTCATGTGAGGAAATTATGAATTATATTTATTAGGGGAGGTCTATAGTATTAAAATTTATCTATGTGACTAATAATTTTTTTCATATGTTGGGGGGATATTATGAATACATCATAACTAAAGGGATAATTTCATTTTATGTTTTTAGTTAAACTTATCTTTACCTATATGTTTTGTGATTTTCAAAAAGGTAGAGATTTTTGTGTAAAAGAACACCTTAATTTCCTTGTTTTGAAAATCCCAATATACATTATATAATATTTTTTAACTTGAAAGTAATTTTTATAATTTTTTAGTGTGTATAATGAAAATTCAGCAACCTTAAATCCAAAGAATCTACGTTTATACTGATTTTTAAATATTTAGGGAACTTAAAGTACATGTCAAAGTTATTTTACCAGAAGTATGAGTATTGTAATAGTACTTAATGACTTCATCATAATAATAGGATCCATACTGATTTCATCATAAGATGATAAAAAAGTTTCCAATCTTGTTACAAATGAGCATGAAGAATGCTAAATTTATATGTTGAAGATTGTTACAAAGTTTTCTATAAATATAAGTACAAAATTGATGACCATAAGTTATAATTATAAATTACATTGAATAAAAATATCTATTTATTATTTTAAGCTCGAAATATATTGTTGTTGAGTGAAATTTAGATTATAGTTGTTTTTTTCTATGTGTTTCCGCTTGGAAAATAAACTTGTGGTAATTTTATTGTAATTTATTTAAGTTTTATTATTGTATTCATTATGTTTCTGACTATTTTGTTGAGGGATTTTATAAGGAAGACAAAGATGATAATGATTGTGGTTTCCCAAGATTCCTGTTGTATAATCATGGTATATTTGGTCATTCTGGTCGAGGGATTATATAATAAAGGTAGTGCTCCACTAAACCTTAAACATCAAGGTATTATAGGTGTTGAATATAGAGATACATTTCAATTGGTTTATCATTGAGGTCTTCTTGGGATATATATATATATAGAATTCCGACTGATGGGTTTACAATTGAGGATTTTCTGGTGTTTGGAATAAGGATACATAAATCAATTTTACAATCTTATTACCAATTAGGATAAAAGTAATTAATTCCATCGATTGGAAGGTGTTTGGTAATAATATCATTTAGGAGTTTATGTATTATAATCCTTACTCTATCAATCATTTTTACACTTTTTTGTGTTTCAATCTTAATTCTACTGTGCTAAAATATTTTTGTCAGAAGTTATTGAAATTATGGAAGTTCAAATTTAGGATTTGAATATAATTTTATACTCTAATATATTGTTGTTTAATAAAAATTTTATACTTATAATTATTTTAATTTTATGGTGGATAATTTTTTTTCAAACATCAATTAGAACACATATTCTTGTTTATCCACATTATTTTTTTAGGACAACAAATATTATCTATGACAATTTAATTTGATAGTGTAAATCAAGTTTCTATAGTATAAAAAATCTATTAATATTGTGATGATGCCTCTATTTTTTGATTTAAAACCATCCTCATGAAAAACTATACAAAACCTAAATCCATTTATATTATTAAAATCAAATCCCAAACACCACTTCAATATTTCTTGATCCAAATATGTAAAATAATCTAGCACTACAGCTTAATTAAAAACACTCATGATCTACATATATAAATATAAAATATTATTAGTTATATAAGATAATGATATAAATTATTATGAATATTTAATTTATTATTATCTTTCATGATGTGAAAACCAATCAATAATTTCTGTATAAATGACTTTTTTTATTTATTTATCATTTTGTGTTTGAATCTATATTTTTATTTGATGGAATCCTAATTTCATTCCAAAATATCCCTTTTTTTAATGTTTTTATGATCTAAAAAACCCTTCATATGTTTCAAAAAAAATTAAGTGTTCATATTAGGTTTTAATAATATTTAGGTTTATTTTTCTATAAATCTACAATTCTAGAAGTTTTCTGAAGTTTGACCATGTATGAAAAATTAGGATGTGTGATTACTTTGGCTTTGTGGATATTTGGATATGTCGAGAAATAAAATATATCAATCACATATGTGAAGTTATTTCCTATGTTAATTAGATACATCAAATAATTGGCTATGTTAATGTCTATTACATCGATGAATCACATACATGAGCAAATGGATACGTCGATGAGAAAACTATGTGAGTTAGCCACGTGGACTAATATACTATGTGATTTAGAACATTGGTATATTTAGCTTTGTGGTTCAAATAAATTAGGTGTTTTTAGTCAGCCACATAATATTTGAAAATGTAATGAATATGGATATGTGATTTGGTCACATGAAGAAATAAACTATGTGAAGAACGACTACATGGAATTTGATTATGTGGTGATCCAGAATTGGATACATGGTTCTGCAAAAAGAATATTTCTTATCATTGGTTTACTTTAAGTGGAAATTAATTCTACAGCTGATGCATTTAATATTAGACTATTTCTTAATGATAAAATCAATTTCTAAAAGTTTGAAATTACCGATAAGATAAAATTGTAAAAAAAATTACTTCTAAGTACTATAGCCAGGGTATTTTTGGGAAAATGGCATATGGAATTTAATTTTGAGGCCAAAATTTATGGGATATTTTTCTATGAAACAATAACTAAGAATATAAGAAAGAGTTTTCAAACAAGTAAAGAAACAAAAGTAACAAGAAAAACATTTTCACTCACTCTCACTCTTTATCTTATGCAGCTTTCTTTACTAAGAAAAAGAATAACAACAACAATAATAATTTTGTATATAGTTGTGGTATCAAGATCAACCTTTATATATTTTACTTGACTCTCCATGAGATACTCTTTATTCATATCATCCCTCATGGACAACTCTTCTCTTCTATTAGTTGCATCTTGTAACTGTATGTTTCATTTGTAATATTTAACTATTGATTACAACTATTGGAAGTAAGTAATCCTTGTACTATGTGAAGAAGGATTGTGTTTTTATAAAGCCTTATAGGATCCTAGTAAAAGATCCTAGTTTTTAACAAGTGACAAATATTTTCACTCAATTATGTAGTTCTTGGGAAAAGTATTATACCTAGTGAAATCACTAAGCTCTAGGAGTTGAGCATTTGTGGGGTGGACTAAGAGAATTATGTACCCCAAACCATTATAAATCTTCAATGTTTAATCATTTTCTTCCTGATTTTATTTCCAATATTTTATTGAGATTAGAAAATATCAAATTATACAATTTCTTAAAAGATGGGGGGTTTTAAGGTAAGAAATTTTAAAGAACTCATTTCACCCCCTCTTGAGTCTTAATGCAGTTTTCATCTAACCAACAATTAGTATCAAAGGATATGGATTTCTCAACTCTAAAAGGTTAAAGTATTAATATAAACTTAAATTGGCTATTGTGTTTTATAATATGGATCGTATGTATTTGTAAAGAGTTTCCTATTTTAGTGGGGAAAATTATGGATATTGGAAGGAATGAATGATTACTTACTTACTTGGAGAAACTTGGTATAAAGTCTTGTTTGAAATCTCTTAATCCATACACTATTTCTCAAAGAGATCCATAGAAATGGAATGTTAACATTGAAGGAGAATTTGATATGTACTCCAAATATATAAATGCTATAATATGTAGACTAGGTCCAGCTGAGTTCAATCAAGTCTCTTAATGTACCATAAATAATATGTTGTGGAATAATATATTGATATCGTATTAAGGTACTGATAATATAATATAGATCATATAAACCAATTCCAAGTTAAATATCAACACATTTTGGATGGTTGATAGATAAACTATAACATAAATAAATGGATGATAGATAGTGATTATGAATAATATTTCTTCTCTAGGATCACCAATTCCCAAATCTTATCTAGTACTAAAAATTCTCAGAGTGTTTCCATCAATGTGGAGAGGAATCTAAACTACCGATAGGAAATCCACTAATGAAATATATTTCAATATAAAAAATCTCATTGCAACACTTATGATGTATGAGTTAGAAATAGAAGTTTAAGCTAAAGAAAATAGAATTACTAAAAATGAAAATGATACTTTTAAATTCTCTACATTAATAGATGATAATAAGTGAAAATGAATAAAAATTGTTAAATTTCCCATTTAATATACTTCAATTTTTTTTACTTTAGATAGTAATCTTTCACAATTTTCAAGGAAGTTCAAGAAATTCGATAATAAGATAAAAGGATTCATGAAGTCCACTAAGAATTATAAGAAATATGATGTAATTTCTAAATAAGTAAGGTCCTATATATGAAAAAATCTCAGACATATCAATCTAAATTTTCCACAACTACATGATAAAAATAAAGCTAAAAAGAATTGTTAGTGTAAGCTAAAATACATGAAAAAGAGAAAAAGAGATAAGAAATCAACATAAAGTTTTTTTAAAATGTTGGGGCCAAAGCCTCAATTTATTATTTAAATCAAAGACATTTTTAAGAATGGGTAGATGGAGACCCATTACATAGTTTGAAGGCCCAAGACCAAGTGTGCTGAATACAAGGCTTGAAAGCCCATTTTTTGGCTCAAAGGACCCCTCGGTGAATAGTAATGCTATAATACCCACTTTGCTACACTACCACCGCCACTACAATACCTATTACATTGCCTCCGCTGCAACAGTTCATCAATACTATAGTTCTACCGCTACTACAGTACTGTTATAGTGCCCTACTATAGTACCCGAAAATTTTTCCCTACCTGGATTTGATCCTAGGTATTTTGTATGCGAAGAAGGAGCCTATACCATAAAATTAAAATCAAAAGGATAACATGTTATTTATGACTCACTTTGATGATATACACTTATTTTATCATTCTCACCCTGAATCAAATTCTAAAATTAAAAGTTCCTCTTTTTATTAACTAAATAAATATTATACCATGATAAAAAAAATAAGAAATCCTAAAAAATAAAAATAAATTCCTAAAAAATTATTATAATGTGTTTGTAATTGAAAAAGAGGGTTTGGACAAAAAAAATTATATTTGAAAGTCAAGAGGTAAAATTCAATTGTTTCTTAAGTTGAATATGGTAATTAAATTAAAATTAGGAAAAAAAAGTTTAGAATATTAACTATACTACTAGTGTTTTCAAAAAAGGATAAAATTATCTAAACCAAATACTTGGTAATAATAAATTCCAAAAAGAAAAATTTGGTATATGAAGTAAAGGTGGAAAACCAAATCTTAATAAAAATTATTTTGTTCGCAGATCAAAGAACCAAAAATTCTCTAAAGTTAGTTGTTTTAATTTTGGAGAACCATGATAATATTAAAATGGTTTTAGTTTAAGAAACCATTAGTTTTGTGGGATGAAGAATTATTTTCTTTCCAGAAATTTTTCAAATTTTAGTATTGGAATTTTTAGATAGTACAAGAAGATTAGGGTTCTCAAATATTTGGCTACTAACAATTCAGGATGCAAGAGAATATATATGCAAAAAAATACTTTATGATTTATTTAATATGTAAAGATTTACAAAAGAATCAATTTAAAATGGTATATGGATAGTGTATTCTCAATAAATATGAGAATATATTTCTAAAATTTCCATTATTTATCCAAAATTGATGAAGTTAGGGAATATTTTTTGAAAATGCTAATAAAAAAATTATGGGAGTAGGATCAGTTAGAAATATAGGCTAAATTCTCACTATCAAAGTTTTTTATATGGATGTATTGAAGAAAAACATGATAAATATCTTTTAATTTTATAAGGATAGATATTTGATATATTTTTTCAAATAATGGTTGTTTTATTTTTAAAGATAAACTTATTATGTTCAAGACACCTAGAACTGAGAATGTCGACACTTTAGAACATAATTTTATGTATTGAAAATGGGTAAACTATTTAAATAATGAAATAAATAAATCTTGTATTTTCCATAGATTACTTAGACATTGTAATATTTATTCTTTGAGAAAATATTATTATAGAAATTTAATTTTACATTTACCTAAAATTAAATTGAATAAAGAGTTACTATGTGATGCATGGGATATGAAAAAACCGTACAAGTAATTCTTTAAATTAATTAAAGGGGGTTCTATATCTAATCATCTAGAACTTATCCACATGGATTTTTTTGGACTGTCTAGAATGAAACTACTAAGAGGAAAATATTTTTTCTATCTATTAGTTTATGTTTTATCTAGATTTAATTGCGTATTCTTTTTTGAGTCTTAAGAGTCAATCTTTTTATATTTTCAAAGTTTCTGTAAGTTGGTTCAAAAAGCTAAATATTCCAAAATTATTTCTTTTATATGTGACCAAGAAGGGGAATTTAAAAACATGAGTCAACTCTTATTTCTCAAAACATAGTATGAAACTTAATTTTTCTACCCCTAGGATGCCTCAATATAATTATTTCATTGAAAGGAGGTATATGACCTTGAATGAAATTTCTACGACTATGTTATTTTGTCATAACTTTCCCACTTACTATTGAGATGAAGGTATGGATATGACATGTTATTTCATTAATAGTTTTCTAATTATGCCTATTTTGAAGAAAACACCATATGATCCATGGAATAATAGAAAACAAAGGTATGATACTTTAAAGTGTTTGGATGAAAAGATTGTAATTACCTATAATTTTATCAATGAAAATTCTCTTCTTGTATTCATGGCATGTAGTTTAAGTGCACACATCACATAAAGAAACCAAAAAAAACATTATGAATTAAGAATGCTACATTATTTCGCAACTAAACCAATTCAAATCCAAATATTATAGTGGGAAAATAAATATGAAATAATATAATAATAATAGTATAATTTATATTTCATCGATCCACAATAATGACCATAGACATTACCAAATATTTAGAAATAAGACATAATTTTAATAATAAAATATTCATTTTGAAGATGAAAGTATATATATAAACATGATATAAAGTAAAAATGAATGGAGAATAAATTGAGTAATAGGTATTTAGAAGAATTATTAAACTCATATAACCATTATAAATAGGACCATTGGAATAGTAATATGACAGTAGTAATAGTAATCTAATCGTTGAAAAGTAGCCCGATCATTGGAATAGTAATATGACTATTATAAATAGTAATATGAACATTAGAATTGCATCATTACCTACTGAAATGAAAAATAATATTTAGGTATCTTATAAAATTCAAATATGATATATTTATATCATATTCCAAGTAAATAAATGTTTTTCTAAATGATAAATCAATTTTTTGTATTTTTATAAAACATAAATGATTTAATAACACTTTTATAATAAATATAATGATTTAAAATAAATTGAATTTACATAAAATGGATTTATAAATTAATATTAGGTTTTATTATAATGATAATATAATATTATGAGACGATAAGTATATTTTCAATGGGTTATAAAATCGATAATACTATTAAAATCTATTTTTTTAAATAAATGATGATTTTATTTAAAAATTAAATTATCATATTTAGAAAATTACTGCCAATGAGCCTCTACCCAAGTTTTATAGGCTCCTGCGTAGGATCTAAAATACCTATGATCGAATGCAGACATGGACAAAATTTCGGGTTATTGTAGAAGTACTGTAGCAGGGCACTGTAGCAGTACTGTAGCAGCGACAGAACTGTAGTAGCAGTGACAATATAGTTGCAGAGGGTACATGAACTATTTACTATATATTTTCAAAAGAATAAATACTATTTATATATTTGATCCAAAATAATAAACTAATGAATACAGTAATAAAAACACCCCTCTCCTCCCTTTATAAATGCTACCCCTCACCACACCACAAACACACACCATCTAAGTCTTATAGGTTTCAAATATATTATAAAATTACCCTAATAATCCTCTTTCCCATCTCTAAGTGATTTTGGTCTCACCAAAATCCCAATTTCATGTTATTTATGGGAACCTTCAAGGAGGTGATATTAAATAGGCTTCTTTCTAAAACTGACACTCTTAATTTATTTTCTTTATTTACCTTCTCCTAAAATCCTTCATACATCAATTAATATTAACTCCAGTATCATGTATATACTAGAATGTTATATTTATAATGTAATATATTCTATCCACCCTTTTTTCATCCCCTATTATTTATAGAAACAAAACCAATGTCCAAATTATTGCGGTTAATCATCTCCATGGATGATATTTTTTGAGTTTTCCATTACTAACTTCAAGGAAGATCATTAAATTATTAATATAGTAAAATAAGATTTTAATAGTTATATTATAACTTATTTAATGTTTTGGAACCAATCAATAAACATAATTTTAAATAAAATGAAACTGGTTTGTGATGGTCGGAAAACCCACCAAATTGGCCAAACATTTATCATTAACATTCTATCAGATGAATAGTCTTCATACCATAAATAAAATTGATATATGGGACTATTTAAGCATATATAATTTCATTAATACCATACAATTTTACTTCTGGTGTATTATTTCTTTTTTAAAATAACATCCATAAATACACACAAGTTAACTGACCACGAAACATTGAAATGAATGCTCCTTAAATGATGAAATTGATATTTTTAACTCATCTTAATAGACATAAAAAACATAATAAAATTATTATAAATAAAAAATATGTGTAATATGTTCTAAATTAAGTAATTAATTAACATAATTTTATAATCTATGACATTAAGTGCAAGTGTGGAACACATTTGAACATAAGGTAAGGGATCTCTCTGAAGCTCCATTTTCCCATTAGGTTACGATTTCTCTCTCTATTTACCCCCAATGTATTTATTTATTATTCTTATATAATTATCATATATTCTTTTTATATTTTACACACATATGTATATATATGCATTCATCTTTCATTGATGGAAAAATATATGTTTTAAAATGTTCCCTTATCGGTTCCTCTCGATAAGAAAGCCCGATTAAAGGGAACTTATTTGTTTCTTTCCCTTTTTCAATAGCACTCCATAAATTTATTTAATCCAAAAATATCTTTCTAAAATAAATAATTTTATAATTAAAAAATATTTTTTCTATTTTTATTTTTATAGAAACAATTATGCCTTTGGAATCTTTAAATACTCTTTATTGTTTTCCCTAAAATCAAACTTAAGTGGCACTTTTCAAATGTTAGATAACCACTCATATTTTTAATTCTCTTGGAAATAATTATTAAATATATATTATTATTTTGATTTTATGATTGACCAATAATGATTAAATACCTTCTTTAATGGATACCATCCTGATTTACGTTTTGGTTTTTATTTATGATATGATTACAAAACCCATTTCATCTAATGGGTAACCCTTATGATTATTCCTTATGTTTTATTTATTTATGGGGAACACATATTCATATTAATGTTATGATGGGTGCACCTAGATTTTGGTCCAATGAATTGGTATATTTTTTTTCTTTTGTGACATTATGTATTATATTTGGGAGTAAAACTAATCCATTATGGGACTCTATCCACCATGTGATACAGTCTTGGAAATTAGCCTTGACTCATGTTTATGTCATGTTATATGCTGCCAAATTCATATATTTACACGATCATATTATTACATGTTTTATATTTTATGCCTTCTAAGTCATGTTCCATGTTTCATTTCCATGTTTATTCTCTTACTAGGATTTTAAACTCATCCCTTTTGTCTATATATTTTCTGCAAGTTATCTTATGCATATTTAGGAGCTCAAAGGGATTTAGGATCTCATTGTGGAAATTAATAAAAATATTTTTTATTATATTTTCATGTTTTCTAATTATGAACCTATTCTTCTAATCACACTATGATTTTTATCCTCAACTTGTATTTAATGGATATATATACTCAAAATCATGTAATAATATATGTAAAATTATAGGGGTGCTATAAATTTTACCTTTTGAACAAAAACTAAAATCTTGGTAAATTTGATCCAAAGGATAATAGAGGAATATTTCTTACTTATTATACTAATTTTAGTTCTTATAATGTTTTCAAAGAAATTGCAATTATTTTTGATGAATCAACTCATATGAAATTTCATGAAAGTGATCCATTTAATCATAAAATGACCCAAGTTGATGAGTTAATTGACTATTTTAAGAAAATGGGACTATAAAATATTTTTTACAATAGAAAGGATGGTGTTTTAGAACTTAATTTTGGTGAATAAAATCCTAAAATTATGGATACTAGTAAACCTAAATTTGTGGTTCCCAGATAGAGTAAAACCTATAAAAATAATCCCTTATAAATTGTGATAATAATCTTAGATAAATGAACTATGACTAGAAGATATGTAGGAATCCTTGTTGATTTTTTCCTTTTTATCTTAACCAGATACAAACAAATTAGAAGAAGTATTAGATGATGAATGTTGGGGTTTATATATACAATACAAATTAAAACAATTCAAGAGGAAAAAGGTATGTGAATTAGTTGATAGACCCTATGGTTACACTATTGTTGGAATAAAGTGAGTTTTTAGAAATAAACTGGATGATCATGGTTTGATCACCAGGAATAATAATATACTATTTTAAAAATTGTTCAACCAAGAATAATATATATACTATAAAGATACCTTTTCACCCATAGTGAGATTAGAAGCCATAAATATTCTCTTAGACTATACATCACACATGGATTTTAAATTATATCATATAGATTTGAAATATACTTTTTAAAATTGTTTTCTTATGGAGGAAGTTTATATTTAACATAATCCAAGTTTTTAATATTATCATTTTCTAAAATCTATTTTTAAACTAACCAAACCACTTTATTATATTAAATAAGAACCTATATCTTGGTAGGAGAATTTAAGTTATTTTGTTTTAACAAATTGATTTTTAATAGGAATGTAATATCGTATTCTTTTGAATAATACTTAATCCTTAGATATATTACATGTTCAAATATATGTTGATGATGTGATTTTTTGTTTTATAAATAAAAATTATGTTTTAAATTTTCTAAACTCATACACTAATAATTATAAAATATCACGATGGATGTGTTAAGTTTAGTTCTTGGAATTAAAAGTAATCCAAAATATTTTTTGGGAATGAGATAAATCATATAAAATGAACACTTGAATTACTTAAAAGGTTTGGACTTAAAAAAAATAATGAACATGAAAATCCTATGAGTTTGAATGAAAAAATTGTTTGGGATGAATCTATAAAAGAAATTGATAACATGTTTTATTGTGGAATAATTGGGTTTCTACTGTATTTAATTGACAGTAGACCAAATACTATGTTTTAAGTATACTTATCTTCTATATTTTATGATAATCCGAAGGAATTTATTTTAAATGATTCCAAAGGAGTTTTAATATACATAAAGGAAACAATTTATCTTTCATTACATTTTCTAAAAACCCATGATTTTAATTTGACATCATATTCAGTTGTCAACTTTGGTGGTTGTCAAATATAAAAGAAGAGTACCTTAGAAACCTATCACTTTATGGGAAAATCTAAAATATCATGTTCTAGTAAGAAACAACACTTGTTTTAATTATCTTCTACTTAAGAAGAACATATTACTACTAGAATTTGTTGTGCACAAATGCTATGAAAAACAAACCTTGTTATATTTTGGATACAATTATAATCATGTGTTAACAAAATTTGATAATAGTAGTGCTATCAACATTTCCTAAAATACAGTAAATCATTTGAGAACAAATCATATAGATCAAATTCATCATTTCTTGAGAGATCATGCTCAAAATGAAGATGTCTTTATTGAATTTATATGTAATGAGAACCAATTAGATGATATTCTTACTAATCCCTTTGCTTATGAATAGTTTCATTTTATTAAATGAGAATTAGGGTTATTTGAATTTAAATGGTTTCAAATTATTTAATTTCCATTTATATTAATTATATTTATATATTTATTGATAAAAATTTTAATGTGTTATAAAAGTTAAATGAATTTACTTACTGTTTATATTTATTTATGTCTAATTCAATTTTAAGAAAATGAATTTCACTTTATTTTAAATAGAAATAGATTTTGTGTTGTTTTATTAACATCTATTTTATTTTATTCATTGTTTTTAAGTTGTATCATCCATTAAACCTAAATCATCTATGTTACCCTCTTCTAGATTGGGTACATGACCAAATCCAAAAAATTGAGTCCGTCCTCCATTTCTATTCACCTATGTCCCTTTTCCTCTAAAGGCAAACTATAACATTCATTTCCATAAAAATTCAACCGATATATCTTTAATTGTTAAGTCAAAGTAAGGAGATGATAGTGGTTCTTGATCTTATAAGAAATCCAATTCTGGTAGTGTGTTGCGTCAAGTACATGTGAGAAAGGTAGTGTACATGGATTGGTTAAGATATACCAAGATGTTGTTGATGGAGGTTTTTTAGTTTCATGTATGTGAATTTATCTTTGATGAGAATAAATCAGGTTTCCTATTTAAAGAAAAGGTAAATGATTTTATGAGGAATTTAGAGTTACAATTTAGACTGATAGTGGACATTTTCAATAAAAATGTATATGAAAATGCTTTTCTAGTATCTTCTATATAGATAAAAGAGATTATGAATTTTCCTCAAAAAGATGAATACAATTTCATTCATACATTATTTGGCATTAGATCTGTTGGACCTACTAAAGACTTCAATTTTCTATTTGGATCCTTTTTATTTTGATAAGAAGGATGTGAAATAATTTTATGAAAAATGAAAGGTGTTGTGAGAGTTTATTAAAATTGTAACTACTTGGGGAGAAGGTGAGATGGAAAAAGTTTTGTTCCAAGAAAAGTATCTTTTATATGTTTTTATTAATAACATGAAGTTGAATCTCCCACTGTACATGACTATATCTATGCACAACTATTTCATGGGTAAATGGAATTTGAATGACTACTCGTATGGAAGGATTATTTGATCAGTGATGAAAAATAATTAAATGTAATTAAATCAAGGAGAAGTAGTTAAGTTCTACAAGAGCGACACATTTTTAGTGGTTCTTCATATGAATTTGGGTTACAACTAGGATTTCATATATAATTCATTGAGGACTATTGGATAAAAATTTGGAGATTAGTAGATTATAACATCTCCAAAACTATATTAGGGGATCTATCCACTACCTCACATCCATAGGATGTAGAACATTTTGAGATGATTCTAGATAGGGAAGCGTAGGAGACTATTGCTACAAGATCAGAGCCTATAGAGCATGAAGTCATCCCTACTATGGAAAAAGTCCAGATCCAAGAAGGTTTAGTTTCTAGTTCAGATGAATCTATTCATTTAATTATTCTAACTATTGAGATAGTAGTTGGAGGTAAAATAGAATGGATAGTTAAGACTATGCCCAGTGTGCCTCCTACCAAAGTTAGAATGGAATCTGAGGTTAATCTGGTCCTTAGATCACTTTTTGCTGATAAAGATGGAAGTGGGAATGTGATTATAGAATTGATAGATAATTCACATACCCATGTTTCCATTCCATATTCCACTCATGTGAAAGAGGATGAAACATCTATAAGAAAGGGTTCTGAAGTTTTTGATGAGGAAAGACACATGAATAATTTTTTATTGTTAGTGATGACAGAATTTGTTAATTTAAAAGGAGATTTTATTGTTTTGAAGAAGGAAATAATATATTAAAAATATGAGATCAGATATCTGAAGTGTAATTTTATATTTAGAGTTGATTTTGAGAAGTTGGTTGGGATGACGGCTTGTCATATCACCTTGATTCAGAACCTCTAATCAGTGAAACATGCTTCATATTATGTGAATTCTAAGAAAGTCGAAGCTTTTAAGGATCAGGTAATGATCTTAGAAGAATATATTCTACTAGGTATGTGTTTAATGATATTTGGGTTATTATGTAATCTAAAATGGATATAATTCATAAATTTCTTGTAGTTTAATCAGATATTTTAGTGGCTACACTTGATGATATTCAGTGTTTCAAGATTGATATGAAGGAGAGATTTCAGTCAAAATTTTTTATTTCTGATCCATCTTGAATTAATTAAGAGGTTTCAACAATGTTTTACATATTCTTCTTTAACTTCTATTGTTGAAATTTTTTAGATATAGTTTGACCAACTATTTTTAGAACTAAATTTAGTTTCATATCAGATCGATTCACTAAAATGTGAAATGCTTACTCCTATGCTATTCTATGATTTCATGAATGATATATTAGGTGAGTTTAAGAAAACAAAATAAGCTACCAGGATAGTTGGTCTTGGAATAGATGTTTCCATAAATTAAATTCTTGGTTTTATTTAGGAAACCATTCCTTTTGTTGGAGCTAACGTGGATGAAAATATAGAAGTATTTAAGAAGATTAGATATATATAGTTTCCTATTCCAATGATTTAATCAACAGAATGCCTTATAATTTTAAAACTATGATGGATAAGGTATTTTATGGAGTTATAGATCACTATAAATACTCTCCATAATAAGATTCTATTTCCTCATAGTCAGATGAATCTTCTACTATACCAGCTATATATAAAGTAAACGGGGTTACTGTGTACAAGCCTCTCGGGATAGTTTCGCCACTATTTATTTCTTTCAGTGATTCAGTTTCTCAATAATATTCTAATAATGTAAAAATGTTTTTTCAAGTAATTATAGAGTAGTTAGAAAACATTGATAATAAATATACATACTTAGAAGGTAGACTCTTCTAGTTACAAGTATTTGTAGAATGAATTCAGGAAAATCTATTTGTAGGATCTTCTGTATCTCCATAAAGTTCATAGTATAATAATGTTATATCTGTATATTCTCAAAGTTTTTACTCAATTTAAGTTTAAAACTTTAATATATTTCAAAATAATTGTTTATATTTAGTTTCATAGATGCATAGACAAGCATGCACTACTATCTTAGGTTTCTGCAGGCTAGATATCATCAAAAGGATTGATTTATGTGTTGATTATCTTTTATATGTAATAGGAATAATATTCCTTTTACTATGAACTTAATATTTCTATAGAGGTTCCATGTAGATATTAGACATTACCTTTTATCAAGATAACATTTATAATAGATAAAAATTGAAGATTGATGTTGCTGTTGTAGCTGAATCTATTGAAAAGGAACATACCTCGTTAGAATTCCAAGAAAATGGATTTTTTTAGTTCTGGAACTTATGACTTTAGTGTTTCATCTGAAAATATTGAAATATTATTATGTTTTTATATTCATATACCCAAATATATATTAGTTTTTAGGATAAAATATGTTTCTCTGGATATTGGAGGAGTTTTTTACCACCCTTGATTGACCCTATGTCTAGCTCTTCCTCCTCTCCCGAAATTAAGAAACCTCCACCTAATCCTCCATCCATGTTTGAAACAATTCACAAACAAGGTTCATCTAAATAATATATATATATATATATATATGTATTTTTTCGGTTGAGTATATGTATCTTTGTACCATTTTACATGATTAATTAATTTCTTTTATCTTTTTTGAGTAGTTGTTTTTATTTAATTCCTTCCTTGTTTTTGAATGTTTTTTCTACAATTTTTTCCATGGATTTAAATCAAAACATCATTCAAATTCAATATTATCTTTCTATATTTTCTATTTATAACTCAAGGGGAAATATTAATTGTGTCTTATTACACTCCCTAACCTTCCTTTTTTAATTTTACAAAAGGGGGAGAAGCTAGATATATTAGATTAAGGGGGTGAAGAAAGGATAAAAAATAACAAGTATTATACATAATATATTCTTCTACAAAAAGTATTAAAATCTTTAAATTTTTTAATTTTAATATTTAATTGGTTTTGTGATCATAAAAAAAGGATGAGATTTTTGGAATACTAATTCTGTTCAATCATATCCCATGTGCTTTATGATTTGATGATATCAAGAACCCTTTATATGCTTCTAATGTTTTTGTTTTTAAGTGTGTTAATCACGTTTTAATCTTATTTATGTTAATTTTTCTATAAATATACAATTATGGATGTTTAATGAAGTTTTCCAAAGTCTAAATAATTCAGATATGTGTGGAATTTACCCATATAGATTTTTGGCTATGTTGAGAAATAAACCATATCAATCAGCTATGTGAAGGAATCACCTATGTAAATCATTTAATTTGTATAATCAACTATATAAAAATTGGTTACGTTGATGAATCACTTTCATGAACAAAACGGTAGGTCGATGAAATAACTAGATGATTTAGCTACATGAAGTAATCATCTATATGATTTGCATCCATTTCATATTCAGATACATGGTTCCAATAAGCTATGAGTTTTTATTCATCTAAATCAATTTAAGTTACATTATGAAGATGGATATGTGATTTGGATATGTGAAGAAATAAGATACTTTAAGAATGGATACATGGGAATATACTATGTGGTGATTTAGAATCAACTAAGTGGGTTTGAAACTTTAATATTTATTACCATTATTGTACTTTAATTGGAAATTAATGCTTCCACCAATGCATTAAATATTTTAATATTTCTTTATGATAAAATCGATTTCCAAAAATTTTCCAATACCAAGAATAGAAAATAGTATAGATTAATTTGTTTCTCATTAATGTTTCCATTATATTTTTTGGAATAAGAAATCTAGAATTTAATTATCAAGTAATATTTTATGGGATATTTTATTATGAAATAGTAAGTGAGAATATAATAATGTGTTTTGAACATGAGAATACACTTATATAATAATAATAACACTTTCACTCACTCCTACTATCTCTCTCAAAGAATTTTGTGTTGCTTCACTTTATTAAGAATAACAAAAAGAAGAAGAAGAATCATGTTCTCTATAGCTATTATATCAAGATCAAATTTACTTTATTTTTGAATACTCTCCTTAATCCAATATTCATTTATATCTTTTCTCCTTGAGAACTCTTATATTCTATCAATTTCATATTGCAACTTTCTGCTTCATTTTTAATCTTTCACTATTCTTTCCCACTGTTGGAAATTATCACTCCTTGTACCGAATGTTAAAGGCTTGTGTTTTTATAAAGCCATGTAGAAGCCATATAAAATCTCATAGTTTTGTACCTAGTGATGGATGATTTCACTTTCTCGGGAAATCCCTAAGAAAAGGACAGGATATAGTGAAATCACCAAGCATTAGGATTTGATCATTGGTGGAGTAGACTAGGAGATTTTTATTCCCAGAACCAGTATAAATATCATATTTTTGATCATTTTAATGTGGATTTTATCTCCATTGTTTTCTTGAGATAATAAAATACCATAAACTATAGTTCCCTAAAAGAGTGTGGTTTATGTGAAGAAAATTTCAGTAACTCAATTCACCACCGTCTTGAGTCTTAGTCCAGTTAATCTATGACCAACAGTCTCTTTGATCGCGTCTTCAATTATTCAATGAAAGGATCTACGATATCACTATTGGGTAGCACATATCTATGTGCTTATATAAACTCTATTTATGTTAATGAAACTAATGATATTTTACCGATATAATAACCTTACATTTTCAGGTTTTATTAAATATAGGACTAAAATTTATTTTTACTATGTTCAACATGTCCAACACAATTGGACCATGTTTCAATATTATCCAAATACCTAAAAAGGGTAAGACACTCTTCAATCATATATAATTCAAAAATAGATTCTTCTATTTATGATTTATTTCTCACAAAAAACATCAAATGACTTATATACCCAATTTTAAAAAAGAACATATCCTAATAAACCATATATATAATGAGTATAAAAAAATTTAATTTAGTAATGAAAAGGAAGTAAGATTCCAATACATCTATATAGGATACAACCATGGATAATGTATGATCCATATAACTTTTACTTAATCAATCAAATACATAATTAGATTAACCATCACAGTGAAAAACAATGGAGGGAATATGATTTCAAAATTACAAAAAAGTTTCATTAAAATTATTTATAGAAGTTTTTCAACCTTAAAGAGGTTTAATGTTTTTTCATAAAGATTTCTAAATAATTTGAAAATATTAATTACAAATACTACGATTTTATTAGTTAACAATTCATGGAATTCTAATGGAATAAATTGATCCATAAAAATATATGAGTCTTAAATTTTAAACCTAGGAAACATATGATTTTTTGAGTCAAAAATTATTGAAATGTTACTTGAACATCCATTATAGAATTTCAAATTTTACAGTATCTGATGGAAAACATCTTTGTATTTATATTTTCCATGTTAAAATTATTATATTATGATTTACATTTTCATTTTCGCATAAATCATGATTTATATACATTTCATTTATGTCTCTATGAGTGTTAATACGATCCTTTTGATTTTACTTGGTCATTAAATTTTTTAAAAACCAAATTTCCATACACATTCATTTCAATGTTCATAACATCAATATTATTATTTCAAAATTTAAGTTCCAAATAATGAATTTTGAAAAATATAATTTGTTTCTCCCATTATTGTATACCAACTATGTATGGTGATATTTGAAATATTTTCATAGAATTTTTCAATTTATAATCTTTCCCAAACTATAAATCAATGGTTAAAAATTGTAACATGATTTATGAACCTAATAAAAACTTTATTGGTGGTTTCAAATCATGTTTTCCAATAGATCATGACTTGTTAAACCAATATTTATGAGATGAATCTATGAATCAATGATGACATCTAAAACACCATTATATTCTATATGGTAATCTTCTAGGCTCAAACTATAAATTAAAAACTACAAATTATTGGATAGTGTGAGTTTTTTAACCAGAAACATTTCTGAATCTAGGAAAATCATTAATAATCCACATTAAAGTAACACACAATATTAACATTATAGTTATCAATACTATCATATATATATATGTACCTTTATCTCTAACTCTTTAAATTTCTCTGTAAGAGGATGAAGGTATGAATCAATATCACTTATAGGACTTTGATTTAATGGAATGATCATTGAAATAATGAAAGAAGTTTGTTTAATACACATCCATAGAGGAAGATTATAAAGGATTAAAATAATTGGGCTTATGCTATAATTTATACTTACAATCCTGAATAGATTAAATCCATTTTTTCACATTCCTTGGACATGAATAGAAATTTGGATATAAAAAATACAAGGATTTATAGGACTTTAAATATATTATATGTCATAAAACCCATCATTGTTTCTTTATGTGGCACATTAGTTCATTTTATCTTGTATATTAGATGACATGAACAATCTTTGAAATCTTGGTTTTAATGGAATATAATGAAAAATATTTATAGAAGTTTTTTTTCTATTATTTTTCACACTAAATTTACTAAAAAGTTCATCAAAATTCACCAATTTCCATCTAGTTGTTTGAAATATTTTACACTCTTCTCTATAAAAATCTATTACCTAAAACCACATGCAGTCATTGAGGTATGAATGTACCTTTAAATAATTGAGACAGGGAATTTTAACTACGTTTTTCATATCATAAAATGATTCAAGAGTCCTAGATTTGAAAAATTCATCATTTAGCAACTCTAATATCATTTAAATTTCATTAACTATAATTTCATATAAGAAAATAATATGGAACAACTTCAATAAAAAGGAAATTTTAGTATATTTTTTACATCCTTCATACAAAGCCTGATTTCCATCATCCAAAAATTCATAAAAATCATTTGATTTCTTAGTATTATTCTCAAATATATTAATCTTTATAAAATTAGGAAGGGTTCTCACTAAAATGTTATAAAATTCATCATGTTGTTCTCTAGTGTTGAAAACATCTTTAATCAGGTTTTTAATTTCATTCTCTACTATTGGGGTAGTAGTTTGTTCATTTTGATGATGTACACATATCAAAAAAAATTAATGTTTAATTCCCCATACTAAATCCATCTCACGTATTCTATATGATTTTTTTTCAATATCAAGTGCTCATAACATTAATGTTTTTTTAACTATTATATTAAATTATAATTAGAGCATGGACATCTTACTCATCCAACTACGTATCTATTTTTAATTAAAAAATATAAAACCCCTCTAACCACTTTAAATATTTATTTGTATTACACGGTACTTAAATCAATATTTTATCCATTTATACCCAATTAATAAATATCTATTTTAAAAACATAATTCACATTAACTAAAAAAATAATGATAAAAATGAAACATAACTAGTAGATAAAAAATAATCAAATAAATATAATTATAATCAATTGATAATATGATTTCATATTTTATAATATAAATATATCATATAATATATTTAAAAATATATATGCAATAATAAAATAACACTTAATATACAATGCATTAACAAATAAAAAATAAATATTAAAGAAAAAACACAATTTATGAATGCATCAAAACAAAAAAACCCAAAAAAAGAAAACTCAGCCAAGAAAATTTAACCTAACAATAAACTAAATGTTAAGAACATTTTATATAATCAACAAAATTAACAAAAAATTTAAAATATAAATATAGCCTAATAATACAAATCCCTAAATTCCTAATTCAAAATCCCTATGAAAATATCATGGTGTTTATTGAAATTATAGAATAAAAAAGTCAATATAAGAGTATAGATTTTTGTAACAAACCTTATACTGAGTAGCAATAGACATAAAAGGTTAGTGTAAAAAAAATCACAAAAGGAAAGCCCATTATAAATATTGAGAAGATACATTAACGAAGGAGACTGATATATTGAAAAAGAGAAGAGTAGTTTTAGGGGAATAATGAAAAGGTGAGTGGAGGTTCTTGGGAGGGATAAAGAAAGAGAGGTTAAGATGTATCTAATAGGTTTGAGCAAGAAAGGTTGGTCTAGATGGATTCATGCGATAGAGGAAATTAGAGAAGAGGCTAGGTGACTAAAATAAATGGGTTTAAATAGTAGATATTTTTAAATAACCAACACTAAAAAAATATTAGTGGTTATTTTTAAATAAAATATACTAATTTTACTTTATAAGTGATTATAGTTTACCGCCACTAATAAAGTAAGATAAACTAGTAAAAGCCTAGATTTTTTAGTTATATATGATTTTTTGAAACTGTCACTTATAAAGTACCACAATGTTTCATTTTTCTTGTAGTGTCATTTTAATTTATGATCTTCTAAGGGATTTAATTATTCATGGTTTGTAATATATAGTTTCATGTACTTTTGTAATAATTTTCCATTATGAGTGAATATAATGTTTTTTGATTCATAAATTGTATTACTTACTTCTCAATCAAATTAAAATTATTTTATGGAATATTAAAACTTAATTATGTATGATAACTATATAGTTTATGGAAAGAGAACATTTCCTAAAATCTATGGTGTTACAATTTAATAGTTAAAATGATAATAATGATAATAAATTACTAATTTTTTAGGTAAGGTTCACTATAGAAAATACTCTTTTTTTAACACATTTTGTATTTTATGTTTCATTAAGGAATATAAAGATAATAACATTAAGGTGACCCGGGCATAACATATATAAATTTTACATAATTTTTTATAAATATTCAATACAAAATAAAATTATATATGTCCTAGAACTATAAAGGTTTAGTGTCTTTCTATACTAGATACATAAACACATTATTTCAAAAAATATCTTCAACATCTCCTAGAAAGTTCTTCTATCATAGTAATTTCCTTATAAATACCCTACTTAAAACACTTCTCCCTAACTTAAGGAAACTGGAAATATAAGAAAGGGTGATATTATATGATCATTAAGGGTAAAAATAATAAATATCAACCAATGATTGTAAATTAGTATAAGGGTATGTGAATATGATCATAACATAAGAAATTCAAACCCTATCCATTAAATATCTTTAATGGTTAATCATGATATCAAGCTTTGTCATAATAAAAGTAAAAATTCATAAGAGTAGTAAATCATAAATAATAGATCATAATCCATGATGGAATATCATAAAAATAATAATGTGAATCAAGTATAACATTATAAAGTTGAGAACACGTATAAAAAATAACAAGTTCACTTATTAAGTTAAGGATATGAAATTAGGTCCTCACATTAACTTATGAACATGAAAGTAAGTAAACACAAAAAATTATGGACGTGAAACAATTTCCATGTGTAATTTTTTGGAACATGAAATATGATTCATGTATAACATAGTTATGTCCGAAGTTATCCATACCTATCCATTTTAATAGAGGGATATAACAGACCCACCCATCATATAATCCATTCATTTGGATGCCATAATATCATGAAAAAAATTATCATTTATTTATATATTAACCCATGGAAAATAAATTGGGTTTCATCATCACCTCATAATAATAATCGTAAACCATTTATTGAATTAATAAATATGGTATAATTTGATCATATCCCAGTAAAGCATAGTCAAAATCAATGGATGTTGTCATAGATATAAATACTTTAAAATATCAATATAACATTTCATGAGGAAAATAACCTTTTCCTTTTGAACTTACTTATTTAAAATATAAACTTTTTACATAATATTAGGGAATTTTTTTTTGAAAATAACCATGAAAACATTTAAATTAATATTTAAATAAAATATTAGTAATGATGGAAAAAATCTATTTTTGTGGTATTTGTTAAAACAAAGATTCTATCCAGACCTTTGGTAAAAAAGTACCCCATTCAGAAAATAAAAATTATATTATTTTAAAAACATTTATAGAAATTAAAATATAAAAAAAATAGATTTTAATAAATCATTAAATAATAATAATAATAAAAATGTAAAAACATTTTAAAGTAGATATGGGAATGGAAGAAAAATTCCAACACCCAATGAGAAAATAAGGCCAGTTGCTAATGAGCTTGTACCCAAGTGGTACAGGCTCCCACTTGGCATCCAAATGACCCAGGTTCAAACCTGGGTAAGAATGAATTTTCATAGCACTGTAGCAGACTATAGTAGTACTGTAGCAGTCATGGAACTATAGTAGTGATGACACTATAGCAACAGAGGAATCGTAGTACGTACTGTAGTGGAAGTGGACTATAGAAAGTATTGTAGCAGTGCAGTTACTGTAGTTGTACTGTTCACATAGGGGTCCTTTGGGCCAAATAATGGGCTTTCAAGCCTTGTATTTAGGCCACTTGGCCTTGGGGCTTCGGGCTATGTAATGGGTCTCCATATACCCAGTCTTAAAGAGGTCATTGCTTAAAATAATAAATTGAGTCTTCGGCCCTAACCTTTAAAAAAGGTCGGTGTTTATTAAAAATAGTTTATTAATAATTTTAAGTACCAAAGAGATAAAAATGGTAATATGACTTGAAAATTCCATTAATAACTGTAAAATAATAAAATATATATGTTTTAAAGGATAATATCTATATAATTTCCCCCAATGTAAATTTATTATAGATAATCTTAAAAAGAAATGAGAACGTAACATAAACCCTTACCTCATTTCTCGTGTTACTTCAAATACATTCAAACCTCCAATATATTAAATATATATTTATTATAAATCTATTCCATAACCACATTAATAAATATAATACTATATTATTTTATTATAACATCTTATCACCCATTTATTAATATTTCTTTATTAAAATCACTATTCTTGTTGATAACTATTTCATTTTTCATGCATGTTTCAATTAATTAGTTTGTATCATTATAATTTGACCATGGTTCCATCTTCTATAGAATTTAAATCATTTTATAAGTATGATATGTAATAATTACAAACACTTATATAACTATTTATATAAATTGGTGATGAAAATTGATTTACATCACTTCATAGAGATAGTAATTTGTACCTACACCCGAGTGATGTTTCCACCATTATATGGATGGGAAAAAATAAAGTTAAATAATAATTCACCATTAAATAATCATTAATATATAATAAATATCATTTATACTCATTCAATATATCTTTATTTAAAATAATTCAAAGCATAAATGAAAAAAATCACATTTTTATAGAGGAGGTAGTCTATACGCACACACGAGTGACAAGAAGGTATATATGATATTATAGTTATAGAAGAATAATGTTTTTATAAATATCATATATAAAACGTTATTCCGTCATAATAACCAATCATGGATTGTAGATATGAAAAATGAATCATATCACTACATAGAGGCAACAATCAACACGTATGCATGAGATAAACATTCATTTTCTATTTTATGGATAATAATATGAATAAAGTTTTAAAAACCAAAATAATAACATCTAAGTATATGGAATATATAGCTAGTTCACACATATGCACGAACAACATTATCATCTTTATGGGCATGGTAAGTAAGAAAGTAATTGAAATATAATTCTTTTATAATAATAAATATGTCATTAATATCATATATGAATAATTATTCCATCATTATAACCAGTATTTATATAAGGTTATGAAAAACAAATTAAATCAGTTTGTGGAGGTGGTAGTTTAAACGTACGCACGAATGATTAATTCCTTTCCAATTAGATAGAAGTGGAGGTGGATTTAGGTGATGATATTAACATAATAACATATCAGTGTATTTTGGATACTATAGTTATTATATCATCATGGTTTAAGGATACAATAAGAAAGTGGAATAAGAAATAAAATAAAAATACTTAAAGAAAACGATACCTCTTATTCATTTGATCACCATTGAAGAACACCTTAACACCTTTAAAAAGGGTGTTCTGCCTAAAAAAAGGCCTAAAAATGTGGGGAGGGATTCTAGTATGGTTTTTGGGTAGATTTTGGCTGAAAAAAGGCTTTGGAAGTGTGAGTATTAGTTAAGAGTGGGTGTCTTTTTATAGGAGAGAAGAGGGTACCTTTAGAAACTCTGAAAATATTAAATTAATATATATTCAATTTCAGTTTAAAATGGTCCCAAACTAATTTATTTTCAAGATAAGATTATTTTGAGTCTAAGAAATTTCATCCAAGTAAAATTAGAAAAGTTTTTAATATTTTTTAATCCTTGTATTTTTTGTTTAACCTTAATTTTATCCTTTTTAGCCTTACTGTGATATCATGTTATTTATACATTTTATGTTAATGTAATTACCATAACATTCCAAATAACAAATAAAAAGTGGAATTTGTGAAATATTAAGACTTATCCTAATCATTTGTTCAAATTTTATATTTATATGAATTTTATTACAAGTCATAAACTGTTTTATATTTTAAGTTATGAATTATGTCAATTTTGACACTATTCATACTTGACTTTTTTTAAAAAAAATCTTAAAAACATGACTCCTTTGAAAAAAAATACATTAAATCAATACGAACATGTCATATTCATCCATATAATTAGTGTATGGCATAAATTATGAAGAAAATATTTATTTCAATATATATAATACCATTTATTGGATTCTTTCATTAATATAGAAATCACTTCATCATCATTGTGTCATAATAAAATTTAATTATTTAATGAATAAAAATTATAAATAAAATAGCATGATGTAGTTAATATTTTTATATTTATAATTAATATTTATAGTCAAAGATATCACTTATACAAAACCATATTAAAATTATTCTAGTAATAAGAGTCATGTTTGTGATAATTTTTCCTTTACATTAAATTAAAAGTTATAAATATCATAATCACACTGAAGTGGATTCCAAAGGAAAAATTTTCATCCAAAGGGATTTCATGGTCAGAAATATTTTAACCAATAATATTATAACAATTTTTAGGGTAATTTTATATTATTATAATATATTTTTTTACCCTTATTTACCTGATTTACCCTTTAACCGTGATAAATAAAATACTAAAGTTACTATTCACAAAAAATTATTTTTATCCTATTAAAATTAATTTTTTATAGTTATTACAACAATGTATGTTAGTTTTTGAAAATTATATTCTTAGAAGTGGTAAAATTAAATTTAAAATTAATCCTATTGTTAGAATGAGAAAATGGTTTTTTGAAAAGTAAAAACCATTAAAAGATTTACTGTGTTTATATCAAATTTCAATGTAAAATTACTTATAATGACCAAAATTGGATTAAATGATAAAAAAATAATCCAAATATACTATAAACCCAATTCAAATCATAATCTAACAGTTCATATAAATTAGACTAAAATTTAGTTTTGAATTAAAATGTAGTATTTTTCACTATTCATTAAAATATGAATTTTATCAGAAAAATATAAAATTTCAAACAAAGTAAATTTTGATGTACTAAATCTAAATAAGAAGTATATTTGTTTCAAATAGAACATATAAAAGTGAAAAAACTATATTTAAAAAGTGTTCTCCATCAAAAGGTGTTAAAACCACCTTTTAAAAATATTAGAACATTTTATGCTTAAAATTGGATTTATTCTCATTTTAAGACTATAAAATTTATTAGATGAATGCAAAAACATTTAAGAAACATGTGTAAACATAATATAACTATTTTTATTCATTCCCTCTAATACAATGTCTAGGCGTTAACTGCTGTTTAAAATAATAATATTAATAATTTATTATTTTTTGGTATAACTCAGTCTTGTGTGCAACGTAATATTTTAGAGAAACCCATTGTTTTGTGTTGGGTATGCTATCATAAAAAGTGTCCCATTTACTGTCAAATTAATATCCTATTCATAAATATTAATATATATGAAAATTTATTATTTTATAATAACATGGGATGTTACATCCTTACCCCCTTTTGGAAATTACATCCCTGTAATTTTACTCACTTATAAAACAATTGAGGGTATTTATCAGTCATATAATTTTCAGATTCTCATGTTTCTTCTTCAAGAATATGGTTTTTCAGTAAAACCATAAACTGATGAATTATCTTATTCCACAACACTTTCTATCTGTGGTCAAGAATCTGGACTAGTTGTTCCTCATAAGAAAGATTCTATTTCAACTGAACTACATCTAGACTCAAAACATGAGATGGATCTGAAAAATACTTTCTCAACATTGAAACAAGAAAAACATTGTGCACCTGGGATGAAATCGGAGGTAAATCCACTCTGTAGGAAACTAATTCAAATTTCTATAGGATTTCAAAGTGTCCAATGAACGACAGACTCAACTTTCAATTCTTTCCAAAACACATCACACTTTTCCATGGTGAAACTTTGAGAAAGACATGATCACCTACCTCAAAAGAAAGATCCTTCAACCGGTTATCTGCATAACTTTTCTTCATACTCTGAGATTTCCTCATGTGTTTTTGAATAAATTAAACTTTTTCTACCATTCCTTATACCAATTCTAGTTCCATAAACTTCCTTTCACCTAATTCATCCCAAAAATATGGAGTTCAAAATCACTTTCTATATAATGCCTCAAATAGTTCCATCTATATACAGATGTGAAAACTGTTATTATAAGAAAACTAAACCAGAGAAAGATGTTGATCCCAACTTCCCTAGTAATCCATTGAACAAGCATTTGGCATATCCTCGAAGGTTTGAATTGTTCATTCTAACTGCCCTTATGATTGAGAATGAAAAGATGTACTGAAATTTAAGTAAGTTCCTAATGACTTCTGAAGGCCTTTACAAAATTTAGAAGTGAACCCGGGATCATGATCAGATATACTAGAGAGGGGAACTCCATGTAACCTGAATATCTCTTTAAGATACAACCAAGAAAGTTTATCTTGAGACAATGTATCTCAGATAGGAAAAAATTAGAATATTTAGTCAATCTATCAACAATAAACCAAACCACATTGTTACCTCGAGAAGTATTTGGTAAACCCACTATGAAATCCATAGATATATTTTCCCATTTACACTCTGGTACTAGAAAATACTTAAGCATCCCTTTCTATAACTTCCACTTCATCTAAAACCATTTTCAAGTCAAGAACTTCATAGTAAAGTCAACAATATCTATTTTCTTTCCATCTCAGCAGTAATACTTCTGAAGATCTATATACATCTTATTACTACCAAGATGAACTGAAAAATGGAGAACTATGAGTTTCACATAACAACTATTTATTAAATTCTGAATCAAAATGTACACTTAATCTATTCCCAAACCTCAATACATAGTCTTTGTCAATGTTAAATTGAAGAAACATACCCTTTTGAACTAATTCTAACTTTTTATGCAATTCATTATTGTCATTCTGTGCTTGCTTAATTCTTTCTGATAGAGATGATTGCACTGAAACCAGAAACAAAATAGAGAAATTTCCTACACCAAAAAATTCTATAAAAAATTTCATCAAATCATTAATCAAAGGGTCATGTTCTAAATGTGACATGGTTAATGTAGTATTAATTTTTCAGCTCAAATCATTATCCACTTTGTTTTCTTTTCTAGGATGGTAATGAGTCATGTAATCATAATCCTTGATTAGTTACAGCGGTCCTCTCTGTCTCATGCTCAATTCTTTTTTAGACAATATATAATTCAAACTTTTGTGTTCAGTATATATTTTACATTTTAATCCACATAAATGATGCCACTAAATTTTAAAAGAAAAAACAATAGTAGCTAATTCCAAATCATGTATAGGGTAATTTAACTCTTGAGTTTTCAAATGAGATGAATCATAAGCAATTACCTAGTCATTCGGCATTTGAAAACATCCAAGTCTTTTCAATAAAGTATCACTATAGATAAAAAATTCGCCTTTTTTGGAAGGTAGTTCCAAAACTAAAGCATTCACCAATCATCTTTTCAATTCTTGAAAACATTCACCACATTCTTTTTTCTAGATAAACTTAAAACCTTTTCTTGTTAACTTTGTTAGTGGGCTAGATAACCATGAATTTTTTTTTAAAAAAATCTTTAGTTATAACCTACTAATCCAAGAAAAATATGAATGTCAATTAGATAAAGGTTTTACCATAAGTTCTGGATTCATTTCTTGAGGTGAGATTTCTAATTTACCAAAACATTTCTCATAAATAAAAGAATGTGTAGACCCTGAATCAAAAAACACATTATCATAATCTAAATAAACAAAAAATATACCTGATACCACTTAATTTGATGGCCCATCATCTACTGAAATAGTTGTGAAGTATTTCACTGCACCTTTCTTCTTATAGTCTGGTTGCTTCCCATCATTCAAATTCATCACTGAACACTCATTTTCATAATGATCCATTTCGTTACATTTAAAAAATTCACTGATTGTATATCATATTTTGTCTTACCATTATCTTTTTGAATTCAGTTACGATCCTTTTTCCCCATTTTACCACAATATAATCACTTAATAAAAATCAAAATGCATTCCCTCATGTTCTTTTTACCACAATTCGCAGAAATTGTAAATTAAATTTTCTTACCATCAGACTTTTTTGAAGAATTTTTCCCTTTGTTCCGCCATCTCAACATATTATAAAACTTGTTTTCAAAAAACACATTATCATCATAAAACTCCATTTCCACCTTCTCCGCACATTGAAAAATATTTTAATAACTTTTGAACTCATGAGAAGCCAATTCACTTCGATACTTTGGATTTAATCCTGAGTAAAAATTATTGATTTCACTATCAAGATCCTAGATGATATTTGGAGCATGCCTTGCATGTCAGGTGAATTTTTCTTCATAAGCAGACACCGATTCATCCTACTGCATCAATTCTAATAATTTATTTCCATATTAGGTCAAACCACCTTAGGAAAATATTTCTCAAGAAACATATCTTTGAATGCATCCAAATCCAGAGCATCAAGATCCTCACTATATCTGATATTCTTTACCATCGACCAGCACCGATCAGCTTTACCTTTAAAATTGTAAATATAAAGACTAACCTTTTGATTTTATGAACACCCCATGACATCGAAAATATTTTATTGGGATTTAATACACTGTTAAGCTAGCATAGGGTCAGATGATCCTCTGAATTATAGAGTATGTTGCCATATGAAATGATCCACTGTCAACATGTTCCTTTGTGGCTCATCTAACTGATCTCATGTATGGATAACACTACCATTTATATCCTGATTCAACCATTCTTTCACTATAACAAACTCTTAAGTTCTGATTCTGACCATCTCAGGTTTCTGATTTTGAAGGCTGTTTTCCTCTAGATGTCATCCTAGCATTACTTCCCGATTTTCTATGTGGAAACCCATTCTGAACATACATATCTTAGATGAAGAAACATGATAATCTTTAAATTATCTATCATTTCAATTATACCATAAACTAAAAATCATTTATAGATATTCTATTAACAAAATAATAACCACTAATGTTATCTAAACTGAAATCTAAAACCAAATATAAGGCCCTAGCCTTAAAAATTAAAAAATCATGAGTTTAGTCAAGAATTCACATTGGAGATCTTTTCAGGTTTATATTTTTAGAGAATTAGAACATAGCTATTACATAACAACTCAAATATATACAATGTGGATACAACTAAAACAATATCCATTTCTTTTACAATATAAAACTTTTAAAAGTAAACATGATTTATTTTTCTTGATAAAAAATTTCTTGACTTATTCCTTTCTCTTACCCATTCATATACCCTATGAAAACATTTTAAAAAACTTGGTATGAACATAAAAATATCAGTAAGGGAAATAAAATAAGGAAAGAAAATGTTAGTCCATGAATATTTATAAACCCATGAAATTAAAGGAATCCTAAGAAACTTCATATCCATCATAAATCATAAAGGTAACTTTTGGAATCCATATCAAACTTACATTATAGCTTTCACAGCTATATAGGGAGTAACCTTCATGGTTATGTTTGGAATACCCATCACAGTATATTCCTTATATCTCTTAGTAGAAACTTTATTGTTTAACTCCATATCATTGCCCAATTCATTGGAGATCTATCGTGGTCTCAACCACCCTCGTTTTATCATGGAACCACCAAAATACATAAATAATGCCCAAGAACCATAACATAATCATAACACATTAACAAGTATAAAGGAAAAATACCATTTCCATATTTCAATCATAAGATATAATTTCAAGATATTGATATAATAAATCCATTATAAAAACAATTTTCAATACCAAAATATCTAAAAAGGGAATACGTTATTTACTTTTTATTAAAAAAATTGCATCTTGTAGAGGAATCCCAATACAAAATAATGGTCACGGCGACAAAAAGGTCGTTGTCTCTACATATGTTAAAAAATAAATTCCTTTTTTCTTTTAGTAAAACACTTCATATAGAAAAGATTTCTTTTGAAATCCATTGAATGAAATTATCATTCAAAGGGGTTGATTATACACTATATAAAAGAAGTTGTTGTATATTATCAAAATATGCCTCAGTGAAAGGAGATTGAGACGAAGTCCCTTACCATGAGTCTGAATTGTCACATGAAATCTTTATATTCCTAAATAATAAATTTTGAATAATTTATAATTTATTGAGAACATTTTTAAATTTTATTATTAATTTTATATCACTTATTACCATGTATAAAAATTACATAATTAATTAGGTTCATATCAGATGTTTTGTCGATATTCGGTACTTGAGTAAAAAATGAACATGGTTTTGATGTCACTAGTCCATGTGGTCATAAGTACATCATCTAAAAAATACTATTATTGAAATAATCAAAAAATTTATACATTAATCATAATTTTTAAATCTAACCATTAATTATGGTTATGAAAAAGGAACAATGTTATATTCATGGAGAAAGTAGGTCGTACATACGCATGAGTAATGTTTTCATTTTTCATTGATATTTTTGGAAATAAGGTAATTTTTATTTTACCTTTAATAAATAATCATAATATTATTAAAATAATACTAATAATTTAAATACACTTATATATATATCATACAAGTGATGTGGTGAATAAAAATTATTCACATCGCTTCATGGTGGTGATAGTTCACAAGTATGTACAACGACATTATCACCTTTATATACATGGTAAGTAAGAATGTAATCGAAATATTATTATTTTAAAATGATAAATATTTCATGAATATAATATATAAAAAATTATTCCATCATTATAACTATTAATGATATATGGTTATGAAAAACAAATTAAATCAGTTTCTGAAGATGATAGTTCACACGTATGCAGGAACGATTAATTCATTTCCCATTAGATGGAAGTGGAGTGTATTTTGGTGATGATATTGAAATAATAAAATCTTAGTATATTAATCATACTATGTTTATTATCTCATCATGGCTGGAGGATACATTAAGTAAGTGGAAGAAGAAATAAAAGAAAAATACTTAAAGAAAATGATACCTCTTCTTCGGTTGATCACCCTTGAAGAACACCTTAGCACCTCTAAAAATGGTGTTATTCCAAAAATAATGCCAAAAATAATGTGGGGAGTGATTATAGGACGGTATTTGGGAAAATATTGGCAAACCAAAAGTCTTTGAAAGTGTGAGTATTAGAGAAGAGTGTGTACCTTTTATAAGAGAGGGGAGGGGTACCCTTGGAAACACTTAAAATATTAAATTAATATAAATACAATTTGGGTCCAAAATGGTCCAAAACTCATTTATTTAGAATATAATATGATTTGGGTTTGATTAGATATCATCAAATTATACTTAGATAAGTTTTGAATATTTTTTAATCCTTATCATTTTTATTTAACCCGTATTTTACCTTTTTTAAACTTACCGTGATATCATGTTATTTACACTTTGCGTGTTAATGTAATTACAATAACATGTCAAAAGACAAAAAAAGTGTCATTTATGACATATTAGTAATTATAATAACCATTTGGTTCAAGATTATATTTTTTGGAATTTTATTACATTTAATAAACTATTTTATATTTTAAATTATGAATTATGTCAATTTTGACACTATTTATACTTGACTTTTTTTAAAAATTCATAACAACATTATTAATTAAAAAAATACATTAACTAAATAATAACATGTAATATTAATCCAAAAAATTATTTTATGGCATAAATTACGATAAATAATATTTATTTTAATATTTATAATATCATTTATTTGATTCTTTCATTAATAAAGAAATCATTGCATCATCATTGTGTCGTAATTAAATTTAATTATTTAATGTATAAAATATAAAAACAAAATAAAATAATATAGGTAATATTTTTATATTTCTAATTAATATTTATATTTTAATATATCACTTATATTACCCTATATTAAAATTAATTTAGTAATAAGAGTCGTGTTTATGATAATTTTTCCTTTACTTTAAATTAAAAGTTATAAATGTAATAATCAAACCCAAGTGGATTCCAATGGAAAAAGTTTTGTCCCAAGAGTTTCATTGGTTGTACATATATTATCCAATAAGATTAAAAGAAGTAGTTTTATATTATTATAATATTAGTTTTACCTTTATTTACGTGATTTAGCCTTTAACCGTGGTAAATAAAATACTAAACTTACTATTCACCAAAAATTATTTTGATCCTATTAAACCTTATTTTTCATACTTATTAGAACCATTTATATTATTTTTTAAAATTAAATTCACAGAAGTGGAAAAATTAAATTTTTAATTAATCCCATTGTCAGAATGAGAAAAATTGTTTTTAAAAAGTAAAAATCATTAAAAGATCGACATGTATTAATCTCAAATTTCAATGTGAAATTACTTCTAATGAAAAATTTGGATTAAATTATAAAAACATAATCTAAATACACTTTAAAACCAATTAAAATTTCAATCTAAGAATACAAATAAATTAGACGAAAAAGCGGTTTTGAATTAAAATGTTGTGTTTTTCAGTATTCATTAAAATTTGAATTTTACCAGAAAAATACCAAATTTAAATCAAAGTAAATTTTGATGTACTGCTTCTAAATAATAATTTTATTTTGTCAAATAGAATAAATAAAACTGAAAAAAAAAACTATATTTAAAAAGGTTTCTCCATCAAAAGTTGGTAAAACTACCTTTTATAAATATTAGAGTATTTAATGGTTAAAATTGGATTTAAGACTCTAAAATTTATTTGATGAATGTAAAAACATTTAAAAAACATGTGAACACATAATATAGTTAGTTTTTTTCATTCCCACTAATAAAAATTCTAGGTGTTAACTAAAATTTAAAATAATAATATTAATAATTTATTATTTTTTAGTATATCTTAGTCTTGTGTGCAACGTAAGATTTCGGAGAAACCCATTGTTGCATGTTGGGTATGCTATCAAACAAAATGTCCCCTTTAATGTAAAATTAATATCCTAATAATAAATATTAATACATATTAAAATGTATTATTCTATAATTACTTGGGATGTTATAGAGGACACACCTAGAATGTTTCAAAAGATTAAAATATTTTAATGCCTTACTCAAACCAAAGGGCTAAAAAATGAAACATATTTAAATATTAAATGATATAAAATAAAAATATGAACATTAAATAATATTTAGAAAAGTTTTTATTCCATTTTAACCCTTATCATTTTAGTTTTAACCCTTTTAAACTATTTGAACTCTTACCGTGGTAATATGATTTTTTTTACCAAAATTACTATTCATAAAGAAAAAAAAATGAAAATTGAATCATTAAAAAAATTTAAACTATGATTAGAAATATAGTTTCCATTTTATATAATTAAATTTCTATAATAGTTAGAAATTAATTTTAAAAAATCACAAAATAAGATGAAAAATAATTTTCCATAGAAATACATCATAAGTATAAAAATGTATTTATAAAACCATTAGGCATGATTTAAATTATGATTATATTAATTGTATTATGATTAATAAAAATTAACTAATTATATATTAAAATAAATTTAAAACATAATAATACTTTGTAAATACTTGAATTTAAATGACAGTTTTCTATAAAATAAGTATTTTTTCACTATTCACTTTAAAATTATTCTTTTCTAAAAAATAAAAAAAATTATTGAAGTGGTAGAAAATATTAATAATATTTATGCGCAAAATATAATAAATTTTTTTTTGAGGAAATCATATTTTTAATGAATAAAATGACTTTACAAAATCGAGTACTTATTTATTACACATTTATCAATACATTTACACTATATTAAACCTTTATAAAAAAATTATAATTTTTTATTTCTATTTATACTTAAAATTTAATGGATAAGTTATAATGGTATACTATATCATAGTTCATTTTTATTCGGGTTTTCTTGTAAAGAACGCTATCAAAGAAATTTTATTTATTTAAAGAGAAATATATCATAAAATCTGACGGTATTACTTTATACCACCTTATAACAATTTCAGAAAAAAATGACATCATTTTGATACATACGATTTAGTATACTTATACCTCATTACATCCTCAGGTTTTTACATAGATTATTTAAATTTATGGTTTTCCTAGTAATCTTTGACCAGGTGAGTTGTCTTATTTCACAAAAATTTCTCTCTTTGATCCATAATATCAAGTGGTTATTCCTCATAAAAGAGATAATGATCTAGTGGTATGTCCTTAATTTTTATTACATGTGATGGAGTAGGTTTTTACTTCCTTTGTAGAGATACATGGAACATATCCTAAACTTGAGGGAGGTCCAGTGGAGGAACTAAGAGATAAGTAACTCACCCGATACAATAAAGAATTTCAAAGAGACCAATATATATAGGGATCATTTTAATCTCATTTCAAAATATCATAATGTTATTACAATGATATATTATTAGTAATACATTGTAACAAACTTTGAACTCCATATCTCACTAATGATTATCATCACAACATTTTGGTCAACTCTAAGCTACCCTGATGTGTTTCTGAATGACACAAACCATTTTCTACATTTCCTCAACTATATCAACTCTAAGTAACTTTATTTATTTAACTTTATCCCTATACACTAGAGTTCTAAACTTCTTACCATAGAGGGATTCATAAGGAGTCATCTTAATGATTGAGTAAAAGCTATTACTGTAAGAAAATTCCACCAAAGGAACGTGTTGATCCCAACCACATTGAAATACATAGAGAAATCTCTCAACATTCCTTCTAGAGTTTTAATGGTCCTCTTAGATTATCCATCAATCTGAGGATGATGTTCAGTACTAAAAATAAATTATGCATCTAGATCCTACCAAACACATCTCCAGAACTTCAAGGTAAACCTCATATCCCAATCAAATATAATTGAGAGTAATAATCCATATAATCTCACCCATTACTAACTATATATTTAAGTAAGTTATTAAAGAGAGAAATATTATCTAATAGTGATGAAATTAAATGACTTTGTAAGTAAATTGACTATAACCCAATTACAATTATTCCCTTTAGATGTCTTGGGGAGTTCTATAATAAAATACCTCGTGATGTTTTCTCATTTCCATTCAGGTATGGGTAATGGTTGTAACCTCTCCTTAGAATTAAATCTCTTTGCCTTAATTTTATAACATTCTAGTCATCGTGATATATTCCCTATAATATCTAATTTCATGTTATCTAATGATAAATAATATTTCAGATCTCTATACATCTCCATACTTATAGGATGAATAGAGACTGATGAACTATGAGTTTATCCAAAAACTCCTTCTTCGTTTATGGTATTGATAAGAAACATTGTTGGTTCATGAACCTTATCATTAAATCATGATCATAGTTGAACATAGGAACATTCCTCACATTGCTTTGTAGTTCCACAACTTCCTTTTTATGCCTTCTTAATCCTCTCATTGATAGATGGTTGAAAATTTATCTTGGAAAGATAAGATATGTCCCCTTTACTAAAGATTTTATGATCCATATTTTTAAAATACATCACTATTCTATCTATTTTAATCCTCATCATGGAAAAACTAGCATGTTCTATTAAACTTAGATCCCCAACCACCTTTTCACCTTCCTAGGGTGGTGGTGTATTTAGGAATCATAATATTTAATCAATTCCAACCATCTCCTTTAGTACATATTCAACTCTTTCTATCTGAAAATAAACTTCATGATTTTATAATCAATATATATATATATATATATTTAAAATTTTCACCATAAAGGTAATGAATCTATATTTTAATGAAAAATTACAACTAACAACTCTAAAAAACGAGTCACAAAAATTTTCTCATGAATTTTCAATTGGTATGAGGCATAAGTTATCACCTTATCATTATGCATGAAGATGAATCCTAGTCCCTTATTTTATGTATCAACAAAGATAAAAAAACTCTTCTTCATTATAGGGCAGTGTAGGCATATGTGTACTAACCAAACTTATCTTCATCTCCTTGAAATCTTCATCACATTCATCTATGTAAAGGAACTTATAACCCTTATGAGAAAACTTGTAAATTGAGTTAGATATCGATGATAAATTCCTCAAAAGGTGTTGGTAGTATCTATCCAACCAAAGAAAACTATAGATCCTAGTCACCACAGTTGGTTTAGGCCACTGTTAAATAACTTCTATCCATTTAGGTTCCACTGATATACCCTCACATTAGATTATATGAACAAAGAATAATAATTTCTATAGACAAAATTCACACATAGTTAATTTGGAATATAGATTATCCTTCCTCAAGAGTTAAAATAAAATCCTCAATTTTTGTCATTATCTTCCTTACTCATTGAATATATAAGAATATCATTTATAAAGACTATTAAAAACTGATCTAGTTAATATTTAAAGTCTATATTCATGAAATCCATAAAGATAAGAGGAGATTTGGTAAGTCCAAATGGAATTAAAATAAATTCATAATGAACTTACCTCAAATTAAAGGATGTCTTGGGTATATTGTCCTACTTGACCCTTAGCAGATGATATCTTGATTGAAGACCAATCATGATAAAATATTGATCTCCTAATAATTGATCAATGTGATCATTGATATGTGGTAGGGGATACTTGTTCTTAACAGTGATTGTATTAAGTTCCCAAAAATAAATGAAAAGATTCATTGAAATATATTTCTTGTTAATAAAAAGAATATTTGAAACACATTGAGAAGCACTAGTCTGAATGAATACATTTTCTAGATTATTCTATAGTTTCTTCTTTAATTCTTGCAACTCAATCTGGTCTATTCTATATGGAGTCTTTGAAATAGATGAAACACTAGGAATAAGTTCTATTGAAAAATAAACATCAAGATTCAGGGTTAGACTAAGAATGTTCTTAGAAAATACATCATCATATTCTAGAAATATAGAAAAATTTGAAATGTTAAGTTTCTCCCAATCCATTTTAGATAAATATACCTCATTCATTGGTAGTAAAATCCATATGATGGAATTTATTTCCATTAGGAGATCAGGTTCATTCTCACATTGATACTTGATTATAGGTTGATCCATATTATTGAATGTAACTTGTATTCTATGATAATTTATATGACATCTTTACTGAGATAGCCAATCAATGCCCAAAATAACATAAAATTCAACTAGAGGAAGAATAAAAATATTTTAATAAGGCATATTCCCACATTATTTTATTAGAGATGAGATATATACTTGATATGCGATCATTATACCATTAGAAGTTTTCACTGCTAACTCAATGTCTAATCATTGAGGTGATGATGTGATAACTATAAGAAATTATTTATATATATAATATTAGATAAAAACTGAATAAAATAAAGAACTTTCAATTCCAGAGTGGATGATAAGTGTGCTTATCACCACATCATTATCATGACCCAGTTCAACAGCTATGATTGTATATTACATCTGTTTTTTACGTTGACTTCATAGGATTATAATGATTATTAACCTCATTATCAATTATATTAGGGTATTTATTCTCATAATTCCCAAACTCCATACATTTAAATCACTAAATTGTGATTGTTGTATTCTATTGATATTTATCCACATTATTTTCATGTATTAACCTCTTCACATCACATTGATGATTTTTTGTTTCAATGGTCATGACTCACACACTTGAAACATATTTTTGTTCCATTTATCCAATTAATTGAGTGCTATTTCCTAAATTTTTAGCATGTGGGTGGTTGAAACTCTTCGTCCCTCTATGTGACACACCACTAGAGCTTACATGAAACTCTATATTTATTTTCTTATCACCAGAACCATTGAAATGTTGGTTTATAATATATATTTCCACATTGAGTGCATATCGAAACATTTCTTCATATCTTCCAAAATCCATTATGGATAATTCCTTTTGACGAATTGGTTTTAAACCACTAAATAATCGATTAATCTTTCTTTATGGGTCGAAGAAAATACTATAAGTGTACCTCAAATTTAATTTTAAATTAACTTCATAGGAACTAATGGATCTATCATCCTTCCACTAAAACTCTAGAAAGTACCTCTTTATTTTAACATGAATATTTTTAGAAAATTACTCAGTAAGGAATACCCTCTTAAGCTCTTCTCATTCCAAGGATTTTATTTCTCAAACATTTCTTATATTTTCATAAGGGAGTGCCATTAATCTACTCATCCTTCATATATATTGACTAATAAGAAATAACTCTCATGGGTTGAGCACTATATAACATAAAATATATTTTCTATCACATTGATCCATTGTTAAACAACTAGTGGATTAAAAGTCCCATAGAAAAAGGGTGTATTTTGTCTCATAAATGATTCAATGGAATGTTTCTTACTCTTTGGTGAATTTAAAATCTCAATATTTTTCATGGTAATATCCATATCTTGAGAAATTTGAGTGATCACAATCACAATATATTCCATCCTAGATCTCAATCCATTTTCTTGGTCATGAGTACCATCATTTCATTGGTTTTCACATTCATCGTTCAAATTATTCCTTATAATTCCTTCTATATATTACAACCAAAAACATAGTATAAGCATAAAACTAAAAAATTATTGTGAACAATTATATATTCATGAAATATCAGTCCTAAGATTCCATAAATTTTAAAAAATTATTATCAACCAATGACACTTTTGGTTTAACCTAGGTTATGCATGGTCATCATCTATTTAAATTCTTCTTTATAGTTTGTAAATAGAATTTTTAATAAACAAAAGAATATACCCCAAGAGTTCCTAGCTAGATATGAATTCATAGGCCCCCTCATCATGCATAGGGGATAATAAAGTTAATACCCAATCTTTTCCTTTCAAATTTTTTACCCCTAGGTGTATATATGCCAAAAATATATCCACTTTTTAGTATACGTACATGGATGCATTTCTTATGAAAACACATAATATCTATATTACCAAAATAGTAGGATGTTATCCTATAATTAGACTTATACCCAAGTGTTCAAAAACAGTTTTCTAATCCTAATATCTAAAAATAACTAAACAATAATTTGATACCAACTATGGTGGATATCATAAAAAAATATTACATCATTTTAGATGAATATTAAATACATAATATAATTATATATGTCCCAGTACTGTAAATGTGTAGTGTATTTGGAGAATAGATACATAAAAATATTATTTCATAAAGGATATTTAACACTCCTAGATAGTTAGTATATCATAAAAATTTACTTAAATTCACCCTATATAATTTTTTTTTTCATAAACTAGAACTAATAGAAAATTCACCAATATCTATGGTCTTGGACCATGGCTATAGGTACCAAAACTATGGCTTGATGTAATAGCCAAATTTCTCTAGAACGTGGATCAAATTACCATTCTAATAGGGCTACTAGCTATAGCCATGGGAACAAACATGAAAATAGGAATATAGCCATGCACATTCCAATGGAAACATACCTATAACCATTACTACTTCACCACCATGCATTGCCTATGGAAATAGACCTATAGAAATGAGTGACTCCCATGGAAACAAACATATATCCATGAGTATGCCCATGGAAATAGACCTCTAACCATAGGCACTGTTATGGAAATAAACCTATAACCATGGGAAAGGACCGTGGATATATCCTCTAGATTTCAATAAAAAAATGTCTATATCTCATATTACAATATTACTCATACCCTATAAAAATATAATAACATCTTTGGAATACCAAACATATCCCTTAAAGAAACAAAAATATAACAGAATATAATATATATCACTAGAATTTGAACTATCTCTAAGATAAAAAATATAAAATTTCAATAACAATATTATCAAAATAAAATAAAACTGCATGATAAAATTCAATGTATAAACTAAGAAAAAAATTTACATCAGAAATATTCTTCAAAATCAGTATCTCTATAACCATAAAAACCCCCATAATATCCTATGAAAATACTAAAAAAATTATTAATACTCTTATACCACCACCACCATCATAATAATTAGAATTATAATCTAAATTAGCATATAAACATAAATTAGTGGTAGGAAAAATATAACCCCCATAAATATAATACATATAAATGATAACACATTTAATTAATGAAAAAATACAAAGTTACTACACATATTTTATATAAATAATTTTAGTTTATATGAATTTTTATTGATAAGAATATTTTATATAAAAAAAATTAATAGAAAATCCATTATGTCACACTCCACCTATTTTATATGGCATATCAAAGAGTAAGAAGGGGGTCATCAAATAATACATCAAAATAAAAATATTATTAACACTATTATTCTATATAAATTTTGAAATTGGATTAAGGATATTAACTTCATTATATTTTTGTGAAATTGAGGGTTCATGTCTAGAGATAGTGTTAGTGTCAACTTAAATGAGATGAGCAATCATTTTAGTAATATTCATGTAAAACATTTCATCCATATCATGAATATGAATATGGTTTAAATAAACCAAAATATTAAAAATTAATGATTAATTTCCTAAATAAAAATCCACGGACCATTTTAGATACTTCATTAAATGTCCCTGTAACATCCTGACCCGAGATCCAAGTAAAAGTTCCCCGAGCCGGTTCACCACATGACCTCAAGCACACCTCCTTGTATGCTAGAGGATAACAACTAGAAGATAGGATCTAGTAAGTCATTCATTGGGAGACTATACCCTCTTTTATTATATTATAACACTATTAGAAGTAAATTAACAATAGGGAACACATATATAACCAGAACAATACCCCTGTCACAAGATAACCAAATAATAAATACAATACTCAATTGAAAGGGAAAACATGATATTCCAATACAAGTGTCAAGTGTATATAATTCAACTCAATGTAAAGACACTATGAATCCCCAAGTGGGTTCTAAAGCATGTCTAGTTCCCTCCTCCAAGATTCATCCCCAATCATCCACCTTTCTTAGGGCCCTAACTCTTATCCAATCCCACAATAATATAATCTATTAGGTTACTGATTAGGAATCCCAAATAGGGTGTGTGTATAACTCAGTAATCCACCACCAAAAATGTCTAAAACTATTCTAGCCAAAAGATATTTCATGATGTTCTATAAGGAAATAAGTACAATTAAATAATAAATATTTTATCACATATTCATTTATTCTTATCTAACAACATTAACTCCAAGGTTCCCGTGGATACTCGTACCTCAATACTAACTTCATCTCAAAATGAAGCCCAAAGTTTTCCCTTTTTAATATCATATATTAATACCTTCTTCTTGCTAAATCTCAAAGTATTCAAGGTTATATGATATCTCAGTACTTAATTCGACTCATTCTGGAGTTTGAATATTCTCGTGTGAGGCCATAACACAGAGTTCCATTATTTCAATTATTTAATTCCATATTTATAAGCCATATTTCCAAGTTACCAATATCACAAAAATAAGTAATATGAACATTTTACCATGCTTACCCCTTAATAGAATGACCATGTTCCCATTCTATTTACTCATAAGTATAATGACCATGTTACCATGTACAGTTCACATTAGTATGACCATGTTTCCATTATCTTACTCATAAGTATGATGAACATGTTATAAATTATACTTCTCTATTAGAATGACCATATTCTCATTATTAAACACATAATTAATTCATTAATTAATTATCAACATTAATTCCCTTACTAATTCAAAAATTAGTTAAATACATCAAATCTATTAGTTAACACAAAAATTAACTAAATTCTTTTAAACCATTATTTAATTCACCAAATAATTAATTAATTTCACAATTAATATCCCATAATTAATTATCTAGAATTAATTATCACATTTTAATATCAACTTTCCATAACCAATCCAACAATTAAATATCTAGATCATGTTATCAAGGAAAATAATTAATCCACAATTAATTATCTCAACCTAGAAAATTCAACATCTCATAATTAATTTCCCAATTAATTATCTATATTAAAACCCCTATCTCTTATAACCAATTTCCCCAAATTAATTATATAACAGGGAATCCCATTAGTATCATGATTAATTCCCCAATTAATCAACTATTTTAACAAAGCTTCCATGACTAAATGAAAAAAATCAAATAAACCCCATTAAAGGAAAATAATTGCTAATGGGGGCTAGTAATTCTACAATATTTCATATACATATAAAATACCTAAATATAGGAATAATATTTAGACCACCCACCTTGATTCATTGATTGATTTTTTCCCAATGGAAATCCCTATAATTTGAGAAGCACAACGGCATAGATATGAGATTCTAGATCTAAATCCCTAAATAAAGATATCAAAATATCAAGATCTAATCAATCAAGATCTAGATATACTATCCTAGATCTAGATCTCACCACATATATTTATATTTAAATAAAAATATGATAAGAAAAACATAAATATCAATAGTAGAAGAAAGAAATATCAGGATAGGAATCAGAATGATATCCACTTACCGAGAGAAGTGAAGATCTTCGATTCGGGCTTTGAATATTAAAGAACAGAGGTCTAACGACCTTAGAACCCCTTCAAAAAGCTCTGGGATCATTAAAAATACATTAATCCTAAGTCTATATTGAAATGGGTATGTTTTTAGGATTTGGAGAATTTTAAAAATAATTTTCTGAAGAATTAAAACCACTTGCACGGTTTTCCCTAGTAGCGACACATAGTTAGGGAAACCGTGTTCTAACCATGTGGACCCCACTATCTGGGGTTGTATGGTTACCTGGGTTAAAGTGCACATTTTTTCAAACCGTTTATAGCACTTTTCCTTAAAAACTTTCTTAAAACCCCACCCAAATGCACCCCAAAACATAACTCCAAACAATGGTACATAAAAACAACCAAAAGTACCTAAAAACGTGCCCAAGATGACTCCAAAGAAGGTCAGGATCTTAAAATCTCCCAAACTTATAACATATCATCCTCAAGATATACTCCCAAGCCTTTCTAAGATTATAATCAAAAAATTTCAGGCCATTGATCCCTCATATTCTCTTATATTTCCCATGTTTCCTCTTGTACACGTCCATGTTGCCAAAATACATGAACTACCAACACAGTCTTTCCCCGAAACACTTTCTCAATATGATCTAACACAAGTATCAAATTATCCTCAAAGGAGGAATCTATCTCAAGGTCAACCCAATCTACATCAATCACATGATAAGGTTTGAGGTGATACCTCTGAAGTTGTGATACTTGGAAAACATCATGCATAGCACTGCATCTTTGTGTAAGAGCCAATCAGTATGCCACCAACCCAATTCTCTCCCATATCTCAAACGGTCCAAAAAATGGGTACAAACTTCCCCTACTTCCATATCCTATTCTAACCCATCCTGGGTGACACTCGAAGGAACACACAATCACCCTCTACAAACTCTAGGGGTCATATCTGTCTATCATCATACGACTTCTATCTACTCTAAGTTGTAGCCATATGTTTCTAAATCATCTACACCTCCTCTGATGTCTACTGCACGAGAATCTATCCCAAAAAACTCTGAATCCCCAACCATCATCCAGTATAGTGGTGATCTATAAGGCCTACCATAAAGATTATTATATGGTTCCGTCTATATAGTTTCCTAATTAATGTTTTTTATAGGAAAAATCCACTAAATCCAAGTGCTTTTCTAAAGATCCTCTAAAGCCAATAACACGTCCTCATAGCATATCCTCAAGATCATGTATAGTATGTTCTGATTTACCATATATCTATAGGAGGAAAACCATACTCAATAATACGTATGTGCCAAGCACTTTCTGCAAGCCCTACCAGAAGCATGAAGTAAAGCGAGAATCATAACCTAAAACAATAATCGGTGGCACTCCATGCAGATAGACTATCTCCTAAACGTACAATTCTCCCAAATGTTCTACAATAATGTTTTCACTTATAAAAAAGAAATGTTATACCTTTTTTAGTCAATCCACAATGACCTAAATAGAGTCATTCTTCCTAAATGTATTCAAAAGACCCCCCACAAAATCTATATTCACATCGTCCCACTTCTAATCTATAATAGACAATAGTTTTAGTAAACCTCTAGGTCATTGATGCTCTGCCTTCACCTGTTGACAAGTGAACCATCTTGTCACAAACCCTAATATCTCTTTTTTCATGCCTAGACACCAAAATTGTCATAGTAGGTGATAGTACATTTTGGTTACACCTGGATGCACCACCCACTATGAGGCATAAAAATACCACATGAACTCATTTCACATGATTGTAAGTAAAATAACTCGATTCTTCACATATATGATCTCATACTCACCTATCAACCAGTCTATAGATTTATCCTCACCTTTAAAACTTTTCCTCAAAGATAATAACTTTGGATCATCATACTATCTATCCTTGATCCATCTCAAAAGTATAGAGTCCACTGCAACTGAAACCAGAGTCATCTACTCCTGAATCTCCTGAACCACCATATGCATTTTAGCCAGTAAGGTCATCATCTTCCATTCTACACTTGACTCCTGAACCATCTGAGTATGAGTCTTACTGCTCAAGGAATCAGCCACACTATTTCCTTTCCCGAGCATATATGCAAGTTCAAAATAGAAAGACTGCATAGACTCAACCCATCTCTATTGTCGAAGATTCAAATCACGCTATAAAAAATATATACTTCAAGTTCTTGTGATCTGTATAGACTGTAAAATTTTCTCCCAAAATATAGTTTAGCTAACACATAAGGGCATAAACCACTACTTCCAACTCAAGGTCGTGTATAGGGTAATTACATTCATGAGGCCTCAATTTTAGATTCCCATATTCCCTAACTTGATCTCCCTACATCAGCATAGTTCCATGTCGAATCTTAGAAGCATCACAATAAACAGTATACTCCTCACCTGACTCAGGTAGGATCAAAATTGGTTTCGATGTTAAGTGCTTCGTTAAATCTTAAAAATATCTCTCACAAGCCTCTAACCATTAAAACCTTACTTCCTTTTAGTCAATCCTGAAAGAGGATATACTAAATGGGAAAAGTCTTGGATGAATCTCTTGTAATATCTAGATAACCCCAAAAATAATTCTATAACAAATACATTCTTGGGATGATCCTAAGAAACCACTACCTGAACCAACTCTGGGTCCATCGACACACCTTTCTCTAAGATCATGTGCCCTAAGAAGTGTACCTAGTCCCTCCAAAACTGAAACTTGGATATATTTTTGTATATTCAATGCTCTCTCAGTGTACTCAGGACGATGTCAAGATGTTGGGAATGATGTTCATGAGTCTTGGAGTACACAAATATGTCATCCATAAAAACCACAAAAAACTGATCCAGATACGGATGAAATATCGTGTTAATTAAATCCATGAACACTGCTGGTGAATTTGTCAACCCAAACATCATTACGACAAACTCATAAAATCCACACCTACTTCTAAAAGTAGTCCTCAGTATATCAGAAGTTCTTACTCTCAAATGATGATGCCTTGATCACAAATTTATCTTTGAGAACAAAAAATCTCATTTAAATTGGTCAAATAGATCATCAATATGTGGAAAAGGATATCTCTTATTTACAATCATCTTTTTTCAACATCCAGTAATCAACACATAAATTTAAACTCCAGTCAGCCTTCTTTGCGAACAAAACAGGTGATCCCCAAGGCGAATTACTTGGACGGATAAATCCTATATCCTCCGACTCTTGGAATTGTGTCTTGAGCTCTTGAATCTTAGACAGTTCCATTCTGTAGAGTGGAATAGATATTGGCTCAACCCCCGAAATGAGCTCAATAGTGAATTTCATATCTCTTTGAGGTGGTAACCCTGATAAGTCTTCAAGAAATACATCCTGCAATAATTCCACTACCGGTAAAGGAAATCTTGCCTCACACCCCCATATTCCATCAAAAGACTAGAAACTTAGGTTGTGAGTTCTCCTAATTTCTGAGTAATTGGCTCTGCTCAACCTTTCTAAATATCCCAATCTCCATGATGAATATACTGGTCACCCTTAGAAGATGTAATCGTAACCCTCCTATGGTAACAGTTGATGGGGGATCAGTATGTGAATAACCTATCCATACCCATAATTAGGTCAAATCCCATCATATAAAAAATATAGATATCCCATAGCAAATGATATTCTTCTATATCTAGTTAACATCCCTTGAAAAGATAGATATATCTAGATTTCACTCCCAATGGTGTATCTATAGTCATTATCCCACTCACAAACTCCACCACCAGGCTCAAACCATTAAAATGTTTGGTAGATATGTAGGAATGAGAGGCACCAGTATCAAAAAAGGCACTAGCTAAAGTAGAAGCTACTAGAATATTACCTCTCACTGCCAATGGCCCACCCTCACAATCCAGAAGTGTAGGTTGTACTTAATATTTCCGTTATGCCCCTATTCCTTGTGACGCTATCTGACTCCCCTTAGTAGCACCACTATGTTGATGTGGGAGCTCCTTCCCAGAAGCACCATATCGACTACCTCTACCACCTCAACTAATAGAACTCCAATTTCTAGCTCAATATGGTGTAGGAAATCCTTTTCCCACACTCTGACTCTACCCGGATTCTCCTTCAGTACCAATCTGTTGTTGTGTATTGCAAAATTTCTATAGATGTCCCATATTACCACAAGATCAACACTCTATTAGAGGTCGAGAAAAGTGTTGGTGATAGTGTCCCATCCTTTCAAACTGATGATAGATCGCTCTAGTAAGGTCCTATCTAATTGACCCTCCTGTCTGCATACTCTTCTTCCCACTAAATTTTCTAAAGTTATCATTACGATGCTTCTTTATGTCAGAATTCATACCTCCTGATCATTCAGTAACAACTATTTTTCAAGCACTGGAACCCTCCATCAGGTTCCCTTTAACTATGAGAGCTTGATACATCACTTTTGAACACTTCTCCATCCTGAAGATATTCACCTGGGACTTAATCTCACACTTAAGTCCATCCTGAAAATGTTTTGTCATAGCAGCCTCATATCCTACTAACATTGGAGTAAAGTGTTTCAGATCTCTATAGCATCCAGAATAGTACATCACTAATATGCTCCCCTATGTTAGATGAATAAACTCAATAAATTTATCTTAACTCAGTATATTTTGATAAAATATCTCCAAGAACATCTCTAATAATTCTTTCCATAACATACCGTCAGTCTGTCCAGTTCGCTCCTAAATGTCCCACCATCGCTTTGCTAATCGCCATACCAAATAAGCAGCCAACTTGATGCTCCTCTCAACTAGAGTCTCTAAATGGTCAGGTATTGTCTCTATGGAATAAACCCATAATTCATCTCCCTTAGGTCCACCCTCTGTAGTAATAGTTGGTGGGTACCAAAACTAAAACTCCATTGTCAACTCAGACATTATTTTCACAACCTTCTATGGGTCTCTTTACATTAATTTCATGAAGCGAGAAAATTTTTCTCTAAACTTCTCACCTTTATTTTCAGATGGCACAATTAGTGCCACAAGTTCCCTAATTAGAAAAACATTCCTAGGCACACCCCTCGGTCATCCCGTTAACAAGAATCTTGGAGGTATACTCTCTACAAATTCAAACACACATCTCAGGTCTAATATCACAACCTTATAACATTCACATAAGAGGAAATAATAATCACATAAATCCTTTCCCCCCCAGATTTCCACATGATCAAAACTGAGGCACTTTCACTACCCTTAAGCATCCTACTCCAAGGTTTTTGTTAACAAGGTCAACACACTATCATAATCAGGTTTCTCAATTAGGAACCCAATTATTCTCATTTTTCATAATTTTACAATCTTTCTCAATTCATGTTAGGAACCATTTTTTATTTTAATCTCATAATAATGAAAATATTTTAAGGTAAATAACTTACCATGACCTGTTTCCTGTGCATGCCTAAAATGATGCATGTCACAATAACACTGAGTACCTAGAATGATGATTATAGACTCAAATCGTGTGCCTTTCTGGGCCGAAAATCAATACTCAAAATTCTCAAAAATAATAATCACATCACACCACAAGTGCGTCACCCAAGGTGAAATAACATTCAACTATAATAGAAAACAAAATTATCAACAATCCCACCATGAGTACTTGGGTTTCCCCAATACATAGGTTTGTAACCCTCATGCATGAGATCATTACCAAGCCCTGAATCTTCTAGGTATTTAGTCTACCTTTCCCAAAACATTAAGACAAAATAAGAAGAAATAAATCTAGACCTTTGATACCAATTTGTAATGTCCCAACCCAGGAGCCATGTGACAGTGCCCGAGCCGGTTCGACACATGACCTCATGCACACCTCCCTATACGCTAGAGGCTTATGACTAGTAGTGAGGGTATGTTAATTCATTCATGGGGATACTATACCCTATTTTATCATAGTCAAACTCCAACAGAAATAATTGAACAATATCAGAAGAAAATATAACCAGAACAGCACTCATGTCACAAGATAACAAAATAGAAAATACAATACTCAACTAAAAGGGAAAACATGCTTTGTCGATGAAGTGTAAAGTGTCTATAATGAAACTAAAATTAAAGACACTACGATTCCCCAAGTAGGTTCCAAACCATGTATGGTTCCCTCCTCTAAGCTCCATCCCCAATCAGCGACCTATCCCAGGTCCGTTTCCCTAATCCAATCCTACAAGATAAAATCTATTCGGGTTCCGATTAGGCATCCCAAATAGGGTGTGAGTAAAAATTAGTAGGCAACCACCAATAGTTTGTAAAACCATTCCATCCAAAAGGTAGTGCAAGCACTTCTATAAGAAAATAAGTACAATGAAATAATAAACAATTTACCCCATTTTCCTTTATTCTTATCTAACTACATTAACTCTTGGGTTCGCATGGATACCCATACCTCAATACTAACTTCATATCATACCAAATCCCAAAGTGTTCCCAAGGTAATATCATATCTTAATACCCTCTTCTTTCCCAATATTTAAGTATTTGAGGTGATATGATATCTCAGTACCTAATTAAACTCATGTTGGAGTTTTAATATTCTCATGTTTGTCCATAACTTGGAACTCCATTATTTTCATTCCTTAATTTCATATTTATAAGCCACATTTCCAATTTACCAATATCACAAACATAAGTAATATGACCATGTTTCCATGCTTACCACTCAATAAAATGGCCATGTTCCCATTCTCTTTACTCATAAGTATAATCAACATGTTACTATATATACTTCACATTAGAATAACCATGTTTCCATTCTATTGCTCATAAGTATGATGAACACGTTACCATTTGTACTTATCAATTAGAATGAAAGTTTTCCCATTATTAAACACATAATTAATTCATCAATTAATTATCCACATCAATTCCCTTACTAATTCAATAATTAGTTAAATACATCAAATCCATTAGTTAACATAAACATTAACAAAATGATTTTTAACCATTAATTAATTCACCAATTAATTAATCAATATCACAATTCATATCACATAATTAATTTTCCAAAATTAATTATCACATTATAATATAAAATTTCCATAATTAATCCCACAATTAATTATCTAGATCCTATTATCAAGGCACTTAATTAATCCATAATTTATCTCAATTTATTAAATTAAACATCTAATAATTAATTTCCCAATTAATTATCTAGATTAAAATCCCTATCTATTATAACCTATTTCTATACATTAATTATCTAATATGGAATCCCCTTAGTCTCATGATTAATTCCCTAATTAATCAACTATTTCAATAAAACTTCCATAACTAAATGAAACAATCAAATAAACCCAATTCAAGGAAAACATTTACTAAAGGGTTCTAGAAATTCTACAATATTTCATATACATATCAAATCAATGACTATGAGAATTAGATTTAGACCTCCCACCTCAATTCATTAACAGATGTTTTCCCAACAGAAATCCCCAAAATCAGAGCAGCACAATGATGTAGATCATAGATTCTAGATTTAAATCCCCAAATAAAGATATCAAAATATCAATATCTAAAAAATATAGATCTAGATCTAATAAAATAGATCTGTATCTCACCATATAGATTTATATCTAAAGAAATAGATGATAAACTCCACTAAAAGATCAAGAGTAGATGAAGGAATGATCAGGATATGCATCGTGATGAAATCCACTTACTGGGAGAAGAGAGGATCTTCGATATGGGATTTGAATCTTCTAGAACGAAGGTATAATATCCTTGGAACCCATCCAGAAAGCTCTGGGATCATCCAAAATACTTCAATCCTTAGCCTAGGTCTAAATGGTGGTGTTTCAAGGGTTTGGGGAATTTTTAAAAGATTAAAATAGTGTGCCCAGTTTTCCCTGGAAGGGGTACATAGTTAGGGAAATCATGCACTAACTGTGAGAACCTCACTATCCGAGGTCGCACGATTACCTGGGTTTAGGTGCATGGTTTTTCAAATCATGCGCAAACTGTGCACAACCCCCTATCCTTAAACATTCTTAAAACCCCTCCCAAATGCACCCCAAAACATAACTCCAAACAAAGGTACTTAAAAAGAACCAAAATTATCTGAAAATGTGACTGAGCTGACTCCAGAGAAGGTTGGGATCTTATAGTCCTTTAATGTTCCTTATTTTTTATCTAGCATTGATAAGTTTTTCATGTAAAGAAATTAAGAAAACATTATTTAAGGGTAGATCAATTTAATTGAAAACATGACTAATCCAATAGATTCAATATTTTTAATTATGACTATAAATTTATTCTTATCATGAACCAACCCGCTAGGGCCTTCTTGGATGGTGGTATGACTAATGTGATGCTACAAACCTACCTACAATAATTCGTGGGATGTGGAACCACGCTGAGTAGGAATATTAGACACATGGGTGGAATTTATCTTAAGGTACCTGTACAAAAAAACACACATCTCTAAATACCTATACAATTCTTAATGGTAAAATAAAATTGATACCATAATTCATGCATATATTTATATCCCACATCAAATTACAACACAAGTAATAGAAATCATAATAGCTATATACAATCCCACCAAAACTGTAAAAGAGTCCAACCTTCTATAAATTGAGGAGACTTATATTAAATGAAATACTTGGTAAGAACCATAGTTTGTATAGATCAACAATACTCAATAATCTCACAATTCACCTTGGACTCTATCAAATGGAATGTATTCTACATAATACATGACTTGTGAGGGCAGATCCCATATAGGGTTGAGTATAGTAATACCCAATAGGACACCCTAAAATCACTGAACATAAATCATTAAGAGAGTAGTCATCTCATTGACTTAATGGAATTTTAATCAAAATATGAGACATAATAATAATATATATATATAATCAATGTAGACACTAAGTATCAAGGTAAATCCATAACCATACTTCCAGCCTAAGATTCCATTCAAGGCTTCAAGGTAACATTCTATTAGGGGAACCCAACACTGATGGAACTTATCCAAGATGCCTTTCTTGTTATGCCTCACCATAAATAAGTACACACTGGAACTCGGAAGATATCAATACACATGGAGGGTATCTATCCGAGGGAATGCGTGCTATATCAAACCCTATATGGAATAACCTTCAAAACAAGGGATTGAACACCTAGGTATGATTGTCATGATGTTTCCTAAAAACCCCACATAGGGAAGAAGTTGATGATAAAGGATCACACATCAGGCCACAAGGAGGGATTATTAAATTATATCTAAGACTAATACCATAGAGGGGATCACATACCATGTAAAAGACATGATTAATTGTTGTCTCATAGTGAGACCTCCCTATGGGGGTTATTTTGTCATGTTTTTTTTATTTTTTTATTTTAGGAATTTAATTATTTTTAATTGATGGAAAAAATTGAAACAAGAATCAAATAAAAAAATAAATTTAAAAAAGAAATGAAACAACTGAAAACAAGAAGAAAGAAAGCAGTAGCAGAATGAATAATCAAGAGACACCAGCAGCCTAACTAGCAATTCTTATAGAAAAATATCTATTCATCATTTCAAATGGTTTTCAAAAACTATAACTCTCTTATTCCTCATATTTAAATATCAAATATTGAATATCATTTAGTTAATTTAAATGAGTCTATAATTTAGATCTCAAAAGTATAAATCTTTTATGAATTATTTGATCAATGATCTCAATGATCACTGAAAGCAGAGACACATGCAGTACTATTTTTAGAACCCGACCTTATTACATTACATAATCTTGAATTTAGTCAAGAAATAACTTCATTTAAAATTGAGGATCTTTTCATGTTTAGATATTTAGAGAAAAGGGACATAACACATTCATAAAATGACACATTAATATGGAGTGGATACGATAAAAATAGTATTCATTTCTTCCAATATATAAAACATTTCAAATAAAATGTGATTTCACTGAATAATATTTAAAAAATTAACTTGGATTCCTTCTTTGTCTTACAAATCCTTATAATATGTGAAAATTATTTAAAAACATGTGATGCACACAAAAATCTCAGTAAAGGGTAAAAATAAGAAAATTTCACATTGGTCCATGAATACTTGTAACGTATGAAATCATTTTCAAAAGACATACTTGTCACCCATATATACTTACTTTGTGATACATGATATTTCCAAAATATTCTAAAAAAACATAAGAACATAAATAGAACCACAAAGGTATCTTGGGGAATTGCTTATATAATCCTATATAACCCTTTTAGCTACCATATAATTTGTAACCGTCACGGCTACATTACAATTTGTGTAACCATCGCAGTTACACTTGGAGTAACCATAGGAATGACCTAAAAAGTACTCATACCAAATGAATTGGAGGAAGATATAGGTACCACAATTCATCAAAAACAATTCCCAAGTACCAGAACATAGTCATTCAACATGAATAATTGCATTAAAACATTACTTTGGAATTTTGCAAAACAGAATTTTAAAAGAGGGTTTTCATCGGAAAATCCCCTTAAAATATCATATATTTAATGTGAGACTTAATAGAGTGGATGAAATATGTATATAAAATGTAAATAAACATAATTAAACATAATAAAAACAAAACCCATCACAAAAATAATTTTAATACAACATAAATAATGAAGTATAATTTTAACCCAAATAATGGAAATCAGGTTAAGAATTCACTTACAAATATCACATAATTGAAGAGAGACTTAATAGAGTGGATTTAGTAGGTATATACACTATAAATAAACATAATTAATCATAATATAAACAAAATTTATCACACAAACAATTTTAATACCACATTAATAATGATGTAGAAGGTTAACCCAAAGAATGGAAATTGGGTTAAGAATTCACTTACCCGGGGTTTGTCTTACTTTAAACTTATTTAAACCCCATGTATAATGGTTAAAAGAGTGTTATTAAAATATTAATGAAATTTATTCATATTTATAGCACCTTATATGGTCATTTGATAACATCATTTCACCCTTTAATTATTAGTATTTTGTTCCTTCCATGGTTTTGGGTGGGTTCTTTACATGTTTTCCAAGATCGGTTCATGATGGATGTTCTTGTAGATTGGACGTGAAACTATAGAATTGGAATAGAGTGGTATTTAAATATTTAAAGAACCATAAATTATACCATTTATCATTTTCAATTCTCACAAGGGGATGATTCATAAGTTAAAACATTATTGATATTTGTTTAGGTCATTTTGGTGATTCTTTGATTGTAATGAACTCATTTGTTTTAAAAATTAATAAAATGTGTACAAAATTATTCCAGAACCTTATATAAGATATAATACATTAATTATAATCTGGTTCAACCATAAAAATGGTTTCATGACCAGTCTTTAAGGAAGTAAAAGAAATTGAAATCACATCATCCACGATGTCGGTAATCCGACACAACAAAGATAGTGTTTTAATTTCTTGAATAAGTGGGAAAGGAGAAGAAGTATAGTGGAGAGTATTCCATAAACATGATGAAATCAATAATATGTAAGATACTGGATCATTCATGCCTCTTTGATAAGGGTATGTTAATAAAGAAGAGAAATAGAAAAGAAAATGAAATGAAAAGAAAGAAAACAAAAGAGGATGTTTACCTCTTGATATCTTGTTCTTGAGATCCTTTTTAAGGTCTTTGGTTTTTGACTTTTGGTGAGACCAGAAGATCTAGGGCGTGAGGAAGACCTTTGGGTGGTCTATTGGAAAGAACATGGGTATGGTTCAAGGCTTGAGAGGTTTGGGAGGAAGAGGGAAATGAGGGTGGTATTTATAGTGGAGGAGAGGAGGTATTTAACATTATTTCAATAATTATTATCATATTTTGAGATAATGAATAGTCTTGATTCATGTGAACCCAAATAGTAATAATGTCATGTGAGTTTGAACCAAGTAGTCTTACATCACTTATGATGTCATAAATAGTATATTAACTAATAATTTTAGTATATGGTATTTTACCGTATTTTAGTATTCATAAAAAATTCAATAATTTTAGAAAAATCCCAAAAATTCACTCTAAACATTTATCGACGTCTAAAATAAAAAAAATGAACACCATTTTTAAAAAAAATTATAAAAATTATAAATTTTATTTTTAAATAAAATAATACTTTATTAAAAAATTAACAACTTTAAATTATAAGCGCTTTAATATCACATTGAAAAATTAACCAAGATGTCATTATCTTAAAGCCTTAAGAAAATAAAAAAAAATTACTATTCATTAGGGTCATATTACTATTCATAAGGTTATGTTACAATTCATTAAAAAACAAGTTGGTTTCATTAGACTCCAAATAAATTACTGCACACAATTGAAGATGGCCGTTTTTCAAAATTCAAAACATAGAAGTGAAAAAATTATGTTTAATAGATTGTTATAAATATCTACTTTAAACAAAGTTTGATGCATTTCAATTTATTTTTATAAAATTGTGGTGTTACAATATATTTACTCAAAAATATTTGATCAAATATTGTAAAATCTAAATATCACGAATTTTCTTCAAACTCCAACTTGTCTGTAATTAACAAATCACATTTAGAGATTTACACACTCTAGTCGAAAATGTGCCATATTTAGAATAATATAAAAATGTTTAAAAAATGAAAGAAGAATAAAACTTTAAGAATCAATCACATTTTTGAATTTCAAGATTCTGGAGAAAATTAAATTTATTAAATTTAAGAAATAAAACTCACAAGGACATCGCCATGTGAATCTATTAGAAATGGATAAAGGAAATTATCTAGATATCTCTGAGGAGTGGAAGTGCTCTCTAATATCCATCTTCATTGTCTTAAGAGTTCCAACAACTTCTTAGAATATCTCCTGGTTCAACGCCCATATTTCCCCCTTATGAGTCTCTGAATCTCCCCATCTCTATTGTGGTCTATCTCATTTATTCATTCTTGGAAACCCCAACTTCACTTTACTAAATTGATGTGTTAGTTATGACTGCTGAAACACATATCCTTTTCTAAATTAATATCTCGAATTTAAAAAGACCAAATTAAAGTCTATTCATGTGACCAACTAAATCTTATTTTTGTACAAAACAGATAAAAAATACAAGAAGTCTTTATATTCAACACCACCCAACAAACAATTTATCCTCGATATCTAAAGTTTGTATATGTCTGTATCCTGACATCATAGTATATCTAGATTGAAAACTAGGAACTCAAAATCTCCTACAAATTCAAGAATAATGTCCACATAAAATCCTAACAAACAGAGTTCTTTAAACTCAAAAAAATCATGAACTCCATGAACACTGATTTAGACTTATAAAAGAATATCCTCGAGTAAAAATGATGCCATCAAGACTGTAGATAAAATCAAATCATTCAGAGACACAAAATTCCTTATTATCTTCATCTTCTTTATCGTAACACTCCTTCAAATGGATAAAAATCCTAGATACTCTCCTTCATTATTCTCAGCCGAGTCCTTAAATCACAACCCAGATCCATCTAATTTCTACTAGAAATAGATGTTCCAGCAATGCCGCAGGTCATCTCTCTTGAATGGTGATTTCGAGTTCGTCGTTCTTCAATGGGATTCCAGATATCGGTTTGTCTTTATTTGGTGGATCTAAACCCGACCTATAATTCATATTGGTGGTTATTCCTTACAATGATGGTAGAGGTTAATCTTGACGATGAGAAAGAATTGTAGTGCCAAATGTTTTTCACAGTAGAAGAGGTCAAGGAACCCATTACCGACTCTGTATCTTCCTTCGATGATGGATTGAAATTAGAACCCTACTGGTGTGTTTAATTTGAAATAATGGGTTTCCACAAAAATTGGATTTCAAAATGATTTCCCCCTTTGATTCCTATCGGGCACTGAAAATTTTTACCCTTAAGAAATTAAGTTTTCTTTAAGTAAAAAATTGATTCCTATTTTACAATAATAATTGACCCTATAAAAATAAAATTCAGATTAAACTTATTTCAATTTGAATTAAAATATATGTCCAAACTTCTCTTTACCTCCAAGAGAACTGAATCACATAAATTATAAATCAAATAATTGAGACACTCTACATGGATGATTAAACCTAAAAAATTAAAAGGATAATAAAACAACTCATATGGAAGCATAAAAAAATAAAATAAAAAGTTTAACATGGATTAGAATTTAAATTTCATTTTTCATTTGAATGCATATCTTACGAGTTTGAATCCAAATTAAAAGATTTAATGGAAATGAAATTTGTAAAACATTCTCAAAATTATTTACTAAAGTATATCTCTTTTTAGGAGGGAAATGAAAAATTAATTTCCCAACTAAATCCAGGGGTATTAAAGAATTAACCTCCTTAAAGTAGCTACCCAATATTCAATATTCAATGAAATTTAAAATAATTGAAAAATATTTATTGAAACTTGAAAAAAAATAGAATTTGAAAACTTTTAGGGGTTTTTTATGGGTTCAAATTATGGTATAATTTAGCACAATGAAAGACCCTTACCTTATACTAATTCTTAACATTGTCTCTAATGTCGAATTTAAGATAGAGGAAAATGTTTACTAAATTTTTAATTCTCAAGAAATGTTTGAAAATTAAAAGGATAAGAATCATGTTCAAAAGGGTTATAAGAAATTCCAATATAGTTTTTCCACACAAAAAATAAATAAAAACAATTTTCATCATGTATTGAATTTTACATACTGGTTACCTCTTCAAAATTTCATCTCAAGAATATAATATGTATACTAGTGAAGGTTGAAGAACTGTTTAGAATATTCGATAGGAAAGAACAAGAATATTCATCAATAATACAGATGAAAAAACACTCTATTTAATGGAACAACCAGTTGTTCTTTAAAAAAATTATGCTTCCAACAAATATTTCATTTAAAATTTTTTCATTAATTTATGTTCAAAAAATAGTTGTAGGAAGATTATAGAAAACATGATCAGGAGAATAATTTTAATGAAAAAATCCATTGAAATAGAAGCTTTATTCGTCTTCAGATCCACTAAAATCCCCCCTTCTTTACTTTTATAAAGTCTATTTGGTTAGATTGTAAACTCTAAAAAAATATAAAAATATTAACAATAGATTCAATAAATTTCAGATCAAATAAAATAAAACCATAGTTCAAAAAGTAGGGGGATGAATCAAGTTGATTCATCTTACAGCTTATGTTGATCATTGAAAATTATAAGACATTTTCTCCAACATGAAGATAAAATGAAGAGTATCCCTATGAGGATTCCTCATGGTAAAAAATATAAAATTATTTTCCCATTAATCTCACTTTACCCACTTCAAATAAAAACTATAAATAAAAAAAAGAAAAATTATAACTCCACAAATGGTTAGTATCTTCTCCCACACTTATTCCAAACAAAAAAAGGGAAGAAAAAAATTGTTTATTCATCTGTATTAAACTTATAACAAAAGGAACTCCTCCCACAAAGGTTCCTTTTTAATTTCTCTAAAAAAAATTCATCCTATGTACATTAACAGTAAGTGGAACATCCTTCCCATGATATTGAATCTATACAGTACCAAAAGGGAAAATGTGTGTTACAATAAAAGGTCCATTCCATTTAAAATTAAACTTTCCTGGGAAAATTTTCAACATGGAGTTTTACATCAGCACCTTATCTACAATCTAAAACTCTTTATTAAAAATCATATTTTCATTCACAAAATTAGTTTTCTCATTAAAAATAAATTCATTTTCATAATAATCATTTATTATCTCCTCCAACTCATGAAAAAATATCTTCCACTCTTTTCCAGCCTCAAATAGATTCAGATTGCAAGAGTTTACAACCCAAAAAGCATTATACTCAACTTTTATAGGTAGAAGATATGTCCTTACAAATAACTATCCTATAAGGTGACATCCATATTGGAGTCTTATTTTCCTATATACCCAAAGAACATCCTCAAGCCTCAAGCTCCAATCCATCCTATTCTTCTCAATCATTCTCAAGAATGTTCTTAATCTCTCTATTTGAAACTTTATCAATACCATTTATTTGAGGGTGATAGGGTGATGAAACTTTATAAATTACCCCATATCATTTCAAAAATATATTCCAAATTACTATAACATAAATGATTGTCTTGGTCTGTGAGAATAAATTTGGGAATCCCAAGTCTACAAAAACATATTTCTCTTGAAAAAATGTGACACCATCCTAGTATCATTTGTCCTAGTTGGAATAGGTTCAATAAATTTTGAAACATACTCAACTACAAGTAGGATGCAAAAGTATCCAAAGTAATTCAGAAAAGAATCCATAATATCCATTCCAAAAACATCACAGACATCACAAACCAACAAAGGTTTTCATTGCATCTCATGTCTTTGAGAAAAGTTTCCTTGGAATTGGGAAGATTTATATGTCCTACAATACTCATGAGATTCATTTAAAATTGTAGGCCAATGTAATCCTAAATAGATTACTTTTCATGCATTCCTCTACTTCCCAAAGTTTCCAACATAGCTCAAACTATGCCAAAATTTTAGAACTAAAGTAATTTCATAATTCAAGATATATCACCAAAAAATTTGGTCACTTCGCAAATGGTATAAGTATGGATAATCCCAGAAATATTTTCCTGACTAAAAAATTATTTTAGCAACTTGTATCTCATAAAACCAATGTGAAACAATTTCAATAGCTAGGTAATTAAAAATGACTGAAAACCATGGCCTCTTGTAAATAACAGTAGAATACAACTTCTCCCCAGGAAAAATATCTTTAATAAGTTCAAAAAAAAAATTTTATTGAAAAAATTCAGTAGGTATCCTAATCAAATGATCAACCCGAATATTCTCAATCCATTATATATCTTGGATCTCTATATTAAATTACTAAAGAAAAAAAATATCTAACCATCCTCAGTTATGATTATGACTTTATCATGAGATACTATATAGCTGAGTGATCAATGAAAACAACATATTTATATCCCAAAATACAAATTCATAAATTATCAAGGGAAAAGATAACATCAATAAGTCTCTTCTTAGTTGTGGAGTAATTCGATTGAGAAATATCTGGTGTCTTAGAATTATAAGAAATGACATGTGATTTCTTATCCACTCTTTTCCCAAAAATATCCCCAAAGATAACTTTGAAGTGCCAGTCATCAGCTCAAAAGTAAAACTCCAATTAGGAGGTTGAACTATTGGTGGGGAAACAAAATTCTATTTCAGTTCATTGAAGGCTTCCTTACACTTCTCCTCAAAGAAAAAGGGGATTCTTTATAGAGAAATCTTGTCAAAGAAAAGTAATACGACTGAAGCACTTTATGAATATTATATAGAACCTAGATTGGTGAATAAAAGATCAAGTATCCTTAAAAGTCTAAGGAAAAAGAAACGAATATATGTTTTTAACCTTAGACTTATCCACCCAAACTACATTTTTAGACACTTCATGAGTAAGAAAAATCCCATTTTCAACCATAAAATTACATTTTTCATAAGTCAAAACATGGTTATTATCTTTACACATTCTAAGAAATGATCCTAAACTCTTTCAAAAACTATAAAAATATGTACCACACACTGTAAATACATCCATAAACACTTCCATGCATTCCTTAAGAAACTCAGAAAAAATGCTAAGCATTCATCTTTGGAAGGTGGAAGGATAATTACATAGTCTAAATGAAATTCACAGATTAGTAAAGGCACAAAAAAGACATGTGAAAGTTGTTTTATCCTGGTCCTATGGAGCTATGTGAATCTGGATGATCCAAAAAAATATAGGAACAAATAATTTGATTGACCATCCAATCTATCAATGATTTGATTAAGAAAAATAAAGGGAAAGTGGTACTTTCTAATCACTAAGTTCAGACTCATATAATCGATGAATACCCTCCAATTATTGGGTAACCTAGCAGGAACCAACTCTCCAAATTCATTTTTGACAACTTTGAATCCACCATATTTTGGAAAAATTTGAACTAGAATTTCCCATCAACTATCATAAATGGTAAAAATATTACCCATAACCAATAAGGTAGTAAACTCTTTCTTTTCAACTTCAATAAGGGTAGGATTCAATCTTCTTTGAAATTGTTAGGAAGTTTTGCAATTATCCTCAAGAAGAATCTTATGAATGGACACCAAAGGAATAATACCTGGAAATCATCTAAAGACCATCAAATAGGTTTCTTATTCTTTCTAAGGAACTCTAAGAGTTGATTTTATTTCTCACTAGACATCCCATTTATACTTATAATTGGAAATTGTTATTTTTTCTCTAAGGAGGCATATTTTAATTTTTCTGGAAAATTGTTTAGTTCATGTATGGACTGGCTATCCTCTTTGGACAAAGTAGCTTCCATGGGTTCTTTAAGTTCATTTTCAACCCCTAAAATATCCTCAATAATAGTATAATTACAATCTTGTAAACTAGAAGTACCTGTATTTTGGAGCAGAAAAATTGTGTCATTCTTAAAATAATTTTTAGATTTATATTCACATTTATTAGGTGACTTTTGAATGATATTTTGAGTAGAATTTGAGACATTTTTAGTAGAATATAATTTTTTTTCTATAAAATCAAAATTTTCAGTAGTAGTACATGTTTCAAAAGCTTCAAAAAATCCTCGTAATTTTCAAGATCACTTCTAGAAAAAATCATTCCTAACATATTTATAAATTATAAAATAGAAAAAAACTTTCAAAAAGATAGATTCAAATTTAGATTCATCATTACAACAGATTTCAGAATTTTTAGATTCAAAATATTCCTCAGAAGACAAGGCTTCATTTTCAAATGAATGTATATTTTTTCAAAGGATCTATATGATGGTTATCTTGAATAGAATTAGTAAATAACTCTGTGGAAAAATAGTTAATCATGGTTACTTGGTGTGTACAATGGTCTTCTACTAGGTGTCTCATTGATTCATTTTTTAAAAAAATTAACCATATTACAACCAAACTCTAAGACAAATTACCTTTATGAAAATTGATTATTTCTTTTGTAGTTTTCTTAAATGGTATTCCTAAAATTAATGTTGCATGTGAACTAAAATGACCATCTTCAATTTCTAGAACATAAAATCAGCAGGGGAAAATAAATATTTTACCCTTACCAACACATCTTCAATAACTCCCATTGGCTTAGTTAAGATCCTATTATCTAGCTAGATGAAAATTAATGATTTCTTGAGCTATATAACTTGCATAGTTGAAAAGATAGAATAAGGGAAAAAATTTATGTCGGCTCTTAAATCTAACATCACATCTTTAAACTAATGATTTCCAATGAACATGGAATATAAAATGTACCTAGATATTTTCAATTAACAGGGAGAGGGTGTTGAATCATGGAAGAAATGTTTCTTCTCAAATTGACTTTCTCACCAGCATTGAACTTTCTTTTGTGAGTACACATATCCTTAAGTAATTTTTTATAAATAGGGATCTATTTCACAACTTCTAACAAAGGGATGTTAACCTAGATTTTTCTAAAAGTTTCAAGTAATTCCTTGTTTATTTCAGTTTCAACATTTTTATTAACATGAGGGTTTCCCAAATGATAAGATGATAGATCCCTATACATTTTAGAATAATAATCAAATTTTTTCTTCCCTTTTTAAGAACCCATTAGGTTTATTAAATTCCCATAATTTATTTCAAGTTTATTTTCTCTCTTCTTATTTGATTTTTCATGTTTATTAGGTTCATAGAAAATAATTTCTATATATGTTTTGATAGGTTATTTAACAACTTCAGTAGGTGGTAAAAACATTTTAGTAGGTTCTTTAATAACTTCAACAAGTGGTAAAAAAACCTCACCATGTTATTTAACAAATTCATCATGTGTTAAAATTATTTCAAGAGGTGGTTTTTCCAATTTTTCGTGTTATTTTACATTTTTTTCAAAAGTTGGAACATTTATTCCAGATTATTGATCAATTTTTTTAGGTTGGGTATTCTGGATCCTAGTTACACTTCTCAAGACTATTGTACTTACATTCTCTCTTCCTCTCAGATTCACTTCGGATTGGGATAGAGAATTAACACTTCCTTGATTCTTCAAACTACAAATTTTAGTTTTCATTTGACCCATTTGTGTTACCATGTTTTGTAGTTGAACTTTTTATTTTTGAGAAATATATTATTTATTTTTAACCATGTCTTCAAGGTGTGAATCATTTCTTTTATTGATTTTTGTTTTTATGTTTTCTTGATTATGAAAGTTTTTAATACTTCCACCTGGTTGATTTCCATATCGATTTTGATTATAACTAGTCCATTAATCAAAATTTTGAGTCCGGAAATTCTGATTTGGTTGATTATTAGGCATAAACCTATTATTTTGTTGGTTTCTCTAGCTTTGGTTGATGTTCTGATTTGATTGAAATTTCCAATATTGACAGTTTTTGTTGGGGAACTGGTTGTTCAGGTACTTCTGGAATAGTTTTCCAGGAAATGTCCCCTTAAAATTTTCATATGTTTCTTCCAGTTGTAGACATTGATCATTAAAATGAGATATGGATGATTAAATTCCACAGTGCATTTTTATGGGATAGATTGGTTTAGGTTGGGGTTGTGAAGGATTAATTTTATTCATCACCAGCTTCATCATACTTGAAAGTTCACTCTTCTAGTTTTCAATTCCTCTATTTTTAGAATTGGAAGTAGTCACTTTTATAGATGACTTAACATTAATAAGGCCCCTAGTACAATTTTTTTTAATTTTAGAACATATTTGAACTTAGTTTTCTAGAATCTATAATATTCTTATCAACTAAATCTTCTTCATTAACAACATTTATCATACTTCTATCCGTAAAGACTAAACCTTCATAAAAATATTAGATAAGGAGCTAGTTACAAATTTGATGATGGGGGAATCTGGAGAACAATTTCTTAAATCTATCCAAATACTCATGGAGATCATCCTATTGAAGTTCCTTAATGCCATAAATATCATTCCTATGAGAGTAATTCATAAAGTTTGTTGTAATAGTAGGTTACCTAGGCCTAACTATGCAGTGATTTTGATTACCATATCATGTATACAAGTTAGATATACATGATGTTTACATACTGTTATGGTGAATACATTTCTGCTTCCACTATTTAATTTTAATGTCCATATATTAGTTGTCATATAAAAATTTTATAAAATATATCATTCTGTAATGAGAACCTGAAGATACTATGACATTAATCTTAAAAATAGGTCATATGGTCTAGATGCATCTTATTAACTGGGCACATAAGATGTTAGACTATCATGTGTTGGGGGATCATGGTCATTGAGACTTCTTCTCATGAAGAGCACACTTAGTGATCTCTTGTAGTGAGATCATGAGGATTGACCCAACAATAGGAACAACATATGTTTTGGGTGTCATTAGATGTTCCTATATATGATCATGTGTAATGGTCTCCAAACTTGAGATCATTGCCAATGTATTCCATTTGATTGCATAATTTGATAAAAGAGAATAACCATCATATTGAAATCATGGTGAGGTATTTTGTGTTGGGTGCATCATTAGTGGCATGACATTGGTTTAATGGTCAATAAAGTATTTGTTGCTTCTAGGTTTAGGAATTTATATATCTATAGCCATGTTGATTATCATGGTAGTAACTTGATAAATCTATAGCCATGGTCGTCTAAGGTAAATCCATCTAATTAGATGAGAAAATAATAAATCCATTAAAGGGTGATGACATGGGTGTGCATCTTGTTTTATGAGATATTTAAAGGCAAAGAGATTATATTACACAATGCGTGTTCATAGGTTGGTTGTTGTTTCTTTGAGAATCCTTATCTCTTTAGGGGCCATGATGGGGTGCTAGATCCCACTATTGGTCCGTAAATGGTATTCACTGCTATCAAGATAAGGGCCTAAAGGGTCACACATAATAGTATATTCACGAACCTTCCCTATCAATTGAATATGAGTTTTCGACATGGTGGGTCCCACCACTATGGTCTAAGATTTTTCAAAGGAGATGTGATCACCAATAAAATAAATAAATTCATATTATTCAAGTTAAGAATAAAGATCATTGATTTTTTTATGAAATGTATTTACAATATTTTAAGTAAATACATACAAATTTAATTGAACAAATATTAGGTTTATATATATTGAAGGTTTAATTAATTTTTGTGGTAACGACGAGTTGCGTTAATGACACATTTATTATCACACAATATATTTATTATATTACAGTAAAGTGAAAATTATATTTATGGTTTAGATTAGTATTTACAATATGTCATTTATAGTGCATTAAGTATTCAGAGGCCGAAGAGGCAATTTTTTTAATGTTCTTATGCACTATATATAGAAGAGGAGATCCTCCCACCAAGGACTATTCATGGTATTTATCTCTCTTCTCCTCTCTCCCATGTTCTAGAGAGAGAGGATTTGGATCCAGGAGCTCAGATCAATCTCTCTCTTAGACATCACAAACAAGGTGATGTGGTGAACATTAGAGCATCAAAGACATCATCAGAACTCCGCGCTAGCACCTGGATTTCAATGATCGGTGATACTGTATATTTTTAAATCATGTGTGGATGATCTAGAGGAATTTGGATTCATATTATTTGAGAAGTGATCTCCAATGATGAGAAGACATCATGCCCAGATTCGGATCTAAACTAGGTATTTTTTTCAGTTTTATTTTTGTGTTTTAAACTCTTCAAATTGGACCCTCAACTTAAATCGAGCAATGATTCACTGATGTCAATGAGTTCATGTCATATGTCAGTGAAATCTTTTAAAATCCCACTTTAGGGGATTCCGTTGCATGTTGGTTACCTTTAATTGGTATCATAGGGATGCGTGAATAATTTAATCCAACCATAAACTAAATCTGCATTAAATTTAATGAAGGGCATCATTATAGTACCAATGTGATAGACGAATTTCCAATCTATCCTCGGATGAACAAACTATGTTCATATGAAATTTAAAATTCAAATTCAAATAACTTTTGGAAGGTTTAAAATTGAAGAAAATATATATAAATATTTTTTGTTTTATACGTGAATGATGACGGAAATTTGAATTCCATCTAAACCAAATGTTCTGACAAAGTTTACGGCCGAAATAGTTTTTTCCGGTGAGTTCCAATGATAATAATATTATAATAACTTTACTATAAAAATATTTTTTTTATCAAACCATAATTGATAGGGTTAAGGATTTTTTTTATATTCGGTGAGCAGGTGTGGAAAAATAAAATTCTATTACAAGGGATGTCTCTTTCCCTGGTCATAAATCAAACACAAAAAAGGGAGTCTTAGATTTTTTCAAAAGTAAACAAAAAAATAAGGAGAAGCCCCGTAGGTCTTCCCATGATCGCCGCTTAAGGTTTCTCACACCGACCCATCGCTTGGACCGACCACACCCCAACTGGAAAGCAGTAGGGCCTTTGCACATCGGCTCCTCCTCCTCCCTGCTCGGACCGCCTGGAGCGACTAAAACCTCGCTCCCCTAGCTAGACTCTCACCTATACATTGGCTATCTGCCTCCGGCTGGTCGACGTTTCTGGCCATTTCTCCTTTCGGTTCAGTTCACACCACCTTTCCATCCCTTATAGGATTCATGAAAGTGGATTGCTTCCTCTTCTATGTCCAGATCCAGTGAGTCTGATGAGGTAACCATGTTGTGAGTTCGTTTGGTACTGATCCTACCTGAAATGGGTTCGGACGAGTCTTCCTTGTCTAGAATGGGTGTGAGCGGACCTGTTTGACCCAGAACAAACCCGAACCAGATAGACATAGCCCGAAGTGGGCCTGCGCAGGTTTATCCTAACCCGCACAGGCCCGACCAGGGTTTCTAGGGCCCAAGTAATTTTAACTTAATAAAAAATTATTTAATTTAAATATGGATGAAAATTAAATTAATTAAATATTAATTTTTGGTTTATAATTTTTTGTGACTTTATTAATTTAATTTGATGTTTAATTAAATTAATTATTTAATTTAATTTTTATTTTTGAAATTAAATTAATTAATGGGATTGAACGGTGTGATAATTGAATTGAAAATAAGAGTACATTTTTTAATTTAATTAAATGCCCTTGATTTTATTTTAATGAAAGTTTAATTTATTATAAATTTATTCATAAATCCATGAGTTAATTTGTATTGACTGATCATGAGCCTGAGACCATCCAATTTATGTTTAGTGTGTTTTATTTATTATTTCATTATTTTATGCTGGTTTGTAATAATTAATTAATAAAATGGAGATCTGCATATCATTAGTGTGTCATTATATGTATAAGGACATGCATGTCCATTTTATAGTTTTATTTTATACTCCTTAGTTCCCCTCACCTATGTGTGAGTATTTTTGTATAACGACAAGATGATCAATGATTCATTTCAGGCCAAGTTATGGAAACACACTAGATAAGAGCTTATGCATTAGATGGGAAGATGCTAATATCCGAGTCGCAAGTTACGTGACTCAAGGTATATCCCCTATGGTCAAGGTAGATCCATTATTCACTAAATAGATCAACCATTATAATTTGATGATTATCAGGTCGTCATTTTATTTTTTTTATGGTTTATTATTTTTATGTGCATGTAGTTAACGCATGAACACATAGAGTAATAATAAACAAGCATGCACATATAAAATTAACATGTGACACAATTGAGTTTTCTATTTCTTACATGGTAAGTTGTGAGTCGATCACATGGTACATTATAAGAGGATATAAAATGATTTCTTTCATCACATAAAAATAATGAAAATACACTCAAAGAAATATTATGTCTAAACCGCCTTCCATCATTCAAATTTGAACCAAACTGGGTGTTTAGGGTGTCGGTCATGCCATAGTTGAGGGTGACTCTTACTACTGAGGAGTTGTTATTGGAGTGGTGGGTTGAATTAAATAAAGTGGTAGTAATGATTATCCATAGCTAACATGCTTTCATTTTTTAGGAAACTATTGAGTAAATCGTGTTATGATTTTAGTAGCTGGGACTTCACTCCACAGATCAAGGAATTGCGAGTTAATGCCTTTGGTCAGCCAAATGCCTACCATGAACCCTCTAATCAGTGACATATCTATATCCTGTAGACTATTAGTGGAGATTCAAGGATCCTTTCCACTAGAATACTCAAGTGATGGAGTATTATGATTCTAGAACAGAGGATTCCTTGAATTCGATAAAACAGTGGGAGACATTTAATGATTTAATTATTTAATCAAAATGACTAAATTGGTAATCCAGATAAAAAGTACTAATATGATATAATTTATTTGTAAAAATGGAATGTTATACCAAAATATAAACTATGATAAATAATGGAGAAATAAAAATTCCACATCGTCATGAGTATCCAAGAATAGTACGAGCGCTTGTGCATAGTACTATGATATAGGAAACTCAAGGTGCCAGTGTCCCCAACACCTATTAAGTCACTTCTAGAAGAAAGGGTGAGAAATATCTCACAAGGAGACTCATTTATATAGCATATACTAGTTATGAAATTATTATTTCATCAACGTTTGGTGTTTGTTGCAGTATCCACATCTGGATATGGATGATACGACATAAAGTCTCATCTCTGAGTGGTTAATACGATGTAATGATATGAATAGGTAATGGTTACACTAGATCTATGTAAATTGAAAGGAAGGTTATGATATTTCAATACATCATATTATAAGATCATTTCACCACTATACACAAGTCTTGTTTAAAGTTACAAAATGAACAAGTATTGAGTAAACTCTTTATTACCTATTTAGGTTAGGATCTCCAAGTAAATAAGAATACCAAAGATAAATTAATATTTAATTCTTATAGAGAATAAATTCAAAGAAAAGGCAAAAATTCCAAAGGAATGTAATTCCAAGGGAACATTTGAAACGTCCTTCAATGTAATATTTATTAACTGGCAGTTATTTTTCTTGAAAATTATAAAATAATACCATGGAATTCTAATCGCAATAAACTGAAATTAAAGAAGCAAGTTACTGCTTCTTCTTTAGGAATATTCATCTATGTAATGTTTCAGTTTTATTTCTTGGGTATTCAATACAATATGATTATCACCTATGTCTATTGACATACATAAATCAAGTTAGTATAGAAATATTACTAGAAGTCATGTGTATTCATCAAGTGCATAAGAAAGGGTGATACCTAGGCCAAAGGTGAGAAGTACACGACTTCTTTGTTTCCAAGTGAAAGATTCATGTAGAACTATTATTGAGTACTACCAAAAAATTTATCTCATGTGTCCTCTGGACACAAGGAGACATTATTCTTGGTATCATAATGAATATTGTTTTTGGTAGTTAATATTCAATCAATAGTTCAGTTATACAAGAATCATAAGTAAAAATAGGTGAATTTAAATTTTAAGTCTTATATCTAACTGTGGAATGATAATTATTTTTCTAAATAAAAATAAAATTGTACATCAATTTATGACCTTGTTTGGTATTTAGGCTCAGTAAATCTATACACACTTAGTATTATTGATGGCTTTAGTATAAACAAAGAAACCTTTAGAAATAAAGTTATTCCACAAAGATTTCAGAATTAGTTTGGCAATATAGCTTGAACTATTCCAAGAATAAGCTAGAGGTATATATACTTCATAAGTTTCCTTTATGTAATTAAGGACTGGTAAAGTGATGTATGTACATGATCAGGATATATGAGTTGCTTTTAACAAGAAAGCTAAAGAATATATTGGATATGAAATCATCAATCAAGATAATGTAGCGTGGAGTAATTCCTAAATGCACATTAACTTATTTACATCACGAAATTGATGTTAATAAGGAAGATCTATGATTAAGTATTACATGTTAATATTGATAAAAAACGTAGCATGAAGTAATTCCAAAATGCACATTTTTTAAATCATGGTTATGATGTATGGAGTATCATTGTTGATAATTCCAAAAACATCCATTATATTTCATGATGTGGTTTCCAAAAATTGTGATGTCCCATAACCATATGCCAACTACATATAACTAATGGATATCATAATAGTTGTATTATGATTGTAATACATTATGTCATAAGGACATGTGTTTGGATTCATAGAGTTTGTTAGGACATAAACAAACTTTCCTCAAGTACATACACATTGTGCATCAATTGTAATTGTTCTAATAGTTTCTTAGGATATTACATAAATCCCTAAGATAGAAAATTCTTTGTCAAGTGATATACTAAAATTTATTTTAAGGGTGACCATCTCTCATTGAGATAGAGGGAGCCACATTTACTTGGTTTTATTCAATGCTTAACATGAACATGTAGTTGGCATAAGAACTAGTTCCACAAGTTAATGTGAAGCAGGAATGTTCTAGAGACACATACTATGTAAGAAGGATAAAACCAAGGTGATGGTTTCTGTATTCACTGCGGTCAGCGATCTATTATTCATTGTGAATAATATTTCCTAGAAGTATGTAGTGTATGGAAATCAGATGATATTGATAAGACTAGTTAAAATTCAATAATGGATTCCATGTATCAAAGTGAAAAGGGGATTAATATTTTGAATACTTCGGTGGGTATTCAAGTGAGTTGATACATGGATGCTATGAGAGTATTACCAATAATGCTATATTGGTTATACCAAGTCGGTATGCCAAAATTCTTTATAATTTTACTTTTCATAGATATTTTCTATGATCATATTTTGTATCATTACATTTCATGACCACCAAACATGGAAGGTGTCTTTACATCACAACCAAAAGGGATGGTCACGTTACATAATACTAATAAAGGTTGTAAGCTAATAAAATCATATTTAAGATTAAATTAAGTAACGATATCATAGAATATTTATTTGGAATGAATTTTTTCCATGTGTCTATCCGATGTTAGTGGGAACTCCATGGTTTTCCAAGTAAAATATGTTTGGAGACATACGAAAAAACTGACTGGTCTTTAAGTTAGTTATGACAAGGATGAAATTTATTCTCTAGTGGTTGAATTAATGTAGCAATATATGTCCTAGGTAACATGATCTAATGTGGTAGATCTAATTTTTTCTTGGACCTAGTCAACCATATATATAGTTACATGGTATTAAAAAATATAGTCTAGAATAATTCAATAGAGAATTGTAACCAACACCACATGGAAAAATCTCTCCAGGTTGACATGTTCGGGACATAGGAGGAGATAAATGTGGTGAGTTTATGTCCATAGGCTTATGCGATTGATCAATAAAATATGCCATGATATGCACAAAAATTGATATTTCCAAGATATACTTTATAGTAGGCAAATATCAGTTATATCCAGAAAAACTGTAAGGGAAGTAGTCAGAATTATCCATTTGTACTTCACCAAGTACAAAAGATATATACCTGGTAAGTGGAGAAGAAAGGATATTATTTTTCATGGGACACTAAATAGTCTTCCTTAGAGAATTGAAATCTAATATCACATGTAGGATAAGGTCACTACAACAACCGCAGCCCTTAGCGGCGGTTTTTTTCCCATTTAGCAGCGGTTTAAACCGCCGCTAAACTTGGCGTCGACAATCTTTTAGCGGCGGTTTTTTCTATTTTGCGGTGGTTTAAAAAATGTGTCGTAGATGCCTCATTTCCCGGAGGTTTCTCTCCATTTAGTGGCAGTTTTATGGGTCTGCCACATTTTTTTATTTGCGGCGGTTTTAACCGCTGCAAAATTATGCCGTTTGATGCGCCTATTTTGCGGCGGTTTTAACCGTCGCTAAATGCTCAACTGGAAAAAAAATTTGGTTCTACTGCACCACTACCCTGAAAAATAAATCAAACCAGAATATAGAGATCACCTAGGTTTCATGGGGATCTCGACCCCCTTCTTGGTAGTGTAGGATAGCGGTATAATAAATAGAGAAACAACATACAATAATTAAAAAAACAATAAATGAAAGAGAAAGCATTGGATGAATAATATAAACTAAATATAAAAGGCCAATGACAATTTACAACCATGAATTCATGTCCAGATGAAGATAAAAAACTAAAAAATAGTATACATATAGAAGGTAGCATGATACACATATCACAACCTAAACCACAATTACTTCCTCTATGAAATCCCGTGTTTACCACAAGCACATTCACATAAGCCCATACCTGACTTTCAATGAAATTTCTTAGTCATTCCATCACCTAACCATTTAATACATTGTTCCCCAGCATGAACAAGGGTGGAACCTAGATCCATCCCACTATAATCATTACCCATTAAACATCACCTTTGAGTCCGATGATAAGTTTGGGATAAAATAAGATCATCAAGTTAGAGTCCAAGTAACTATCCCTAGGTAGTGCATACTCCAAGTTTACAAGTGAGATATTGGTAAAAGACCAAAACATCCACATAAGATCATTGACTGAGCCTAGAATGACACTCATCTAGTGATCAAGTCAAAGGAAACGGTTGGTGTCCAAAAGTCTGTCCAAGGCATTCCTACACAGGAACTTAGGTATCACACAAGAACTAACCATGCCTCAATAAAAACCATGCATCCCTCATGAAACATTGATAAAATCTATTTATCGCCTCTAAGACACTTCCATCACTTCTACTACCTAGAAGGACATTTTTACTATATCTGACACGATGTTCCCCAAATTAGGATGTCCAAGTCATGAAAAGAAGAGATAGACCAACTGCTCATAAGAGAACTAGGTTAGATTCACCTTAATCGCACATGTGACACTTATCTGATTCACACTCACAAACTCCATAACACTTGTCATAAAAGATGAAACCAACCCGACCAGCGTGTCAGAACACCCAATCCATTTATGAATCGAGCTTACACAATGGGGCTACCTGAATGCTGCTATATAGTAGAAATGGTATTAATATAGGTTACATATATGGAAATGTTTGGTGGCAACTATGTGCCATAAATGTTACATATACAAACCAACCGTTATCATACTTGTTCAACACATCAACAATACTACTACTCATCATCTGATGCTGCATCGTCACCCTCTCCACCTTCATCTCCACCACCTGCTGCCACCTGTAAGAACATTATATTGAAAATTAAATATTGTTGCATATTTATAATAAAACTTAAAACCAATAAAAGTTTGCAAACTAAATGATTTTGATTTTTTTGTGATTTACCTGCTCAGCACTACCCGATGCACTACCACCGGGGGCATATCTGCTCATATACTGACGAATTTCAAGAAACTCTTTCTGCAAACCAGATATCTGATCCCCCTGCTGGTGAACTGTGTTTCGTAGAGAAGACATCTCCCTCTGAGCATCTTCAGGTATGAAATGACTATAAGAAGGAGTATATGTAGTCGAAATCCCTGATGGAATGTGAAAGACCTCAGATGGTACAGGTCCCAAACCCATCCCGCGCACTCTACCAGGATGCTCCTTCCCAAGGACTTTACCAACAGGGTCATCCTGGGAGACTGAGTAGGATTGCCCAGGATTGGCAACCCATATTTCTTTAATTTTTACCTATAAATCAAATATCAATATATATTAACACAGTAAAAACTGATAATAAGTTATTATAATAAATAATTGACTTCATACCCCAACTTCTCTGGCAGGTTCATTAAAAAAAATTCCATCTGTTTTTTTATGAACATCCAGCCACAGTTCTGTTCGGGATGCGTCATGCCCTAAACTCTGTGACTGCATTAAACAAAGATAAATCAACAATTAAATATGTTAAATAGATAATATTATCTTATAAATATTTAAACTAATTAAAAGATTACGAATGACATTCGTCTTCTTGAAAAGCTTTTTGAACCCGCAGTGTGCGGGATGACCTGCTTTTCCCGGTTTGAAGCATTTTGTCTTGAGAGATCCTGAAATAAATAAAATTCAATTTAACCGTATTGTATTCAATGTCTATCTCCTCTTCATGTACATGTATAAATGTAAAATGAGGATAATATAATAATATATATTTCAATACCATCCGCTTCTCATCACGATGTCTATCGACTAAAACCTTCCACTATTCTTTCGGTACCCCACTGGGTAGCTTCTCATACATCTGCTTCAAGGTCAACGAAGTATCGTTGACATCACACCACAACCTCCATTTTAAATCTTTCCATTTTTCCCAAGATTTTTCAATGTCCATTTCCGTGCTATCACATCAGCAACGGTAAAGTGGAAGAACATCTATATACAGAAATTCATTTTGAATATATTAGTAACATGACATTCAATTAAACCATAAAGTAATAAAATTACCTTTATCTGAGAATCATAAACTTCATTTTTCCAGTTTGGAGGCATATGTCTCCAATCATCATATGAAATAGGCAGGGAAATGGACTCCGCTGCCAGCTGACCTATAATCTGACCAAGTAAACCTGCGGCATCATCCGTCGGGACCCCATAAGAATCAAATGGCACCACTATCTTCTCACCATGAATGTTCCAAACATCAGAACTTTTTATGTGTTTTTCCACGGTTGCATTGTTTTCATCTTCAATGAGCAAAAAATTACTATAAACAAAATGCAATAAATTTATTTAATTAAAATTTGTACCTATGACTGTGACCCTCCAGAATGTCCGTGATGAACTGGAAGGGGCGTGTCGCTGCCCCATTGCTGAGGCTCCTGTAGGGGGAGGCGATGACTCATCATCTAATGAGGCATCCACTGATGGTGTTAGAGATGGTGCAGGGGGAGATGATGAAGGGATGTAGGCAGCTGCTGCCTCAGATGTTGTGGGGACAGACGGATCGTCATCTGTCGCAGAAGTAGAAGGAATGGTGTACCGCTTCTTCCTTGGCATTCCTATCATTTAATCAAATAAAATTAAGTTCAGAATATATATTTCAAAAAATTTATGCAGAAAGAAAAATTAAAAATTATAATAGATGACCAGTACTAACAAACAAAATATATATAACAATGATAATTAATGACTAAAGAAATGAAACAAGTGGTTGCTGAATGAATAAATAATTGTACATACAATCATTTTCCCCTTCAATCATGTCGGTTTCCTGCTCCATTGCTTCATCCACTTCATTCATCCTTGCTAGACTAATATTTTCAATATCATGATGGACAAATAATTCTGCTTCCTGTTGTTGATGAAATTCAATTGCAGAGGTCAAATCTTCCACTTCATCACCCATATCATACAAATCTCTTTGTATTACGTGAGTAACTACACTCCATCCTTCATCCACAACATCATTCACATAATATACCATTTTTGCCTGCGATGCTAAGATATATGGATCATGTAGTTCATGATCACCAACATCCATCAAGCGAGAGAAGTTTACAGAAGTAATTGCAAGGAATCTCTTTTAACACCTCTGATAATATCGACCCATTTGCATTTGAATAAAACAACAGAAAAATTCCCGTGGTAGTTTAATTCAATAATATCATGCAGCTTTCCATAGTATTCCACTTCAGAAAATGTAAATATACCACTATTCTGTGTTTTCAAACCCACTTATCGATCGACTGTATGAAATCTAAAACCATTCACATTATAAGCGCCGAACTTTCTAACTTGTTTTATAGGACCTCTAGCAAGAAACATCAAATCTTCTGACAAGTTTGCTCGAGTATCAGTATTCATGATCTAAAAAAAATAACATATTTGCAAATTGTATGTGTCAAACTAATATTCGTATTTATTGCAATATTTATAAACTTACACTTCGTGCAAACCATTCTACCATCTCTTTATTCACATCTTTCGTTATATCTTTTTCATTTCGTGTTTGGCCTCTCATTCGTCTCTTTGTTTGTATCCTCAACTCTTCAATAAATGGATCTGCAATTTCACTATTCATCAGCACATATCTATGTGCCTGTAATAATTCCAATTCTGTTAGTGTCGCGTATGAGGTCCTCCCAACTGATTAGCCAATAGCAGGAAATATTTTTGATTTCTGATGCATTTGATAATGAGTTGATGTGTCGTCAACACGTCCAACTCGATTAAATCTTGTCTCAATATCATCAAAATATCTGGAACAAAAGGTGAGACACTCCTCGGCCAAATAACCTTCAACAATAGAGCCTTCTGGTTGAGCTTTATTTCTCACGTATGCTTTCAAATTCCCAAGATATCTGTGAAAAATAATAATAATATTATGCATTTATTTAAATGAAAAAAATTGTTTACTTAACTGGAAACATATAAATAAAATACCTCTCAATTGGATACATCCATCGATAATGAACGGGGCCTCCTAATTTAGCTTCGTCAACCAAATGCACAGTTAAATGCATCATGACAGTAAAAAACGATGGAGGAAAGATCATCTCCATTGCACAAAGGGTCAATACAAACCTCTCCTGTAGGTTGTCAAGCTGAAATGGATGTAGAGATTTCTCACATAATTTCCTGAAAAATGTGCAGAATTGGAGTACAACAGCAGTAACTTTTTCAGGTAATAATGTACGCAATGCCAATGGTAGTAACTGTTGTAACAAAATATGTGAATCGTGACTTTTCAATCCATATAACTTACGATTCTTCAAGTCAACACACCTCGATATGTTACTTGAATACCCATCAGATACCTTCACATTCTTTAAAATTTGAAGGAACGTATCTTTATCCCTATTTTTCATTGAAAAAATGACCGGAGCATACTTTTCATTCTCATCTGGCCAGAGATCAAGTTTTATGTTCATTACTTGTAAGTCTTTGCGAGCATTGAGATGATCCTTCGACTTTCCATGCTCATTAAGTAATGTGAAAATCAAATTATCACATACATTCTTTTCAATATGCATCACATCAAGATTGTGGTGCAAAGAATTAAATTCCCAATACAGAAGTTTGAAGAATATACTTTTTTTCTTCCATTGTTGCGTTCTGATTTCACTTGATGATGCACTTCGCACTCGTTTTCCGCTATCATTCAAATGATGAACCTTCCCAAATTCTGTTTTAACATTTTCAAGTTGTGTCAATATTTCAGAACCGGTTAACAACTTTGGAGGTGGTCTACGATCAATGGAACCATTTAATTTTGATTTGTTCAGCCGAAATCTATGAGATGCATCAAGAAATATTCGATGGCAGAAGAAGCACCATTTTCTACTGTGAGGTAGCCGCTAGGGCTCGAAATCAAAGTTACAAATGGGACAAGCCAAACCCGTATAAGTTTTCCAACCAGATAAATTCCCAAGCCCAAGGAAGTCACTAATGGTCCACATTAAAGCAGCATGCATTTTGAACATTGTTTTAGAAGAAACATCAAATGTCTCAACACCGTCGCTCCATAACTCCTGCAATTCTTCAATCAAAGGCTGCAGGTATACATCAATATCATTTCCAGGCATTTGTTTTCCAGGAATAATCATCGAAATGATAAAAGATGTTTGTTGCATACACATCCACGGAGGCAGATTATAAGGGATCAAAACAACTGGCCAAATGCTATAACTCGTACTCAAAGTCCCAAATGGGTTGAATCCATCGGCAGCCAATCCCAATCGAACATTCCTAGAATCAGCTGAGAAATCTGGATGTAATGAATCAAATGTCTTCCACGATTGGGAATCTCGTGGATGTCTCATTAACCCATCATTGTTATTATCTACAGCATGCCACTTCATGTGTTCGGCGGTTTTTGATGACATGAATAATCTTTGCAATCGAGGCTTCAAAGGAAAGTAACGCAAAACTTTTTCAGGTGTGTTCCTTTTCTTCTTCTCCATGAAATTATGTTCATTTATACTTCCAACATTACCCTTTGACTTCCATCTAGAAGAAGAACATTTCTTACAATTATGTCTACTTGAATCCTCTCCCCAGTAAAGCATACAATCATTGGGACACGCATGCATTTTTGTATAATTCAGACCAAGCTTGTTTACAACTTTTTTCATCTCATAAAATGATTCTGGGATTTTTGCTTCAGGAAATGCATCATGAATCAATTCCAATAACATAGACATTGCCTTATTTGTAATTCCACAAAGACATTTGATATGGTACAACTTCAGCAGAAATGAAAGCTTTGAATATTTCAAACACCCACTATACAACTCTTGATTTCCATCGTCAACTAAATCATGAAACACATTTTCCTCACTGAAGTTTTCCCTTACGTTTGGCTCCATAGAATCAAGAGGAGGATCCAATGATATGTTACAATCTTGATCTTCTTGTGTTACAGTCTCAGAAACATCACTTGTCACGTTGCAATTTGTAGCATCATCTTCTGGTTGTTCTGATATGTTTTGATGCTCATAGTGGTGTCTTGTAGTGCCGAATTCATCATTTATGAGGTTTTTCATTTCATTTTCCATTGGCGACAAACTTGGGACCTCATTCTGTGGATTAACATCAGTCCTCAATCTTTCTGTATTGTTTGATTCTCCATGCCAAATAAAACACAAATATTGATCAAGGAATTGCTTCAGTATTAAATGTTCATAAACATCATCCCTCTTTAACCATGTTCTAAATTTACATTTAGGACATGGAAATCTTATTATCCCTTCAACGGATCGATTAGAAATTGCAAAATCTAAAAACTCATTCAAACCCTTAACATATTGAGGTGTGTTCCTCGGTAATGTGATCCAGCTTTTATCCATGTATATCACAATGTGCCTACACAAAAATATACGATAGTGTAAGATTACAGAAACATAATATAATAAAGATGAACCATTTATCATAATGTATGCATAATATAATAAAGATGATTCATTGATCACATTTACCACTTCAGACCAACAGAACAAGTCTGGTCCATAGGAGACAGCGTCAACACCTCATTGAGGAGCAATAAGAATATTGGGCAACACACTTATCATAACACTATCGATCACACATTTATGTTGCCTCAAACAACACCCCATTGATGTGTGATCGAAACTGATCATAATGCATTTTAAACCTGAGACATTATGTGATTGTTTAGGATTGACCTTAGATGTCCTCCAAGAGGAATGATGTTTCTGAATGGTTTCATGCACAACCAACTATAAAGAGGGCCACTATGCTCACTTTATTCATCGAAGTGTCACCTCTCTAGGTTTGAGTATTATAAGTCAGACATTTATAATCATGTCTTCAACCATAGACATATAAAGAACCAGTTTTTTATTCAAGGGTTGTCTTAGACATTGAAACATTATTAAAACCAATAACGTGGAACCTGAAACCAGTCTGAAGATTGACATTCATTCCTCAAATACAAATAAGAACTCTCATTCCAGTAGATTAAACCTTCTAGGAATGTTTCTCGTCATCCTTTTTACAATAATTGATAAAATAAATTCACACTATTCTTTCCAAAGTTACACTGGAACAATGAATTAAAAATTCTCGATACAAAATGGATTAAAATAAAATAATAATGATAACACTTGAATATTGGGTTCCCTTTCAAATTTTGATAAATATATTTCTCCTTGAGCCTTAAAGATAAGATAAATATTATAAGTTATCTTCTTAGAAAACATTAACATTGATAATCACAATCAAAACTACTAATATTTCTCACTTTTAATCTTCTAAATATTATTCATTATGAAAATTATTACCATAGCTTCTCAAATTTGATTCACGGTACTACAACAAAAATAATATATTAAATTTTTTTTATTGATCTATAAAATTCATGCTATTATAATATACTACACTTTTCTAAACACCTCAATCACATATTTCAATCTTTCGTACATGTACTTTTCATAAAAATTAATTCACATAACCCCTACATGTAGTATACACTTTTCATATAAAAACATATTTAAATTAATTTTCATAGGAACAATGCTTTACGGAGTAATCGAGTTTCTCAATCATGATGCTTTTCATAGTATTTAACATACATATTTAGACTCAATGAGTGAAATGATGGGGTTTTCTTTTAATGATATCAACAATCTCTTATCGATAATTCGTAATAATGCTTAACAGATGAATCATAGTGTATTTATAGGCTATATTACTTGTGATTAACACATGTTAGTCCAAAAAATTTGGTTTAACCAATAATATAAGGCATCACTAAAAAAATATGTTTCCATTGATTCATGTACTATATGATGGAAAAATCTAATTGTATAAAAATATTTTCTTGGAAACAATATTATAAAAAATATTAATTGAAATGGATTTTTAATATGATACCTTTAAATAAAATTATGGAAACCAATACTAACATGGAATTTTCATTCAAAAAATGTAACCTCATTCTCATAATTACTTCTCATTGAATCTTGACAAAGATTCATGTTAAACTATAATTAATGGTATGTGTTCCTCTTTACTAAACCATTTCTTCATTGGGGGACCTCATCATTACCTCACATAGGTTTTTTACATTAAAATATTATGTTTGTGTAGAAATGATGTCACTTTCCTTCAAATGATGTGAAGTATGTTCATGTTCTATTAATAATATCCATTCCCAAATCTTCCCCAATACCAACTTTGTATCTTAACAAAATCCTATTCATTGTATTTGAAATTATATACTTACCAGATTTTAAAGGCTTCAATTTTATTCTGATGATATTTCATGGGGTTTGAATTTGAATACAGTCTAAAAAATGAAAACCCTATATTGAAGGTTGAGGATAATAGGAATTTATATTCAGTGTTGTTGATCAGATAAATCATATAGAGTATTCTATTTTCATAACATTTTAAGTGGAGGAACAATTCCCCACATTAAATTTGACCCAAATCATTTTTTATCATTGGAGGTTTTTTTATAATAAGAATGTTCGTTCCTTATACCCTATAACCATAACACTGGGGTTGGCTCCTAAACATAGTTACAAACTCTATCACCTATTTGTTCAACCCCACATATATTCTAATCCTTACATGCCACATGGGTGCACCATATACTAGTTATGTTTCTCTAAATTTGGAAATTATCCATGAAATTTCCATTGAGTTGGCATGCTAACTTTATGATATATTAGGCTATCTTGGGCTGTTGGCATTGCATTGGAAAAAATGTTTTAGAAAAACTCTATAAAAAACATAGTAAAACTTCATTATTATATTATTCTAAACCCTCAAATAAGTCAATTAAAATAATCTCAAAATAATCCTTCTTCAATTATCAAAATAATTATTAATCAAAACATCACCCACATTTATATTCAACACTTTTCTACTGACAATGTGCTCTTAATAAATCTCATGAAATGATCCTTAAGATCAGTTCAAAAGGCATCATAATACATGTCAGAAATTCAATGTAATTAAAAAAATTTAAACAGTTAGTTGAAATTAAGGACAACATCATCAACAAATCAAATGGTTATTTACCACACAAAGCAGGTGTGGGGGGTCGCCGAAGGCCGCGGGGGGCATGGGGAGTCGCCGGCAGCGCGAGGAGGTGGGGAGTCGCCGGCCGCGAGGGCGCGGGGGGCGTGGGGAGTCGCCAGCCGCGGGGGGCGTGGGAAGTCACCGGCAGCGCGAGGGCGTGGGGAGTCGCCGGCAGCGCGAGGGCGCGGGGGGCGTGGGGAGTCGCCGGCCGCGGGCAGCGCGGGGGGTGGGGAGTTGCCGGCAGCGCAGGGGTTAGGGATAGCGAAGGGGAAGGGGGAAAGGGGCGGCGACTATGTAAAATAAATCGGGTTTCGGGGCGGTTTATTAAAAACCGCCGCGAAACCTTCACCGAAAAAGGTTTAGCGGCGGTTTTGTGAACCGCCGCCACAAAACCGCCGCTAAAACATGTTTTTTTTGTAGTGGGTGATGATAAAATCAAGTTCATATAATCTACTAGTATCCATACCTACAAATACCGAGTACGTTGAAACTTTTGAGGCGGTTAAGAAGCAGTTCTTAAATGCAATGATTTTTTCTAGTTCTTGGAATCACACCTAGTAAGTAATGTTTTATCATTATGAAAATTAAATTACTGGTACTAGACAAGATGTCAAGTTTTGAAAGTGAAAAAAAGGGATATACTTAGGGAAATAATCTCTTGAGAAATTTTACTCAAGGAGATGTGGTCGCAAATAAAAAAATTACTACACGGTGGAATCATGGAAGACTGAGCAGCTAAATCCGTGACTCAGAAGACACATGATCTTGATCATGTGAGAGATAACAAGTGTGGATAGTAAGTTGGATCTAGTACAATTGGGAGTGTTGTAATAGTGGGTTCCCTAGACCCAACTATGCAGTGTTTTTGATTACCATATCATTTTTACAATTTATATATACATGATATTTACTTATTGTTATAGTGAAGATATTTTTGTGTACTATTTAATGATAACTTCCATATATTAGTTGTCATATCGAATGGTCATAGAAGATCCCTTGCTATAATGAGAACCTCAAGATACTATGACATTAATCTTAAATATAGATTCTATAGTCTAGATGCATCTTAAGGACTTGACACAATATATGTTAAATATCAAGTAATGGGGGATCATAAGCATTGAGACTTCTTATCATGAATTTCAAACTTAGTGATCTATAGTAGTGAGATTATGAGGATAGACCTTCCAATAGGACACCACATGTTTTGGGTTTCATTGGATGTTCTTATCTATTATCAAGTGTAATCGTCTCCTAACATGATATCATTTCCAATGTATTCCATTTGATTGTGTACATTGATGCAAGATAAAAACCATGATACTGAATTTGTGGCAAGGTATTTTGTGTTGCGTGGGTCATTGGTGGTATAACATTGGTTGAATGGTCAAGAAATGATTTTTTGCTTCTAGGTTTAGGAAGTTATATATCTCCGACCATGTTGATTAGTAGGGTAGTACATTGATAAATCAATGGCCATGGTCATCCAAGGTAAATCCGTCTAGTTAGATAAAAAAATAATAAATCAAAAAGGGTGATGACATGGGTGTGCGTCCTAATTTATGAGATATTTAATGACAAAGAGATTATATTACACGGTGTGTGTTCATAGGTTGGTTTTCACTGTTGTGATAATCCTTATCTCTTTAAGGGCCATGATGGGTTGCTAGATCCCACTTTTGGTAAGTGAATGGTATTCACTTCTATCGAGATTAAGGCCTAGAGGGTCACACACAATAGAATATTCAATAATCTTACCAATTTAGTTGAATAAGAGTTTTGGAAATAATGGGCCCACCGCAAGGGTCTAGGATTTTTTCAAAGAGATACAATCACCAATGAAATAAATATATTCATATTATTCATGTTAATAATAATGATAATTGAAGTTATTTATTAAATTTATTTACCATATTTAATGTAAATGCATGAAAAATTAATTGAACAAATTTTAGTTTTCCTTATATTCAAGGTGCAATTAATTTTTGTGGGAATGAAGAGTCGATTTAATGACTCATTTATTATCATGTAATATATTTATTATATTACAGGAAGGTGATAACAATATTTATGACCCAGATCAGTAGTCATAATATATTTTTTATAGTGCGTTAAGTATTCGTGGTCCAGAGAGTTAATTCGAGTTAATTTGATTTAGCACTATATATAGAAGAGGAGAGCCTTTGTGGGGTCCTGATTTTTTTTCAAAAGGAATGTAAATACTCCCAATTTTTTTGAAAAGGAATGAAAACAAATTGTACGAAGTATTTAGAGAAAATTATTGAAGAATAAAAATTTGGAAAAGGAAAATAATTTTTCCATGTACTGAATCTTGTGAATGGCTTGCAGAAGGCATCACCCATAAACCAAGTAGTAATAGGAATGAAAATAAAGACACCAGTCTCTGCCAACTGCATTGTTGGAGAAATAGTGGCAGAGAATTTTTTCCCTGCTTAGTGCTACCGTGAACTATGTCATTGGTGAAATAATGGTGAAGAATTCATCCCCCATGAATCGTGTCGTTGGAGAAATGGAGGCGGAGAAACTCACCCTCGTAGACCGTCCCTGCAAACTCAATATTTTGAGGATGAGGAAAAGCAAGAAACACACCGTGAACAAGATGAAGTCATTCGTAGGATTGATTCAGTGATTTTCTCCACTATGAACTGAAAACCCATGGGCCTTTCTTGACCATGTCATCCATGGTCCGGGTGATCTCCCCTTGGCCTTTCATAAAATGTGTCATAAAATATATAGATACAGCTTCCTCGACACTTTATAAAAGGACCCTGATGGGAACTAAGAAAAAGGGAAGATTTCAGAGTATTGGATGGACTTTTGAGATGGATTTCTAAAAATATTTATCGACAAGGAACATATCCCTTCTGATGAATCCCTACAGGTATAAACTTACCACATAGATAAAAAATAAATAAGAAAACAAAATAATTGGCAGACTGTGAACTACATCTCATACACAGATGAAATTCCCACAAGGCACTGAACCAATTTCCCTTCCCCACTCTACTGCCCAGTGAAGCACAAGGCTATGCAGGTGTAACCCTATGACTCATAGCACCACGATATGTAGACGGAACTTGGTGCCATGTAGCATTATGCTACGAGGTCAAAATCTCGTCCCACGTATCGAAGCAGTATGCATACTGCATACATATCCACATACTATCACGGTGCATAGATGGTCCCTCCACCAGTATAGAAACACGCTATATGGGGAAGCCCCACCCCACATGAATAAACAGTATGAGGAATGCGGTGCCCTCAGATGTTATACTCTATAGCTTCGATCATCACCTTCCACTTCTGCCACCTCATATACAATCCCTCTGCAAACTAGTCCAACTACATTAGGCCAAAGCCTCTCTCAAATCCATCAGACCTATATGATAAAACCATCAGGTGAATTAGTTTTCCCTTTTGATTTTACATACCCAGGGTAAGAGGAGTCGCGTTGGTAATCTATGAAATAGTGCAGACCCCTGGAATTTCCATAAGTTTACATTCTCATGGTAACTCGGGGTCCAACATTTAGATAATGACGTGAACTTCCCCATTCCATTTATCAAGGGTAATCAGTGGCCTTTCACTTTGATAAGTGTCAGTGATATCATAGAGAAATCACAATTGTTTTTCCCTTTGACAAGAAGAAACATTCATCCCATTTACCAGAACCAAATTCAGGGCACTCCCACTGAGGAAGGCCCCTTTCTTTTCTTGTAGGAGGTTTCATTAGTGCTCCGCTTTGCCTCCTCCCAAGGAATACTTGGATAGGTTAATTTGACTATCCATGGAATGAAAACAAAGGGGAAATATCGACATGTTCAAACCCCACCTCTCTCTATCCCTTTGGGCTCCAATACCATCTATCAATAGATGATGTGGGATGTGAAATCTTTAGATACACTCCCTTCTATTTTTTCTCACACAGATCACAACTCACATGGTCTTAGAGGCTGGTAGTGATCATGACATTAGAATAACCCCAAAGCATGGGCCTCCTAGAAGGTGTAATCCTAAAATGCAATAAAATATGGGAACTTTGATTCCTGCTCTGATCAGGATACGTAGGATGCCTGCCTAAGGCCTGAGATCAAGAGCCATTCTCCTTAGAAGTCAATCCCATTAAAATTCCCCCAAAATCACTATGGAATCCTCTACAGAAGTAATCCCTTACTTATTTCTCTCAAATGGGAAGCACACATGTGTAAGCCTCAATCATGCCCCAAAAACGGGCCAAATATATGGTGTAAGCCCCAAATCAAACCAAATTATGAGGGTTTGGATTAACGACTAATTGGGATAGATAGGAAGCCTCCCTAATATAAGGCCCCGACCTTAAACCTTACTTAATATTGAATTAAATGAATACATCACATTGAGGATCTTTTCAGGTTTAGAGTTTTAGAGAATTATGACATAACTATTACATCTCAAAATATTACAAAGTAGAAACTTCTACTAAGTTTCCATAAAATAAAAACACTTAAAAAAACATGTCTAGTTCCATGTTTTAGGTAGCATGACTTTCCCTTGATCCCATCCCTGACCCTATTCCATGTTAAGTCCTGTGAAAAACATTTCAAAAACTTGGGATGAGCATAAAAAAATCAGTAAGGGATACACAAAGAATGAAAACTGTTAGTTTTTCAAAACAACAAGTAAAACATGTATACTTTATCAAAGTAATACTTTTCACCTTTTAGAAGTAGTAAAAACTCTTCGCTGAATAAAAGTTCATTACTTAACCTTCTATAACCAAAATATTACAATAAAACTCATATAAAGATCACATAACATATAAAGGTAACTTGGGATATAAACATACTTAAGTGGAATAACCATAAGGTCAACTTCCACACATATCACTTAATGGAATAGCCATTCAGCCAACTTCCATACATACTTAATGGAATAGCCAAACGGCCGACTTCCATACCCAATGCATTGGAGGTTATAACGTAACCACCCATCCTAGTATTCACAGCACCACCTGTCATATGGTTTATCACGTAACCACCCGTCAAATGACCAAGTACCATTATAAAAGTCATAAGACATAAAACTAATTTAATGGAAAGAAAACATTTCCACACTTTGATCACAATATATATCACTAAAATATATTGACATAACAAATCCATTATAAAAACCATTTTCAATACCAAAATAAATAAAAGAGTATATGGTATTTATTTCATTTTAAATAAAACATTACGGCTTGTTCAGGAAGCCAAAGACCAAATAATACTCATGGCGGCGGAAAAGGTCGTTGTCACCGCGTACGTTAAAAGAAACATTCCATTTTTTCATTTTGTAAAATGCTTCATAGAAAAAGATTCCTTTTGTATAAAAGTAAAAGTCAAAGGGTTTTATACACCGTATAAAAGAAAGTTGTGTATAAAACAAAATATGCCTCAATGAAAGGAGATTGAGATGAAGTCCCTTACAAAGATGGTGTCCTTGGTTTAAGGATAAATCAATTGAATAATTATGTGTGAAAAATGAATACACCAAATATAAGTGGATATTAAGTGTAAAACAATTAAATGTTATTCACACATATTCATAGAACTACATATTCAAGGAGTACAATTTTATCCCAAAGAATCAAATTTGGGTTAAAAAGTTCCCTTGCAAAAATTTGACAGTCTAACGGCGTCACTTCAAAATTCAGAAAAGAGTTGATGAGAGATAAAAAGGGTATCTCATCACTTGGACATAAAATTTACATCAATAAGGATATATGAGAACATATCCCAACATAACAATATGTGAATTAAAAGACCCAACAAAAGAAGTCTTTTAAAAAGAGGAGGGTGAAAGGTTCCCTTACCGACTTGGGTATCATTCGAAACATACACCCCATGAAAGAAGGACAATACATCATTGATGTAGATAATCATAAACGAAATTATATTACACAAAGAGTAGAATAATGGGAAGTACATACACCACTCAAAGGAAATGGTGGAAAATGTAGCATAAATATCACGGGACTAAAAGTGAGATGAAAAATCTCTTACGAAAACTCGGCAGCCTATCGGCGCCACTTAAAACTTCCAAAAATGGATTGATGAGAGGAAATTGGGTCTCTCATCATATCAAAATAAAGTTTATAGAAATAGGAATTCAAAGAACATCCCCCAACATAAAAAATAGGTGCTTAAAAGAAGTGACATAGAGGAGAGTACTTAAAAAGAAAGAGAGAGGTTAGATCTCTTACGAAAATTCGGCAGCCTAACGGCGCCACTCAAAACTTCCAAAATGGATTGATGATAGATAATAGGGTCTCTTATCATATCAACATAAAAATTATAGTAAGATTAATATAAAATAACATCCAAATAACAAGAAATATGATCTTATAAGGAATGACATAAAAGAGTGTACTTAAAAAGAAAGAGAGGAGTAGGATCCCTTACCTCGTGTCCGACATGACTCGATCATTCTTTAATCTCCTGAATAATAAAATTTGGTAAATTTATAATTTCTTAAGGACCTATTTTAAATATTATTATTCAGTTCATATCACATATTATAATTTTATAATAATTGGTTAATAAAGTGAGTTCGTATCAGACGTTTTTTGTCGATGTTCAGAACATGAGTAAAAATTGAACTTGTTGGAAAAGAATTTTCCATGTAGTTATAGGTACATCATTTCCAGAATAGTATTTATGTTTTAAATATCATATATATCCAGTATATATTCATTTTATACTAATCCATAGCATTTGGAGATAAAAAATTAAAAGCACCATTCATGGAGACGGTAGGCCGTACGTACGCATGAACGCTACTTTAATTTTTTGTCATATTAATGGAATTGAAAAAAAATGAGAGATATATATATGTTATAAATCCAGAATTATATCCATAATTTATATGTAATATATTACATATATATCCATTATATATATGTACTTATAATATTACATAACATTTTGAGATAAGAAATGAAATGTACCGTTCATGGAGACGGTAAGTCGTACATACGCATGAACGCTACTTCCATTTCTATTTCATATTTAATGGAATTAAAACATAAATATACATAATAATATTTTAATTCCACTATGGTATCATATATAATATCATTAAATATATCCTTTATACATACCACATATGGTATTAACGAATCAAATCACTTTGAGGTGGCGGTAGTCCGCACTTCCTTAAATGAAGATATCACGTTTACCCATAATGGAAACCATAAAATTATGCCATAAATGAAAAATAAAGAAGCTTAAGTAAAACATAAATATATTATATATCATATATAAATATAGTTACATCTTAATGTCCACCTTTGAAGGTGTTATATGAGTGTTGAACAATCATCGTTTCGTGAGGCAGAAATTCGCCATCCACAGAAACAGTATGTTCTTTAACCATTAGATGGAGGTGTGTGTAAGTGTAGCTCTAATAATTAACATAACAAAATCCTATTATATTTAAGATACTGGTGTTGTTACAAAATGAAATAATAAAAAGAGTTTAGGGGTTTGGAGAATCAAAATAAAACAAAAGGACTAAAGTGAAGACATTACCTTAAAATTGGGTAACTCCCTTTGGTTTGAGCTCAAAGGATTACTTGGGAAGACTTCTGCCCAATGTGAGGCTTCAAGGAGTAATATAGGGATGTGGAGAGACAAAATGGGCAGGGGTTGGCCGAGCCAAAGGCTTTGGAAGTGTGGGTAAGGTGGTAGAGGTGGGGGCCTTTTATAAGAGGAGAGGAGGGGCACTCTTGGAAAGTAAGGAAATGTTACATTATTTTAGAATGAGTTTCGGATTTTAATGGTCCCACATTGATGTGTTTCGAGGATAAGGTGATAAGGGTTCTAAATCCTCCCATCCAATAGGTTTTGTAAATGTGTAGCTCTTAGATTTTACATTATCTTTCCATTTTATTTAAATCGTTAAATAATGAGGTCATCGCTGCATCATCATGATGTCATAACTAATTTAATTTATTTAATGTCTAACAATTATAAAAAAATACTATGATGTAGGAAATCTTTTTAGCTTTCCATTTATTATTTATATTCAAAAATATTACTTTTATAACCCCATGTAAAAATTGTTTTAGTAAAACATCTCATGTTTGTGTCATTTTTACTTTAACATTAAATAAAAAGATATTTATGTCATTTTCCAACCAAAGTGGCTACATGGGGTCACCAAGTTGACCCATGTATTTTTATGGTCGGCCATGACACATAAAATGAGGGTAGGACATGTGTCTAGGTCATTTCATTTTATTAAAACATTATTCTTACCTTAAACTACACTAATTACTTCTAATCGCGATTAAAAACATAATAAGTTACTATTCACCAAAAAATTATTTTAATCCCATTGAATCACATTTTACTTCTTAATGACAAACATGTATGTCGGATTATTGAAATTCAAAACACAAAGATGACAAAATTTCATTTAAATGGAAAATCAGTTTTTATAAGTACCACTTAGTGGTTTCACTATTCATCAAAAATTGAAGTTTTTCAGAAAATTACCAAAAGTTCACCCTAAGCTATATTTGATATTCCAAATTCAAAAATGATTTCTATTTTAAAAAATTCAAAACATATAAGGTTCATTAATTAATTTAATAATTAATTCCCGCTGTCAAAACAAATAGCGTGTTTTTATGAAACAAAATGTATCAAAAGATTGACACTGGTTTAAGTCCGATTTCAAAGTGAAATTAATTCCAACGACCACTATTGGATTAAATGGTAAAAATATATTCTAATTTAACTTTAAAACCAATTAAAAAGATAATCTAATCATATAAATAAATTAGATTAAAAGAGGTTTTGAATTAAAATACAACATTTTTCACTATTCATTAAAAATTGAACTTTTTCGGAAAAATACCAAAAATTTACACAAAGTAAATTTTGATGTCCCGATTCTAAAGAAGAATTTTATTTTGTCAAATATAACACATAAAATTGTCAAAAGGTGGATTTAAAATAGGTTCGCCTTCAAAAGGTGGTTAATCGACCTTTTAAAGAATATTAGAATGTCTACGCTTAAAATTGGAATCATTCGCATTTTTAATCCTCTAACATTTATTGTAAAGAGTAAAAATATTTGACAAACATATATAATCATTTTTTAGGTAGTTCTGTTCATTACCGCCATTACAATGGCTAGGAATTAACTAATATTTAAAATAATGTTATTTTATTATTAGCGTGCAACGTAAGATTCCCAAGAAACTCGTTGCGTATTGGGTACACCATCGAGCACAACATCCCCTTTAAAGTAATATTAATATTTTATTCACAAATATGGATAAATATATAAATTTCATATTCTTTATTTACCTGGGGTGTTACATCCTTCCCCCCTTTTGGGAATTGCATCCGCGCAATTTTAAAATTGGGCTTGGAAATATCGTTGAAAGTCCCACATCAGAACAAGAGTTAGTAAAACAATCACTTTAAAATAAAGAAAGATAAGTACAAAGGTCACCCGAGTTAACCCATACTAGGATTCGATGTAGGAAAACATGGACATGGAGGAGAAAACATAGGGTCATGTTCTGACGGAGAGTGATAGAAAACTTGTTTTGGAGAAAGTTAACCACAAGAAAATCACAAACTTGTGATGGGTTAAACGGTATTCGATTCCCCAGTAAGAAAAGTTAATAGACAACATTTTTGTTTTAAGTTACTTTTTATTGAGGAATTTATTTATGAGATTAACTAAAACATAAGGAAGCATACATAATTTTCATGTTGACTTTCAACTTTTACTAGATTTCTTACACGAACTCATATTTTCTCCAAAAGACGAGTATTTAGGAAGACTTGTTCACATTAAGAGTACTATAATAAACTTCTAGAGAATCACCTAATCCACAAAAGATAACTATATATTTTACATGTCTTTAGACAAAATCCAAAACCAAAACCAAAAAGGTTAGTACAAGATCAGATAATCCAGAAAAGGATAACCCTTTATAAAAAGAAAATCTATTCTTAATCTCCAAAATTTGTCCAACAAAACCCAAAGTTCAACAAGGACCATTTGATAAAAAATTTGTCCATAAAATTCTTCAAAGTAAACCAATCTAATATTGAAACCCAAATATTTGAAGGATTTAGTCACATAGTCTTCCAAGTTAAATCGTAACATTTATCTCCAAACAATATCAGTTGCTCCTAAAGTCTCGTATTGAAAAGTAATTAACCTAATCACATATCCTCCATGATAGGTTAATCATTTTCATAAATAACCCAAAATCAACTTACTCTTAATTCATAAAATCATCTAACTAAAAAGAATCAGTCAAACTAACCAGGGACTTCACGTAGTCCAGTGGTAGGTGATAAATACCAGTCGCACTTTGGTTGTGGGTTCGATTCCCGCAGCTTTATCCGACGCGACGGGTTGTCACACGGTCTGCGTGTTGTCCTTTTCCAAAAACTGTATAATTCTCAAAAAATTCCCCAAAACGTCATAAGATTTTTAAAAATAATCATAACATATTTTAACCTCAATTTTATCTCATGCCTTTCATTTTCCATCATAACATATAATAACCCATAATTACATAAAAAGTAAGGATCAAATAAACCCTAATAGTTACCTTTATAATTATTACCTGAACTTCCACATCGATAGGTCATCTCGTACATGATGCATTACAGAACATACCAAGTTCAAGTGGATGATCATGACTCCTTGATAGTTGGTTTAGAACAACCATGAGTTTCCTCATTGAATATCGCATTTCATCCAGTCTCTTATTCAGAGAACCACCACAGTTTCCTTCAAAACTATTGACACTTTGGTGCCTACTATATCCATACATTCACTAAAAATAGAAATGTAAGTGTGAGTATATCAGCAAAACCATCATGTACTAATGAGGAAGATAATCCACTAAGATATACTTACTTATTCACTTTATCTAAAACTAGGACTCTTTCTGAAATCCTAACCATTATGGTAATGTCACTTATGCTTAGGGGATACCCTAACCTCTAAAGTTATCTAAACCGACCTCTGATACCAACTATAAGGCCCCGGCCTTAAACCTTACTTAATATTGAATTAAATGAATACTTCACATTGAGGATCTTTTCAGGTTTAGAGTTTTAGATAATTAGGACATAACTATTACATCTCAAAATATTACAAAGTAGAAACTTCTACTAAGTTTCCCTAAAATAAGAACTCTTAAAAAGAAACGTGTCTAGTTCCATGTTTTAGGTAGCATGACTTTCCCTTGATCCCATCCTTGACCCTATTCCACGTTAAGTCCAGTGAAAAACATTTCAAAAACTTGGGATGATCATAAAAAACTCAGTAAGGGATACACAAAGAATGAAAACTGTTAGTTTTTCAAAACAACAAGTAAACCATGTATACTTTATCAAAGTAATACTTTTCACCTTTTCGAAGTAGTAAAAACTCTTCACTGAATAAAAGTTCATTACTTAACCTTCTGTAACCAAAATATTACCATAAAACTCATATAAAGATCACATAACATATAAAGGTTACTTGGGACATAAACATACTTAAGTGGAATAACCATAAGGTAAACTTCCACACATATCACTTAATGGAATAACCATTCGGCCAAATTCCATACATACTTAATGGAATAGCCATACGGCCGACTTCCATACCCAATGCATTGGAGGTTATAACGTAACCACCCGTCCTGGTATTCACGGCACCACCCGTTATATGGTTTATCACGTAACCACCCGTCAAATGACCAAGTACCATTATAAAAATCATAAGACATAAAACAAATATAATGGAAAGAAAAAATTTCCACACTTTGATCACAATATATATCACTTAAATATATTGACATAACAAATCCATTATAAAAACCATTTTCAATACCAAAATACATAAAAGAGTATATGGTATTTATTTCATTTTAAATAAAACATTACAGCTTGTTCAAGAAGCCAAAGACCAAATAATACTCATGGCGGCGGAAAAGATCATTGTCACCGCGTACGTTAAAAGAAACATTCCTTTTTGTCATTTTGTAAAATGCTTCATAGAAAAAGATTCCTTTTGTATAAAAGTAAAGGTCAAAGGGTTTTATACACCGTATAAAAGAAAGTTGTGTATAAAATGAAATATGCCTCAATGAAAGGAGATTGAGACGACGTCCCTTACAAAGACGGTATCCTTGGTTTAAGGATAAATAAATTGCATAATTATGTGTGACAAACGAATAAACCAAATATAAGTGGATATTAAGTGTAAAACAATCATAGGTTATTCACACATATTCATAGAATGACATATTCAAGGAGTACAAGTTTATCCCAAAGAATCAAATTTGGGTTAAAAAGTTCCCTTGCAAAAATTTGACAGCCTAACGACGTCACTTCAAAATTCAGAAAAGAGTTGATGAGAGATAAAAAGGGTATCTCATCACTTGGACATAAAATTTAAATCAATAAGGATATATGAGAACATATCCCAACATAACAATATGTGAATTAAAAGACCCAACAAAAGAAGTCTTTTAAAAATAGGAGGGTGAAAGGTTCCCTTATCGACTTGGGTATCTTTCGAAACATACACCCCATGAAAGAAGGACAATACATCATTGATGTAAATACTCATAAAAAAAAGTATATTACAAAAAGAGTAGAATAATGGTAAGTACATACACCACTCAAAGGAAATGGTGGCAAATGTAGCATAAATCTCACGGGACTAAAAGTGAGATGAAAAATCCCTTACGAAAACTCGGCAGCCTATCGGCGCCACTTAAAACATCCAAAAATGGATTGATGAGAGAAAATAGGGTCTCTCATCATATCAACATAAAGTTTACAGAAATAGGAATACAAAATAACATCACCCAACATAAAAAATATGAGCTTAAAAGAAGTGACATAAAGGAGAGTACTTAAAAAGAAAGAGAGATGTTAGATCTCTTACGAAAATTCGGCAGCCTAACGGCGCCACTCAAAACTTCCAAAATGGATTGATGAAAGAGAATAGGGTATCTCATCATATGAACATAAAAATTATAGTAAGAGTGATATAAAAGAACATCCCAATAACAAGAAAGATGAGCTTAGAAGGAATGACATAAAAGAGTGTACTTAAAAAGAAAGAGAGGAGTAGGATCCCTTACCTCGTGTCCGACATGACTCGATCATTCTTTAATCTCTTGAATAATAAAATTTGGTAAATTTATAATTTCTTAAGGACCTCCTTTAAATATTATTATTTAGTTCATATCACATATTATAATGTTATAATAATTGGTTAATAAAGTGATTTCGTATCAGACGTTTTTTGTCGATGTTCAGTACATGAGTAAAAATTGAACTTGTTGGAAAAGAATTTTCCATGTAGTTATAGGTACATCATTTAAAGAATAGTATTTATGTTTTAAATATCATATATATCCAGTATATATTCATTTTATACTATTCCATAGCATTTGGAGATAAAAAATTAAAATCACCATTCATGGAGACGGTAGGACGTACGTACGCATGAACGCTACTTTCATTTTTTGTCATATTAATGGAATTGAAACAAAATGAGATATATATATATATATATATATATATATATATATATATTTTATAATTCCAGAATTATATCCATAATTTAGATTTAATATATTACATATATATCCATTATATATATGTACTTATAATAGTACATAAAATTTTGAGATAAGAAATGAAATGTACCGTTCATGGAGACGGTAAGCCGTACGTACGCATGAATGCTACTTCCATTTCTATTTCATATTTAATGGAATTAAAACATAAATATACATAATAGTATTTTAATTCTAGTATGGTATCATATATAATATCATTAAATATATCCTTTATACATGCCACATATGGTATTAACGAATCAAATCACTTTGAGGGGCCGGTAGTCCGCACTTCCTTAAATGAAGATATAGCGTTTACCCAAAATGGAAACCATAAAGGTATGCGATAAATGTAAAATAAAGAAGCTTAAGTAAAACATAAACATATTATATATCATATATAAATATAGTTACATCTTAATGTCCACCTTTGAAGGTGTTATATGAGTGTTGAACAATCATCGTTTTGTGAGGCAGAAATTCGCCATCCACAGAAATAGTATGTTCTTTAACCATTAGTTGGAGGTGTGTGTAAGTGTATCTATAATAATTAACATAAAAATATCCTAATATATTGAAGATACTTGTGTTGTTACGAAATGAAATAATAAAAAGAGTTTAAGGCATTGGGGAAGCAAAATAAAACAAAAGTACTCAAGTGAAGACATTACCTTAAAATCGGGTAACTCCCTTTGGTTTGAGCTCAAAGGCTTCCTTGGGAAGACTTATTCCCAATGTTAGGCTTCAAGGAGTAAGAGAGGGATGTGGAGAGACAAAATGGGCAGGGGTTGGCCGAGCCAAAGGATTTGGAAGTGTGGGTAAGGTGGCAGAAGTGGGGGCCTTTTATAAGAGGAGATGAGGGGCACTCTTGGAAAGTAAGGAAATGTTACATTATTTTAGAATGAGTTTCGGATTTTAAGGGTCCCACATTGATGTGTTTCGAGGGTAAGGTGATAAGGGTTCGAAATACACCCATCCAATAGGTTTTGGACATTTGTAGGTATTAGATTTTACATTATCTTTCCATTTTATTTAAATCGTTAAATAATGAGGTCATCGCTGCATCATCATGACGTCATAACTAATTTAATTTTATTTAATGTCTAAAAATTATAAAAAAAATACTATGATGTAGGAAATATTTTTATATTTACATTTATTATTTATAGTCAAAAATCTGACTTGTATAACCCCATGTAAATTTTTTTAGTAAAACATCTCATGTTTGTGTCATTTTTACTTTAACATTAAATAAAAAGATATTTATGTCATTTTCCAACCAATGTGGCTCCATGGGGTCCCCAAGTTGACCCATGTATTTTATTGGTCGGCCATGACACATCCAATGAGGGTAGGACATGTTTCTAGGTCATTTCATTTTATTAAAACATTATTCTTACCTTAAACTACACTAATTACCTCTAATCACGATTAAAAACTTAATAAGTTACTATTCACCAAAAAATTATTTTAATCCCATTGAACCACATTTTACTTCTTAATGACAACCATGTATGTCGGATTTTTTGAAATTCAAAACACAAAGATGGCAAAATTTCATTTAAATGGAAAATCAGTTTTTATAAGTACCACTTAGTGGTTTCACTATTCATCCAAAATTGAAGTTTTTCAGAAAATTACCAAAAGTTCACCCTAAGCTATATTTGATATTCCGAATTCAAAAATGATGTCTATTTTACAAAATTCAAAACATATAAGTTTCATTAATTAATTTAATAATTAATTCCCGCTGTCAAAACAAATAGCGTGTTTTTATGAAACAAAATGTATCAAAAGATTGACACTAGTTTAAGTCCGATTTCAAAGTGAAATTAATTCCAATGACCACTATTGGATTAAATGGTAAAAATATATTCTAATTTAACTTTAAAACCAATTCAAAATATAATATAATAATATAAATAAATTAGATTAAAAGAGGTTTTGAATTAAAATACACATTTTTCACTATTCATTAAAAATTGAACTTTTTCGGAAAAATACCAGAAATTTACACAAAGTAAATTTTGATGTCCCGATTCTAAAGAAGAATTTTATTTTGTCAAATATAACACATAAAATTGTCAAAAGGTGGATTTTAAATAGGTTCACCTTCAAAAGGCGGTTAATCAACCTTTTAAAGAATATTAGAATGTCTACGCTTAAAATTGGATTCATTCGCATTTTTAATCCTCTTACATTTATTGTAAAGAGTAAAAATATTTGACAAACATATATAATCCTTTTGTAGGTAGTTTTGTTCATTCCCGCCATTACAACGGCTAGGCGTTAACTAATATTTAAAATAATGTTATTTTATTATTAGAGTGCAACGTAAGATTCCCAAGAAACTCGTTGTTGCGTATTGGGTACGCCATCGAGCATATCATCCCCTTTAAAGTAATATTAATATTTTATTCACAAATTTTGATAAATATAAAAATGTCATATTCTTTATTTACCTGGGGTGTTACACTAAGGTCCAAATGCAACACCCAAGTCACACTAGTGTTTCTCGGGCCATATCCTCAATAGGGTCATATCCACCCAAGAGACCATATATCTTTCAGGCATCTTGGCCCGCTTCGTCATAAGTCCCACATGAAATCTTGACTAGGAATATTTTTCCCAGACGTCCTCACTGCATGAAATTAATGTGCATGGATGGGTTCTTATCACACAACATTAAAATTTGATGTGTCCAGAAAAGAGACACCAAACTACGTGGAATCTTATCCCTTTCATGATGATACATAGGAATCCCATCTTATGGGTTCAATCCTGATATCGAAATGATCTATTTCCCCCTAGATGATGATAAAATCCAAAGAACCTTATCACATGGATTAAATCTTCATTTTATCAGTAAAAGACTAGAGAATCATTAATGTTTCCATAAAATGGAAACATTGATGAAGAACCTCAGACACAAATAGATGACTCCAATAGTAGAGAACCTTAGACACATACAGATGATTCCAAACCCATGCATATTTTTAATTGATCGTGCAACTTAGGGGTAATCCACAGACACATGTTTTTCAATGAACCATGGATTCATGAATGTATGAATATTACTTTAATATATAAGAGATTTCCAGAATAGGCAATAATTCCCCCCCCCCAAATGGTGTGATGAGCTTCACCTCCCATTATATCAACTAATGTAGTCCTTAAGTGTTTTTGGGGAAATAATCCAATGATTTCCTACCTTTTAAAAGAAGTTCCATGGATCATGTATAAAAGGGATGTTGGGTGTTTCTAGCTCCATGGACAAACCTGCTGGAGACCATCTGAGGACATCATACCCAATGTGGGCTGATTTCACAAACACTGAACCCCTTGTAATCACCCTATGGGACCACTCCATTGTGGAACCTCCTTCATAACACAATAAGGACATACTATCATGTCTTGGTGAGACCATTTCTCCCACAAAAAAGGGTGGTAATGCGAATCGGGTCGAAACAAAATTGTGAACCCGATGTGAAACCATCTATAAGAGCAGACAATTAGCAATTATCCATCAGATCAATTTTTTTCTCCCACAATTCAAATCATGCGAAAACAAAAATAGTGAACCAGACATGAATCCTTAACCAAGGTGGTGGGTTACTCCACCCTAAGCCCCTTTCACATCCAAAAGTAATTGGGGAAAGATAAATCGTCAATTATACATGTGATCATGAGATGAATCTTTGATGGTGTTTTTTCGGTACATGTCATATATATTGCAGGCATTATGTAGATCTACCTTTAATCCAATGGAATCTCGACAACTTGCTCAGACATGAGCATCAATGACCACACAAGAAGCTGGGTCCTCAAAGAAGAATAATACTCCCTCTCCAACCCAACGTCTTCAACACTGGGTTTCAAACACCCTGATCAAATAGTACCACCAAAACGGTACTCTCCCCATGGTGAGGGATACAATGAAGACCCTCCAATCGGTGAAAGATCACCAACTGTATCTTCATCCATGACTATAAATCCAACGTAGGATGACCCCACTGGCTGTATCAAATCATTTCAAGAGCCTATCCCCAAAACACGACAATGAGTTCCTCCCTTACCTCAGGGAGGCAGATGAAGTCGACACTAATGACTTCATCCCACCTGCACAGGTACCCCGCTCGAGGGATCCTACCAGAGGATGTCACCACCCACATCATACAACCCAATATCCTCACTCTGAAGAGGATCTCATATCGATGGCACCTACTAAAGTCCATTAGACATAGGCCCCTAGAGCTTCCCACCGAGGGAAGAAAATAGATAATTAGAAGTAAGGTAATTACCTTTGTTCCTTAGGAGGAGATCCACCATACAAACACGGTGGCATACCACAGGAAGACACAAAACTCTACCTCATCTTCTGAATCCCACCATGGATATACAGTGTCATAATATGAGCTGATGCAAATTCCTGCCAATGCTCGTCGTTCCTGCCATTCAAATCGGGTGAAAATTATAGGCAGATAAAAATCTATATTGATGCACATGAATCCCTCCATCCAAATAGGACGGAAACCAACTACAATATTGCCCAAATCCCTACTGACGCACACCAAATCCGCCATCCAAATAGGGAAAAAAACTATAGGCAGTCATACAACACTACCAATGCATATGAATCCCATCAGTCTAATATGGTGGAAATCAATAGGTAGATAAAAATAGATACCTACTAATATCAATCCCACAAATTAAATATAGTGGAAAGAGAATATAATCATAGTCAAATTCCTATGGATCCACATCAAGTCTGTGAGACAAATACACCATCAAATGAGTAGAAAAAAATTATTTCTCACAAATACAAATCCTACTAGTCATATATAGTGTCAAACAGAGAATGTAGCTAGTGTATCCTGAGTACAAGTCGAGGGTAAACTCATTCCTCTTCCCCGAAACATGAGAACTACTAGTACCCACTAGAAACACATTGAGGACTAGAGCAGCACAAACTCTTTCTCCGACATCATAATGAGAATTTATACCCATTCTAGTCAAAGACGTATCTTGTCACATCATGGAAATGATGGAGGATCAAATGTTGATTCTAGACCATATCCTCCAAACCTGTCAAGAATTCATCATGTCTATGGAAAAAGAGAGAATTCAGGCCCATGATCCCATCTTCTCAAGTGGGGTGATTCATGCACAAAATAAGGTGGATTAATCTAGAGCATACTTTCATCCCTACACCATTCTAGGAGGGTCAATAACTATATTCCGCGATACAAGGACAACCAGATCGGGAACAAACACCCATTATAACTGGGGGACACCAATCCAATGTGGTGGCTACTCCAGGGTAGGAATATATCCCTACCAAAACTCAATATTATCATCAGTGTATCCCGGAGACATCGCGGGAACCAACCAAATAGGGACCTATATATGAAGGTCATTACCAATAGTAGGCGACCTCAGTTTCCCACAAGAGAGCACCCAGAAATGATAGGCGCTAAAGGAAGTTGGAAATGAAGAGCACATTCATGATTCCAATCTGCTACAATATGGAGTTATTTATTCCATAAGACATATATAAATATAGGATCAATGTCCTATCAATCCATTACCAAATTATAGAACCAGTAGTAGTAGTTTTTGTGAAGGTCATCCCTATAATGTTGCTACCAGTAGCTCTGAAGGTCCACCTCAGAGCACCCATGGGGGATTACTCTGTGAGCCTGAAATGATTGATCGTGAGAGCCTATCTCATGATTCGTGTCTGGGTAACCCTCCCCTTTATTAGAAGATCAAACAAAAGTAAGGTCATCCCATATCTGTAGTATTCCATGCTAGTCCTCCCTATGGTATACCCCGTAAATATTATTATCCCCATGGTTGGACATCAATTTATGATGGTAGTCCTCTCCATGATGGAAGTCATTGCAAAGGCCATCCTTGTATGACATCAAGAAATTAGAAGGACCTCCACTCATTACAATACATCCTGATGGTCCTCCCCAGAATGTACACTGTAGATATTCTCCCTACATCCATACATCAATCCATGATGGTATCCCTTTCCATGATGGAAGTTTTTACAAAGGTCCTCACTATAATGACAAAAAAAAATAGTAAGAAGGCCCTCCCCTTACTGTGGTCCACCCTAAAGGTCCTACCTAGGGTACACAATGTGGAAAATATCCCTTCGGTTGGACACTAAGCTGTGATGGTAGTCCTCACCACCAAAACCTCAGATGTTAAGGTCCTCTCTACAGCCTAGATTTACACTAGTAAGAAGGTCCTCCCCATGCCGGTCCAAATACAAGAAATACCTCATATTCTGAGGTGCCTAGAAGGATAGGGTTGGATATATTAGATGATTTTTCAATGACAACTGAAATAATTTCTCATCCAGGAGATGGCCTAGGGCCACACTCATCCTATGAGCCACCCCTCACCATTCATGCATCAATGAAATCTCTACTAGACCTACTACTCAGGACGGAATCATCACAAAGCATCCATGTTTCGAGCAACAAGTAGAGGAATCCCTGATAGAAGAACAACATAATATGTTTCTTGTGAGAAGAAAACTAGCTAGGGATGACATACCAGTTATGTTATGGCCCAAAGACACTTATCAATTCAGAATTTTTAAAGAGATATTGAAAGAATTTATTCACAACGTTCTCTCAAATTTTGGCATAACTCTATTCTAGTTTAAAATAAAATTTCTACCCTATTATGGGTATGCAGATCATGTTAGTATATTGGGGGATATTTCTCAACAAATTGACTAAGAATACCTTTTATTTGCATGACAGACGTGTTCAGAATGGCAAAAGAAAAACCTTTAGTTGGCTTGCCTCCACACATTGCAAAAATTGTGTTGCCTAATCGGTGACACCCTCTCTAGTGTTCACATCCAATGGCGGGTAGAACATGGAGCTCTACACTTCACCCCATGTGCCATCTAGTAGAATCCACTAGAAATGGAATCCAACAATGTAATAATCCCAAGATGGTAGCCAAATGAAGTACCTATTCATTAAAAGTGGCCCACTATACAATAATCGACCTTGATTAAGTCTCAACAACATCATGATTGATGAGATAAATCCATCAAGAAGCTCCTAAACTAGGCCACTAAGAACATTCTGCAAGCTTCCAGCCTAAGGGATGCCGACCAATGAGTATTGATCATGTCCTCACAAGAAAATAATTCACGTGCAGATCTAGAACCATATATGACTCATGCCCACATTGGAATGTGTGACATTAAAAAGGAGGAAATAGTAGTCATAACCACTGTAGTATGGGAGAAACCCCAGACTGTAGGGATGAATTATTTTTTAACACAAAGTTACCTCATAAGGTAAATAAATTTGGGCTGAGACACATCAATGGGAGAAAGAGAGAAAACCCATCTAGTAGGGATGGGGGAATTTTTACCTCAACCACCCACCTAGTGGAATCAGTCTTTTCTCACATTGGGAGGACAAAAAATAGAGATGTTACTCATTCTATCATGTCTCATTATTCATGTCCCTCAGGGTGGCGGCGTACTGCCAGGTCATGTCAAGGATCCCTTCGAGTCACTATTAGACAAGAAACTCAAAGAGTGTCCTAGAATAGAGGGGGAAAGTACGATAAGGTACACAATATTCCATCATACCATTCGACACCCAGTACACCACCCCCAATGTGGTATGAATCAGTAAACATCATGGATGTCAATCCCACAGACCTTACTAAAGATAATCCAAATGAGGAGGTTGCAAGAGAAGATGGTTCCCCATCCATAGTCAGTCCACATGGAGCCTAAAGGCGTGCACACCTGAAACCAAAGAGCTTCCTTAAATTTGGGCTCTCCCTCAACTAATCCCTCATTTAATCCCTTGAGAATCCCCAATAAAGAGAAGAATAAAAACAAGGTTGAATACATCCCACCTCCCCCTCCCAATGCGAACACATCCCTCATGATTGAGGAGAGATTCTTTCTAAAGGATGATGAAATGAAAGATATAAGGAGAATCAATGCTAAGTTACTTCAAGTAACCCATCCTACCAGATATGTTCCTCAAGTAGAGGGTCAAAACACATTTCCAACAAAGGTGACTCTTCCTTTATGGATCATCTCGACAGATAAAACACGACCAGAAATATCCTTCAAGGCAGTTTTGGGACCATCAATATACCTAAACTAAATCCTAATAGGATACCAAGAATAACCTTCATTGAGGAAAAAACAAAAATAGATTTAGGTAAATTCATAAAGTATTCCCCCGACTGGGTTTCCACCTCAAGTTCCAACAGTGCCAACACATCCAATCTTTCCACCTGGTACACTCTCTTATGCTCAGGTTCAACATGACATGCGTCAAGGGAAAATGAATACCATCGAGTCATTTATGACTCGATTAGAATCCTTGGACGGGATGCACGATCTGAAATAGATTGACCCAAAACCTTATCCCAACTTTGTAAGAAACGTTTTTTCACCATAAAATTTTGGGGACCCTATGTTTCTAGTGTTCAATAGATCAGGTGACCCAGAGAAACACTAGATGCAGTACTCGTCTTAATCTGATCCCATGATGGGAACCCCAAATCAACAAGAAGCTATGAATATTGGATGATTTGTGCAAAATCTGCAAGGTTCAGCCATTATGTGGTACACTAGTTTTCCAGCTAACTCAACAATAGGATGGGTGGATCTCTGGTGGTAGTTCCTTTTCTAGTTCATCTTGATGTTTCTAAAAACAATAGTTATTGACCCCATGAAGTAAAAATAGTGAGAGAATGAGAGGGTTTCATATTTCATTGCCATATGGAAGGTTCTGACTTACTCCTTAAACCGACCACTCCCCCAAAATGAGATTTTGTCCATGTGCATCCAAAACCTCCATGATGAGTTGTGAACACCACTTATTCCAGTGAAATATACAAGTGGGTTCCAGGAATTCTCTTCCATCGCTCAAAGGATAGAAGATTACTTGTAACAAACTAATCTCAAGTCATGGGAAGCCCCATCAGCCCCAGTAAAAAGCACGAGAAGATATGAAGCAGCTTTTTTCATGCTTAATCCACCCCTGCACTAGCTCCATCTCCCAGGCCCACACCAAATTATGTGGCCCCTCGACACCAGCTACCACCCCCTCCTCATCAATATGAGAAAAAATAAACCTATTGAAATCAATTTGAGGAATGAAAGAATAGAGTTTACTCATTATGGGATGACCAAGTCTATTTCTACTTCACAAACGCCATGAATTGCAACATTTCCATGACTTCTAGAGCCAAAGACTGCTGATAAAGTAGGTATTGGTGACCATCCATATTATTTTCCCTTCCACTGGATATTGGGGCACAACATCCAAGAATTCATTGTCTTTAAGGACCTCCTACAATGAATGATAGATTCCAGACAATTCAATCTAGGACCACCTCTAGTGCAAGTGTAATATATTTCCACCACTAATCTGGAAGAAGGAGGAGAGTGGAAAAAAGGTGTTAACAAAAAGGATCAAAAGTTCAAAAGTTGGATGATTTGGAAAACAATGAACCAATCCCAAAATATCCACCAATCGTAGTTAAAGCAGCAAAATAAGCATCCAATAGCTCCTCATGAAACACTGCCAATATCCTCAGCCCCAAAATCCTCCAAAAGTTGACCGCCAAAAAACCAGTCCATTCATAAGGGAATAAAGCAAGTGAAGGAAGATGAAATTTCACCAAATACAATGTAGGATTTGACACCATCAAATTTCATTCCATAATATTTGAGATTTCAGGCACCACCCCACCAAATGGAACAATAGGAACATCCCCGCCAAATGGCACAATGAGAAACTCCCTGCAAAATGACACTAGTGGAAGAATTCGATCAGGAAAAGTCATCTTCAAAAGAGGAGATAATTTTTGGATCCTTAAATGTCATCCACTTAGTGGATCCCTTATCTGATGATGAATGTGGTTATCAACCAAAATTCCCCACACTCAATTAGGGGGATGGAGGAAGAAGCTGCAGAAGCTAGGGATATCAAGGGAGATGCAGCCATGGTAGAAATCAAGCTTATGGACACACCCCCACTCAAACCGTTAGTGTTGCAGAAACACAAGTAAGGACCCTATAACAGATTCAACAAGGACAGAAAAATTCTCCTACCTCCACAAGAATCCACCCTGGTCTAATATTTCTGGAATATATATCAGAGAAAGAATATGTGACTAATTTCCCTCATCATGTGAGTATACCTGCCCGACCTAAACCACAAAGGACTAAAGCTCCTTCATCATTGATCCCATGGGTCAACCCATCATCATAAAATGATCAATCCCTTAAAGTGATTGTGAAAGATAATCCTCGATTTGGGAAGCTCCAGCCTTTAGATCAAAAATATGATATTCTGTATTAGTTAGATTCAGCAATAGCAAAGATGTCAATCTTGGATGCACTAAATCTATAAGCATATCTCAGGGAAGCACTCATCAAAGCATTGGTAAGTCCATAAGAGTTTGAAGTTCAGGTATCAGTCACTAAATTCTACCAGACAGAAACTAATCCTACAGAATTCCACATAGTTATCTCCTTCATGGATTAAGATTAACATTCCATAATGCAAGGACACATAGAACCATTATATGTGTATGGAAGTATAAATGGTGTCAATATCCAAAAATACTTCATTGAAAATGGAACTTGAGTTAATCTTATCCCACTGCGAACACTTCACTGGTTGGGCTGCAATGAGGATGATCTGATGCCCTACACCATGACTCTGTTGGGCTATGAAAAAAGAGACGAGAATCCATTTGGAAAAATTAAACTTGAAGCCCAATTTGGTGACATCGTTTTTCACACGAAATGTTTGGTGGTCTGAAATAATATAGCCTTCAATGCCCTACCAGGAATGTCCGGGCTGTATCAACATGAATTAATCCTCTCATCTTACCACCAGTGCCTCGACTATAGCATTACTGGATAGAGTGGGACACTTCATACTGATAAGGCCCCATTAGACATCTAAGTATCATGCTATATTGATGCAGGGTTCTAATATCCAAAAGGGAAGTGACTTCTAGTTGATGGTGATGATTGGATTACCACCCCAAATGGTTCATAAGTGGTCCCTCCGGCCCCCTCAACCAGCTCATTGAAGAGTACATACTACCCATCAATCAGATTGAGTGAACAAGTCCAAATTCAGATGTGTATTTAGTAGTCCTCATGATTTCAGTCATGACTGCCCAACCTGATAATGTTGAAAATATCACTAAATCAAATGATAATTGTAGAGGTTTAGATAAAAATGCCCCTGAACAATCATCAAAACTCTAGAAATTTTCACCTCACCCATTGAGCATGGAGGAAGTGTATCGTCACTCAAATAAGATGAGGAAACTCTTTTACCCCTCACTACATCTTCACCGGAGAATCCCTCATCGATGGTCGAGGTAGAAGAGGTGACCTCACCTCCTAGACACCCAAATTGCAACTATTCCCTCAACTATAGAATGACCATCTCAAGAATTGTTACCCCATAAAAATATGAAGATAAATTTAGTGAGGATATAGAAGAAGAAGGAGAAGACCTAAGTGATTCCCCTCCATCATTTGAAGAAGTTTTATCTACTTCCAATGATGAACTCAAGGAAATAAGCTTAGGTATAAAAGAAGACCCATGACCCACTATGATTAGAGTGGCCATACCTTCTAAAGAGATAGATTTATGCACCTCTATCCTAAAATTAATTTGAGACATTTTTTCCTAGAATTATACAGAAATTGAAGGTGTTGATCTAGAGGTGGCCACTCACCACCTAGGCCTGCCAGAAGACCACTGTGGTTACAAGAAAGCTACCAGAGGGACACACCCAACACATGCTACCAAAATAGAATCTAGATTAGATAACCTCATCATATCCAACTTCATTCGGGAATTCCAATAACCTATATGGCTATCAAATATTGTCCCCATAAAAAATGGGAATATTAGAGTCTGAATTTATTTTAGGGATCTCAATCGGCATTACCCTAAAGACAATTTGCTAATCGTAATCATAGAATTACTGATTGATGCGGTTATAGGATGCAAGGCTCTCTCATTCATGGATGTCTATTCATGATACAAGAAGATCCAAATGTCTTGAGAATATTACAAATTCACATCCTTCAGGGCCCCAGGTAGTATTTTTACTATAAAGAAATGCCCTTTGGTTTGAAAATTATCGGTTCCACATATCAATGCTCCATGCATCACATTATGAAACCCTTCTTGGGAACGTTCTCTGAATGTTATATTGATGATCTGGATGTTAAATCTTGATAGTTTCTGGATCACCTTTCAGATCTTGAAACAGTTTTTAACAAGCTAGGATAGCACAATCTAAAAATGAACCCTGTAAAGTGTGATTTTTGCATCACCTTAGGGAAATTCCTCAGCTTCCTCATACGCCACCATGGAATCGAAGTAGACCCTAGGAAGACAAAGGATATTCTAGGTATGTCACCTCCTCACAAACTCACTGAGTTGAGAGGAATCCAATTTCATCTGGACTACATTTGTCACTTCATAGCTAACCTTGTAGGAAAATGCTTTCCCTCCACTAGGTTGATGAAAAAAGGGTAGAATATAAATGGAATGATAATTATCAGGAAGCATTCGACAATATCAAGAGATGTGTTTTAAGACCACCAGTTCTAATGACACCTTTCAAAGGAAGACTGCTAATTATATATGTGAGCACCTTGGAGTGATCCCTAGGTGCCTTCTTCATCATAAGAATGATGTCGACAGTGCGAATAGTCTCTATTACCTTATACAAACCATGCTCTATGTCGAGACACATTATTAAAATATCGAGAAAAGTTACCTTGAATTAATATTTGTGGTCCAGAAGCTGAGGCATTACTTACAGCACCATAAGGTCTATTTGGTCTCACCTAGAAACCCGCTCAAGTATGTTCTCAGTTGTATAATGATTACTAGACACCTTTCATGGTGGGCGGTCATCCTATAGTAGTTCAATATATGGTTCATACTACATAAATCTTTCAAAGAATAGGCATTAGTAGATTTGATGGAAAATCACCCCATAACGGAGGTGGCCCTATTAGATGTTGAACTACCCAATGAAGAGGTATTCTCTGTTCAAGAATGTTCCCATATGTGGGAAATTCACTACTATGGTGCCTCCATAAGCACGAAAGAAAAAAAATGGAAGACCCTAGACTCAAAAAAGTGGCACTAAGATTCATTCTCATATCCACAGAAAAGGAAATTATGCCCTATTCCTTCCTACTGTCAAATGGGTGCACAAAAAATGAAGCTAAGTACCAGCCCATTATTATAGGCCTAGAATTGGCACTCCATGTGAAATCTAAAAATTGAAGATAATAGGCAATTCAGAACTAGTCATTAGGAAATTCAATGGTGATTATGCTATCAAGAAAGAGGAGATGATCCCTTTGATGAACCATGTTTGAGAAATGATGGAAGAATTTCCATCAAATCCAACATTGAACTATTTCCCCTCAGCCAAAAAACTACAAAATTTGATGCCTTAGAAAATGCATCCACGGATCTAGACAATCTAGACCAAGATAAGACAATTATAATTATTTCGTACTGTCAGATGATCCTATCATCTTTTCAAACTAAGATAGAGGAAATCAACGAAATTAGTCTCATATCTATTATGTATGGTCCTACCATAGTATGTATGAATACGATTATAATTTACCTTGAAAGGGGTAAAATCCCACCAGATAGGGCTGGAAAGGAGAAAATTAGGAGATGGGAAACCAACTTCATGATGTATTACAACATAAACCAGACAAAGGATCTCTAATGTGAGGTCTCAATAGAGTCCTTCTCAGGTGCATTGATGGAGAAGAGACCATTTCTGTCATGAAAGAATTAAATGAAAGGACTTGGAGAGTACATCAATCAATTTCCAAGCTCTCGTAGCATATTTGAAGGCTTGGGTACTATTGGCCACTTGGATGCAAGATTGAGCCACATTAAAAAAGAAGTGGAATTCCTTCCATGTTCATGAAAATTTCATCTACTAGCCCCCGATGTTACTTCACACGGCCAATTACTTCTACCCATTTTTCATATGGGGAATGAACATCGTGGTACCATATCCTCCCACAATGGTAATACAATTCAAATATATTCTCATAGAAACTGAAATTTTTTTAAATGGGTAAAATTTGTAAACCTTAAAGAGGCTGGGTCAATAAGAATTGTCAGTTTTGTGAAAGCCAACATCATCACCAGATTTGGTGCCCGACATACAATACTGAAGGAAAATGGCACAAATTTTTTCAATATTGAATTAGTCAAGCTATATCAAGAGTATAGAATCTAGGCTAATCATTCATCCCACTACCATGTAGTGGAAAATGGGTTGATAAAGGCCTTAAACAAGACCCTATCCAATATACTCTAAAATATGGTAGAAAAGGACAAGAAATCATGGTCGGATAATCTCTTCCATGCTCTATGGGATTACCAGATGATGACTTTAATTACCACACAAGAAACCCCTTACTCATTAGTATGTATGATAGAGGTGGTCCTACCCATTTATGTTCAATTACCATCTCTCGGTGTGGCCATCTGCGATAAAAAATATATAGACGAATATTACCAGAAATGATTTGATGAGTTGGAGTGGTTGTATGAGAAATGATTTCACACTCTAAACCATTTGGAAGTTTACCAGAATCAGATCGCATGGGCCTTAAACAAAAAGGTTCTCCTTCGATCTTTAATTTAAGGAAAATTGGCGTTGGTCCTCATATCTCTGGTGATACTCGAAATGGAACCTCCAAAATTGGATCCAAAATGGGAAGGACCATATGTCATACACAAGTTCTACTCCAATGAAGTATATGCCTTAATTTCAATGGATGGACAAATAACCATAGATCCTACCAATTAGAGGTTCCTGAAGAAATAATTTGCGTAATTATACAATGTTCTTCTTAGCCACGCGACGTTAAACTGTATAACACCACCTATGTCCATGCTACACAATGTTAAATTGTATAGAACTCATCCTAACAACACGAAATTAAAATTGCATGGACAAATTGTCCTAACCACATGAAATTAAACTGTATAGTGGTCATTGTGTTCTGGATAGTGATTCATCACACATGATTCAAATTTGTGTAATGGAAATATAAAAAAGCCTGCTTCCTATGTATGGGTCATACCAGTGTAGGGAGTGTATTTTAGAACTACGTGTGGCTTGATTCTCATTTTTTAATGGGATATGAAGTGACACCTAGATCCTACATCCTAGTCTAACCACTATAAAAAATTCCCCCTTCCCTGTTCGCAGGTCAGACCGGTATAGGGAACATGTTTTCTAGAACTATGTCTGGCTAGATCCCTTCATTTTCACGATATATAGTGACACCCAGATCCCATATCCTGTTCCTGCCACCACCCAACAAATTCCCACCTACAAAAGTATGGCCTGAGCCTATATTGGGAGAGTTTTTTATAAAACTATGTATGGATTGATTCCCATTCATCAATGGGACATGTAGAGAGGCCACAATCCTTTATCTTTTTCCAACCAACACATGACATGAAATGTCTCCATTATATCATCTCCCCTCTTGAACCTGCATTGAAGGGGAAATCATCTTCACTTCTTATTTCTCACTCTGAGTATAACTCATGTGAGATTAGGAATGGTAGTAAGGGTTTCCACATATGGAAAAATCATAGAGGAATATGATAATCCCATCATCTCAATATAATGGTATAAAATTCCCTCATTGTACGTGAGTTCGACAGGTACATGGAACTTCATAACTATGTACAGCTTGATTCTTTCCCTTGTAGGATACATAGTGATGCCCCAACTATTTATCCTAGTCCATCCACTAGAGAAATTAAAAAATTCCCCTTTCCCTAGGAATAGGGTCAGACTTTCATAGGGTAATCCATTCATAAATCCTAACCGCATGACGTTAAACTACGTGTACAATGAATTCCTAACCACAAAAAGATAAATTGTAAGGTGCCCCAAGAACTATGTATGGATTGATTCCTACCCTTAAAGGATACATAGAGACACCTTGACCCTATGTCATGGTCTACCCACCACATGATACAAATTATGTCCCTCTCTGTGTACAGGTCAAATTGGCACAAAGAGTCATTAAAAACTATGTACAACTTGATTCTTACCCTGACAAGATATGCAGTGACACCTAGATTCTTCATCCTGGTCCAACAGCCATTTAAAAAAATATCCCATCTACACGGGTCATAATAGTACAGAGAATGTGTTGTCAAAACTATGTGGACATTGATTCCCAACTAACTCCGATATGTAGGAAACCTCCCTGAGGTTTAATCCCAATACTCCACCCACCTCATCCTTTTCACATCAGTTCACTCTCATATTTAAATGATGATGTTAAACTATTTGGTAAACCAAAACTACGTGTGGATTGATTCATATCATCATATGATACGTAGTGACACCTGGATCCCATATCCTAGTCCAGCCACCATGGAAAAAAACCTCTCCATATGTATAGGTCAGACTTGTGCAGATAAATTCAAGAGTCCTAACCACACAACATTAAACTTCATAGCCAAAGAAGTAATAACCACATGATATTAAACTGTAAGTTATCCCAAGAACTACATGTGGATTGATTCTCAGTATGAAGAGATACATAGTGACAGTTGGGCTTTCCAAGGTCCAGCCATGTTGAAAACAAAATGCCTCCATTTCATGCATGGGAATGTAAATCTGTGCAGAAGATTCCAAAAATAGATTCTCGCAGTACAAATTAGTTAAAAGATCATGCCCCCTTATATACGAATCAGATCTATGTAGAGGATATCATACTCTATAACTAATCATGGTATGGATATTTCTCATGTGCCTAGTTTTCCCCTTTTTTATCCATCAAAATCCATGCCCCTAGAAATCTCGAATCCCCATAATCACCCACAGTTATCAAAAATTGATGTCCAGTGTCCTACAGACACCTTTGTTTGACTATTCACATAATGCCCCGATGGCTCTGCATATATTGCCCACAAACGAGCCTATCAACCAAAGGAAAATTCCTCCTTAGGAGAGGCTTTTTCTACTTATGTACACCCATTGGTTCATAAGTCTCGTATCATCCCTCCTGATTCAAGGGATCCCAGAATCATGGTTTACAATTTCTTACTCCGCTCACATCCGTGGCATACTAGGGATATCCCAACCTGATTATCCCATATTTACGCATGATTCTTTTGACACTTTGTCCAGAACACATGAAATTAAACTATAAGGTCTTCTTCTCTGCAACATGATGTTAATAAATGCTATCAGAATCCTTTCTTCAAGACTTAAAATTTCACATACTCACAACAACTATCTCGTTCACGTCGAGTAACCCACATCTTCATCGCATGACGCTAGACTACGTGGTCTAATAATGATACCTTCTTTGATCCTTCCATCCCTAAGTTATGGAGTGAAACCCTTGCTGACCCTTTTTTCTCACACCGACCATAGCTCACGTGGGCTTAGTAATTTAAATGGGGAATTCCCCATAGATCTAGGGAAAATAAACCCATAATGAATGATCCTAATGGCACATCTTTAAAAACATATTAGAGTTTCCCCCTCCATGTTGAGAAACCTAAAGTCCTAATTTTATGACATTAAACTAAAAGGTACCCCAAATATAGCTAAAATTTCCTACTCCCTACGCATGGGCCTAACCTATGCTGGGCGCCTAATTTCGGGACACCTGGATCTTCAAAATCGGGTCCTCCTCTAGCAAGTGAATCAAACTGCCTCACCCTGCATGAGAACTACATCTATGTAGGAGAGTTATCAACTCTATGGGTGATCATGGATGAAATTTTTCTAAAATATCGAAACACATATCTTCCATCTATCACACTTCGCACTTCAAGTGATTTTGGATTCTCATATACCTTCCCAACCATTAGACATGGGAGGATAGTGTCCTATGGACACCTTTTTTGACTATGAACACAATGGCTCGATGGCTTTTCATATGTTTCCGAAAAAAATGGCATGTCAACCAAAGGAAAATTCATCCTTAGGAGAGTATTTTCCTATTCCCTTACACCGAAACACTTCCAAGGACCATATCATCTCCCCTGATCCAAGATCCCTTAAAACCGAGGCTAACAATTTCCTCCTCATACACATCTTGAACTTGTTGGAAAACCTTGTCCCGACCATCCTATGGTTAATAAGGTATTATACACCAATTATTAAATCGAATTATATTAAAACTTCATGATGATCGATAATAAATGTTCATTATTGGGCCCTGACACACCAAACAATGTCCTCCCTCATATACATAGGCAATAAAATAATCCGTATAGGAATGTTCAATGTGGGTATCGATTCATTGGTTACCCCATGTGAAAAAAAGAAAAAGTGCTCATTCATAGGCGTGAACCAGATCCGCATATGGTTGAACTTTAAAATAACTACATCCATATTGATTCATAACATCATATGATACATAGTGACATCCGAAACTCATATTTTGGGACCATCCATGAAAAAGAATTGTCCCATACCTGCCTTCGTGAGGGTCAGACCTATGTAAGGAAACGACTCACATAGATTGGATAAAAATTCCCCCAATTATTCCTTGTATTATTGGAAAAATTTAAACTTTAAATTCCCCCTTTTCACATTCAATCACCCCTCTTCACACGCCATACACTATGTCCATAGAGGTCCAAATCCCCATAATTCTAAATGGCCATCGGAAATGGATGGACAATGTCATACGGACACCTTTTTTTGACTATGTGCACAATTCCATGGAGACCCTGCATATGTTGACCAAAAAATGGCATGTAAACCAAAGGAAAACGTGTCATCATGAAAGGATTTTCCTACCTCTATATTCCCCTATGGATCATTTTATCAGTTTTGGAAACCCATCAAATTACAATTTATCTTCTCTCTCCCCTCTCATGCCTAAAGATGATAAAACATTTCTAGTCAGACCACCATGAGAAATACAAATAATTTATCCCTTGGTTAGGGTAAAATGAATTCAAATAATAGGTCTCAAATGTCTTCGTTTTACCAAATTAAACTACACCATGCACTACCCCTCTTAAAAAAACCAAATTTGTGCGAGTGCGATTTATCAAGCAAAGAGAATACAGATTCCTTCATACTTTCAGACATCATTCCCTCAACAGGACACTCACTGTGGTCTTTAATAGAAAAATAAATAAAAACCTTCCTAAAATTTCATGGCCATAAGAAATGGGAGGCCAATGTGTTAAGGACACCTTTGTTTTATTAATGCGCACAATGCCCCGGAGGCTCTGCATACATTTCCCACAAAAATGGAATATTAACCCAATGAAAATTCATTCTTAAGAGAGTATTTTCCTACTTCTTTATGCTCAATGGTTTCCATGCCCCATATCATGTTCCATGTCTAAGAACCACAAAGTTTGGGGTAAGGAAAATCCTTTATCCATGTCTTAAAGATATTGGGACATTCTTGTTTAATGAGTCCTATATTGGTGCCCTTTCCCTACAAATCATGGTCAAAGATGTTCGACCTAAAACATCAGTCTTGGTCAAATCTATTTTACCTAAACCATCAATAATGATATTCTAGTTTTTAAGACTTTAAACTACTCATGAAAGACACAACACTCACCACGATGAAAAACCGCAAAGGGTACCATGGATAAAACATGATTTATATATTGCTAAAATTATGATACATATGGTTTAAAGAAAAAAATTTGATCAACCAAAAAAATTAAGAGACATAGAGCTTGTTAGGTCAAAAAATCGCAAAGGGAGGCCTAAGAAAAAATTAATTTATACCTTCTAAGTCCACACCATAATGGTCTTAGGAAAAAATTAGGGTACTAACTAAAAAGACACAAAGTTTTTAAGGTTTTTCATGCAACCCTATAAATATTAAAACAATGATCACTAATCCCCTCAACTCAGTAAAAAAAATGGAGCATGATTTGATTATTTTAGTTATCCCAGATTGTGATTTAGACTGATATCCAATTGAGATCATGTTTTAAAATAAAGTTGATCATGATTGATTGACATTTCAGGGAGAAAATGAAGGATAAAAATTTGAGAGAGAAAACATACTCATCCCATTATATTAATATAAGGAGGAAATACGCAATCTAGAGTCTCCACTAATGCCTCAACAATGATTTTATAGGTTAACACAACTGGTTAAAATGAATCCTGACTTGCTCTTTCCAGCAGATTGATGATCGCTCGATGTGGGCCATCTAGGGCATGTTCTAAAGTATTACTCTGTTCAGATTCAGATTCAAATTTTGGACGTATTCATTTCATGACATCATTTAGGTCTCAACCTCTCTATTTGACAGCCTCATAATCAACATTTGACAATGCTAGTTGCGCCTTCAGTCTGTTTATACGATGATTTCACTCCCACAGTTCCTCTGTGTGGGTAATAATCTGATTATGAGAATCTTCTTTCTCAGCCTCTAGATGGTGAAAAGCATCAATAACATCTCCAAAGGTCTTCATTTTATGGTGTTAAGAGTTGAACATATAAAGGTTACATTAAAAGTAGCATGATCCTCTCGAGCTATGAAAATTTGGTACATAAGGATATGCAGGTGTCGAAAGTCAAAGACACTTGAACCCAAGTCAATGAATAGTCTTCAAAAGGTCTTTCCCTCATTAGGAAAATCTACCTAGGGAGTTTCTATAGAAAGTGTACAGATTTGATGCCATACCTGTCTCTGCATGGCTCGATGCCTTTTAATGGCATCATATTTTCATCTTTCCCCTTCCCTGTAATAGGAATATAATTAGGAGGCACCGTTATAGAAAATGAAAGAACCCTGAGTTAAGTTACTCAAGCAAAAGGACTTTACCTCCTACTAGATGGTTTGGTCTTTGAGACTATGTGGAGTGATTAGCTACAAATTCAAGAATGTCTAACAATATACCACTCAAAAAAGCTTTAGTAGGACTACAAAATGTATCTGCGGAAGATATGGGGTCTGAATCACTGTCCACAGGGATAGGCTGAGTATACGAAGACCCCTATGAATGGATGCAATGAAGAATAGAATGTATTCTTATGAAATAAAAATAGGGAGATGGTGCAACCGACACATTTGGGATGGGATTGAAGGCATTTAATGGTTTTTTGAACTCACTGAAATGACCTTTCCAGTACCCTATCAGTGTAAAAATCCACCCATAGATGATCATATTCTAGTGATAGGTATGTTGAGGCCATTGTGGGAGGAATAAGGACTTCCATATTAGAAACCATCTACATCATCATCAACCAAAGCTAGAAAAGGATTATGGGATGGGATTCCCTCTTGGACAAGGTTTTATGGAGAGACATTATCTGTTGAAGGAATCCAAATTATATAGCGAACCTATAAGGGGTATAGGGTTCCAAAATGGTCACTATGTCTATGCCCACTATCGAGACTCCATCCCGAAGTGTAATGATATACGAATGTTCTTTTGGAGTGCCCCTCCTATCGTCCATCACTATTCCATGAGGTGAAGCATAAGGCATAAATGTGAATTGAGAAACATCAATAAAACATTCACCAGTGTCATTGATGCTAATAGATTTAGGACGAACAATGGTGATATTGAGAAGTTCTGGATGAAAGTTAGAATGAGGGACCCTTGTAGTATGCTGATACTCATAACAAGGGGTGTTCACCTCCATAAATCCATACAAAAAATTCAATTGATTCATTAAGGAGATGTGGAGGCCTTCCTTCCAGTATTTTTCCAATAACTCATAAATTTGGGTATGGGTAGGGATGAATAAATTGATGTGATGCCCCTCTGCTAGCATGACCTCCATTATTAGGGTACAAACCCAGATGCCAGTATAAACATTATAAGAAGGAAATATCCACCCTCTTGGAAACACGAAAAATAAACCTGATAGTCTAAGATCATGAAATATGTTTATTTGGACCTCATAACCTCAGGTGGTTTGGTGACCCACTTCAAGGGTATCACAATAAGAGCCAATAATGAGGAGTGACTACTGGGTTGGATGGGTTTAGCTTCAACAAAATCTTAGACTAGGACCGTTTACCTGCAAGAATAGTCCTGTCCAATAATCCTACAAAATAATTGAGTGATCAAGAAGAGTCTTACCAAGTAGCCTCTCTCTTATAGTTAGAAATTCTTCCACTTTTGGGGACACTTACTCAACATTCCTCCAGGAATTGTATATTCGTAAAAATTCATCATATATGTCTCTAAGGATATAAAGTCCCCCTATCTGGTGGAAATTCCATAAAATTATTCCCACTTTATCATGGGATAATTGAAAGGTGTTAGTGCTCAAACACCAGTGGCTGAACAGCTCAACCAGTATCTTTCCTGGTGAATAGATAGCGAATTGGGAGACCCACACTGCTTGGTATAGGTTGATGACTCTCATTGGTGTGGAGGATTCCAAGAAGCTCTAATGAACCCAAAAAACCTTGGCCCACTTGTCATAAAGGAACCCTTCAGATTAGAGATCCCATTTAGAGATCCACCCTCCATTGGGATTGATTTGTGACAAGTTAACAACAGTTGGGTAGTCATGAACCACAGATTCAAAAGATTTAGTGTGGCGACATTTGATTGTTCTATGTCCACATAGATCCATTCATAAAAAATATGTCATCTTGGCTTGAAGCAATAGTTATATACCCCATGGCATGAATATTCATCTGGTCATACTCTCGAGACATCTCAAGATGAATAGTGAAGCTACTCTGGTCAGCCGGTGGCAAAGGGGCATTGTCCTGGAAATTGAAGTTGTAAAGAAATTTTTGGATAGATTGTGTATAATCCATAGGTTTTGATGAGTGGAGATCTATAAGGATACCCTATTAGGGAATGATTTAGGAACAAAGGTTGTCTTTGGTGTTCTCCACCACAACTGCCCTCATCCTGGTTGGTTACCTTGAGATAAGTGGAAAAGCCATATCTTTTTTCATCAAAAAACCATACAAAAGGTCAATCTAATAAAATCTTTAGGCAAAATACCAAAAATTGGAAAAGGACTAAAAGAAGTCTTCATAAAAAATAATTCCACATATTGAACCTAGAAAATGGGTTGTAGAAGGAATTCCCCATGAAATGGTAGTTTGTAGAACAACCCGTGAGGCACTAGCCCATGAAGCATTGGCCAACAAACTAAATAGTTTGATGATTGGGTGATCCATGCACTGATACTTTCTACATGGTTATCCAAATATTATAGTGTGAAGACTTTAATTTTAGTTTCAAAAATAAAATTCCAGTTCATGGATTTTAAAATTTTATTTGGGGGCGAGGGTGACTGTGAAGGGTTTTTGGTTTGCGGAATGCAAAGTATAGTTCGCAGATGAAGGATTTTTCACAGTGTTTTAGGTATGTTGAAACAAAGAGAGATGATGGAAATGTGTATAACACTTTTCGCTGATAATTTTGGTAAATGAAAAATGAAATTCCCCCCCCCCCCATATAATGGTGTTGTCTCCTATAGGTCCACCATTCTACTGCAAACTAGTACAAGTCAGGACCACTTTCTATATCAGAATATCCTCTTCTTCACTCTAATCAGAACCCATACTAATGGAGTGAATTTGCGGGGTCTGGAAAATTTTTCAAAGGGAAAGTAAATAATCCCATAATTTTGGAAAAAAATGAAAACAAATTGGATTAAGGATTTAGACAAAATTATAGAAGAATCCAAATTTGGGAAAGTAAAATAATGTGTCTGCATACTGAATCCCGTAAATGGTTTGTGGAAGGAATCTCCCCCGAACTGAGTAGTATGCAGAACGTAGACAAAAAAACCATCCACCATGAACCGCGTTATTGGAGAAATAAAGGTAGAGAATTCCACCCTTGCGTACTACTGCAAGGAAATGCTTTATTGGATAAATAGAGGTAGAGAATTTTTCCCCTGTGAACCGTGTCGTTGGTGAAATGGAGGCATAGAAACTCACCCATGCATACCATCCCCATGAACTCAACATTTCATAGATGATTAAAATACAGTAGGCCCCTGTGAACAAGAAAAAGTCATTCGTGGGATTGAGACAGTGACTTTCACCGCCACAATCTGCAACCCCACAAGCCTTTGTTGACCAAGTGGCCCGTAGGCTGGGGGATCTCCCTATGGGCTTCCGTAAAAGGTTCTTAAAGTTCCATAGATCCAGCTTCCCCAACACTCAATAAAATAACCCTGAGGGGAGATGATAAAAATGGGTAGATTTTAGAGGATTGGATGGACTTTTGAGAGGGATTTATGAATACATTGATCAATGAGGCACAAACCTCTTTAGACAAATCCCCAAAGGTATAAACTCTCCAAATAGAGAAAAAAATAAAGAAGGAAACATAATAATTGGTATACTGTGAACCAAATCTCCTTCGCGGATAAAAATCTTGCAAGGCTCCGAACCAATTCCCCTTCTTCCCTTCTTCACCCCACATATCACAAAGCTATGCAGGTGGAACCCAATTCTACATAGCACCATGCTACATAGATGGAAGTCAACACCACATAGAATCATGTTATGCAGCCATAACCTGGTCCCATGTAGAAAAAAACTACGTGGACCACATACATGTACGCATATTATAATAGTACATAGGTGGTGCCTCTACCCACATAGAAACAAGATATGTGGGGAAGCCTTCATCTCACATGAAGAAACAATATGTAGATTGGGTTTACCTTGGAGGTTCTACTCTTTGGATTCAATAATCACCTACTATTTCTGATGCATTTTCTATAGTCCCTCCATGAACCAGTCCAATGACATAAGTCGAAATACTCTTATGAAGAAATGAGACATGTATGATAAAACCAGCAGGCTCATCAGTGGGCCCTTTTGAGTTTACATACCCATGGTAAGCGGAGTCACTTAGGTAATACCAACAATGGTATGGACCCCCATAATTTCTATAAGTTTACATTCTCATGGTAACTCAATCCCAACCTTGGGATACTAATGTGAACCTCCACGTTGTAGGTATTAAGGGTAATCATTGTCCTTTTCCTTCGATGAGGTTCAATGATATCAGAGGATAATCATGATTGTTTTTCCATTTGATAAGAAGCAACATTCCTCCCCTTTCATGGAACTAATTTTAGGGCACTCTCACTGAGGTAAGCCCCTAGAGTTTTTTGTAAGAGGTTTCATCAGTTCTCCTCTTTTCCTCTACCCAGGTCAAACTTGGATATGTTAATTTGAATATATAGGGTATGAAAACAAAGGAGGGATATTGTCACATTCAAATCCCTCTCTCTCTCCATCCATTTGGGCTCTAGTACCATCTATTAGCAGATGATATGGGATGTGTGATATTCAGATCCATTGTCTCCTATTATTTCTCACACTGAGCATGACTCATGTGGGATTAGAGGCTAGCAGTAATCATGACATCTGAATAACCCCAAAGCATGGACCTCCTAGAAGGTGTAATCCCCAAATGCAATGAAATACAAGAACTCTGATTCCTTCTCTGATAAAGATACATAGGATGCCTGCATAAGGCCTGAGAAAAAAGGAAATTCTCCTTAGAAGTCAGTACCAATAAAATTCCCCCAAAATCGCTAGGTTATACCTTCAAGAGTAAGCCCAAACTTATTTCTATCAAATGGGAAAATCCCATGTTTAAGGCCCAATAATGCCCCCTCAAATTGGAAGACTCTACGATATAAGCCCCAAATCAGACCAAACTACAAGGGCTTTGATTCCCAACTAATTGGGATATATAGGAAGCCTCTCTGAGGTCCAAACCCAACACTTGATTTACCCTATAATTTTTTAGGCTATATCCCTAGTAGGGTCATATCCACCCAGGAGACCATATCTTTTTTAGGAATATTGGTCTGCTTCGGTGTAAGTCCCGCATGAAATCTTGACTAGACATCTTTCACCAGGACGTCCTCACTACATGATGCTAAACTGCATGGATGGGTACTTGTCACATGAATTTGAAAGGTGACATGTTCAGTAAAGTGGCACTGAAGTATGTGCAATCTGTTTCCTCTTATAAGGATACGTAGGAATCTCATCTTATGGGTTCAATCCCAATAATGAAATAGTCTATGTCCCCCTGGATGATGATAAACTCCAGATCACCTCATCACATGGATTAAATAATCATTTTATTGGTTAAATACCATAGAATCATTATTGTGTCCATAAAAGGGTAACATTGATGAATAACCTTAGACATACAAAGACATTTTCATTAGTAGAGAAACTTGGACACAAACAGATGATTCTGAACCCATGCCTATTTTTGATTTATCTAGAAACCTAGGGGTAATCCAAGGACACATGCTTGGGAATGAACCAAAGGTTCAATAACTTATGAACATTTCATAAATCTATAATAGAGTCCCAAAATAGGCAATAATTTCCCCCAAAAAAGTGTGATGAGCCTGACCTCCCATCCTATCCACCAATAGAGTCCTCAAGTGTTGTTGTCCAATTCATCCAACAAGAAACTACCTTTGGAAAGAAGGTCTATGGATCATGGATTAAAGGGATATTGGGTATTTCTAGTTCCATAAATAAACCCAATGGATATTATATGAGGAAATTTTATTGGACGTGGGATGATTGCATAAACACTGAACCCCCTGCAACCACCTATTGGTAAAACTCAAATATGGAACCTCCTTCATGACACAAGAAGGAAATACTTTTGAGTCCCGGTGAAACCATTTCTCCCACCAAAAGGGTAAATATGTGAATCGGGTCGAAACAATATGGTGAACCCAACGTGAAACTCTCGATAACAACAAACAATTAGTTGTTATCTGTTGGACTAGTTTGTTTTCTCCCACAATGCACCTCAGGATGAAACAACCTCACAAGTGACTATTCATGGTATTTCTCTCTCTTATCCTATCTCCCATGTTATATAGAGAGAGTCTCTGGATCCAAGAGCTCCATTCGAGCTCGCTCTTAGTCATCGCAAGAAATGAGATGCGGTGATCGTCAGAGCATCGAAGGCGTCGTCGGAACTCTATGCTGACACCCAAATTTTAATAATTGGTGCACATACCTATTTTTTAAGCACGTGTTGATGATCTAGATGAATTCAACTTCAGATTCTTTGTGTAGTGATCAACAAAAAAGTGAAGATGTCATGCACAGATTCATATCTAAACCAGGTATTTTTTTCGTATTTAATTTTTTGATTAAATATCTTCATGTGAGACCCTTAGCTTAAACCAGGAAAACATTTGTCAACGTCAATGGGTTCATGTCATACTTCGGTGAAAATTTTTAAAATATCACTTTTGGGGATTCCTCTACATGCCTGATACCTTCAAAGGATGGGAAATTTTTTTCTAGAAAGATCTTCTTCAACTGAGGCAAACTACATATAGTGTTGGATTTGTGAGTAGTAAAACCACTTTTTAGCCAATCTATCTAAGGAAAGTGGTAAAGCCCTCGTTTTTATTTATTCCTCACTTATCCATTGGGGATTCATGGTGATACACACCATGTACAATTCATATAGATTCTAGTGAGGATCCTATCTTGACAAAACATGAAATTCTGGTAGATGATGGATTACTCCTATTCTTAGTTAAAAACTAGGATAAATATAAATATAGGACAAATAGTTTTTCATATTTAATAAATGAGGAGATGAAAGATCCTTTAGAAGAATATGATTAACCATATTTTTTGTGTTTTGATAATTTTAGGTTTAAAAGAAAATTGTTTTTAGTGTCTCTTTTTGGAATGTTTTTATTTTTCCTTGGTTTTCAAACTCTACAAGCTTATTTTTTTTCAACTATTTGTTTCTTAATGTTATATGAATTTACAACAAATTTTTATTAATTTTTATCTGTTTTTATTATATTATTTATTTTAATTTTTTTAAAACCTTTGACAGCCCCCTAGTAATGAAGAAAATCGATGAGAGGGTTTTTATGGTCATTTTTACCTCTTTAAAATTTTATAAACCTAACAACTACAGTAAATCATCAACAAAGGTTGTCCCATAGAGAGACCTCCTTGTAGGGGTTATTTTGTGACATTTTTTCAACTTTTATGTTTTTAATTGATTATAGAAGGATTAAAATAGCTGGAAAAAATAAAAACAAGATTTAAAGAAAATACTAAATTGATAAAATAAATGAAATAATTGAAAATAAGATGAAATAAAGTAGCATCAAAATGAATTGTTAAGAGAAAAGAACAGACTAACTAGTGATTCTTCTTCATCATTTTTAACGATTTTCGAAACTATAACCCTCTCAATGATAAGATTGAAATATAAAATCTCAAATATCAAATATAAAATACCATTTAGTTAATTAAAAAATATTCTCCAACCAAGTTCATAGAATCATAACTCCTTTCAGAAGGATTTGACCAATGTTCTCAATAATCATCGAAAACAAATACACCGACAACACTCGTTGTACTCACAATTATTTGATCTAAGATTGATAAATTTGAACAATAAAAATAATCTTCAAAATAAAAATCATCATGAATTAATAAGCCACATTCAGAGTTCAACACACTCCCATAAGAAATTTTTTGTACTCATAACGGAAGAAAAGTGTTAAATAAAATGGAAGAAGAATAAAATATCCTAAAGCAATTGCATATTGAAATGTTAAGATTATGAAGATAATTACATTCATGAAATTAAATAAATTAAAACTTAGGAAGAAATCACAATTTGAATCCAATATATTTAGCTACTATAAATTTTCCAAATATCTCATAGGATCGATAATACACTATGATATCCATCTTCATTGGATTTAAGAGTTGAAACTGTTTCCTAGAATATCTCTTAATTTATCTCCTATATTTTGAACTTCTCACTTCTCCAAATTACCCATCTTTATTACTGCATGTCTTCTTTATTATTCACTGGAAACACTGATATTACTTTGATAAATTGATATGATGGTTATCATCGTTGGTATGACTTTCCATTTCTAAATTAATTTATTGAATTTGAAAGATCAAATGTCAGTCTGTTCAGACATTCTAACACACACTTATGGCACCTCCCAACAAAAAACCCATTTTCAAATACTATGATTTGTATTTTTCTAGATCTTGAACTCATGGTTTATCCAGTTTTCAAATTTGGAACTCAAAATCAGCTACAGATTCGACATGAACTTCCCAAAAAATCAAAATATATATAGTTATTTAAACTCTACCAAATCATGAACTCCACATCAACATCTTGTAGGATTGAAATAATGAAGTAGATGCTCAATACACAAGAGGTGGGGTGAATTGTACACTTTAAAAAATTTCCTTAGACAAGGAAAAATCTAAGTTTAACAAAGTTAAACTAAGAAAATTCACAACACCTCTAATCAACAATTGGATAATTTGAACAAAATTTTACAATATGATATTCTACCTTAAAGCATATAGAGTCTAAACTAATCAGAATACAAGTGTAGGAAAATATAATAAGGTTATACTTTCCTTAAAATACAAAAGTGCACTGAAAAAAAAAGTAGTCAAACTTCAAGTAACAAGATATAAGTCTTTTAACCCAAAGAGAAGGGTATCCAACAACCTTGGATAAAGGTCCCTTGATTTATACTTTCAAGCCAGTCTGTCTTACCCACACCAGGGTAAGCCCTCGATACGAAGATCGATGTCTCTGTCTTGCTATCCCTACAAGCCCTCAACTTCAAGGTAGTTGGTACCTCTCTCTTCCTCAACAAGGAAGCCCTCAAACTTCAAGGTAGTTAGAACCTATGTCTTCCTATCCCCAGAAGTCCTCGAATGTAATCACCAACATTTGGAGTCACACGAAGAAATTTGAACGAGCGGTTCCGTACGCACAAAGCATGAAAATCTTATCTCTATAGAAATCACCTTAACAGTATGTGGTCTCTAGATCGATCAAATTCTTGTTGATCTCTTTTAAATGAGCTCATATTTATAGGCTTGATCAGCTCCCTCTCCAACAGTCATATTTTCCTTAAAATTTGGAGGGACGTGTACACGTGTAACTCAACCAACGGTTAGTTTGAAATAGAATGGACGACATCGTTTAATAACAAACCATGTATAACTGAATGCACGACATCGTTTTGTAACGGAGAATATGTAAGCAAAGGCCACACTAAAATTCGTAGTGTAAGAAAATTAAAAGTTCGGAGTCTAACCAAAATGAAATTCGGAATCTATAATAAAAAGATGTTCGGATTCTTTTTTAGGGAATTCGGAACCTGAAATCTGTAGAAGTTCGGAGTCTGAATTTCTAAGGAAATTCGGAGTCTGGTTTCACAAGAGTTCAGAATCTGAACTTACAGAGTTCTAAGTCGAACTAGTAAATGTTCGGAGTCAAACTTCATAAGAGTTCGGAGTTGAACTCATGAAGGTTCAGAGTCAAACTTCATAAGAGTTCTGAGTCGAACTCATGAAAGTTCGGAGTCGAACTTCATAAGAGTTCGGAGTCAAACTCATGAAAGTTCGGAGTCAAAATTCATAAGAGTTTGGAGTCAAACTCATGAATGTTCAGAGTCAAACTTCATAAGAGTTTGGAGTCGAACTCATGAAAGTTCTCATCCAGAATTCGGAGTGGAACTTCATTATAGTTCATATCCAGAATTCGGATCCTAAAAACAGAATACTCCAATTCTTAACATTATATGATTCCAGGGTTTTGGGCATGAATCCGATTTTTTTACTTAAGAAAAATATTGATAAGTATAAGAAAATCTAGGTTAAGGTAAATTTCCTTAAAGGAGAAAATTTTCCTTATGGAGGTAAAAATATCGATTTGGTTAAGTATATGGTGTTTGTGATTTTCAAAACAAGAAGGAATGGAAAAGTCATAAGGAAAACCTTATTGACTCAACAATCTCCCCCTTTTTGGAAAGCACAAACATCCTTACGAAAAAAGAATATAAAGACTGTGAAAAATTTTATTAGACATTGAAATTAAAACTTATCTCCCTTTGTTCATGGATAAAAGTGAATACAACTAGCTCCCCCTTAAGCATTGAAACACTAAGGATTGTATTCTGAATTTTCGGAGTGGAGTTTTCATTATCATGGGAATGAAAAACTTCGTAGTGAGAAACTCTCCCTTTAAGGATATTTTAAATTTTTCTTTCTCCTCTTTTTAGTGGTTCTTTTTCCTTCTCCCCCTTAGGAGTAGTTCTTTTTCCTTCTCCGCCTTTGTGATTTTCAAAAATAATTGAAGGGAATGGAAAAGAAAACAAATATGGTACCTAAAAAATTAGTATATAACAAGATACAACCACCTAAATTTTCATCAGAGTTGGAAAAAAAATTACTAGAAAAGATAAATACAACAAAAGATCAGAGTGGATTTATTTGTCTTCGTTTTCCTTTGGGATAAGCTTCTCTAACAAAGTTTTGAGTTTCTTCAAATCCCTTTATTCTTCCTCAGCTTGCTTCTCCAAAGCTGAGATCCTTTCCCATTGCACTTTCAAAGCTTCTACCTGAGACTTCAAGGCATCTTGTTGCATCTTCACCAACTCATCTTGGTTTATCAGTCTTTTCTCATGCTTGATCTGGAGATTTCTATCACTTATAAAATTTTGACCCAAAGAATTAGCCTTTTCATTTAGTTCCTTCACTTGTTGACTCTGAGAACTCTGCTCATCAATCAGCTCATCTTGAAGATTCTAAATCTTTTTATCCTTGGTTTCAAAAGCATATTTCACTTAATTCTAAAAATTATCATACACAGCCAAGTCTTCTTCAACTCTCTTATACCATAGATTTACTTTACTACAAGAATTTCTATGCACATCATAATTTATAAGAAAAATTTTATGGTCAGCCTCAATCTTTATACACTTATCCATGACCATGGATAAGGAATCAGATTTCTGATTCATACTCTGTTGCAGCATCTGGCATCTGGAGTCTATAGTTGGAAAATCAGAATGGTGTCCATGAACTTCTTTAGAGATTCAACCACAAAATCATGCCCATGAGATGATGACTCTGAATCAGATAAATCCCTTGGAGATTGTTCTTCTTCAATTTGAACCAGTTTCCTCTTAGAATAACCACCAACCTTCTTCTTCTTGAAGACTTATTTTGTTTTAGTATCCATGAGAGCTTGCTTCCCCTTATCAGATTTTGGAATTGGTTCCTCATCAGGAGATACTTCCTCAGATTCAGAAACTTGAATAATCTGGTCTTCATCCGATTTCTTCTTTTCTTATCCTTCCTTAAGAAAATTCCTATCATAGGATTCTTCCTCATCATACAAAACATTCTCTTCTTCTTTATGTTTCTTATCATCATTCTTACTATCTTCCTCAACTCCCTTTCCTGGAGTAACTATCTTTGCAGATTCTGCCTTATCTTGATAATTCTGTACTTGCTTGATCAGGGCATCCAAATCTTCACTTCCCACTTCTTCTTCTTCTTCTTCAACCTCTTCGTCTACTTCTTTAGTAGCTTCTTTTTAAACTTCTTCAACTACCTCTTTAACCTTGGATTTTTCCGGAGTGACATAGTTCTTAGCTGGAGTTTCTAGAAAAGAAGGTTCTTTAAGGAAGGTTTCCGGAACCGAAATATGCTCGGAAGCTATTTCGGTATCTCTCAAAAGAGATTGCACCAGTTCAACTTCAAACAACTTCTTTTTCATCTTCTTTTCTCTTTCCTTATTTTCTAACTCATCTGTAGCTGTCTATTTTAGAGCCTTAGCTTCTGCAGGGTCCAATCCGAACTGTGGATCCCCTTCTTTCCTCTTTTCATTGTCTTCCCTCCACTTGGCTGCAATTTCATCTGTATATGTTTTCTGCTTCTTCAGTTTGGGCGGAGCAGACTGAGTTTCCTTAGACTTGGGATTTTATTTATCATCAACCAATTCCTTAATGTTTCTCTTCTTCCTTTCCTTTTTGGATGGTTCTAGAGTCTGTGTATCTTTCTGAGCTTCCTCATCCTCTTCCACAGATAGAGGGTACAATTCTTCGGATTCACTGGAATAACCCATATTCATACTCTTAAAAGTATGATCACTTACTAGCATAAGCTTACAATTCCAGACTTTTGATTTTCATGCAACCTTGAAGGATTATAAACATCGAACAATCAACTTAGATAGTAAGTCAGGGTACATAATTATTTGAGCTCTCAAATTCCCTTCTTTGATGTTCTTGATTGTAATCAAGACATGCCTCATCAAATTTATCTTTCTTAGATTTACCAAGAAATCTAGGACATAGATATCACTTTTCTTCAAATTATCCTTTTCACCTCTTCTTGGTATGAGAAAACATTGTACCCAAAGCTGTAGAATCTTATTGTTCGGAGTGAGATGAGAAATCTTAGCAGTCGTAGCATCCTTAAGTCCAAGAAATTTTAATGCCTTCGCCTTGTTGAAACTTCCTTGATCATCTGGAAGCTTATGTGAGCGAAACTCAGCTTTCCCATCATAGGAAAAACCAACCAAGCTCACGGCTTTGGTGTAGGAAAGCTTGTAAGTATTCCCATAAGATTTAAATGAAAACCATTCTCTACCATCTTCCAACTAGAAGGAAACTGACTTGTAGAACTCAATCAGCAAATCAGTATAAACCGGATCCTGTTTCTCTGACTTGAACAAGTATATATCTTCCCAACTATTCAATTTGATATTCTTGGTTATAATAGAATCATGCTTGTAAAAATCTGGAAGAACTAACCTTTCCCTGAAGACTAACCACTTTGAGATTGGTTTTGTAGTTGACATATCTTGAGATGTAGCTTCAACAGACATTCAGAGTGATGAATTTTGAAGGATTCGGAACGGTTTTGCAAAGATCGGAACCGGTCTTAAGAAGGGCAGCAGGGCTTCGAGACGCATGAGATTTGAAAAACCGATGTGGGACAAGTCTTGGGGTCCCCTTTATATAGTCGATGGATGTGACCTTTGGTCTTCTAAAATCCATCTAATGGTTGAAAAATATTTAGATTTGATCTGAAGATTGAGAAAATTCCTACAAGGAAAACACGACTCTGATCTTTTGAGGTTTTAAGAAAAACATTCATATTTAAGGAAAACTAGAATCCGAATTATTTTTAAAAAACAGTAAAATACCAGCAAGAAAAATATGATTACAAAACTTTAGGTAAGAAAATCATACATTTCCGATTGGCTAGAAAGATTGTTCATAATTGGTAATATTCTTCTTGAAGAAATGAATTTAAAAGAAAACTCATTATGAAAGTTCCAGTACGAAAATCTCAATACAAAAGTTCCAGTACGAAAATATCATTACGAAAGTTCAAGTATGAAAATATCGGTTCTGGAAATTTTCATTACGATATTCAGTACGAATATCTCCATTCTGAAAGTTTTCATTCTGATAATTTCAATCCCAAAAATTTCAGTTCTTGAAATTTCCATTCCAGAAATTGCAGTTCTGGAAATTTCAGTTCCGAAAAGTTTGAAAAAATGACTACAAAAATTTTAGTTACAAAAAGTTTAAAAAATAGATTATGAAAATTTTAGTTACACTATGTTTGAAAAATAGATTATGAAAATTTTATTTACACTAAGTTTGAAAAACAGATTATGAAAATTTTAGTTACACTATGTTTGAAAAACAGATTACGAAAATTTTAGTTACACTAACAATCAAATGTACCCCCCCCTACGAAAAGAAGTTTATTACTGTTAGGAGAATTCTTCAACAAGAAGTTAATGAAGAATGATTACCTTGCGTTTGTCATTCCTAACTTTTGTTTAATGTATTCAAATCTATCGAAGGGTAATGATTTGGTGAAAATATCAGCAAGTTGATCTTGCATTCCGATAAACTGAAGAATGATATCTCCTTTAAGTGTGTGATCCCTAAGAAAATGATGCCTCATATCTATGTGTTTTGCACAAGAGTGATGTGCATGGTTCTTACTGAGGGCAATGGCACTTGTGTTATCACAAACAATTTGAGTCTTAGTAAAACTCAAACCATAGTCTGTGAGTGTGTGTTGCATCCACAACACTTGATCACAATAACTTATAGCTGCTACATATTCAGCTTCAGCAGTGGAAAGTGCTACAGAATGTTTCTTCTTGCATGAACAAGAAACTAATGCATCCCCTAAGAAATGACATGTTCCAGATGTACTCTTTCTATCCATTCTACATCCAACAAAGTCAGCATCTGAGAATCTTTTTAAAACAAAATCATTTCCAGAAGTATAAAACAATCCTAGCTCTATGGTTCCCTTTAGGTAGCGAAAAATTATTTTTACCGCCTTTAAGTGAGATTCCTTAGGATTGGATTGATATCTTGCACATAAGCATACTGAAAACATTAAGTCTGGTCGACTAGCTATCAAGTATAGTAGGCCTCCTATCATACCTCTAAAATATGTTTGATCTACTAGTTTCCCAGCTTCATCAAGATCTAAAGAGTTTGAGGAACCGATGGGGGTACTTATACTCTTAGTGTTTTCATAACCATACTTTTTAAGAAGATATTTAATATACTTATGTTTAGATATATAGTTTCCTTCTGTTCATTGAGAAATTTGAAAACGAAGGAAAAATGTTAACTCACCCATCATACTCATTTCAAACTCAGATTTCATTAGACTTGCAAAAGAATCAGTTAAAGATTGCTGAGTTGAACCAAATATGATGTCATCAACATAAATTTGAACAATCAAAACATTTTTCTTATCTTTTTTTATAAAAATAGTTGGATATGCATTTCCCTTAACATAGTTATTTTGAAGCAAAAATCCTGTAAGTCTAACATACCAGGCTCGTGGGGCTTGTTTAAGGACATACAAAGCTTTGGTAAGTCTAAAAACATGATCATGATGTTTTGTATCTTCAAATCCAGGAGGTTGTTCAAAAAAAAAACATCCTCTTGAACATAACCATTAAGAAAATCACATTTCACATCCATTTGAAAAAGTTCAAAATTGAAGAATGCTGCAAAGGAAAGTAGAATACGAATATATTCAAGTCTAGCTACTGGAGCATAGGTTTCTTCATAGTCTATTCCCTCTTGATGATTATAGACTTTAGCAACTAGTCTAGCTTTATTTCTTACAATGACTCCATTTTCATCACACTTGTTTCTGAAAACCCATTTTAATCCAATAACAGAAGTTTCCATAGGTCTTTCAACCAAGTTCCAGACTCTATTTCTTTCAAATTCATTTAGTTCATCTTGCATGGCATTGATCCAATCATCATCACCTAAAGCTTCATTAGTGCTTTTTGGTTCTAATTGGGAAAGAAATGATAGATTTTCTACTTCATTTCTCAAGGAACTTCTAGTCCTTAGAGGTTGATTTACATCACCAATTATACTATCACTGGGATGATTTTTAAGAAACCCCTGATTTGGGTTTTGTAAAACCTGTTCATCAACATAGGGTAGAAAGTCTTCTGGGGTAAATGTTTCAGAAGTATCTTCTTGAACATTTTCCTTATCAGAAGGATCTTCTATCAAAGGTTGATAATTAGTTTTTGAAAACACATCCGAGGATGTAGGTTGGGATGGTTTAAAAACAAAAGGATCAGATTCATCAAATTTTACGTGAACTGTTTCTTCAAGAGTACAAGTATTTTTATTGAAAACTCTATAATCCTTAGAAGTTGTGGAGTAGCCTAAGAAAATTCCTTCATCAGATTTTCATGCGAATTTGTGAAGATTATCTTTATTATTCAAGATGAATACCATGAATCCAAAAACCTTAAAGTAGGAAAGTATAGATTTTCTACCATTCCATAACTCATAATGAGTTTTATTAAGAAAAGGTCTAATCAAAACTCGATTTATAGTATAACAAGCAGTACCTACAGCTTCATCCCAGAAATGTATAGCTATAGAATATTCACTCATCATGGTTCTAGTTATCTCTTGAATAATTCAATTTGTTCTTTCAACTACACCATTTTTTTGAGGAGTTCTAGGTGCTGAAAAGTTGTGAGTAATACCTTTTATACTACAAAAGGTTTCAAAATCAGAATTTTGAAATTCTCATCCATGATCACTATGAATAGTTTTCAGTGGAAGATTTTTATCATTTTTAACTTGTTCTCTAAAACTTTTGAAATAAAAAAAAGCTTCAGACTTCATTGCTAAAAAATAGACCCATGTAAATCTGGTGTAATCATCAACTAGAACAGACACATAGTATTTGCCTCCAATACTTACAGTTTGTGTTGGACAAAAAAGATCCATCTGCACCAACTATAATGCATAATTTTTTGAGACTTCACCGATTGATTTAAAACTAGATTTATGTTGCTTGCCATACTGACAAGGATCACAAACTCTAGAAGAATCAAATCTAAGGTCCGGTAGATCTTTAACTAGTTTTTTCATAGAAATTTTACATAAGTTACTAAGGTTACAGTGACCTAATATTCCATGCCATAACCAAGAATGATCTTCCATTTCACTTAGACAAGGTAAATCACGACTCCTAAGGTCTTCTATGTTTATAGTGTAAACATTCTCTTGCCCATTGGCTGAGAGAATAAATTCTTCCTTGGAATTGTGTACTAAGCACTTATCATTCCTAAAGTTCACAAGGTATCCTTCAACACATAACTGAATTATGCTAATGAGGTTGTGATTAAGACCCTTAACAAAAAAAACATTTGAAATCAAAGTTTTACCAAGAAGAACAATATTACCTATACCAACAATTTCTCCATGAGCATTATCTCCAAAAGTTACCTTTCCTCTTTTCGTCTTGATGATCTTTAAAAAAAAACACTTGTTTCCAGTCATGTGCCGGGAACATCCACTATCCATGTATCATGTATTGTTGTTGTTACTTCCTTTATCTTCTTGAAAACAAGAAAATAATTAGACTTACGGAATCCGAACTTTTTTGGATCCGAGATTTCTAGATAACAAAATTTTTGGCACCCACATCTTCTTAGAAAAATAAGCCCTATGAAAACTTATAGATTGGGTTTTGTTTAAAGAACAATTCTTTTCCCAGTGACCACCACATTGACACTTGGTAAAAAATGGGGCACTTTGTGGAACAATCTAGTTGTTACTAAATGTTGGTTTTGCATGGGTATAACCAAATCCGTATTTTTTTCTTAAAGGTCGTATTTGAGAATACATTTTATCAAAATTTTCTTTACCATGGGTAAAGTTTGAAAAAACTTCTTTAAGGAAAAAATTTTGGACTTGAGTTTTATAACCAAGTTTTTATCTTTAAAATCATTAGATTTCGAACTAGAGCTAGGCTCGAAAACACTTTTCTTAGAAATTACTTTTTCTAACTCTGTAGAATGTTTGTTCTTCTCAGAACTTACTTCTTCAAGATTTTTTAAAATACTTATAAAATCATCATTTTTCCTATCAAGATCTTTAGAAAGATCTAATATTTCTTTCGTATGAATAGCATTCCTAGAGTTTTCCTTATCAAGTTTTTTATTGAGTTTGGAATTTTCAATCTCAAGAAGTCCAGAAAACCATGAAAATTTTTCATAGATAGGTGAAGTATTTTCTTCATCAGAAGAGGATTATTTATATGAAGAGTTATAATACTTACTATCATTAGAATTTAAAGATACATTGGTCAATGATTCATCATTGTGTACCTTAGCCATAAATCATTGATTGTTAATAGGTAATTTGTCTATAAGACCAAGATTCTTCTGTCTTGAAGATTCATAATCAGAAGATTCATCTGAAGTGTCACCACCACTGGAATTCCAGGTGTCATTTGATTTCAGAACATTCTTAGGTTTGGACTTGTAATACTTCTTTCGGTTCCTTTCAGAATGCCTTTCTTTCCTTTCTTTATTTTTGAGAAAAGGACAATCTGGTCTAATATGTCCAGCTCTCTTGCATTCATAACAAGTAACTTCTCCATATTTCCTATCTTTCCTTTCCTTTTTCTTATACTTAGATTGGAAATTTCTCTGGACAACTATCTTGTTCATCCTTTGAGCAAGATTTTCTAACACATTCTTTAATACTTCACTATCACTAGATTCTGATTGAATAAAAACTTTCTTAGATTTGGATCTGGTTACTCTCTCAGGAGTCTTATATTTTATAAGATTTGATATTGTGGTAAAAGAAATAGTACCATTCCAATTATTCTTTTTTATATTGTCAGCATCTCTCTTCATTCTTGTTTCATGTTGGAGAAGAGTTCCAAATAGCTCATGTAAAGAAATTTGAGTGACCTTCCTGTTCTCATCAATTGCTGTTCTATTTGATTCCCACTCATTAGGCATAATATCAATTATCTTATCCACCAGAGCTTCATCATCCAGACCTTTCTCTCCCATAGACTGAAGTCTGTTCACTATAGTCATAAATCTCTGTTGAACTTTACAGATTGGTTCCCCATTCGGAAAATTGAATCCATGGTATTCAGATCTAAGCATATCTCTCCTAATTTCAATCACTTTAGAAGTGCCAAAGTGTGTAACCTCTAACTTCTTCCAGATACAATTAGATTCTTCACAAGAAGAAATTTGGCTATATATATTTCTAGTCATTGAACATAGTAAAGTATTACGTACTATATAATTGATTTTATACTCTTGCTTTTCCTGGTTAGTGAAAGTTCTAACTTCCTTATCAAGAATTTTGTAATCACCAGTAAGCATAATGAAATTATCCACTCCAGTATTGATAAAAAAAGTCTTCATACGATCTCTACAGTACTCATAATCATTCCCATCATAATTTTTTGGTCTTGTAGGGTTTAGATTGTCAATAGATCCAACATTGAAGCCTGATATTCTAAGAAAAACTTTGGTAACCAAACTTGTTAGTAGGAAAAGTTCGTAACCACAAACTTCGGAATGAACAATTCGGAATGAAAATTCAGAATGATAGAGTCTTTCTAAGCAAGGATGAATATTAATGAAAAAGTGAGCAAGAAAAACGTATATGTGAGTATAATTATTTCAGAGGCCTCCTCTGATACCAATTGTTGGATCGAAAGAATGATGTAGATGCTCAATATACAAGAGGGTGGGGGGGGGGTGAATTTTACACTTTAAAAAATTTCCATAGACAAGGAAAAATCTATGTTTAACAATGTTAAACTAAGGAAATTCACAACACCTCTAATCACCAATTGGAGAATTGGAACAAAAGTTTACAATATGATATTATACCGTAAAGCGTATAGAATCTAAACTAATTAGAGTACAAGTTTAAGAAAATATAAGAAGGTTATACTTTCCTTAAAATCTAAAAGTGCAGCGGAAAAACAAGTAGTAAAACTACAAGTAACAATATATAAATCTTTTAACCCAAAGAGAAGGGTATCCAACAACCTTGGATAAAGTTCCCTTGATTTATACTTTCAAGCAAGTCTGTTTTACCCACACCAGGGTAAGCCCTCGATACAAAGATCGGTGTCTCTATCTTGCTATCCCCACAATCCCTCAACTTCAAGGTAGTTGGTACCTCTGTCTTCCTCAACAAAGAATCCCTTGAACTTCAAGGGAGTCGGCACCTCTATCTTCCTATCCCCAGAAGTCCTCGAATGTAATCACCAACATTTTGTGTCGCACGAATAAATCTGAATGAGTGGTTCAGTACACACAAAGAATGAAAATATTCTCTCTCTAGAAATCACCTTAATAGCATGTGGTATCTAGATCGATCAACTTCTTGTTGAGCTCTTTCAAATGAGCTCCTATTTATAGGCTCGGTCGGATCCCTCTCCAACGGTCATATTTTTCTTAAAATTCAGAGGGACATGTACACGTGTAACTCAACAAACAGTTAGTTTGAAACAGAATGGAAGACATCATTTAATAAGAAACCATGTATAACTGAATGCATGACATCGTTTTCTAATGGAGAATATGTAAGAAAAGGCCATACTAAAATTCAGAGTGTAAGAAAATTAAAAGTTCAGAGTCTAACCAAAATGAAATTCAGAGTCTATAATAAAAATATTTTCGGATTCTGTTTTAGGGAATTTCGAAACCTGAAATCGGTAGAAGTCGGGAGTCTGAATTTCTAAGGAAATTCGGAGTCTAGTTTCACTAGAGTTCAGAATATGAACTTACAGAGTTAGAAGTCGAACTAGTAAAAGTTCATAGTCGAACTTCATAAGACTTTGGAGTCGACCTCATGAAGGTTCGGAGTGGAACTTCATAAGAGTTCGGAGTCGAACTCAAGAAAGTTCATAGTCAAATTTCATAAGAGTTCAGAGTCGAACTCATGAAAGTTCGGAGTCGAACTTCATAAGACTTCGGAGTCGAACTCATGAAAGTTCAGAGTCAAAATTCGTAAGAGTTTGGAGTCAAACTCATGAAAGTTTGGAGTCGAACTTCATAAGAGTTCAGAGTCGAACTCATGAAAATTTTCATCCAGAATTCGGAGTGGAACTTCATTATAGTTCACATCCAGAATTCGGATCCTAAAAATAGAATACTCCAATTCGTAACATTATATGATTCCAGGGTTTTTCATATGAATCCGGTTTTTGTACTTAAGAAAAATATTGATAAGTATAAGAAAATATAGGTTAGGGTAAATTTCATTAAAGGGGAAAAATTTCCTTATGGAGGTAAAAATATCGATTTGCTTCAGTATAAGGTGTTTTTGATTTTCAAAACAAGAAGGAATGGAAAAGTCATAAAGAAAAAATTATTGACTCAACACATATTTGGACTCAAAAAAGTATATACTCATGTAAAAAGGATACAATCAAGCCTATAGATGAAACCAAAGCATCCAAAGACACCAAAATCACCATTATCAGCATACTATTCATCATAACACACCTACAAACAGATAAATAAAAACCTAGATCCTCTTATTCATTATTCTCATCTAAGTCATTTGATCACAACCCATATCCATATTCATCCCACTATAAATTGAGGTTCCAGCAATGACGCATGTCATCTCCATTGAATCGTGATTTCCCAAGCTCATTATTTTTTCTTCATATGGTGGATCCGCACTCGTCCTCAGATTCATGGTGGTGGTTCTTCCTTGCAATGGTAGTAGAGGTCATGCTCAGTGATGGAAAAAATGGTGGCTTTAAATATTCTTCATGATAAAAGATCCAGGAACCCATCATCAACTATTTATCCTCCTTCGACATTGGATAGAACTTAGAACCATAGCTGAGGGTTCAAAGTTGTTTGATCATCGTGTAGGAGGTCTCTGGTCCATGCTTCCTCCTGAAGCTCCCTCAGGCCAAATCAGATTGTTTGTGGGTGATATATCTGCATAATAAAAATTATCTTACATAAATAACACAATTTTTGTTACGCAAGGGCTGGGATTTTTTTATATTGGGACCAAATTCTCTTACATAGATAATTATAATATGCGTTGCTAAATTTATCTGACACATCGCATCAATCTCTTACACAAACTGATAAATATATTTCTTTAACTTACTCACCAGTGCTTATTACTCAACCCAAAAAAGAGTTTTTATGTATGCTAAAATAAATTCCATTATGTGAAAAACTTTAAATTATCAGACAACTTGTAAAACAAATAAAAGTTAAGGGGTTAAAAGTTAAAATAAACAGAATAAATTATTAAAAAATTAAAAGTGTATATTAAAATTTAAAAATATAATAAATAATAAGTAAATTAAAATAAAAATTCTTTTGTAAATAAATTTTCATTAAAATAAATATTTAAATAAAAACAAATTTAGACTAATTATTTTGTTAAATTAAAAATAAATTGCTAAAAATAATAATTAATTATTTAACAAAAAAAATTATAAAATCTATTAAAATAGTTAAATTATAATTACATGTCCAAATTATTAAATTATTTACGTAAATAAATAAAATATTAAAAATAAATCAATCAATTAATTATAAATAACAAGAAAAAGATTAAAATTTATTAGCAGAACTTAAAACTAAAAAATGGAATTAAAATATTTATTTTAAAAGAAATTTAAAAAATAAACAAGAAACTAAAAGTAAAATAATAATAATAATAATAATAAAAATATTCATTAGTTAAATATAAAATCATTAAATTATGAGTTTTTTATTTAAACAAATACATAACACCAAAGTAACTTAACTAATTAAAACATTATTTTAAAAAACTAAAATATAATTAAATTAAAGTATTTATTTGAAAAATTTGTATCTAAATTTTTCCAAATTAATATACACCTCATAAAACATTAGAAGTTGATAATATAACATATGTCCCAAAGAAGACAATTTGAGATAAAAACCTCTTACCTCAAGTCTAGACTTTCTTCATACATATGAAAACCTCCTGTATAATATAGGTTTATAATACATATATTAAAAAAATCATATATATAAAACCATATATTATTTACTTATGACCTTTTATTGTCCATTTATTAACAATTCCTTTTTAAAATCATATTTCAAGTAACAATTCCATCATTTTCATGTATGTTTTAGTTTTGTATTTCCAGTCCTTTTACTTTGATTATAGTTCTATCATATCCATAATTTGAACCATGATATAAATATAATATATATTCATTATATATGAAGTTAGAGTAATCTATAAAAGTAAAATATGGAAAATTAATTACACCATTCATGAAGACGGTATTCCATACATATACATGAACGTTGTTTCCATTTTCTCGATGAATGAAACGAAAGAAAAGTAAATAATATATCACCTTTATATAATCATTTTTATATCATAGTAGTCATATATAATCATTAAATCTATCCTTATTATCATCCATGTAAAAATAAAATGTAATAAAAATCACATTGCTTCATGGATGCGGTAGTCCACACAAACACACTAGCGACATTGTCATTTTCTAGAGGATTTATGGTAAGAAGGTAGATGTGATATTATAATTAAATTTTTGTAATTATGTTATAAATATCATATATAAATAGTAAATTGATAATTATATCCACTGATGAGAGGTAGCAATGGAAAATGAATTACATCGGTTCGTGAGATGGTAGTCCACCGTACACATGATCGACAGTTTCATTTCCCATTTGATGAAAGAGGAGATGGATATAGGTTATTAAATTAAAATAAAAAATATATAAGAATATGATAGATATAATTTTTATTATATTTTAATTATTAAAAATAGAATTAAGTTGTTAATAGAAGAAGTAAAAAATAAAGCTCATATTAAAGTGAATTACATTCACTTAGAAAAACCTTCTTTGGATGTCTTATTAAGGACCCTAGGATTGATATTTTTGGAATAACGACAGATATAGATTATGTATAAGGATGTTGTTGAGTTATTTTTTCAGGTTATTGTTATGAAAAATTGATTATGGTGTTTAAAGAAATGAGAGGATGAGGTCCCCTTTTATAATAGAGGATGAGTGGGATTTTTGTGAAAAGAAAAAACAATTCAATAATGGGAGGTCACTCTCAAGCCATGTGCCTCCAAAATTTATAAATAATGGAGTGGATGGATTTTATGGTCAATAAAAAAATCAACCAAAAAAATTACATATGTTTTAATGATATTATTACCTTATCCTCTATGTTTACTCATTTATACTATTTTAGTTTTCACCACGGTTACTAGTCTCTTTTTATTTACTAAAGAAATTTATCCTTTAAGAATAAAAATAACATGAGAATTTTTAGATAAATTAGACCCAATTATTGTTAATATTAAATCTAATTTATTAAATAAAGGTCCTATGTGTGTTGAAAATAAATTTCAACACATGAAAATGTAACATGAAAAACGCCATTTTAACCATAACTGTAGTAATTAATTTTTTATACTGTTTTATAATTATTTATGAAAAAGGTTTATTTATACTTATCATATAATATAAATTATTTTTATTTGAAATATAGAATCAATTTTATCCAATTATTTCCACATAAGTGGCATAATTATATTTAAAATAAAACTGGTAGTCCCGAAAAACAAAACAGTTTTCTAATTAGAACATTTACATAAGTGTAAAAAGTTTTATAATCAAAATTAAACATTAAATTGATTTTAATTGCCTAAATTTGATTCATTATAACATAATTTATCTAATTTTACATTAAATAAATTAAAATAAAATATAACATTTTAAATGATTTAAATGAAAAGGCGGGTTTCAATAAAAATGGTATTTTTTCTTACTCATTTAAAAACTAAACATTTCAAAAAAAATCCCAAAAATTCATCCTAAGATAATTCAGACATGTCGATTCCAAAAAATTAATTTTATTTTTTCAAATATATTTTCTAATAGTTTCAATAATTAATTTTTTTTATTTTTTCACAAAAATAAATAAAAAACATTTAAAAAAAATTATATTCAAAACATATAAAGACTTTACAAAAAATTAATAACTTATTTATCAATATATTTTAAATATCTAAAAAACATTATTCTTAATTTTTAAAATGTGGTTGTTTCTATTGATACCAAACAATTTAATGTCTAGGCTATAATGACTATGTTTAAATAATAATATTAATAATATATTGCAGCTTTCTAAAACTCGGTGTTGTGTGTAACAAAATCTATCAATGAAATTAAATTTAGCTGAAAAAATATTTCATAATATATTAGGGTGTTACATTCAACCCCACTTAAAATGAATTTATCCTAGAAAATTCCATCACTTTGATATAATAAATAAGGGTACTTCTACCTCATCATATACTTATGTTTCCATATATCTTTCTCTAGTTGGTGGTTTCACCACAAGACTTTGACCAAGTGAGTGGTCTTATTTCTTAAAACATTAAATCTATGATCTAAAATCAATATAGGTTGTTATTTATATGAAATATCACAATTTAGTTGTATGAACTCTGAGTTTATTACATGTGAAAGATCATGTATGTACTTTTTCAGGAGAGACACATGGAAGACATCATTTACTAGAGAGGGGATTGGTGGAAGCACCATGCAATAAATAACCATACATTCTCAATCAAGAATCTCAAAAATGATAATATACTTAGGGATCAATTTTCGTTTATTTTCTAATCCCATGCCCTTCTTCCATGGATAAATTTTTTAGAAACACATTCTCAATAAATTCAAATTCTAGATCACATTGACGATTATCAATATTAATTTTCTATCTAATTTTTGTTACCCTTATGCGTTGTTTAATGAATCTAACCTTATCTAATATTTCATCAACTATCTGAAGGTCGAGTAGATTTTGTTCCCTATATTCTTCCTAACATGTTTGAAGGATTCATAAGGATCCATCTAAATGCTCAAGTAAAATCTATTGTTGTAAGAAAACGAAACTAGAGGAAGGTGTTGATCCGAACCACCTTTGAAATCCATTAAACATGATCTTAGAATATCATCTAGGGTTTGTATTATTCTCTCAGATGAAACATCTATGTAAGGATGATAATATATATTGAAAAATAACTATGTATCCAAATACTATTAAATAATTCACCACAACATTGAGGAAAACCTTAGATCCTGATAAAATACTATAAAATGTGATATTCCATGAAAACTTACCATTTATTTAATGTATATATTGACAAGATGATCCATGAAAAAATATTCTCTGATATCAATGAAATGCGCTGAATTTTTAAGGCGATAAACTACAACCCATACAATATTATTTACTTTATATATTTTGGGTAGTCTTATAAGAAAATACATGGCAATGATTTCCCATTTCCATTCTAGTATGTGTAATGGTTGTAACATACCCTGTAAATTTTGTCTCTCTACATTAACTTTCTAACATACTAAGCACCGAGATACATATTCTACAATATCACTCTTCATTCCATCCCACTATAAATACCCTTGAAAATATCTATACATCTTTTTTACTTTTAGGATGAATAGAGGATGAAGAAATATGGGATTCCTCTATTAAATCCTTATTTTAAATCAAGTATGAAGGAAACACATACACAATCCATGAACTTTATAATTCTATTATAATCATGTTTAAACTCATGAACATTTCTTACCTTCTTCTATAGCTCTACATATTCCCTCTTCAGCTATTTAATATTCACTTGGATAGATGGTTGAAAAATTATTTGACAAATATAATATTTTTATGATTTCTTCATGATTTCCATATCCATACTTTGAAAATCTAGAAATGTTAGAACTTTTTGGATCTTCATTATAGTCAATATAACATGATCCTTTCAACTTAATTCATTATCCACCTTGTTCACTCTCCCTGGGTGGTAATGTATTGAGTAATCCTGTTTTTTAATCAACTCCTACCATCTTATCTATAACATTTTCTACTCTTTCTATTCGAACATATATGGTAATATTCTATTATAAGTATATATATGTCCGACCTTTCTCTGTAAAGATAATTATTACATATATTTAATTCAAAAAATACCACAATTAACTCTAAAGAATGAGTTGGGTAATTTTACTCATGATCCATCAATTATCATGAGGAATGAGATATCACTATATCATTCTACATTAAGATGAATTTAAATCCCTTATTAGATGCATCACTATTGATTAAAAACCCATCTTTAATTCAAGGAAATGTAAGAACAAGATCATTGACTAAGCTTCTCTTTAGATACTTGAAATTTTATTCACATTCATCTATATAAAATAACCTAGACCCTTTTCGAGTTAACATAGTTTGTGGATTGGATAGATTGAGAAATTTTCCAAAAATAATTGATAATATCAAGCCAAAAAAAGATAACTATGGATCTTAGTTACTGTGGTTAGTTTGGGACAATATTCAAAATCCTGTATCTTTAACGAATCCACCGATATACCCTCACTTTATATCCACATAATCGATCAAAAAAATCATTAATGATACTTGTTCTTGATTGTGATCTTGTTCATTTTCTAATAATCAATGTAGAGTCACATCGATTTATATTTTTTCTTAACAAGGATAGGTTCACCCTAATGTGTGACACTTGGCCTAATTAATATGTTATCAAGATTATCCTAGAGTCTCTTCTTCGAATATTGAAACTCAATCATGGAGATTCTATAGGGAGTCTTTGAAATAGGTATAGATCTAGGTATGAGTTCTGTTGAGAACTCAACTTCATGATTCAGTAGAATAATATGAAAATATTCTAAAAATACATAAATAAACTCCATTAAAATATGAATATCATTGATTTTTAGTTTCTCCCCAACCATCTGAGATAAATACCACTTTTGAATTAGAATCAATACCCACAAAATAGGTAAAATTTCTATTGGGAGTTCATATTTAACATCACCCTGATAGATAATCATAGGTTGGTTTGGAATATTAATCATGAATTCCCTTCCAAAGAAATTGATGAGGGTTTTATATAGATAAATCCAATACAAACCCATGATAAATTCAAATTTAACAAGAGGGAGAATAATAATATTTTTAAGAATCAAATTTCCAAAATCATGAACTGGAAAAGAATAATTTAATTGAGATGTGATCATCATACCATTAGGGGTTCTCAATACTAATTAAACTTCTAATCAGTAGGGATAATAATAAAATTCCAAAATAATTTTCGTGATAGATATAAATTCATATAACTAAGCTCAAATAGGGGACCTCAATATCTGAGCTTACCTTTAACTACCTCAACTTCATCATTCTATATTCAATCCCATACAAAAAACCAAAATGGTTATCATGACCATTTTTAATCTTTGATCATTGTTATCAATTATGATAAATCTTTTATAGGATGTTTAAATCATGACACCTTATCTTTAGTCTACAAAAACATAGGTTTAACCTAGGTTATTCATGGTCATCATCTATTTAAATCATTCATGATTTTTTGAAAATAGTTTGTTAATTTTCAAAACGTATCCCCTGGTAGTGTCAAATGTAGTGTGCATCCAGGCCCTTGTTGTTAACTAGGTTATGATTGAGTCAAATTCCAATGCACCCTTTTTAGAGTTATTAACCCTAGGTATAACTGTTTTGTAGATACATCCACTTGTAGTATCCATATAGAGATGTAATTTCTGAGAAACCAATAACTCTTTGATTCACCAAAATTCAAAGGTATTATTACATAATTAGACTTATAATTATTGTTCTCACTAATTTTTTCTCAACCTAGTTCCCAATGGTTAAAAAAACCAATCCTATGATACCAAATTTAATGACCCAAACTTCTCACACATAGATATTTCATCTTAATAGATAAATATTCAGTTGTTATTACAAAAAAATACATGAGGACCATAAAGGTTAGTGTCTTTGGAATCATGGATACATAAAAAACTAGTTTATATGTGAAATATATCCTCTCCCACTCATTTTTTCATAAATATAACCCTTCTTAGGAATATCATACATAAAAACATTATTCATAACCTAAGCAAAGGAAACAAAAAAAGGGTGAGTTCAAATTCTTAGTAAGGGTAAAAAAATGAGATAAAAATGATCACATAACCATAACATGAGTATAAGGGTATTAAAACATGATATTAAAATTTGAATACCATACCCTACATATCAATGATCATAATCTTGAGTCATGAAATAAATCTTGGTAGTTTACAAGACATGAATCATAAAGGAGTCAAAGAACAAGAGAAATGAGAGCCTAACATTGGGAAAAGACATAGATTTTTGGCATAAGCATAAGCATAAGAAATAATTTCATTAGTAGGAAATTATTATTTCAAAGGATACCATACTAGAAAGGGTTCACTCACCAAACCATCATAGTATTCAAGGTTAACTCCAAAGACTATCAGGTTGACAAATTCCCTTAATGAAATGGGTCTTAGCACCCTCAGTTTGAGCTATGTAACCATTTTTTATGAATTTTAATGTGTTTAAAGTTGTTGGGAAATGTTTTTGATTGTTTTTGAAGGTTTCATAATGATTTGTAAATGTTTGGAAGCTTTTCTGTGGTTACACAGTTTTAGCATTGTTAGGGGAAACCGTTTAGATTCCACAGGTAATCATGCAACATGAGACAATGGGCTTTCAAATTTTATGAAAACGGTTTGTTTAACCATGTGAGGAGGCCTTGAGAGGTTCCCTTCTAGGAAGTAGCATTCTCAAGGTTAGCGCACAGTTATCCAAACAGTGCGAGCTAACCGTGCATGATGGAAAAATGGGTTTTTAAAAATCTACATCACTAAGTATTTTCCCTATTTCACTCATTTCTTCTCCCACTAGAACCCAACATGGGATTCCTTATTCTAAATGGTTATAGGATCTATACCACCCATTTTGGAATCAAATTAAAGGGGTTACTCGGTGGTTTGAAGGTGGTTCTTCTTGAGTAAGTCTCCCCTCTTGTTCGCTTGTGATTTTTCTCTAGATCTACTATTCTATCTTTCTTGGTTTTCTAGATCTACACTTGTTTCATGTAGATCTAGGGTTTTGGTAAACTAAAGTGATTATTTTAGAGCTTTTTTATGGTAGGGAAGGGGATCTAGAGTGGTTTTTTGTGGAGCATTCACCCAGATTTTTGGTGTGGTTGTGAGTTGAGTTATTTCACAGGAAACCCTAAGGTGGGTGGATTCTCTCTAAAATCCACTTTTCAAGAACCTGAATCCTTCTTTGAAATTAATTATTTTTTCTTGAAATTAATTGTGAATATGATTTGTTAATCTTGATGGAAACTCATTTGGTAACGAATTGGGTATTTTGAGTAAAATGGGATATTGTTGAAAAGTGGATATGTTGTGTGATTTTAAAATGATCATTTTAAAATCAACAATGGTTTCAATTATGGAAAAATTATTTTATAGAAGATTAATTTCAATAAAAATTTTGTTTTATAGAAATTTGGTTTGGCATGGAAGAAGGTTTGATGGTTGTTTTCAATAAATAAGTGATTAATTGAAGTTGTTTTGGATTACATTGGAATTGCTGATGTTCATAAGGTATTGGATGTTTATAATGTGATATTTTAATCTTGTTGTGGCCCTATGGGTGTTTGTTATTGTTCATTGGCTTGGGAATTATTGATTGTGTTGATTTGGATGTGGATTGGGTGAGGAGTACCCCAATAAAAGTGTGTATGGATAGTTGACAGAAGGAACACCATTAAAGATAAGTGGCCTGGAAGTACCAATAGATTAGGAATGTAGTGTGATAGCTTGGATGAGAAGCTCCGCCATGATATGTTGACAGTTTGGTCATTTGAAACTCTAGGATTACACTTTTTGGGTGTTTCTATGAAAGGTGGAAATTTTTGTGCTAATAGAAAATGGTAAAAAATGTATTTTGGAATAGTTGTTGGAATTATTTGTATTTTTGTTAGTTGGGTGGAATATGTCTTGGTAAAGTTGTATTTGGCTTGTTGGAAATGGTTGTAGTATTTATTGTTTTATATAATTTGTTTTATATAATTGTGATAAAGGTTTTATCCTAGTGGTGTGTGTAGGGAATTCATTTGGGGAAAAAATACCGAGTTTTTATAATCACCCCATACTTTGGCACTTTGGTTCTTTTGTAGATGTCATTTTCTGGGATACAGGTAAAGGTAAAGAATCTCTTTCCTTTTGAGGTAATTTGTTTTGCTTTGGTGGGTTGTGGTGCTTGGAGAATGGAGCTTGTCTTGGAGCTGTGGAGTTGTGTTGTAGCTATTTGGGGGCTGGTTTTGTAGTCTTCCACTCGTTACTATGATATTAGTTTGGTATGGTTTGGTTGTATTAGTTTTTTGTAATTTTTATGGAATAGTTTGGTTGTCTTTTGGTAATATATGGTTCGGGTTACTATGTTCACATGCATCATGTTGTTTTGTTGGTAATGAATTTTTTGTTTGGTTGGTTTATCTCAAGGAAAAATCGTTCCCCAATTTATTCTTGAAGCCCTCAACAGTTATTACAACCTTTGGCGCTTTGGGAATGTCATTTAAGGCCTAGTATAATCTCTCCGCCTTCTTAAGAAAATGAGGAAGGGGTGGGATGTTACAAGTGGTATCAGTTTGTTTGATCCTTGACTTTCAAGTGAAAGATATTTTTCTGTCCTTTGGCATTGATTGTTGTTCATGGTGTTGACATTCGTTCTTGGTCTATCCTTTGAGTCAGGATGGTAGAAATGCATAGGATTTTTAGAACATGGAATGTATAACATAAAAGGACACAACTAACCCTTTTATGCTAAACATCAAGTTAACATGGAGTTGGGTACATAAGTGTTTTGGAGACACTTATAGGCATTTAAAATCTCATTTTTGTGGGTGTATCCAATGAGATGAGCGTGACATGCATGGTAGAAATGAGTTCCCACTAGGATGAAAATTTCATTGAGTATAATGATTTATGTTTTTTTTGTGATTATGTTTATTTTTTAAAAATATGGAAATTACTTTCAAATGTGCGGATTGGAAATATGGACAGTTGTAGTTTTTAAAAAATGGACCAATTTTCAAAAAATGGTGGATTTTTCAAAAATCGCGAACCATGGGAAATGAGAACTTGTAGAAAGCCTCATTAACCAGTGGAAATGCAATTAAATTTGAAATTGTAAACATTTTCTTGCTAAGGGATTCAGATTTAGGGTTATTTTTGTGTTGATGTAAATGGCATCGGGTAGGAGCCGTAGAGACCAACTGGAGGAGGCTATTGAAAATGTGGTAGAAACTAAGCCCTAGTTGAACTAGAAGCTAGTACATAATATAATGAAAGATTTCCAAGATATGGAAATCAGGAATAAAGTGAATGACCTAAAACTTGTGGATCCTGTGGTTCAGTTTCCAAAGAAGAATCCACCCATATTTAGGGGTGATTTAGAGCTGGAAAGGGCAGAAGCATGGTTGAATAGAATAAACGGAATATTTGAATTTTTTGAAACACCGAACGAGCTAAAAGTTAAACTAGAAATGTAGATGCTTAAAGATCTTTCCTTGCAATAGTGAAATTTGGCAGTCAAAACTGGAACGGACTAAGGAGTTTCATGGGATGGTTTTGAAGAATTTTTTTTAATAAATAGTTCTACTATCATTCTTTCATATTCGAGGAAAAAATGGATTTATTTAGCTTGAAGCAAGGGAACATGTTAGTAACTGAATATACAGCTAAGTTCATGAACTCAGTGCGCATTTCACCCGAGGTGGCAGGTAGTACTTCATTGAAGGAACATATTTTGGAAGTTGGTTTGAGGTAGGAAATTCGTTCTAGGATAGCGGTGTTGTGTATATGTGATTAAATGGAAATTGTGAATAGAGAAATAGTAGATGAATGAGATTTTCATAGTAGATGAATGTGATATATTTGGGGCTATAGGTGGTGGAAGTATGTTGGTACCCACGAGGAATAGTGGGAACTCAATTGTTGAAATTAAGTATAGTAGGGAAACTTATTTCTAGGGTGGAAGATTGGTTTAGAATCTGATAGTAGGATCAATGAGTCGTCATCTGAAGCCTCAGAGGAAGCCAAGATGTTTTCAGTGTGTCTCTATGGGTCACATCAAGAAGGATTGTAATACACAGCTTCAAGCATTCCATAAATATAAGAAGATGGGACATATTCAGTGTTATTGTCAGAATGCTCTAAGGTCGGGTGTTTATGACACTCCTTAAGGATGGAAGGGGTTCTATGCCTCAACATGGTAGGGGAAGCAGAACACCCCTCAATAGCTGAAAAAATTTAGTCATGGTGATTCAAGGAATACCATGACTCCTCAACAGGGTAGTAAAGAGAAGGATGTGGTAAGAAATATGTTGTTTGGATTTGAGGAGGTTGTGATGGATGATCAGTCAGGACCACCTATAGTGCATGGTAAGATTATTTTAAATTCAAACCTGATGCAAGTGTTTTTTGATATGGGTGATTCCCATTCTTTTATGGATTCTCTTGCTATTATTTTGCTGGTTTTACATGTGGAAACGATGCCTTCTATTTTGAAACTTCAAACCCCTCTCAGTCAATGAGAGGGTTGAAAGTTCTTGTTTAGAGCATGCTGTATAGTTGTGGATAAGGTAGAGTTGATGTGAATTTTCTCAGTGCTTGACATGGATGCATATGATGTAATCTTGGGAATGGATTTTTTGATGATGTTTATGGCCCACATTTACTGTTATGCATGAACGGTGAGTTTTAAAATGGGGTATGGTGTTTCACATCTCTTTAGAGGGAAGATGAAGGAAAATTTCAGGGTAATAGGTTTATTAGCACCAGCTGTTGGCACGATATCAAATCAATTGGTGGCATTGTCATTGGAATCAATAGAAGGATTTTAGGATTATATATTTTTAGTGGTGGTTGATCAGATTTTGGATGTCTTTCCTAAAGAATTATCAGGGTTTCCACCTGTGAGATAAGTGGAGCTGATGATTGATCTCTTTCCAGGGACCAGTCCAATATCACTTCCATATTACAAATAGAACCAATAGAAATGAGGGAATTTAAAGTGTAGTTGGAGTTAGAAAAAAGGGGTCATTTGGCCTAGCATAACTATGTGGGAAGTATCAGTCCTATTTGTTAAGAAGGAGGATGAAACCCTTCGTCTATGGGTTGATTATCGTAATCTTAATTAGTTTACGATAAAGAACATATTTCCACCTCCATGCATTGATGATTTTTTGAATAGTTTTGGGAATCTTAGTGGTTTTCTAAAATTGACTTGAGGTTAGGATATCATCAATTTTAGGTGAGAAAGGTGAATTTTCCCAAAACATCCTTCAAAAGTAGATATGGCCATTATGAGTATGTGATTATTCCCTTTGACCTGACGAATTCACCAGCAGTGTTCATGGAATTTAAGAATTATATATTTTAGAGATATCTGGATTATTTTTTGGTGGTATTTGTGGATGATATACTAGTGTATTCAAGGATAATGGTGGAGCATGAGAAAGACATAGTGATAGTGTTGGGGATATTGAGAGATCATCGCATGTATTCCAAATTGTCAAAGTTTGATTTTCTGATATAGGAGGTCTGTTTCCTTAGCCATTTTATTTTTGAAAAGGGTTTTTTAGTTAATCCCCAAAATATAGAGGATGTTATTTCATAGAAACCTCCAAATAATTTTTTCAAGATAAAAAGCTTTATTTTTCAATATGTGTATTATCAGAATTTTATTAGTGATTTATACTAACTAGAATCACCAATGATAGCATTGAAAATGAATAATGTTTCATTTCAATGTGATAAGGAGTGCCAGAAATGTTTTGAAGAGCTTAAGGTTCACCTTACATCAGCACCAATCTTTGTTTTTCCAAAACCAGGGAAAGGGTATGTGGTGTATTGTGACTCTTAGAGACCAGGTTTGGGGTGGGTTCTCATGTAGGGGGATCACGTGGTTTTATATAGATCACGACAGTTGAGATTTCATGAGAAAATAAATACCCAACACATGATATGGAGTGGGTGGTAGTAGTTCATTCCTTGAAAATGTTGCGTCATTATCTATCTGATAAAAAATTCATTGTGTTTTCCAACCATAAGAGTTTAAAGAATATTTTCTCACAAATAGATTTGAACTCAAGGAAAAGTAGAATGATGTAGTATCTCCAGATGTTTGATTTTGATTTGATTTATACACCGGGTAATGGTAATTTGGTGGTGAATGCATTAAGTAAGAAGGCATATTCTCAAGTGGTGAAATAGGAATCAGATCAGTGTTAGTTGATGTCGGTCATAGCCAACATGTGGTTAGAATGTGAGGACCGGGGTGATATAGTGGTTTTCTTTCCAGTCTCATTACTTCTTGATTTTTTTGGCTTGGTTAAAGAGGTGCAGGAATCTGATTCTGATTGTACGGGGATGAGGTCGAAACTCAATTTTGGGGAGACCATTGAGGATTGGTAACTGAATGGGAATGCAATTTTGTGTTTTCATAATTGGACGGTTGTTCCAGTGTCTTGTTAGGAGGAAATTGTTATGGATTATCATAATTCTTGATGGACTATCCATCTTGGATTTCAGAAAATATATATGGTGTTGAAAGCACATTTTTGGTGGGTTGGTATGAAATGAAAAGTGATTGAGTTTGTTTTGAGATGTTTGAATGTCAAGAAGTCAAGGAAGAGCATCAGTGTCCCGCAATAATGTTTAAATATTTACCTACTAAAGTGTGGGAATGAGAGCAGATAGAGATGGATTTTGTTACAGGTCTCCCCAGAATGTTTAGAAATTATGATTCCATTTGGGTGATAGTGGATCGACTCACAAAGTCATCCCATTTCATCCTGATTGGAGAATCTCATACGGTGGAGGATCTGTACACAATATATAACCATGAGGTGGTAAAGAGGCATGGTATGATTATTTAGATTGTATAAGATAAAGATCCAAGGTTCACATATCATTTTTGGAAATCCTTGGATCAAGCCCTTGGGACTCAGTTGACGATGAGTACCTCATACCATCCACAGACAGATGGGAAATCCTAGAGGATGATACAAATATTAGAAGATATGTTATGGGATTGTGTGATATATTTTAATGGCCCATGGGATGACCACCTACTATTAGTGGAATAATCATTTATTAACAGTTATCAGGCCTCAATTCATATGGCTCGGTTTGAATCATTGTATGGGCTTCTATGTCATTCTCAACTTTATTAGGTGGAAATTGGTGAAATTTCATTGGTTGTACAGAGCCTTGTCCAAGAGAAGACAACGAAAATTAAGTTTATTAGAAAAAGAATAGAGACGACTCAAAGTCGTCATAAATCATATGTGGACCATCATTGATAACCTTTTTTGTTCTAGGTAGGTGATAATGTGTTTTTGAGATTCAATCCTAGGCTTGGACAACGTCGGTTTGGAAAAAAGGGAAAGTAATATCCAAGGAATATTGGGCCTTTTGAGATACTTGAGTGGGTTGGAGAGGTGTCTTGTTGTTTGGATTTTCCACCATGGTTTAGTGCAGTTCACAATGTGTTCCATATATCTCAATTGAAAAAGTATCAGCTGGATCATGACCATGTGATTCGTTTGGGTCATATTGAGCTAGAACCAGATGCTTCTTTGGCGCACGTGCCAGTGAATGTTGTGGATAGGCAATAGAAAGTATTTCACAGTAAAAGCATTGGTATAATTCGGTTTTTGTGGAAGCATGGTCAGATTTTTGAGGATACTAGGGAGCGAGAGAAATAGATGGCTGAGTAATAGCCCGATCTTTTTCTGAAAATAAATGGTTCTCTACTTTTTTAGGATGAAGATTCCAATGGTGGGGAGAATGTAGCACCCCCATAATTTGAGATATACAAACCTTTTTTATTCCTTTTTATGTTTTTAAATTTTTCTTGTAATGTTTGGGAGAGTTTGGGAAGGTTATGGAATGATTTGGAAATGTTTGGAAGCTTTTATGGGGCTGCACGGTTTGAGCACAGTTAGGAGAAACTGTGCAGAATCCCCAGTTAACCATGAAACATGAGACAATGGGCCTTCACATGGTTTTCACATTTTTTGTCTAACTGTATGAGGAGGACATGCAAGGTTACCTTCGAGGTAGTAGCGTTCACACGATTATCACATGGTTTTCCCAACCCTGCACCGTGGAAAAGTAGATTTTTAAAAGTCAGGATCACTCAGGATTTTCCATATTTCACTCATTAACTCTCCCACTCAAACCCAACATGATATTCCTTGTTCTAAAGGGTTATAAGATCGATCAAAACCATTTTGGAATAAAATTTTAGAGACCCAAAGATTGACGTACATGGAAATTACAATACTTTTTCCGAATAATTAATACATAACAAAAATAAACACACAAGGACCATAATAGTTTAGTGTTTTCGGAAACTCGGAACATAATCTTCTAATCGTGGTGAAAGATCTTCAACATCTCCCATAAAGATCTTCCCCTTTTGTTTTCTTACCCAAAACCTTTCTTTATATCCTGGGGAAAAGAAAACATATAAAGGGTGAGCTCAAATGCTCATTAAGGGTACGCATGGAGAAAATAAAACAAACCATATACATTTGAACTTCAAAACATGAACATAAAGTTAACACATAAAAATCTTGAGTTGTGAAATAAATCTTGGCAGTACGTAAGACTTAGGTCATAAAGGAACATTAATCATGATAAAATAGCATGGGAATAAAACATTTAATTGTGGTAAACCATTAAGCACATGATATGATTTCCATAGCAGCCAAGGCATTGCTGCCAAGACCATCTTAGTGGACAAAGTCTCTTTCTGAATCGAGTTCAATCATCATTTCAGTCCTGTAACACTGAACCAGATTAACTTACCGTTCCAGCCATGTCTATCTCATGAGATATAAATCTTTACCCAATGCATTGGAGGGAGATATATGTCCCACCCATCTTATAATGAAATCATTCTTACTTGTACCATAACATGAACATAAATCATTCATCCGTACCCAATGTATAAAATGGGTTTCATAAACATCATCCCATCATAACATAATCCATACAATAAAATGGATATCATTTCATCATAAGAAAAGTGAAACCATGTAAATCATAGAGAAATTATACTTGAAACATACACATAGGAAATAATGACATCTTATATGGAAAATGGATTTGATAAAACACTTGAAAAGAATTCTTGAGGAAAATATCCTTTATTCTTCAAAATAATTTTCTTTTCACAAAATTCCATTAAATTTTAAAATAAATGGATTTTTTTTTAAATAGTTATTAAATCTTGTAGATTAAGCTTCATGAAAATAAGGCGTTATGAAACCGTAAAAATCTGTTTATGTCGTATAAGTTAAAAAGAATATTCTCCTCATACTTTTGTCAGAAAATTCAACAAGTTCCTCGTATGGTAAACAAAATAAAGATTCCTTACATAACACAAAGTGAAATTCAAAGAGGGGTAAACATGGAATTAACGATACATGGAAGAATATTAAACACTTTATGAAAAACATTTTATGGGTATGGATGAAAAATATAACCCCAATAAATACTTACATATAAGCAATCTCGGATAAAAATGAGATTGCAAAATTATCCATTGACTTATGTCCAATTTCTTCCATGTGTCTGAGACTCCAGTATAGTGGGTTAAAACATATTATTAACTTGTAACAGAACCATAATAATATTTATGATATCATATATGATTCACTTACTACTTTATATTATCCGTTCATTTGTCAATTCCATGTTAAAGCAGTGTTTTGGGTAAAATCGTTTCATTTATCGTCCGTGTTATGACTTGTAATTATTAATATGATTACTTAGATCGTGATTAATTAATTCCAGAATATAAAACATGATTTATATATAATATATATTCATAATATACATATATATAATAGATCTATAAATGGAAAGAAATACACCGTTCATGGAGACGGTAGGCCGTACGTACGCATGAACGATGTTTTTCGTTTCCTTATTGAATTGAATTGAATTAAGTATATGAAATATATATATATATATACATAAATATAGTAGCATTATTATGTCATATATTTCATGATTACTTTATAATCATTCTTGAATTGTTAACATGGAAAATGAATCTCATCGCGTCGTGGAGACAGTAATCCGTACGTACGCACGAGCGATGATAGCGTTCCCATATTTATTGAATGGAATTGGAGTGGATGATATAATATCTTAGAATCAGTATGATGTTATAATAATCATATATAGTTATTATTTTCACCATTATACCCATCCAAGTAAGGTGGTGGTGGAAAAACTGATTACACCACGGTGTGGAGACTGTATTCCGTACGTACGAACGCGTGGTGATTTCATTTTCCATCGGATGGATAAAAGGTGAAATTTGATTGTTTCATATTTATAATAATATATCAGTATATAATTAATACTGATTACTTTATAATGAAACAACTAAAGAAGAGGAAGTAGAAGAAGAATGAAACTTGAAAGAATCTGTAGAAGAGATTACATCTTCTTCGACGCACCTCTTGTAAGTTTCCTCTTAAGGCACTAGAGTTGGTATTTTGAGGAGACCAGAGCCTCTAGAATATTTCTAGGGAATTTGAAAAGCGAAATTGGAAGGATTTGGCCGAGCATGTAGGCTCAAATTTTTTTAAAGAGGAGAGGGAGTAGGTGCCCTTTTATAAGGGGGGAGAGAGGCACCTTTGGAAAGTGTGAAAATATTATTTTATTATAAACTTATCATCGGTTTCAAAAGGTCCCAAAATAATTAAATATGAAGATAAGATGACTAATGGTCTAAATAAAATCATCCAATAAGAATTGGACATGTTTTGGATAATATTTTAATCATTATGATCTTATTTATTTAAATCATTTATTAATGAGGTAAATACTGCATCATTATTGGGTCATAAATAAATTAATTTATTTGATGTGTAAAAATTATAAAAAAAATACCATCATGTTGGAAATCTTTTTAGCTTCCCAGTGAATATTTATAGTTGAAAATATAATTTATATAACCTCTTTATAAAAATTAATTACTCAATGATTTTTGTTAATGTCAATTTTGTCTATACATTAAGTTAATTAATCCAAATTGTCATTATCACTACCAAGTGGCTCAATGGGGTCCCGAAATCTACCCAAGGATGACCATGGCCGAACACTACTCATCCAATAAGGTTAGAACAAGTGTTAAGATAATTTCTACTTATTATAATATTCTTTTAACCTTGAATTACCCTATTTACCTTTAACCGTGGTAAATAAAAATCAAAAGTTACTATTCACCAAAAATTATTTTCATCTTATTGAACCAAATTTTACTTCTTGATAACAACCATGTATGTCAGATTTTTAAAATTAAATTCACAGAAGTGGTAAAATTTCCATTAAATGAAAGAGCCAGTATTTTTTTAACTACCACTAAGTGGTTTCACTATTCATCAAAAATTGAAGTTTTTCAGAAAAATACCAAAAATTCAGCCTAGGATATATTTGATATTCTGAATTCAAAAATGATGTCTATTTTTTCAAATTATAAACATAGAAGTGGCATTAATTAATTTTAAAATTAATTCCCATTATCAAAACAAATAGCGTGTTTTTAATAAACAATAACTATCAAAAGATCGACACTTGTTTATGTCCAATTTCAAAGTGAAATTAATTCCAACGAACAACATTGGATTAAATGGTGAAAATATATTTTAATTACACTTTAAAACCAATTAAAAAGATAATCTAACCATATAAATTATTGTGATGACAAAAGTTGTTTTTAATTAAAATATAGCGTGTTTTTACTATTCATTAATATATGAAAGTTATCAGAATAATATGAAAAATTTATCCCAATTAAATTTTTATATCCTTATTCCAAGGAAGAATATTATTTTGTCAAATTGAACTTATAAATATGAAAAAACTAGATTTAATGTGGGTGCACCATCAATATTATAACCATATATCGTTGTTTAGTGAAACCTGGTACTGCGTACAACACACGCTATCGAGGAAGGTCACGATTGCATGTAATGAAAGCCAAGTCAGGGTTACGTGTTGTGAAAGACTCCTTCGTTGTTTTGTATAATATAATCCAACCATATTTCATTTATACATTGAATATATATATATATATATATACACTCAATGTTGCGTAGAATTACTACTATCAAACGATCCTAGAATCGTGTGTAACACCATCCAAGAATAGTGTTGCGTATACTGCAAGCTAATACGATGTTGCGTATAGCATAAGATAATCTTGGTGTAGCGTAAAACACAAGACATCAATGAAATTAAAAATAATAATTCTCATAAAATATCGGGTTGTTACATTCTACCCACCTTAAAATGAATTTCGCCCTCAAAATTCATCGAGGTTATAAATGGTTTACTACTTGAAGTTTCTTTCATAGAAACCCACGTCATAAAAAGGAATACCAAAACTTATATTTAAAAACTAAAGTATAAAACGTAACAGTTATCCAAATTAACTCGTCACTAGGTTTCCACATCGAAGAACATAGGTGAAAATATGGATATAGAAGAGAAATCTAACCGTCATGTTCTGATGGAGAGTGGTAGAGAACATGGATATGAAAAATCCAATAATTACAAAGCCATAAATTTGTGATGATCTAAGGTAACATCTGATTCATCGGATATATGATCACTAGGGCAACATTTTTGGTTTTCAAGACCATTTCCCTAAAGTTGAAGAATTTGAATTAGAAGAAATACTTACTTTATTTTGGTATAATCTCACCATTGTTCATGCCTTGAAAAATTTCCAATTCATCTCTTAAAGAAATTAAGTTGAATTATTCTTTCGAGAAGTGTTAGCAGATCATGCGATATAATGATAAGTCATCCCATCTGTTTATATCATAAGAAGGTTATCATAAGTTATTAAACATACATAATTCCATATATGGTGAGATTAATCGTATATGATTCCAACAATGGACTTATACTTCATCTATCATACCGATAAAATAAAACAAGTTTCTACTAACCAGGGACTTCCTGTAGGCCATAGGTAGGTGATAAAGGCCTGTCACACTTCAGTTGTGGGTTCGATTCCTGTAACCTTGTCCGATGCGATAGGTTGTTTCCCATCTTGAAGGTTGTCCCTTTTACATTATTATAACATTCCTTCAATAATATCAAAAAAATTTCTAGCCTTAAACAATACTATCTTATGTCGAACTTAATTCATTCCAATATTTAGGCTTATCCAAAATACTTTGGTCCAAGCTCATAGTATAGAGAAAATGATTACCTGGAAGGTCAAATAACAAGCACGTGAATACCATAATTTATCCCCCACATATCATAAGATATATCTTGTTGGTCACATTCCAAACATGTTAATACCTTAATCATTTATTCTTTTGAAACACGAATTACCATAGAACCTTAGTGAAAACATGAATGCTGTCAAAAGTTAACTCTTTCCACATACCAAAATCCCAAAATTTCTATATACTCAAACCATGAAATAACTTTTTCCATATATCAGTCATGAGCTCATTAATACTATCAAACATCTCATTATCTCCTTATCCTTTCATTATTCACATATCAACTACCTTCCAAAAATATTTGAATAACCATTCATGGTTACCGGTACCATTCATCATATACTTTCAAAAACTCAAGGAAAGACAATAGTGTAACAATCCTTAGATTTTTCATTATTCCATAGTACCATACATTATTCTTGATAAACATACAATCATTCCACTACCTTGTTAAACCACTGACTGAGCTTCATCATTTCTTTTATCTCATATATCATTTGTAGTCTCTTCATCATCATCCACATAAATACTACCCATATGACCATGCTGAATCTCTTCATGAGATTTTCCCTTAGGGAATTGGTTTGCATAATTTCCATACATTCCAAATTTAACCATTGTTGATGTCTTAGAAATACCATTATCCTTGTCCATGGTGTTAACTGAACCATTTACATTGAAATTACTGGCTTTGTGTGCTTCTTTTCCACACCCAAAGAAACTTCCAGTTCCTTTGAAACATTCTCTTTTATGCGTCTTCCCACATGATTTAAAAGGGGAAAATTGAACTTCCTTTCCTCTATGATCATCATGAAACTCCATCTCTCTTATTAGCTGAGTTAGGAAACTTACCAAAGTTGAGATTATTGATCATGTTATGAGATTGCTGATTAGGCATAATAACGATGTTTGGACATCCAAATCCCGTTTCATTTGGTTGCTCATGAAGAATATCATTCCATTGTCCATAATATTCTCCATTAACATGAATCCTTCTGTTTCCTGCCATTTCGTAAAACCCAAAAATAATAGTATGAGAGGCAAAACTCGTACAAGAAAAACAACACAATCAAGGGGGAGTACTTTCAATCTCTAACATATTAGGTTTAATTCTATGACTGTTACCATAATCCTAGGACTATGACATATAATTATACTTAACCTTAGGGACATCCCTAGACATACCTTAGAAATATCTCTAGGGATCTCACTAAAGTTTCTGCATCCTAGTTTCCAATGTTTTACTAAGACTTTCCATTGATACCAACTACAGAGACCCAAAGCTTGACGTACGTAGAGATTACATTACTTTTGCGGAATAATTAATACATAACAAAAACAAACACACAAGGACTGTAATAGTTTAGTGTCTTTGGAAACTCAGAACATAATCTTCTAATCATGGTGAAAGATCCTAAACATCTCCCATAAAGATCTCCCCCTTTTGTTTTCTTACCTTAAACCGTTCTTTATATCCTGGGGAAAAGAAAACATATAAAGGGTGAGCTCAAATTCTCAGTAAGGGTAAGCATGGAAAAAATAAAACAAACCATATACACTTTAACTTCAAAACATGAACATAAAGTTTACTCATCAAAATATTGAGTTGTGAAATAAATCTTGGCAGTACGTAAGGAATAGGTCATAAAAGAACATTAATCATGATAAAATAGCATGGGAATAAAACATTTAATTATGGAAAATCATTAAGCGCATGATAATATTTCCATAGCAGCCAAGGCATTGCTTCCAAGACTATCTTAGTGGACAAAGTCCCTTTCTGAACCGAGTTCAGTCCTCGTTTCAGTCCTGTAACACTGAACCGAATTAACTTACCATTCCAGCCATGTCTATATCATGATATATAAATCTTTACCCAATGCATTTGAGGGATATATAGGTGCCACCCATTTCATAATGAAATCATTCTTACTTGTGCCACAACATGAACATAAATCATTCATCATTACCTAAAGTATAAAATGGGTTTCATAAACATCATCCCATCATAAAATAATCTATACAAAAAATAGATATCATTTCATCATAAGAAAAGTGAAACCAAGTAAATCATAGAGAAATTATACTTGAAACATACACATATAAAATAATGCCATCTTATATGGAAAATGGTTTTGATAAAACTCTTGAAATGAATTCTTGAGGAAAATATCCTTTCTTCTTCAAAATCATTTTCTTTTCACAAAATGCCATGAAATTTTAAAAGAAAAGGATTTTATTGAAAATATTTATTAAATCTTGCAGAGTAAGATTCATGAAAATAAGGCATTATGAAACCGAAAAAATCTGTTCATGTCGTATAAGTTAAAAAAATATTCTCCTAGTACTTTTGTCAGAAAAGTCAAAAAGTTCCTCATATGGTAAAAAAAAGATTCCTTACATAACACAAAGTGAAAGTAAAATAGGGGTAAAAATGGAATTACAAATATATGGAAGAATATTAAACACTTTATGAAAAACATTTTATGTTCATGGATGAGAAATATAACCCCAATAAATACTTACATATAAGAAATCTCAGATAAAAATGATATTGCAAAATTATCCCTTACCTTATGTCCAATTTCTTTCGTATGTGTCGGAGACTCTTGTATAGTGGGTTTAAACATATTATTAACTTGTAACATAACCATAATAATATTTATGATATCATATATGATTCACTTACGACTTTATATTATCCGTTCATTTGTCAATTCCATGTTAAAGCAGCGTTTTGGGTAAAATCGTTTCATTTATCGTCCATGTTTTGACTTGTAATTATTAATATGATTACATAGATCATGATTAATTAATTACACAATAAAAATTATGATTTATATATAATACATATTCATAATATACATATATATAATAGATCGACAAATGGAATGAAATACACCGTTCATGGAGACGGTAGGCCGTATGTACTCATGAACGCTGTTTTTCGTTTCCTTATTGAATTGAATGGAATTAAGTAGATGACATAGATATATATATATATACACATAAATACATTATCATTATTATGTCATATGTTTCATTATTACTTTATAATCATTCTTGAATTGTTAGCATGGAAAATGAATCTTATCGCGTCGTGGAGACGGTAATCCTTATGTACGCATGAGCGATGATATCATTCCCACATTTATTGAATGGAATTGGAGTGGATGATATAATATATTATAATAAGTATGATTTTATAATAATCATATATATTTATTATTTACACCATTATACCCATCTATGTAAGGTGGTGGTGGAAAAACTGATTACACCACGGCGTGGAGACGGTATTCCGTACGTACGAACGCGCGGTGATTTCGTTTTCCATAGGATGGATAGAAGGTGAAATAAGGTTGTTTCATATTTATAATAACATAACAGTATATAATTAATAATTATTTTATTACTTGATAATGAAACAACTAAATAATAGGAAGTATAATAAGAAAGAAACTTGAAAGAATCGGTAGAATATATTACATCCTATTCGACGCACATCTTGTAAGTTTCCTCTTAAGGCACTATAGATGGTCTTTAGAGGAGACCAGAGACACTATAATGTTTCAAGGGAAGTTGAGAAGGTAAATAGGCAGGGTTTGGCTGATCATGAAGGCTCAAAGTTGTGTAAAGAGGAGAGGGAGGAGGTGCCCTTTTATAAGGGAGGAGAGGGGCACCTTTGGAAAGTGTGAAAAATATTATTTTATTATAAACTTATCTTCGGTTTCAAAAGGTCTGAAAATCATTAACGATAAATATAAGATGACTCATGGTCGAAATAAAATCATCCAATCAGAATTGGACATGTTTTGGATAATATTTTAATCATTATAATCTTATTTATTTAAATCATTTATTAATGAGGTAAATACTGCATCATTATTGTGTCATAAATAAAATAATTTATTTTATGTCTAAAAATTATAAAAAAAATACCATCATGTTGGAAATATTTTTATATTTCCAATGAATACTTATAGTCTAAAATATAATTTATATAACCCCTTTATAAAAATTAATTACTAAAAGATTTTTGTTAATGTCAATTGTGTCTTTACATTAAGTAAATTAATCCAAATTGTCATTATCACTACCAAGTGGCTCAATGGGGTCCCCAAATCTACCCAAGGATGCCCATGGTCGGCCACTACTCATCCAATAATGTTAGGACAAGTGTTAAGGTAATTTTGAATTATTATAATATTATTTTAACCTTGAATTACCCTATTTACCTTTAACCGCGGTAAATAAAAGTCAAAAGTTACTATTCACCAAAAATTATTTTCATCTTATTGAACCACATTTTACTTCTTGATAACAACAATGTATGTCAGATTTTTGAAATTCAATTCAAAGAAGTGGTAAAATTTCATTTAAATGAAAGTGTCAGTTTTTTTTAACTACCACTAAGTGGTTTCACTATTCATCAAAAATTGAATTTTTTCAGAAAAATACCAAAAAACCAGCCTAGGATATATTTTATATTCGGAATTCAAAAATTATTTCTATTTTTCCAAATTCAAAACATAGAAGTGGCATTAATTAATTTTATAATTAATTCTCCTTATCAAAACAAATAGTGTGTTTTTAAGAAACAATAACTATCAAAAGATCGACCATTGTTTATGTCCAGTTTCAAAGTGAAATTAATTCCAATGACCAACATTGGATTAAATGGTAAAAATATATTCTAATTACACTTTAAAACCAATTAAAAAGATAATCTATCCATATAAATATTTACGATGAAAAAAAGTTTTTTAAATTAAAATATAGCGTGTTTTTACTATTTATTAAAATATGAAAGTTATCATAATAATATGAAAAATTTATCCAAATTAAATTTTTATATCCTTATTCCAAGTAAGAATTTTATTTTGTCAAATTGAACTTATAAACATGTCAAAAACAAGATTTAAAGTGGGTGCACCAACAAAAGGTGACAAAACTGTATTTTTTGAAAAATACTAATTTTACCCGAATAAATTATTTTGTTCTCATACCATGTTCTAGAAAATGTTTAAGATGAATAATAATGTTATAATGTTCAAATTTTAGTTGATACTATTCATAACGTCTAGTTCATAATAATATTATAACCATATATCGTTGTTTAGTGAAACCTGGTACTGTATACAACACAGGCTATCGAGGAAGGTCGCGAATGTGTGTAATGCAAGCCATATCAGGGTTGCGTGTTGTGCAAGACTTTTTAGTTGTTTCATATAAGATAATCCAACCATATTTCATTTATACATTGAATATATATATATATATACACTCAATGTTGCGTATAATGACAACTATCAAACAAACCTGAAATTGTGTGCAACACAATCCAAGAATAGTGTTGCGTATACTACAAGATAATACGGTGTTGTGTATAGCGCAAGATAATCTTGGTGTTGTGTACAACACAAGACACCAATGAAATTAAAAATAATAATTCGCATAAAATATCAGGTTGTTACAAAAATCAAATGGGTTTCTTGGTGGTTTGAAGGCGTTTTTTCTTAGGTAAGTCTCCCCTCTTGGTCGCTTGTGTTTTTTCTCTAGATATACTCTTCTCTTTATCTCATGTTTTCTAGATCTACACCCATTTCATATAGATATTGTATTTTTTAGCCTAAAGTGATGATTTTAGATCTTTTTGATGATAGGAAAGGGGATATAGAGTGGTTTTGGGGGTTTGTTTTCCTGGATTTGTGGTGTGGTTGTGAGTTGGGAGATTTCACCGAAAACCCTAAGGTAGGTGGCTTCTCTCTTGACTCCACTTTACTGAAACATGAGGCCTTCTTTGAAATTAATTTTTTTTCTTGAAATTAATTGTGAATATGATGTGATAATCTTTATAGAAACCCATTTGGTGATGAGTTGGGTATTTTGGGTAAAATGGGATATTGTTGAAAGGGGGATTTCTTGTGTGATTTTAAAATTTTCATTTTAAAATTGATAATGGTTTGAATTATGGAAAAAATGATTTTGGGAAAATGAATTTCAATAAAAATGGTTTTTTATTGAAATGAGGTTTGGCATGGAAAAGGGTTTATGGGTGTTTTCAATAAATGAGTGATTTATTGAAGTGGTTATGGCTTGCATTGGAATTGTTGATGTGCTTAAGGTATTGTTTGGTGGAAAGTGTTATTTTCATCCTATTGTGGCCCTATGGGTATTTTTGCTTGTCCATTGGATTGAGAATTATTTCTTTTGTTGATTTGGATATAGAGTGGGTAGGGAGTACCACTATAAAAAAGGGGATGGATAGTGGACGGAAGGGCCACCATCAATTATAAGTGGTCGGGAAGTACCACAGCATTGTGAAAGTAGTGTGACAGCTTGGATAGGAAGTTCCACCATGATAGGTTACTAGTTTGGTCATGAGAACCTCTATGGTTATTATTTTTTGGGTGTTTCTCTGTAATGTGGAAAATCTTGTGCAAATATGAAATGGAAGTAATGGATTATGGCATGGTCATTGGGTTTCCTTGTATTATGGTTAGATGGGTGGAAGACATCTTAGTAAGGCCGTGTTTTACATATTAGAATTTGTTGCAATATTTTTTGTTTTATGTAAATTGTTTTAAATAATTATGCTAATAGTTTTATCCTAGTGGCATGTGTGGGGAATTCATTTGGGGAAAATCTATTGAATATTTATACTCACCCCCTGCTGTGGCACTTCGGTGCTTTTGTAGATGTCATTTTCCGAGATATAGGTAATGGTAAATAATATCCTTCCTTTTTCGGTACTATGTGATGCTTTGGTGGGTTGTGGTGCTTGGAGAGTGGAGCTTGGCTTAGATCTGTGGAGTTTTGTCGTAGCTTTTTGGGGTTTGGTTTTTTAGTCTTCCACTTAGTACTTTGATATTGGATTAGTATGGTTTTTTTGTATTGGTTTTGGGGAATTTTTATGGAATAATTTGGTTTTATTTTGGAAATATATGTTTCGGGTTGCTATATTCACATGCATCATGTAGTTTTGTTGGTAATAGATTTTTTGGTTGGTTTATCTCTGAGAAAATTGTTCCCAAATTTATTCTTGAAGCCCTCAACATTTATTTCTAGCCTTAAGCACCTTGGGAATATAGTTTAAGGCCTAGTTGCATCTTTCCTCCATCTCAAGACAATGGGGAAGGGGTGATATGTTACAAGTGATATTAGTTGGTTCGGTCCTTTAATTTCAAGTGAATGCAGTTATTCGGTCCTTTTGCATTGGTTGTTGGTCTTGGTGTTGACATTCATTCAAGGTCTATCCTTTGATTCGGGATGGTATCAAGGCCTAGGATTGTCAGAATATAGAATGTATAGCATAAAAGGGTGTAGCTAACCCTTTTATTCTTAACTTCAAGTTACCAAGGATTTGGGTACATAAGTGTTTTGGAGACATTATAGGCATTGGAAATCTCAATGTTGTGGGTGTAGCCAATGAGATGAGCCTGGCATGCATGGTAGAAGTGACTTCCCACTAGGATGTGGGTTTCATTGAGTATAGTGATTTATGTTTTTTATCATTATATTTATTTGTGAAAAATATGGAAATTACTTTCAAATGAGTGGATTTGAAATGTGGATGGTTGTTGTATTTTGAAAATGGATTGATTTTCAAAACATCATGGATTTTTCAAAAATGGTGCAACATGGGAAATGTGTAATTGTTGAAAGTCTCATTATTCTAGTGGAAATGTAATTGAATCTGTAATTGTAAAACTTTTCTTGTTAAGGGAGTGACATTTATGGTTATTTTTGTGTTGATAGAAATGGCACCGGGTAGGCGTTGTAGAGACTAACCGGAGGAGGATGCTAAAAATGTGCTTACACCTGATCCCCAGGAGAACTAGTAGCTAGTGAAGAGTATAGTGAAAGCTTTACAATCTATGGAAAGTGAAAATACAGTGTATTAGAAAAAACATGTGGATCATGCAGTTTGGTTTGAAAAGTAGAATCCACCCATCTTTAGGGGCGACTCAGAGCCGGAAAGGGCAGACACATGGTTGAATATAATAAACAAAATATTTGAATTCTGGGGAACACCGGCTGAGATGAAAGTGAAAATAGAAATGTACATGCAAAAAGATCTTTCCCTATAGTGTTGGGAGTTGGTTTTCCAAACTAGAACGGACCAATGGGTGTCATGGGTGGGTTTTGAGGAATTTTTTAATAAAAAATTCTACCATCATACATTCAAAATTCATCACACAACAAATTTCATCATCTTGAAGCAAGGGAATATGTCAGTAATAGAATATGCAGCTACATTCATGAACTTAGTGTTCTTTTCACCCAAGGTGTCAGGTAGTACATCATTGAAGGCACACATTTTTGAAGTTTGGTTGAGGCAGGAAATTTGTTCCAGGATAACGGTGTTTTATATAAGTGATTATATTAAAATGGTGAATAGTGAAATAGTAGCTGAATGAGATATCTTTGGGGATATAGGTGGGGGAAGTATGTTGGTACCCATGGGGAATATTTGGAACTACAATGATTGGTTTAAGCGGAAGAGTGACACTTATTTCTTAGGTGGAAGTATGGTTCAGAATCTGATGGTCGGATCAGTGAATCTTTCTCGGAAGCCTCAAAGAAAGTTGAGATGTTTTCAGTGTGGGTCTATGGGTCACATCAAGAAGGATTGTACGACATAACCTCAAGCATTCCATAACTGTAATCAAATGGGGCATCTTCAGCGGTATTGTCCGAATGCTCTGAGGTCGGGAGTTCGTGAAACTCCTCAGGGAACACATGCATCCTATGCCTCGACACAGCGGGGAAAATGACACACCTCCTTCTAGCAGAACAAAGTTAGTCATTGTGATTTAAGAAATACCATGACTCCTCAGTAGCGAAATAAAGAGTAGAGTGTGGAAAGCATGATTTTTTTTGGAGTTGAGCAGGTCGTGATGGATGATCAGTAGGGACCATCCACAACATGAGGTAAGATTATTTTAAATTCTACCCTGATGCAAGTGTTGTTTGATATGGGTGATTCCCATTCTTTTATAAATTTTTATGCTGTTAGTTTTCTAGTTTTACATGTGTAAATGATTCCTTCTATTTTGAAACATCAAACCCCTCTGGGTCAAAGAGAGTGTCGATCCTTCTTATGTAGATCATGATGTACAATTATGGTTGAGGTCGAGTTGATGTGGGATTTATGAGTTCTAGACATGGATTCTTATGATGTAATTCCGGGAATGGATTTTTTTATGATTTTAAGGCCCACAAGGACTGTTATGCGTAAATGATGAGTTTTATAATGGGGGATAGAATCACACATCTCTTTAGAGGGAATAATAATGAAATGTTCAGTGTAACTGGTTTGTTGTCCCTAAATTTTGGCATGATATCATATCAGTAGGCATAATTGTCATTGGAATCAATGGAAGGAGTTTAACATAGTTTTTTTTTCTAGTGGTGGTTGATGAGTTTTTGGTTGTATTTCTTGAATAATTCTCCAGTCCACCACCCGTGAGAGAAGTGGGGTTTATGATTGATCTCCTTCTAGGTACAAGTCCTATCTCACTTCCATATTATCGAATAGAAAAAAAAAGAATTAAGGGAATTGAATGTGTAGTTAGAGGAGTTAGAAAACAAAGGGTTCACCCAGACTAGCATGTCTCTATGAGCAACGCCCATCTTGTTTGTTAAGAAGGCGGATATAACCCTTCAGTTGTGTATTGATTATTGTAATCTTAATCATGTTACGATAAAGAAACGATATCCACTTACATAGATTGATGATTTATTTGACAAGTTGAGGGGATATCAGTGGTTATTTAATATTGAATTGAGGTTAGGATATGATAAATTATAGGTGAGGAAGGATAATATTCCCAAAACATCCTTTAGAAGTAGATATGGCCATTATTAGTATGTGGTTATTCCCTTTTTCCTAATGAATGCCCTAGTGGTGTTCATGGAATTGTTGAATTAAAAATTTCAGAGATATCTGGACTCTTTTGGATTGGTATTTGTGGATGATATACTGGTGTATTCAAGGACAAGGGTGTAGCATGAGAAACACTTGGTGATGGTGTTGGGGATATTGAGAGATCATCACTTGTATGTTAAATGGTCAAAGTTTGATTTTTGGATATAGGAGGTCTATTTCCTTGGCCATGTTATTTTTAAGAAGGGTGTTTTAGTTGTTAACAAAAATATAGAGGTAGTTATTTCCTGGAAACCACTAATGATTTTTTTCAAGATATAGAACTTACTTGGTCATTCTAGGTTTTACCAGTATTTCATTCATGATTTCTCTTAATTTTCCGCACCAATGACAACTTTAAAAAGGAATAATGTTCAATTTCAATGGGATGAGCAGTGTTAGAAATGATTTGAAGAGCATAAGAGTTTCCTTACATCAACAGCAATATTGGTTTTTCCAGAACCAGGGAAAGGGTACATCATGTATTTTGATTCATTAGGAACAGGGTTTGAGTGTGTTCTCATGCAGGGGGATCACATGGTTTCATATGGATCACGAGAGTTGAGGTAGAATGGTAAGTACTTCCCAACACATGATTTGAAGTTGGTGGCACTGGTTCATGCCATGAAATTGTGGCATTATTATCTCTCTGGTGAGAAATTCATGGTTTTTACCAATCATAATAATTTAAAGTATATTTTATCATAATGAGATTTGAACTTGTGTTAAAGGATATAGATGGAGTATCTCTAGATGTTCGATTATTACTTGATGTATACACAGAGTAAGGGAAATTCGGTGGTAAATGCATTAAGTAGGAAGTCGTATGCTCAAGTGGTGAAACATGCATCATATCAGTGGAAGTTGATGTTATTCATAGAAGACATGCAGATGGAATGTGAGGATCGGGCTGATAGAGTGGTTTTCTTTACGTTCTCATTACTTCCAGATTTGGTTGGGTTAGTTAAAGAGGTGTAGTCATCTGATTTTGAGTGTATGGAAATGATGTCGAAACTCAATGGTGGGGAGACCATTGAGAGATGAGAACTGAATGGGAATGTAGGTTTGTGTTTTTATAATTGGATTATTATATCAGTGGCTTATTAGGTGAAACTTCTCAGGGGTTATCATCATTCTAGGTGGGATGTCCATCCTGGAATTCAGATAATGTATAACGTGTTGAAAGTTCATTTTTTGTGGGTTATTATGAAAAGGAAAGTGGGCGGGTTTTTTTTGAGATATTTTTCTTATCATCTAGTCAAGGAAAAGCATCAGTAGCTAGCATGAATTTTGTAATATTTACATATCCCAGTTTAGAAATGAGAGGAGATAAAGATTCATTTTGCTTCAGGTATCCCAAGAATGGTTAGAAAGCATGATTCCATATGGGTGATAGCAGACCAGATTGCAAATTCAGCCCATTTCATGCCAATTTGTGAATATCATATAGTGGAGGATATTTCCACAATTTATATATATGAGATGATAAATAGGCATGGTGTTCGAGTTTTGATTGTATAAGATAGAGATCTAAGGTTCACATCTCATTTTTGGAAATCCTTGAAGCAAGCCCTTGGGACTCAGTTGACGATTAGTACAACATACCATTCTCATACGGATGGCCAATCCAAGAGGATGATATAAACTTTAGAAGAGATGTTAGTCTTGTGTGATGTAATTTTGGTGGATCATGGGAGGAGAACTTGACATTAGTGTAATTATTAGGTATTGATAAATATGGATCCATTTGAAGCAATATGTGGGCATCCATTTCTTTCCCCACTTTATTGGGTGGAAACCGGGGAAATCTCAATGGTTGGACCAAGACTTATCCAAGAGATGACGTAGAAAATTATGTTGATCAAGAAAAGAATAGAGATGGCTCTGAGTCGTCATAAATCGTATACAGATCATCATCAACAACCTTTGTCCTTTGAGTTGTGTGAGGATGTGTTCTTGATAATCTCTCCTAGTCTTAGAAATCATTGGTTTAGAAATCAGGGAAAGTTTTCCCTAAGGTATATTGGGCCTTTTGAGACACTTGAGCAGGTTGGAGAGGTGTCTTATCAGTTGACTTTTCCACCATGGTTTTGCATGGTGCATAATGTTTTCTATGTATCTCAATTGAAAAAGTATCAGCTGGATCGTGACCATGTGATTCGTTGGGATCATGTTGAGATAGAACTAGATTCTTATTTGGTTCATGTGCTAGTGGTGATTTTGTATTGAAAAGATAAAGTCTTTCATGTTAATGTCATCGGTGTAGTTTGGGTTTTGTGACAGGAAGGTCAAATTCAGGAGGAGACTTGGGAGCGAGATAAAGAGATGGTCGAGCAATGACCCGAGCTCTTTCGACAAAACAATGGTTCTATAATTTATATGGAAATAAAGTCCAATGGTGGGGAGAATATAGAACCCCAATTTTGAGGTATATTACCATTTTATATTTCTTATTATGTTTTTAATGTTTTTTGGTAATTTTTGGAAGAGTTTGGGAAGGTTTTGGAATGATTTAAAATGTTTGGAATCTTTTCTGGGGCTTCATGGATTGAGAATGGTTAAGGGAGACCATACATAACCCTGGGTAACAATACAACTCGAGACAGTGGGACTTCACAAATTTTTCACATGGTTTGTCTAACTGTGTGAGGAGGCCGTGTGAGGTTCCCTTCTAGGTAGTAGTGTTCACATGGTTTGCGCAAGGTTTGCCTAACCGTGTGATCTAACCATGCATGATGAAAAATGGGTTTTTAAAAATTAGGATCACTTGGTATTTTCTTTATTTCCCCCATTTACTCTCCCACTTGAATCCAACATGGTATTCCTTGTTATCAAGGGTTATAGGATCTCTCCAACCTATTTTGGAAGCAAATTGAAGGGTATTCTTGGTGGTTTGAAGGCGATTCTTCTCAGGTAAGTTTTCCCTCTTGTTCGATTGTGGGTTCTCTCTAAATATACTCTTCTATATATATTGGTTTTCTAGATCTACACCCATTTCATGTAGATCTAGGGTTTTGGTAGTCTAAAGTGATGATTTGAGATCATTTTGATGATAGAGAATGGGATCTAGAGTGGTTTTGGTGGATCATTTTTCCGTATTTGTTGTGTGGTTGTGAGTTGGGAAAATTCACCAAAACCATAAGGTATGTGGCATCTTTCTTAACTACACTTTTAATAAATTGAGGCCTTCTTTCAATTAATTTTTTTTCTTGAAATTAATTTTGAATATGATGTGAGAGTATTGATGGAAACCCATTTGGTGATGAATTTGAGATTTTGGGTAGAATGTGATATTGTTGAAATGAGGATTTGTTGTTTGATTTGAAAATGTTCATTTTAAAATCAATAATAGTTTGAATTGTGGAAAAATGATTTATGAAATATGAATTTAAATAAATATGTTGTTTTATTTAAATTTAGTTTGGAATGGAAAAAGGTTTTATGGGTGTTTTCAATAAATGAGTGATTTATTAAAGTGGTTATGGATTGCATTGGAATTGTTGATGTGCTTACGATATTGTTTGGTTGGAAAGAGTTATTTTCACCTTATTATGGACCTATGGGTGTTTTTTCTTGTTCATTGGCTTTTAAATTATTTCTTGTGTTGATTTGGATGTGGAGTGGGTGGGGAGTACCAATATAAAAGATTGGATGGATAGTGGAAGGAAGGTCCACCATCAAATATAAGTGGCCAAGAAGTACCACTAGATTGGGAAAGTAGTGTGATGGATTAGATGAGAAGTTCCACTATGATGGGTTATCAGTTTGGTCATGTGAACCTATATGGTTATGATTTGTTGGGTGTTTCTATTCAAGGTGGAAAGTTTTGTGCTAATATTGAATGGAAAAAGTGGATTATGGCATGGTTGTTGGATTTTCTATTATGGTGGTTAGTTGGGCAGAAGATGTCTTGGTAAGGGCATGTTTGGATTATTGGAAAAAGTTTCACTATTTGTTTTTTTATATAAATGGTTTTATATAATTGTGAGAATGATTTTATGATAGTGGCATGTGTAGGGACATAATTTGGGGAAAACCTATAGAGTATTTATACTCACCCCTTGCTTTGTCACTTTTTTTCTTTTGTAGATGACGTTTTCTAGGATACAGGTAAAGGTAAAGATTATCCTTCCTTTTGTGGTACTTCATGATTCTTTGGTGGGTTGAGGTGCTTGGAGCATGAATCTTGGTTTTGATCTATGGAGCTATGTCTTAGATTTTTGGGGTTTGGTTTGTAGTCTTCTGATTGGTACTCTGATATTGGTTTAGTATGGGTTAGTTGTATTGGTTTTTGGGAATTGTTATGGAACTGTTTGGTTGCCTTTTGGTAATATACGGTTCATGTTGCTATGTTCACATGCATTATGTAGTTGTATTGGTAACATATTTTTTGTTTGGTTGGTTTATGTCCAGGGAAAATCATCCCCCAATTTATTCTTGAATCCCTCAGCATTTATTGTCATCCTTTGGTGCTTGGGAACATCACTTAAGGCCCAGTTGCATCTCTTCTCCTTCTCAAGCCAATGAGGAAGGGGAAGGATGTTACATGGGTTCAATCCCCATTACAACCCTATTTGTCTCATGAAATATCGATATTTACCCAATGCATTGGAGGGAGATATAGGTCCCACTAATCACAAAATTAAAGTCATATATATGTATTCCAAAAGATTGTAAAACACCATTCATATCATAACCCATTAAAGGTAAATGGGTTTTATAAAAAATTCGTCACAGAACAACCCAAGAAAGATGAGTGATTTTCCTAAAAATTGCTTCATTTTTCCATAAAATAACCCATGGAAAATGAATGAGTTTCATAAAAATATTTTCATCATAAACATAAACCATAGAAATAAAGAATAAGGACATTATAAATTCATCGTATCCCCATTAAAGATTAAGTAACATAAATGAATTCCATCTTAGATGGAAATTGAATTTTAAATCTCAATTGAAACATTGTTTGGGGAAAATATCATTTCCACTTTTAATAATATAAAAAGATTCCCAAATATTAAAGAAAAAAATTTCATGAAAAGAAATTTGAAAACTTTTAATGTAAGATTCAAATAATTGGGTGGTCATAATGGTGTAAAATTCCATTCATGTTGTGTATACAAAGATTCCTTTCAAATTTTTGTTAAAATGTCCAAAGTACCTTATTTAGAAAATGAAATAAAGATCAATTTTAAACGATTTTCTAAAAATTAAAACATTGGGAAAAATTTCTCTATAAAATTATTATGTAATTATAAAAACATTAATAAATTTTTAGAAAACATGGACATGGAAGAAAAATAATTATCGAATAAAGAGAGAAATAAATGCACTTTTTTCTTAAAAACATTCATTTAGTTTCATTATTCATTTAAGGGGAAAATGAAAGTAAAAAATTTATTCTCTATAAATAACCATAAGATAATAAAATTAATGAGTTTATTGTGATGTAAGTCATATTATTTCATTATCCTAAGCTTCATCATAAATAATCTTGATAAATAATGAGATTATAACATAAAACCTTTTCCACATTGGTATCATTTGAATCATATTCCCCATGAATGAAATAAGACTAGATGGATATGAAAATCAAAAAAAAAAATAAGTGGTGAATATGACATGTGTCCCATGAAAATAAAAGTGAGAAAAAAATCCCTTACATGGTTTGGTAAAATTTGAATCCTAAGACCCATGATAGAATATTATTAAATAAAAATTTAAATATCTTGAGACTAAATAAATTCATGATATAAAATGTAAAATGTGGCTGTATATCACCTCAAAAAATAATATATGTGCATAACATAACATATGTCACAAAGAAGGAAATTTGAGACAAAAAACCCTTACCTCGAGTCCTGACTTTATTTGTACATGTTCAAACATCCTATATAATATTGGTTTATTATAGACCTATTTTAGTACCATAATAATACATATTGTACCACATATAAGACCATAAAAGGCAATAAATATCTTTCCATAGTGAAATTGATGATCAATCTTGGTTATGGAATTGAAGTTTAAGACACTGTAACATTAGACACTTATGTAAATTGACTAAGAAAAGACTTGTTAAGGATTTATCATAATATAGGTATGATTTTTCAAAAGTCTGTGACCCTTGTTTATACAATAAGAAACCTATGTCTAGTTTTAAATCTATATGTGAAGCTTCAACTAGTGATGATTTATAGATAGTGAACATGGATTTATTCTGTCCTATACAAACTGGAAGTATTGGAGGAAAATACTATGTATATGTATTGGTTGATTATTACACTAGATACACATGGGTATATTTTCTTACAATGAAATCTAAAGCCTTTTTTTATTTCAAATCTTTTGTAGCCAAAGTTAAAAATGAGAAAACCTCCCCCTGATAACTATTCATAGTGATCATGGTAGAGAATTTATAAATTATGATTTTAAATTTTTTTTAGTAATAATGTTATAAGACATAAATTTTCAGCACCTAGAACTCCTCAAAAAATGGTGTTGTTGAAAGAAGAAATCACATTCTTCAAGAAATAACTAGAACCATGTTTAGTTAAAACTCGATTGCTAAATATTTTTGGGTTGAAACAGTTATTACAAATTGTTATACTATAAATTGAGTTTAGATAAGACATTTTATTTAAAAAAATACCTTATGAGTTACGAATTATTAAAATACCAATGGTTTCTAACTTCAGAGTATTTGGATGAAAAGTACTCATCCTGAATATGAAAGATAATTTACAGAAATTTGAACCCAAATCTGACGAAGAAATATTTTTAGGTTATTTCACTACTTCCAAAGATTATAATTTTTTTAATAAAATTTATTTTACTATAGAGTAAACATTATATGTTAAATTTGACAAAACCAACCCTTTTGTTTTCATACAACCCTAACCAACATCCTCCTCTGATGTGTTTTTAAAAACCGATTGTATACCTTTTTTAGATATTTATTCTTGTAAGGAAAATAACCATGAAGTAATTTTTGAAGTGTTTACTCAAGAGTATTTTCTACCTTATGTTGATGAATAGGTTTTATAAAACCCAAGTCACTTGTATATTAGTAATCATCCTAGTGATTATATCATTGTTAATTTTGATCAAACATCTAGGACTATATGTTTTATTAGAAATGAAATAGAAAATCTTGATTTTCTTTCCTAATTTGAACCTAAGAATCCCAATGAACACTTAGGTGATGAGGATTTGACTACGGCTATGCAAGATGAGCTAAAGGAATTTATGAAGAAAAATTTCTAGACCTTGGTTGAAATACCTAAAAAAACATCCATAATTGTAGTAAAATGGGTTTTCAAAAACAAATGTTGTGAAAATGGTGTAATTATTAGAAATAAATGAATAATTATTTAAAAAGGTTATAACTAACAATAAAGAATAGACTATGAAGAAACCTATGCACTAGAAAAAATATTAGAATCTATTTTTATTCTACTAGCCTTGGTAGTATTCTTTAATTTTAAACTTTTTCAAATGAATATGAAGTGTACTATTCTTAACGGATATGTTTAGGAGGAATTTTATGTTGCACAACCCCTGGTTTTGAAAATAAAAAACATCTTAAATTGATTTATAAACATACCAAAGCTTAATATGACCTTAAACAGGCCCATAGATCCTGGTATAATAGATTAACATGTATTTTGTTAAAAAAAATTTGTTAAGGGAGTTTTGAAACTAATATTTTTTTAAAATAAGTTAAAAAAATATTATTTTTGTTCAAATATTTTCTGATGACATTATATTTGGATCAACTCAATAATATTTAATAGATTTCTTTTTGGATCTTATGAAGTCCAAGTTTGAGATGAGTATGATGGGTGAGTTAACATTTTTTCTTGGTGTTAAAATTTCTCAAAAAGAAAAAGGTACATATATATCTCAATAGAAGTTTATAAAATATATTCTTAAAACGTTGGGATATGATAGTACTAAAATTATTAGTACGCCCATTGCTACCTCAAATACGCTTGATCTTGATGAAGCTATAAAACTAGTTTATCAAACAACTTTTAGAGGTATGAGAAGAATTTTTATAGAATTAACTTATAGTTGACCAGAATTAATGTTTTCTGTATTATTATGTTCAATACATCATGCTAATCAAAATGAATCTTATCTTAAAGATGTAAAACAATTTTTAGCTAAAGGGAACCATAGATTTAGGACTTTTTTATTCTTATTGAAATGGTTTTCAATTAAAAAGTTTTTTAGATGCGGACATTGGTGATTATAGAATTGATAGAAATAGTACTTCTAGAACTTTTCATTTCTTAGGAGATTTATTAGTTTCTTGGTCTTTTTAAAAAAACACTCAGTATTATTTTCCACTACTAAAGCCAAATATATGGTAGCTGGAAGTTATTCTGCTCAAGTGCTTTGGATGCCACACACACTCACTCACTATGGCATGAATTTACTAAAACTCTAATACCATTTGATAATACTAGTTCCATTAAATTATGTAATAACCCTGAACATCACTCCCATGAAAAATACATAGATATTATTAATCACTTTGTTAGGGATCACACATTAAAAGGATATACCATTCTGTAATTTATTAGAACACAAGAACAACTTGCTGATATTTTTACAAAACCATTACCTTCCAATAGATTTGAATACATTAAACAAAAGCTAGTAATGATCAATGCAATGTTATATTTCTTATCTACTTTTTGTTTACTAATATCTTTACTTTAAATTAATCTTTTTCATAGGGGGAGTAGATATGTTTTTTTTCAAAAACATTTATGTCTTTCAAAACTTTAATTTTTCTTTATAATGGGTTTTCCAGACTCATCCTTATTAAAAAATCTTAAAATTTATATTTCTTAAATGAATAATCGGATTTATAAAAAAAAATTATTTTTTCACACTCATGTTTTCTAAATTTTCAGATTTTGGATTTTTTTCATAATAAGTTTTTATATCATATTTAGTTTTATCTCATAAAACTAATTAAGTTTTCAAAACTTATATATTAATGTTTTCATATTAAAAATATTATATTCAATATTTAAAAATTATAAATCTAATTAATTTACTAAAGTTAAATAATAATATTTCACTCATACTAATGACACATTCCAACTCCATAAGGTAATCTTATTATCTTTTAAACTTTTACACTATCTCATTGTGATTATGTATTATTCTTATTATAATTACATTAAGTTTTATAAAATTATTGTATTGATTTTTTCAATATTTTTCCTTATTAAACTAACTCACTTCAAATATAATAAATTTTTTAAAACCTCAACCTTTCAAAAATAATTCAAAAATTTCATTAGAGGAATTTCAACCGTTAAATCAAAAGACCTATCATCTCAACCATTGAATTGTTTTCCTATAATTTGAAGCATCACCCCATAACCTATATAAAGAAAGTTACCCCTAAGTACCACATTTAAAAGTTTTAAAATAATTATCATGAAGTGAATATTAATTCAAAACACTCATATCTGAATCTTGAAAATCTCCAATCCGATTGTCAGAATCGCTAGTTTCCTGTCCAAATATTATATTTGCAGCAAAGGATTTTGATGAATGGTTTCTTTTTAGATAAAGTTTAGTTAAGAAATATTTTTTTTTGTAAATATGATTCTATATTAAAGATAGTCATAAATTTTGAAGGTTGGGAGTCCTTATGTGTATCTAAAGCTGATGAGATACAAGATTTAGTTTATATTGATATAGTTTGAGAGTTCTATAAGTCAATAAAGTTATATAATGAGAATGGAAAACAAAAGATCTCTTTCAAAATTTATGAAAATTATTATAAGATGACTTATATAAATGAATCAATTTTTTATATGATTATCTTGAGAAGGATAAGCTTTATTTACTTCATATAAGTCACCTAACAATCTTGGATCTTTCAATAAAAAGAAATAATATAGTGTTCTCTTTTTGATCATTATGATAATGTTAGGAAATTTCATCCCATAAAATAAGATAATAAAATATTTGTATTATGGATGCAAGGGTTATTAATAACAAGAAAAGAAGATAGTGACAATTTTAATGTCATTGATGTTTTTATTTTGGATTTCATAGTAAATTTGAGATAGATAGATCTTATAGGATACATTTTTTTCACCATTAGTAAACTAAAGATCAGTTCCATCAAATCCCATATCATTATATTTCCAGCACCATTATTTAATATATTGATTGAATGCATGAAATTCTTCAATATTACAAATATGTCAAAATAGAGGAAGATGAAAATCTAGTTCATTAGTGATTTTACTCTCAGGAGAATAAAGTTCATTTTTTTATGAAGAAACCAAGAATCCTGTTAAAAAATTATGTGGTATTTCTTCAAAAAAGGAATCTTCTAATAATTTAAAGAAAAGTATTAAAAAAAGTTTATCAGGATGAGTATGAAAATAAAATACAAGTTTAATCTTAGAAGACCCAGAAAACTAAGAAACAAAACTATGTCCCAATTTAAGTTTCTGAAGAATTGAAAAAAGAAAAAGGATAATAGGATTAAAGGATATCCTCAAATTGGATTAAACCTAGTAGATAATCTAGCCCTAAAAATTCCTATTGTCAACGTTTTATAAAAAGAAGATGTTGGTCATAGTGAGCATCCCAAGAGGGAGGTGAATTGAGTACCCAAAAAAAATTATGTTTGAAATTTATTATTTTTAAATACCCTAAATATTTAAATACAACTCAGTAAATCAAAATAAGTAGTGTGATATAAATATCAATCTTTCTAAAGATTTATCTAATGAATGATTAGGTCTCAGATGAATAAAATATAATATTATTAGATCCTTGGATTTTAGTTTACTTGATCAAAATAATATATGAACACGAATTATGATAAACAATAAAAGTTTATATATTTTTTAAAGTTAAAATAATTATCATTTTTAAAGAATAAATAAAGTAAAAAAATAAATAAATCACACATCAGAAAGATTGAATAAAAGAGGTTTAGTCACAATTATAGAAATAGTCCTCTCAACTTGGTGCTTAACCACTACCAAGCAGTTATATATAAAATAAACAAATTGATCCACAACCCAGATCAGATTTATACAATAGTTTACAACTATCTAGGTCACACAAAACCTAAACCACACTTATTCATAAGAGAAAAACATAGAAGAACACACAAGAACCTCTACCACTCTTATCCATCGGAGAAAAAAATATTAAAAGAGTTTGGGAAGATATTGGGTATCTTCCAGTTTAGCACATGAGACAATGTGCGTGTGATAAAACATAGTATGTACACACACTACTAAAAATGTGGTAAAAATAAACATAAAAAATAAATCTAAAATTGTAGATTTTAGAAATTATGGACCTCTTGAAATGCAACTTGTGACTCTTAATTTGATTCAGTATTGAATCTTGAGTCAGGTTCTCTTGAAAAAGCTTTTGGAAAACTAAGGCTCATATACCTGTGTTCTTGACCAAAGGAAGGCAAAAAATGTGAATGTGTAGTTTGGATTCCCAATTGAGTGTTTGTAGTAGGAGAGATCTTCTTGTTATAAATTATGTTCTGCTATATCTGTGTACATTATTCACGAGTTATTTCTAACAGTTCACTTCATACATTTCTTTCATTAATACTGCAACCACTATTTTGCATGAGGGAATGTGCTACACTTTTATATGTAGTGGTAGTATGGAGAATATCTACATCAACTACATGCAGGTACTCCACTTCCTAACACTCTCTTCAATGCAATCCATTTAGAATGTAAGATACAATGATTAGAATAATAAATGACATTAACTTAAATAAATATAGCCATTAGAATGAAGTGATTAAAATTATAAGTAAGAAAATAGTAGTGGTGGCTTAGTTGGGAAGTCTGTTGTTCTGGTGGCATCACACTGGTGATATGACACTGGCAGTTTGACATTGGTAGTGTCTTAGACATTGCAAAATTTACACGATGTTCGAGGATTCTCAACTAGAATTTTCTTGTCTGATGGTATGAGGTCTGATGGTATCCTGTCTAATGGTATCTAAGACTTAGCCAAAATTCTATGTTGGCGGTGTATCTTTTATCCATATCTCATACTTAGATAAATTTTCACTATGGAGGCATGACGTCCTGACAGTGTGATATCTTGGTAGTATATCATACTTAGCAAGATTTTTATGCTAGTAGTATGTCATGAACAATGGTTTCTTGAATTCTAAGTGCTAATCTCAATGGTTTCTCATCTATATACAATTTTATCATCTGTCTCAGATATAAATTTCTTAATGATAAACATAGAATTCATTAAAAACATTAGAATCATGAATTTTTTATCATTAAAATTAGGAGGTCAATAATCTCTGCATTTTTTATGATCACAAATCCCTGAAAAAAATAATATTATAAATTAAAAAATATGTCATCAAAAGGTATTACAGAATATTAAACATGATATCTAAAGTGAGATGAAAATATAAAACTTGACATATCATTCACATTATTTGTATATGGTATCAAATAAAAAATAATTAAGAATAAATAGTAAGTATTAATGGAATGTATCATGAATCAAATATAGAAATATTTAAAATCAAATAGTTTCAAAGAAAAACATCAATACAATATAAATCAACAATACAGATTTTCCCCCTTCTCAGATTATCAAAAAGGTAAAGATTATCATAATAATTATAGTAAAAGTAGATAGACTAAATAATATGAAAGGTATACAAAATTAAATTGATTGAATTAGAGGTAAGAATTACATTTAAAAAGTTTAGAAAAAATTTATTAAAATTCTAGTGCCATCAAAGAAATATATTTTAATACAAAAAAAAGGTTATGGTTTGGAAGAGGGGTCCATCAGTTCTTTTCCTATAGCCTTGTATTTTTCTTTCTCCTTATCCGAGGTAGGAGGATCAAACTAAGGGATAGTAGATGAAGCACTAGGAGAATGACCAGTGAGAACCTGAGGGGGAAGATCTTCCAAAACAACAACTAGTCTTAGCTGGCCCACATCTTGTCCAGGATCCATAGGAAAAGGCTGAAAGCTAGATGAAAGAGGTACAAGGGAACTACCAGTAACACCTGGTCTAAAAATGAACTGAGGAATAATCAGAATGGTTGACCAAGCCACAATTTCTTGGCCTTGAATATTAAAAAAAGGCTTTATAAGATTTATGAAATCCATTATGATTTGGATAAATCTTTAAATTTTACTAAATAAGTCACTCTTCTCTTCTATAAGCTGACTCAAAACAAGAGTAAAATCCTAAAGCTTGTAGACTTTTACTTTGAAATCATGAGTCATAGGATGCATCCTTAAATTTTGAGCCAAAAATTTAAAATTTTATTCCATTTAATAATTGTTATAAATTTGATATAAATAATAATTCATGTACTCAGTAATAGTCTATATGTTATCTTTCAGTTCATGGGAATAGCTGGTAATCAACTTGAGAACATGATCTGAATTATATGGAATTCTGCTCAAGGTCTGTTAGGGATGATCTGTGATACTACCAAAAGCATTGGATGAGGCAGCTCACCGCTCATCTCTAACAAATGATTAGATGACATCAACACCAAGCACTAGAGGAAGAGGAGAAACAATAATAGAGGTATCCAAATTTGTATTATCAAGTATTTTAATAAAACCTTCAATTGAAGCAGTAAAGGTTGAATTCATGTTCTATAGCATTCCCTTGAATTATTCCAACTCACTCACAATTATTTTATTCTCAATATAAACTTCATGTATGTGATGTATCAGCATTCATTGGATATTTTAGATCACCAACTGAAATATATATCTTGAATCCTTTTAACTATGTTTAGTCAAGAGAGTATATTGATTCCTCAAATACTTATGAAACTCAAAAAGAATCTTTTCACCAAACCCTTTCAAGTTATCTTGAGTGACTACATCTATAGAAAAAGTAGAAGGATCTAGAGAAGGTTCAAGTGGAGGAGTTATAATATAAGAAATATTTTCAATCAACCCATTAAAATATACTTGATATATCAAGGATCCCTTAGAACCACCTTAAAATCGAACCTCAGGTCAACCATGCTTTGGTGGACTCCTTACAGCCCTGAAAAACTTTCCCCACTCTTATTCCATTGGATCAACACATCCATCTGATACAACAGGTACGACATATGTAGTGGCAGAAGGTACCACACTACTACTTACAACTTCCATCTCATGATTCTTCTGAACATCTAGAATCTATGAAGGAATGATTTTTTCAACACTAATAGGTTCATATTATGTTTTTTTAACAATAGAATGTACCAATTTTTGTGAGAATCATACTTTTGGCTATCAACTATAGGATATAATTCTATAAGGATTTCAACAGAAGGATTATCATAGAAAAAGGAATCTCTATTTTATCTTGCTCAACTACATGAAATTCTATAACAGATAGATGGAGATTTCTACCCCTCAATAAGTACACGATGAATCTCTGGAGGCATCTACACTTCCTTCCTCTTAATTTGTCCACCAGCACCATTAGGGTCAGAATCTTCTCCATCATTATCATCATCACCTTCACTACCATTTTTATCCTTATTTCCATTTTCACCATTTTCATCTACTTTTTCTTCATCATTATTATCACCATCATCTTCAGTCGATTTAGATTGTTTATACTACTACCCTATAGAGACCTCGGTCTCTTATTAATCACTTTTGACAAGTTTATCTCTTGTTGGAAACTACCTAGGTGGACTAGGATTCCAAAAGTAATGGGAGTAGCTTTGGGAGACAAATTAGGATCACTCCCCACATCAACAGATGGTTACTTTTTCTCTCCTTCAATAATAGATTCTTCTTTATCCTCATTAGAATATTAAAAATACTTCATCAGGCTCCAATCATGGATCAACTTTATCTCTAGGTCTGGTTGGATGATCAACCAGATTACAATTAACATATAATTTCTAATAATATCCAACCCATTATTTCTTACATGGGTTCTAACTAATCATTATAATTTAACAAGTAGAAATTGTGATATAGAAACTACCATAGTATGTAACGAACACTTCATCATCACACACTAGGCTATTGACCTTCAACATTACAAAAATGAACTTCAATTAGATAAAAAAATTAGATCGTGAGGATGGGTTGTTGATGTCACACATATGCACAATGAGATATCTACATAGACTGATATTATGAAATTATATCATTAGAGATTGAAGATAAACATCTTGATACCTTAGGGTTGTGAAATCACCCTTTCTTAGGAAAATTATGTGTTGTTCAAACTTAAATAGAAACCTACACTCTCCACCAATCCCACAGGAAACATGCCTTCTATTTGTGCCATCTCCTACTAGCACAACAAGAGTATCCTCATACATAAACAAGCCACTAACTTCTAAAATGATTCCTTAGTAGTCATCATAAATTCCATAATGAGGTACACCTAACATTTATGCTATTTTTTTATGAAATAACAAACACATGTCCTTTCACACGACTTCTTATCCAATCAGTATCATCTTTATCAAATAAAAACTCTACATGCTGTTAAAACCCATAGACCTGATTATGGTATAAGGGTATTTAGTTTTAATAAACCCACTCTAAACAACCCTGATCCTGGAGTACTTTGAGTACAAGAGACTTACTAGATAACAACCAATTTAATTGAACATCCTTTTAAGGAACAACAAATATATTGGAAAGCTCATGATTAACTATTGCAATAGGTGTAAGTGCACTTGACTATTTCTTATACTTGTAATAATATCTAGACTTAGATGGAGAAGAATAAAAAGAGTAATTCATTCTCGGTATACATATAGGTTTGACAATCTTGGTCAATAGAGGAGAAGTTTTGAAATACAGGGGGAAAAGGGTTTCAGTAGGCTCAATAGATAATGATACAAGAGTATCACGTGATGATCAAGGTATGTTGGAAATAAAAATTATTAAAATTTGATATCATTTGGGATATTAGGTATTCTAAAATCTAAATAATACATGAAATTGAAATAGAAATCCGAGGATAAACACACATTGAGTTAAAAAAATAAAATAAACTGGAAAATAAATCGACGATTCAAAAATATAGAGAAACATAAAAATTTGAAAAGGCATTAAAGAAATGGCATGACAGCCAATGAAATGATAAACCAAATGGTATGAAATAGAATGACATGAAAACCAACGACATGACCTCCAACGATATGTCATCACAACAGTATGTCATCACAACAATATGTCATCACAATGGTATGTCAGTAAAAATTATAATTAACCAAAATTAATCATTACTAATTCATGATTGATATAATTTACTATCTCAAAATTCAAAGGATTAGTAATTATATTAGCTAAAAGATGTTCTATACCAATAAATTCTAGAGTGGTATCTCTTTTTGGAATATTATAACTCAAAAAGTGATGTATTATATCAATATGTTTTTTTCCTAGAATGAGAAACATGATTCTTGGAAATGTTAATAGCACTTGTGTTGTCACTATTTTTTGGGAAATGTATAAAATTATATCAATAGTCTACAATAGAATGGTATATACACAAAATTTATGCACAAAAACTTCCTGAATTTATGTACTTAGCATCAACATTAGACAATGGAACATATTTTTATTTGTACAACACCATTAAACTAGAGACTTTCCTAACATGTGACATGTTCAAGAGGTTCTTTTCCTATCTGACTTGCATCCTCCAAAATCAGTATTAGAATAAATTACTAAATCAAATATTTTTCTTCTAGGGTAGATCAATACTAATTTGAATGTATACTTTAGGTATTTAAAAATTCTTTTTACATAAACAAGGTGTAACTCTTTTGGGGTTTCTTGAAAATGAGCACACATACACACACTAAACATAATATCTAGTCAGCTAGCGGTCAAGTAAAGAAGAATACCAGTCATACCTCTGTAATTGGTTTGATCAACTAGTTTCCCATATTCTTCACGATCAAATTTACTGATGGTACTCATAAGAGTATCACTACACTTAGTGTTATCCAAGTTAAAATGTCTTCACATATATTTTGTATATTTACTTTGATTTAAAATAATTCCTTATTTATTTTGAAAAATATAAAATCCAAGAATGAATTTGATTTCACCCATTAAACTCATTTCAAATTCATTTTGCATAATTTTAGAGAAATTAGTACATAAAGAATTTATTCAATATCCAAAAATAATATCATCAACATAGATTTGTACTACTAATATATATTTTGAAAATCACATTATAAAATGAGTAGGATCATATATTCCTATTGAAAAACATTTTGAAATTAGAAAATTACTGATCCTATCATAACAAGCTCCAAGAGCTTATTTTTAAAAAAAATATAATGCTTTAGTTAATTTGAAAACATGATTTAGAACATGCGGGTTTTGAAAACCTAGTGGTTGTTCAACAAAACACCCTCAACTATAAAACTATTTAATAATTAACTCTTGATATCCATTTCATAAATATTGAAATTAAAATTTTCTACATAAGAAAGTCGGATTCTTATGGATTCATGTATATATATAGGTGCAAAGGTTTCCTCATTTTCAATCCCTTCTTCCTAACTACAAACTTGTGCAACAAGTCTAGCTTTGTTTCTAACTATAGTGCCTAACTCATCAAATTTATTCTTAAAAACCCATTTAGTGCCAATATTCATGTTTTACTTTGGTATGTATGCAAGTTACCACACTTTTTTCTTTAAAATTGATTTAATTCTTCTTACATAACTATTACCCAGAATTCATTAATAATAGTTTCATGGATGTTTTTTGGTTAAATCTAAGATAATAAGGCTTGATGTTTAACATGATTTCTGAAAAAATATCTAGTTTTCATTACAATATTTAGATCACCTATAACAAAATATAAAGGAGGGTGATTAATGGTTCAAATAAATCTAGAAAAAGGGGACTGGTTATTTCTAGATTTCTAAGTTTATGTTCTGGATGTTTTGGAAATTCTTCAGAACTGGATGATTTTTTAGGCTTGTTTTACAACTGAGTCTAAAGGTTTAGAATTCAAATTCAAAGAATATAAATCATCCTAATAGTTTTATAAGGAGGTATTATGATTATGTGGACAAGTCTCACCAAATTTGATATGAAATGATTCTTATAGAGTTTTGATATTCCTATTGAATACTCTACAAGCTTTACTAGAGATTTAATAACCTAAGAAAATACATTTATCGATTTTGGAATTTTTTTCCAAATTATTCATAGTGTTAAGAATAAAGAATTTGGAACCAAAAAATATAAAGTAATCAACCTTAGGGTTCCAATTATTTCATAGCTCATAAGAGGCATTCTTAAGAATAGGTCTGATCAAAACTCTATTGATGATATAACCGACTTTATTGACATATTATACCAAAAAATAGATAGATAGGTCATAATCTTTCAACATGGTCTAGGATATATATTTTAAGGTTCTATTTCTCCTTTCAACAACTCCATTCTTCTGGGGTAAACTAGGTTCATAAAAGTTATGAGTGTATCCATTTTGGGAGAAAATGATTCAAAATCTTGATTGTCAAACACACAACCATGGTCACTTATTAAGGTCATAATCCTAAGTCCACTAAGATTTTATATATACTTATCATACTTGGTAAAGTAATAAAATTCTTCACTTTTTTGAGACAGAAAATATATAAAAGTATACCTAGAATAGTCATCTATAAGAAAAAAAGAATAGTTCTTACCATTTAAACATGAAAATATAGAATGTCCAAAGAAATCAATGTGAACCAACTCAAGGGGTTGAGAAGTTAGCACATATTTCTATAATTTAAAAGATTTTTTTTTTCTGATTCTATTTTTGGAATGGGTGACATACTTTATTAGTTGGGAACTCAAGTTTAGGTAGATCCATAACTAACCCTTTCATAGTTAGATTCTTAAGTGAGTGAATATTGTGATGGACTTTTCTTTTATTCCGAATCCAAGATTCATTGTGAAAGGCACTTAAACATGAAACATTTTGAGAAATAAAATAATTTAAATCTATAGTATAAACATTGTCATTTTTGAAAGTAGTAAAAACTAAAATATTTTTATAATAAAAAAGATTTTAAGCATTGTTCTAAAACTTAACATAAAAACCATCATCACACAATTGATAAATGATTATCATATTATACTTTAAAATGTCAACATATAATACTACAGAAATTAAAACTAAATTTGTTAACAATCTATCCTAGGATGATGATATTTCCCATAGAATTATCTCTAAAGGTGACATGGACACCATAAACCATTATAAGGCTCTTGAATTATGAATAATATGCTATCATTTCTCTTGAAAATCCACTTTTAAGGTACCATTGACTTCTACTGTAGTTCTTCAATCATTGTTCTTATAAAAAAATTTAAACAAGAAATGATTTTGGAAATAAAATCTATTTAGGTCCAAAAATGTTAGAAATTAGAGCTTTAGTAATCCACAGTTTTCTTATGGGTTTCCTTTTAATAGATTTAATACTTTTAGAAATAAAAACCTTGGTATGTCCTTTTATAAAATTAATAGCTAAAGAACTTTATGTTTTGGATTTCGGAAAAAAAGTGATTTCAGATATTATTCTCTGTCCAGACTCATATCCTATTATAGTAACATATTTTGGTGCAACATTTTTTACCAAAATTTATGTTAGTGTCTCCCTACCATTTTTTGAAATTTTTTACGATCTTCCTTAAATTTATTAATTGATAGTTTCAGTTTAGTGTTTACTTTGAGATGACGAACATTTTCCCCTTTTTTTATAGAAAGTTCAGATTTAATATTTGTAGATAGACCATGTTGTCTTTTACTATAACTCATTAATGGTATCCTATAACATGTTACATTATTAAAATAATTCTTAATTTTACATATTATCATCATCATGTTATTCATTTTCAGAATTATCAGACTCATTCATATGTAAAATATTAGAAGTAGTAGGTGAAGTAGATACCTCATTTAATTTAGCCATGAAACACGTATTGTCTCTGTCTGGCATTTCATCAGGTGATGCATCAAAGACACTAGATAAATCTTCAATTACACTATAGGTATCCTTCATTATATTTTTGTATATTCTATCCTTATCCTCATATATATTTTTATACTTAAGCTTTGGATAGTCAGCTTTTATGTGTATTTTCCTTTTACATTCACAACAGAAAACTTCCTCTGGTTCATCATGTTTCTTCCAAAATTTATTACAATTTATTATATTACCAGAATCTCCTTTATATTTTGATTTTATGAAAAAAAAACTTTCTTCATATAGAAATTCTTAAATCTTATGGCTAGACGAGTCATCTCCTCACCACCGTCAAAAGGTGATTCATTGTCACTAGAATTGGCAGCTTGGAATTTCCCCTTTTCTTTTTCCCTTTTGTTGTTTAGGGGTATTTGTATTGAAATCCACTATATAAGAATGTGGTTCTTATTCTTGAGGTATGAGTTTCTTCTTTTCCATTTCCTTAAGTGTTTTTTAGAAAACAAGGGAAATGTGGGAGAAATCCCAAATTTATTGGTACACACCATGTGATTTTGTACAAATTCCATTTACTTTGGCCGGTGGGATGAGAATACAGGGCATGTAGGCTTTTCGATGTAAAAACAAACTACATGCTGTGTACTTTTATACACACGCCATGCACTTTGGCTATGTGGGATGAGAATACAGGGCGTGTAGGCTTGTCGGAGATTAATGGTGTAAAAACTAACTACACACCATGTACTTATTAATACACACCGTGTAATCAGTCAGCAGATGAACAATGAGGTGGTTGAAAGTTGCCGCCAGAGGAACAGTTAAAAAGGATAGTACATGCTCTGTACTTGATAATACACGCCGTGTAGTTATGTTTTTTCGTTAAAAATAGGAAGTTGAATCCTCATTCGGCAGAGGAGGCATAGGGATCACCAGGAGAAGCAGGAGAGGAGGTCGAGACTTGAAGGAGCTCCCAATCGCTCATCAGGACTCTGATTCTTCCACCGTCAGTCTTGTTTGAACCACACGTGTCACACCTAGTTTTTTTGTCTTTGTATTGATCCGGTCCATTGGAAATCCCGATCCTTTTCCTGGATATTTGGTGAGATTAATCTTGAGTTTTAAAGTTTCATATATGTCTAATCACCCTAATTTGGGTTCACCATTGCTTGTTTAGGAGTTTTTGATGAAAGGGTGGTTACTTCATGATTTGGGCCAACCGTGAGCCCATTTCCAGTTAAAAAAAACTGAATTTGTTTCTTTTATAACTCCTTTGTTTTCATCATTTTTCACCCATTCCACTTCCCACTTGTCCTATACTCACACATAAAAACTTCCTTATCCTTTTGGACCCCATATAAATTCATAAGCATGGTGAATTGGGGTTACTTATTTAGGTATTGGGCCAGCCCATGGTCCCATTTCTTGTTTTAAGAACAAATATTTGTTTCTTATATATCTAATTAACATTTTAATATTTTTCAGTGATTACACCTCCCCTTAAAATAAAATACCCCTATAGTCACCCCCATTATCTATTTACCCTATTTGGAGCTCATATGGGTCACAGATTAGGGAGAAAGTTCTCAGGTTACCTCAAATCTCCCAGAATTGATAAGGTAAATTGTTTTATACACAATTCATTCAATTAGTGCTCTTTTTCAAAAAACTCTTCTTTACCTAGTTCATCCAAACCTTAAGAGACTCTCCATGAAGTTTCATCTCATTCCCTTGTCTCTAGGGGTGTATATCTAATGTAGTACGAAGAGTTTTCTTGTGGAAGGTGAGATTCCATCTCAATTATCCTCCCTCTTCTTCCTCCTTTCATTATTTCTTGGTTTTATAATCTCCAAAAGTCATGATAGTCCTAGGGTTCTGTTATAACATGGTTTTTTATGGAGTTTATATTTATTTAGGTCTGATATTCATAGTTTTAGTGTTTATAATCCCGTGATAGGTGATTTCGGGTGTGCGTTTCCATTACGCCAGGGATTTGAGGTAGGGTATCCCTTGCACAAACCTTTATCATTTAAGCTTCAACATTTTAATTATTTAATAACCTTATTTATATGATATGTGCTTCTGTGAAACTTTGTTTCTAGGTTTTTGTGTGCAAATTATGTTTTATGACTTATTTTGATAAAGATATTGTTGTTTTGGCATAAAGGTGAACTCCTATTGTTTGATAAATTATTCGATGAGATTTCGCACATGGTTTATGGTATTTTGAATATGTATCAGTATATTGAATAACTTTATGGAATTAAAATGTTTTTTTATCCCTTTTTAAGTTCTTAATATAAGTTTTTTTAAGAGTGTGTCCCATGTGTTCAGTAAATTGCCTGGTTGGCTTTTATGTGTCTAATGAAATTTAAAATAATTTGTTTGGATTTATAAATATATTGGGAGAATATAAGAAAATTATTTTGGGATACTTTTATGTCTTTCAAATTTTTATTTGGTTTTACAAACAAATGGTATTTTTGTTTACAACATGTTTTGGCCTGAGTTGCTGAAAAATGTCCCATTTCACATTCTTATATAAATGGTTGTGCTTTGTATATGTCACCTGAGTGTTTTAAGGGATTTATGAATGTGGTTTTCTTCTTTAAATTGAGTTTACACACCTCCTTAATAAAATTTAAATGCATAACTTTGTCATATTTTAGTTTTGAGAAAATGTTTAATGGCTCGTTTGGCCTTTCCTAAAAATGAAGAATGAGTGTTTTACTTGTATATACCAAGTTGTGCAATTGAGATTGTTTTATGGTTCATGAAATGATTTTATTAAATGTTTTAGGGCTGAAAAATATGGTTTTCTATGGTTTTGATGTGTTTTTATAATTTAAAGAGTGTTTTCGAATGAGTTTTATGTGAAAAGCCTCAATACACTCCTTGAAATTGTTTTACGAAAATATTTAGCATTATGTTGATTCGTAAAAGAAATGTGAAGAAATTTTGTGGGATATTTGTGTGTTTATGGTTTGGGAATAGAATTTTTATGTGAAATGTGTATTTGATAATATGTGTAACTTGATTGAGAACTAAAGATAATCTCAGGTATCTAGGTGGGCGGACGTGTACTAGTATTCTAGTGATCCTGTGGGTTTTAGTCCCTGTTTCACGTAGCAAGTTTGACGATGAAAACACTAACTAAAATATGATGATGATTATGATGTTGGGTGACCACTAGGTTATGGGTATGCTCCTTACTAGTTTCTCGTGTGCATGATAATGGATATTTATTATGGTTACCTTCACCGAGATACGAGGTACCTGGGGCTCACAACTGACTTGTGCCTAGGGGTGTTCCTGTGACTTATGCTCATTGGATCATTTGTAATCACCATTGTCATATGGTGAGTTTGGTTGGTAAATTTAGTAGTGTGTGTGATTTATTTAAAAGTTAAAATTCTTTAAAGCATCCCTCTTGAAAACTATTTTCATTTTGAAGTTACACCGCTTTGAAAGTTGTTACTTGCATTCTTGTTTATAAAACATGCAAGTTTTTGTATGGTAGTTTTTTTATAGTATGGGAAATCATTTAAAAGAAATAACTTTATATTTTTATTTAAAACTTGAAATTGATGATTCTTTTATTTTAAAGGATGTGCATTGGGAAGAGAATTTCAGGCTAACCTACTGAGTTTTAATACTCAGGCCTATAGTCTTCTTCTATTTTTAGCCCTTGTACAGGTTTCATCTTGAGTTCGATCGCCTTGGGAGATGTATGAGCATTTTTTTGGAGAGTGAATATTGGGGTCACATAGAGTTAGTTGGTTATTGGGTTTGGTCGGTTGAGTTTTTGTCTTAGTTGTACTTTTAGTTTCTTGTACCCATAATGTTCAGTTCAATTTTTATATAAATGTATTTTGGGCTGTCCATTTCTTTCCGCAGTTTGTTTGATTGTTCATATATGGGCTAAATCATTCCCTTGTGTACTATATTGATGCCCTCGGTGCTTGTCTCCATCCTGGGAGGATCAGGAACGCCTCTCGGGACTTGTCGTGGGCTGGCCTGGGTGACCGGTTTAGGGTCGACTCGGACTGGTTCGTGACAAAATGGTATCAAAGGAGGTCAGATCTTAGCAGACCTTTCTTTTTAGAGAGATCTTGTTATTTTTGGGATGTCGAGGTAGATGGAGTAGGATTTTTGGGACTTGATGGGTAAGTGAAGGAAGAGCGTCATGAACTCTTTCTCGTTCTAATCATCGGGTTTCCATGGGAAGTCCAGTTTTATTAGTGTCCTTTGTTCTTGTTGATTGTTTGGTGTTGGGATATGATAAAGGGAGTCTGACTAATGGCCTCCATAAGCTCGCAGGGCCTAACAAGCCATGTGGATCTGGGAAATGGTCCTAATAAGTCTCTCTATGTTGGTGTTGTGTTTGACATATGGTCGCCAACCATATGGTCAAGTCACCCACCGACACTAGTTCCCTTTTTTGGGTCTCTTGAACCTTTCTTGAATTCTGAATTTTTGTTTTAAAAATCCTTGTGTGAGAATTTTGGAAATGGGTTTTAAAGGAAGGATTGTATTTTAAAAAGTGAAAAGGGGGGTTTTTAAAAATTAAATATATGAATGGTTTTAGAAGTTTTTGTTTCTGTGATTTTTTTTTGAGGGAAGTGGAAATGATTTAATGGGATTGGATTATCCATAATCTATACTTGTTGTTTGATGGAATAAAATGTTTTGAAATTGTGATTCATTTTAAAGTGATTCTGAGTCTTTGTTTTAAATGGGGTATTTTGGGATGTTAAATTTTTTTTGAATCAGATAAATTAGTTTTGGAAATTGGTTTTGATCGGCTAGTGTTTTCCTAGAAAGGGTATTGGTCTCAATGGACCTAGAACTAAGAAAATATACCTTGATGAATTTTAAAAAAATGGGAAGGGGTTGTTTGGAGTGGCTTGGTTATTTTAAATGTTGTTAAAAATGAAAAGGGGTATGTTTTTAAGCATATGGTTCTTAATGAATTGTGGTTTTTTTTTGTGAAATATGAAAAGGGTTTTTGACTTGGTGGTTGGTGTTCCTTTTGAAGGTAATTGATTTTCACAATGATTTTGTTTTATTTTAGCCTTTGGTGCTTTCATTGGTGCTCACATGCATGGTTTTATTGATATTTGGAAGGATGGACTATATGGAATGGTGGTTGGGTGCCTGGGGTGGCATGGAAATGTGCATGTGGGTGAGATTAGATGAAACACCATTGGTGAATGTGGAAACCCACCAAGTTAGTTTGTTTTTCAAAAGTGTTCTGAGCTGAAAAAGTTTGGCCTTTTTTTATATACCAATGGTTATGTGGAAAGTTTTTTTTTTCTATTTCCTAGAAGAGTTGTTTATTCAGTAAGCTTCCTTGTGATCTAGAATTCATACTCTTGTTGTGTCTTGAGATGAGATCTTGTTGGTGGCTCGATTTTGGAGTAATTTGCATTGGGTTTCTAAAGATTTGTTTGGTGTTGTGATATGTCCATGGATAGTTCTCTGTTGGAAGTATTTCCTATTGATCAACATAAGGATTCATTTCAAATGTTAAATCCACCTCTTTTGATGATGCCTCAACCTGTTTTTTGGAATAGAGAGCTATTTAGGATCTATTAAAAGTGCTTCTAGGTCGTGATAATTCTTTTGGACATAGTAGTTTTTTCAGTGATGTTGATGTGTTTCACCATATTCCTTGTCCATTATGCCCCTTGTTCGAAGTGAGATAGAATTTTTATATGAATCTATGAGTTAATATTTAGATTAAGGTGTTTTTTTGAGCATGTGAGTTTTTTTAGCGGTGTAATCCTTAGAACCCTGACTACGGTGCAACATATGCTTCAAGAATCAAAGCTCTAGCCATAGGCCACGGAGTGAAGCTTTTCACGCATTCAGGAAATTGACAGAGGTGTAGAGCACTCGATTAGGATCCTACTTCCTCTGTTTTGGTAATTTAGTATCTATGTCAGTGTTTTGGTTCCTCATTTATTTGAATTTCCCTTTTTCGCAACAAGCGTGGTGGACTTACCCCTCACACAGTGTCTATGGTTATGCCTTCATGGATGTGGGTTTTCAATCAATGTCCCTGTGTGGACCTCCTGTGAAAATCAGGTGCGGTCTTGGTGTTACCTATTCTTAGGTGGAGAGTTTTGGGTAGTTTGTTTCTTTTTTAGTTTAAATGGCCCAATTATTGGGTCCCCTTCCCTCCCCTCCCCGAGTGGTGGGCGTCAAGATCTGTGCTTAAAGTCTTGGCCCAGTTCGTGTCCCCTCCATTCGGGAGTGGGTGGTTTAGATCTCCATGTTGTAACCCTATTGAATTGGGTTTCTAGGTTGTTGTGGGAGGGTTTTGATGTTCCTGTGAAGGTGAGGTCCAATTCTAGTTCAATTTGAATTCTTTTTTTTGTTCATTTCTATTTGGTCTCTAATAGTGGGGAGACCCACTACGTGTCTCGAAGATCTTACCTTTAGGATTTGTCGGATGGTAGTTGTGATTTAATGGTTGGGATCCAATTCATGCCTCCACCCCAATTAATTGTATTTTTTGAGTGAACTATGATTTGGTTGATCATTGGGTTCATTGGGAGAAGGCCCGACAATCTAGTTCTTGTCTTGGTTGTGGAGGTGATGGCTTTATCTTTCCATTGATTCTCCGAACGTGGTTGTGAGTTGTGTTTTTTTGGTAAAGATTATTAAGTTACATTTTTGGTGATTGATATTTCCTTATATTTAGATGCACTATTATGTTTTTAAGGAATCCTTAGGTGTTTATATTTCAACTATAAAGTGTTATGGTTTCCTGGGGGTGGAAAGCTTTAATGGTGGGGAGAATTGTCACACCTGGTTTTTTATCTTTGTATCTATCCGGTCCATTGGAAATCTGGATCCTTTTCATGGGTATGTGGTGAGATGAATCTTGAGTTTTTATGTTTCATATATTTCTAATCACCCTAATTTTTGTTCCCCATTTCTTGTTTAGGAGTTTTTGAAGAAAGGGTGGTTACTTCATGATTTGGGCCAACCGTGAGCCCATTTCTAGTTTTAAAAAAACTAAATTTATTTATTTTATAACTCCTTTGTTTTTCATCATTTTTCACCAATTCTACTTCCCACTTGTCCTATACTAACACATTAAAATTTCCTTATCCTTTTGGACCCCATATAAATTCATAAGCATGGTGAATTGGGGTTACTTATTTAGGTATTGGGCCAGCCCATGGGCCCATTTCCTGTTTCAAAAAAAATAATTGTTTATTTTATATATAATTCAATTTTTAATATTTTTCAGTGATTAAACCTCCCCCTAGAATCCAATACCCATATACTAACCCACAATATCGATTTACCGTCTTTGGAGATCATATGGGTCTTGGAGTAAGTCGAAAGTTCTCAGGTTACCTCAAATTTCCCAAAATTGATAAGGTAAATTGTTTTAAACATAACTCATTCAATTCGTGCACTTTTTCAAAAAAATATTCTTTACCTGGTTTTCCAGACCTTAATAGACTCTCCATTAAGTTTAATCTCATTCCCTTTTCTCTCGAGGTGCAGATCTTATGGAATACGAAGAGTTTTCTTGTGGAAGGTGAGATTTCATCTCCTTTATCCTCCCTCTTCTTCCTCCTTTCATTATTTATTGATTTTATAATCTCCCCTAGTAATTATAGACCTAGGGTTCTGTTATAAAATGGTTTTTGATGGATTTTATATTCATTTATGAATGGTCTTCATAGTTTTAGGGTTTATAAACCCACGACGGGTGATTTCGGGTGTGCGTTTCCATTACGCCAAGGATTTGAGGTAGGATATCCCTTGAAAAAACCTTTATCATTTATGTTTAATCATTTTAATTATATTATAACCTTATTTATATGATATGGTCTACTGTGAAACTTTTTTTCTAAAGGTTTTGTCTGCAAATTATGTTTTATAACTCATTTTGATAAAAATATAGTTGTTTTAGTATAAAGGTGCACTTCTATTGTTTGATAAATTATTAGATGAGCTTTCACACACGGTTTATAGTATTTTGAATATATCTCAGTACCTTGAATAACTTTATGGCATGAAAATGGTGTTTTATCCCTTTTTAAGTGCTTAAGATAAGTTGTTTTTTTAAGAGTGCATGCCATGTGTTCAGTAAATTTCCTGGTTGGCTTTTATGTGTCTAGTGAAATTTAAAATAATTTTTTTGGATTTATAAATATATTGGGAGAATGTAAGAAAATTATTTTGGGATCCTTTTATGGTTTCAAATTTTTATTTGGTTTTACAAACAAATGTTTTTTCTTTTTACAACATGTTTTGGCCTGAGTTCCCGGAAAATGTCCCGTTTCATATTTTTATAAAAATGTTTCTGTTTTTTATATGTCACCTGAGTGTTTTAAGAGATTTATGAATGTGGTTTTATTATGTGAATGGAGTGTACATGCCTCTTTAATTAAATTTAAATGCATAACTTTGTCAAATTTTAGTTTTGAGAAAATGTTTAATGGCCTGTTTGGCCTTTCCTAAAAATAAAGAATAAGTGTTTTACTTGTATATACCAAGTTGTGCAATTGGGATTGTTTTATGGTCCATGAAATGATTTTATTAAATGTTGTTAGGTCTTCCAAATATAGTTTTCTGTGGTTTTTATGTGTGTTTATAATTTAAAGAGTGTTTCTGAATGAGTTTTATGTGCAAAGCCTCAATACACTCCTTGAAATTGTTTTACGAAAATATTTAGCATTTTGTTGATTCGTGAAAGAAATGTGAATAATTTTTGTGGGATTTTTGTGTGTTTATAGTTTGGGAATGGAATTTTTATGTGAAATTTGTATTTTATTATATGTGTAACTTGATTGAGCATTAAAGGGAATCCTGGATATCTAGGTGGGAGGATGTGTACTAGTATGCTAGTGATCTTGTGGGGTTTGGCCCCTGTTTCACGTAGTAAGTTTGATGATGACAACACTAACTAAACTATTATTATTATGATGTTGGGGGACTACTAGGTTATGGGTATTCTCCCTACTAGTGTCTCGTGTACATGAGAACAGATATTTATTATGGTTACCTTCACCGAGATACGAGGTACCTGAGGCTCACAACTGATTAGTGCCTAGGGGTGTTCCTGTGAATTGTGATCATTGTATCTTTTGTACTCATTGTCAGCATACGGTGTGTTTTTTTTGTAAATTCATTAGTGTGTGTGATTTATTTAAAAGTTAAAATTCTTTAAAGCATCCCTCTTGAAAATGATTTTCATTTTAAAGTTACACCGCTTTGAAAGTTGTTACTTGCATTCTTGTTTATAAAACATGCAAGTTATTTTCTGGTAGTTTTTTTATAGCATGGAATCTCATTTCTAATACATAACTTTATATTTGTATTTAAAACGTGAAATTGATGTTTCTTTTATTTTAAATAATATGCATTGGGGATATAATATCAGGCTAACCTTCTGAGTTTTTATACTCACGCCTATAGTCTTCTTCTATTTTTAGCCCTTGTGCAGGTTTCAGCTTGGGTTCGATCGCCATGGCAGATGTGTGAGAATTTTTGTTGGAGAGTGACCAGTGGGCTCACATGGAGTTAGTTGGTTATCAGATTTGGTCTGTCGAGTTGTTGTCTTACTTTTACTTTCAATTTCTTGTACAAATAATGTTCAGTTCAATTTTTATATAAATGTATTTTGGGTTGTCCATTTCATTCTGATGTTTGTTTGACTATTCATATATGGGAAAAATCGTTCTCTTGTGTACTCTATTGATGCCCTTGGTGCTTGTCGCCATCCCAGGAGGATCGAGAACACCTCTCAGGACTTGTCGCGGGCTGTCCTGGGTGACTGGTTCAGGGTCGACTCAGACTGGTTCATGAAAACGCGGGTTAGGTATTCCCTCTTCTTGAATATTTCCTTCTAATCATTTCCCTAAGAAATGTTACTTAGGTTTTAATGGGTAATCCTTTATCTAAGATCTATGTCGTTCTTAGTTGTTTCAGGAGGTGCCTTTCACGTATATTGATCAGAGGAGATCAAGGTAAGTGGTCTTGTGTTTAATTATAACTGTCGAGTGGATTTTGTGTACCGTTGTGCCACGTAACCATGTTTGGGGTGTCTTATGGATGAGACTTTGACTATTGAGATACCTATAATTGCATATGTACCCTAATGAATAAGTATAAACTGCTGTTTGGGATCGTTGCTTTGATCTAGGGCCACCCTGAGGGTGCGTTTCCCTTGTACAGACATTTGGCCAGGATACCCATGGGAATGCCGTGATTATAGCATGTTTTGAGTTTTCTTGAGAGGAAACATATATAAATTTCTTTCTTATACATTGGACTCAGCCCAATTACGTTCTTTTCCGATGGAATGCCTGAGGGGAGTGTTTTGTTTAGCCTGAGGGAGATGTTTTGTTTTAGCCTGAGGGAACTGTTTTGTTTAGCCTGAGGGAAATGTTTGTTTAGCATAAGGGAAATATTTCTTATTCCTATGGATAGTAGCTTCTGTGCTTAAGGGTGATATCTCGTACACCTGAGGGAAATATTCATTATGCCTAAGGGTAGTCACCTGAGGGTTTCATTTCTGTTTTCCTGAGGGTAAGGATTTTCATGTCTGAGGACAATGTTTACTTTGAATATTCACTATGGTGATTTCTTAGGTTGTACCTACCAAGATAAAGTTGAGGCTTGGTATTATTATTATCTTTTACTTGTTAGAAAGCATGTTGTGGTTTCTATTGTGGCACTAGTATAGGGGATTTTCGGTTGAGCTCAAGTCTCAGAAAAAATTCAATTAGATTATATTGAATTGTTAACTAATTATTAAAATGGAAATTTAACTAGCAGGAATGGTTACATTTGAGTACTTCATAAATTACTGCATTTCATTATTGCACACTACTATTGGACATTTTCACTGGCAGTTGGGCATGGTCCTTTGGTAGTTGCCTACTAGGATTTATTTCTCACACCCTATTTGGGTCATTTCTTGGGCTCAAACAGATTATATTGCAGCAGGTGTCGATAAGGGAAAGGGTCCCTACATAGGTACGTGATTGTTGAATAGGAGTAGGGGAGCATGTGACCCAGCTTAGGCTTGTAATGTTGTTGCGTTCCTGTTGCACTTCTTTGGTTTTGTTTTGTTGTACCTTGTACCTTGTGCTGTATTGTATCAGATTTCAGTGTATCCCGTTTTGTCTACTTTCTTATAATTAGAGACATATTGCATCATCATATATATGACTGTTGGTTATCTTTTACTTCAGTTCTGTTGTCCATTTTAGGTCTATACTGTTTACTGCTTCCACTTTTGTATGTTTATATTTTATCCGCTGCACTACGTTTTGAAAAATAAGGGCATAGTTTCCCCACTATCAGTCCTAGGCCCTCGCTGATAATCGCAAGCCTTTAATGTTTGGGAAATGCACTTGAGGTCATGTGACCAACCGGGTTCGGGGCACCTGTTTTGTGGCTCCCAGATCCGGGACGTTACACACTAACTTTATTTTAGGCTCCCCATCTTCATCATGGTTTACCTTTAATTCCTCTTCATACATCATAATCATTCTAATCAACTCCTTCATAGGTAGTTTACTTATTTCTCACGATTCTCTGATTAAAAATGATGCACAACTCCATCTTTCGGGTAAGAATCTCAATAGTCTCATAATTTTATCCTTATTAGATACTGGTTTTCCAAGTGAACACATTATGTTTAAAATTTCATTAAACTTGAGATACATATCATAAATGGGTTCATCCAGCTTCATCTTAAAATTGTCATATCTAATAGTATAAATATTAAGCCTCATCCCTTTAACATTAGAAGTTCCCTCATGGTAAACAGATAGGGTGTCCCAAATCTCAAATGTTATTTTGCATATAAGAATTTCTACTAAATTTATCATCTCATAAATCATAGTATTGGGCATTCAAATCTTTATAATTATTTTTCTATGCTAACTTTTTTGTATCATCTCTTGTACTTCTAGCATTATCATGTATAACATATTCTATTTCTATGGCATACCAAATATCAAAAACCATGCTCTCTATATGAATTTTCATTTTATTCTTTCATTGGGTATAATTTTTATTATTAATGAAAGGTGATTTAATAATGGTATAACTTTCTTGATGATTATCCATTTAAAGAACTAATTTTATAAATTACATAGATTTGATATCTTTAAAGTACAACTAAAATCACAGTTAAAAGGATTTAAAAAATTTTAATAACAAAGAGTTAAAACCCTTTAATACCAAATTTTGGTTGAAGTGAGTATCTCAAGAGGGAGATGGTGAATTGAGTACCCAATAAAATTTTCTGTTTGAAATGGATTATTTTGAAATCTTCAACATATTTAAATACAACCCAATTTTACAAAAATATGTAATATGATTAGATCTCAATATGTCTAAAGATTTATCTAAAGATTTATTAGGTCTTGAATGAATAATATACAATATTGTTAGATCAACTAATTGACTTATAACAGTAGAAATTTAATGAGATATAACTTGTCTATTGGTAAAAATGATTATTTCCATTAAATATTAAGACATCTTGGAATTATTATTAGGTAATGAAATTTTTTTAACATAAATTATATATGTTGGTATTAAACATTCAATACCAAACAATATTGCATTAATAGTTAAATAAGTTGTTCCATCATATTATTACAAATAATTATTTTAACAACAACTAAATCTATTATATTTATTATTATTACTAACAAAACTTTTAGCATTAGAAAAATATGTTTCCATAAATTATCCAATAACATTAAGTCTTTTATTAATTATTTATTATATATTTATTATTTAGTTACTTCTAACATGCATTTTCTTAATAAAAAACAAATGTTTATAAATTTAATTATAATATTAATAATTTAATAATGTTTCATGAAATAAATATACAGAATATAAAATTATTGATAAATGATTAAAAAACAATATAAACTCAAATTTTATTTTTTTAAAAAAATTGGATCCATATGAAATATATAAATACATAAATTTGTTAAAATTAAATATTTTTATATTATATGTAGTTATTTATTATATATATTTTAATTTAATGAAAATGACAAATATTAATCCTCTTCTACCTACCACCCAAAATCCTCCCCAATTTAAAACCTGCAAATCCCAAAACAATCAACTGGGGAGAAGATGGAAGAAGAAAAACATTGGTGTCGACGTTATCTCCCACTACCTTCTTGCGTTCTTGTTCCCTTGTCCATGATAAAGGCTTCCTCGAAGGGTAAATACGAAGCTAAAATACTAGTGTTACCTCCATAGTTGATAAATCACTTGCCTTTTCTCATGTCCTTTTTGACCCTCCTCATCCATTTATATCGCATTAACCATGAACCATCACAATATAAATTTGTCATTTGATCTTTTATAGATAGAGAAAAAAACACATATAGTCATAGGGGGAGAGAGAACTGGAGAAGAAGAATAAAATGTGGATATGTCCAATGATTCTGGGTTTCAATCCTTCTGATAGATGGGAGAACTATGTGTGTTATTCTAATGGATCCATTTATTTATTTGGGGTATAATTTTACTCATTCATCACACAATATCATAGTACTTCTTTGATACAGATGTGGTAATGATGATGTTTTTGTTTTGGTTCTTCAATTTGAATAGTTTCTTCAGTTCTTTTTTCTTTAGGTGATGTTTCCAATTATTAGTTTTCATCTTTTTTATAGTGTTTCTATTAAACATTAATAAAACTACATACATGTGGTTATCTATGGTGGAAAGTGATGGAGGAGATTTCTCTACATATACATTAGCTCTTTCCTAATTTGAATTCTCTTACTTTTTGAAGCAATAATTCTATTTGAACATACTTCTGGGTTTTAGTGCCTCAAAATAAGATTGTAATATGGTATCATACCTTCCAAAGTGACCTTCTTAAGGCCTTATGAAGGACATGAGGGTTGGCAGTGACTTCTGTTCATGAAAAAATGAAACAAATTTCTTATTTGTTGAATAATTTTCTACTGATTTCATTTTCTGTTGCATCATACATCCTAATGTAGATGAAAAAAGGAATATAACATTGGTTCCCTAAAAAACAGCCACATGTTTCTTCCTTCAACCCATTAAAAAATATGATTTTTTTCTATTTGATTATAGGGATACTGTAGAGGGCATTATTTCAACGACATGTGATTTTTGTCAGTGGTGGCCATGTGAAGATCCATGCTTCTATAAAAATTCCTCGAAACATAGCATCCAGAATGTCTAGACCATGGTCAAAGTGGTGTGTTTTATATCTGTTTAAAAATTATAGATCAGTGGTGAATGATTTCAATTTTACTTTTAATAATAATCCTTTAATGATTTTGGGGTTTTCAATCATCACTTATTCACTGTTTCCCAAATAAATAATGTGCTCTAATTGTAATAATTTCATACTTCATATGTTTTTAATAGATGATATATTACAACCATTTAATATATTTTTGGAGGGTCATGTAAAGATACTTTGGTTCAGTGAAGGTTTACTAGAGTGACTGATGTAATTATTTGAGATATTATTCACTGTGTGTTTTTGATTGAATGGTTATACTAAATCTTGATGTTTGGAGGCCTGAAGCTGATGATTTTTTACAAGGCTACTCGTGTTTTGATTTCCAAAGTTTTATATTGTTGAAGTGGGCTGTTTTTTTAGGACGTGAATCAACCATGGTCTTATAAATCAAATTACAGTTGAAATCAAATGAAGTGAATATAGACCAGCAGAGTTAATGTTTAGGTGGCTAATTTGTTCAGAGTATGAAGAAAATGTGATAGTAGTGAAATCTAAAAGTCAACATATATTAATTCTTGGTGTACTAATACTGTGATTCAAGGTAAATTATACCCATTTCATACTGAATTATTAAAGAGGCTCATGACCTATTATGAAGTCTTCCCATCCTTGGGACTTGTTGGAAAACTATTTTCTTTGGTTTTGTCCCTCTGTTCTAACTGCTTCAATCAATAAAAGTAATTCTCTTGTGATGTTTTATAAATGGTTGTGATGTTTTTGTTCATATACACATGTTTTTCAAGGTTAATCTTCCATCAAACTATAATATCAACATGTTTCTCTAATTTTTATATGGCTAGAAAAGGTCAAAACTCTTGAAAATGCTGACTAAAGTATACTAATTTTATTTTATTTCTATTAAATATCTCTTGTGTTGTTTGTTCTGAATGATGCATATATTTTGTTAGAATTAATCTAGCTTCCCACTATGTTGTCATCTTTTATTCGTCTCATTTGATAAATTCATATAAAACAGATCGATTTCAAAAGGAGAGTAATGTTGAAGGAACCTTTATTCAGGATTGAAAATTTAGGTTCTTGATAATAAGGATTGAGAATAATTTATTTAGAGTGAATCTTTTTGTTTAGAAATTTCTAGATGAATATGTTATCTCTCTTTGGAATTGAATTCCCTCACTGTGATTGAAGTGAAATATTATATCCATTTAGCATGGTGATATACATAATAGATGATTTTTTGTTGTGCATTTGAGTGATTAATTGGGAGGAATCCTTTCTATGCAATGAAGGATGTATTTAATTGATTATCAAGATAGTTCAGGTCATTTTAATTCATTGAGGTCAATCAAAATCCATTTTTCTAGTGTCTTGAATTCATCATGTCATTTCATTCATCCATATACATATCATATACTCATTAGCTTGATTTTTATAGTTATTCCATTATTATTTTCTCCATGTAGGTTCTTATAGGCTATGCATAGACAATTTACATGTCACTAAGTTGCGAAAAATGAAATTTTATTGCTCGAGAAGAACAAATAATGGTGATTTAGGTGAGTGAAGGGTAACATATTTCTAGATTTATTGCCTTTAACTGTAAGCCTTTTTTATTATTTATTTTCTCACTTGTTTTTTCTAGTTTTAATTGGTATTTCTGTTACTCTCATAGTTTTATTTTCATTTCTTACAACCATTTGGGAAAAAAATAAATTCATATTTCATATTTCTCATTTTCAATTTGTTATATGTTCTTTTATTTGTAATTATTTATGATGATTAACTCATATTTCATACAAATGAATGATTTATTAGTGATTTATATTAACAATGGAATTAAACCCCATACAATTTTTTCCATGTAAGGTGACGAAAATCTTATGTATCAACCTCAAATTTTGTATCATAGGAGCATTAATACATGCATTAGGAGCATGTCATGGTGGTGATGTTACAGCATGGAATAGGCATAAGTAGAAGATATTACAGTGGAGACTCTTGGGTGGGGTTATCGTGACATGGAACACGTATGGATAGTATGTCATGATGGAGATGCAAATTGTGAACCATGGAATGAAAATTGATGTATGAGAGTTTTGAGTTTCATGTAAAGTTTATTGGAGTCAGTATACTTTTAAACATATTTGTAACATGTTTCTTACACATTTATGTCATGTTTGAAAATGTTCATATAATTTAATTTTATAATGAATATATAATAAATATAATATATATTATTATACCAATAAATATAATATAGATTTTTTTAGTAAATATTGGAATACACATATATGATATTTTGTTCAAAATATAATTTGTAAATAAATATTAATCATTGTTGTTGCTTATAATAAATTAAAATATAAATATTGATAATATTACCAATAGATAATTTTTTTATATTAAAATATTGCTAGAAATTCTGAATGACATATATATTATATGTTGGTATTATTATTATATTTCCAACAGAACTATATTATCTGTGTTAATAACATTTAGTGATAGATTTTTTACCAATAGTTTAGTGATTTGACAATTTTTTTGGTAAAATGATTTAGCAACATGGAATTCACTTTTACCAACAAATATAACCCTTTTGTAAAATTATATTTATTTTTTAGTGATCCTTTGATATGATTTTACTTGATCAAAATACTACATGAACACAAATTAAGATAAACTGTCAAAGTATATATTTTATTTACATCGCAAATGTGTTTTATTTTTAAAGCAGAAATAGAGTAAAACAAAATTAAATAATATAGTGGAAAGCTTTATTACAAAAGGTTTGTCCTCAAGTCGAGACTTAGTCCTCTCCTATTTGTGATCACCTGCCACCAAGAAGTTTATTTATAAAATTAACTACTAGATCCACAAACCGGTCATGGTTTTTACAATAGTTTACAACTTTCCAGGTCACACACAACCTCTTTCACACTTATTTTTAGAAGAAAAAATCAATAAACCACACAATTACCTTTACCACTAATATGTATGGGAGAAACAAATAAGAAAATTGTTTGAGAAGATATCAAGTACCTTCCAGTTTACCACAAGATATAGTGTGCATGTGATAAAATAGAGTATTCATACACACTGCTCAAACTGTGATAAAAATAAATAGAAAAAACAATATAAAAGTGTAGAGTTTATAAATTATTAGTCTATTGTAATGAAAATTCTCACTCTTTATTTGATTTAGAATTATGGCTTGAGTCAGGTTCTCTTGAAAAACATCTAGAAAATAGAGTGTTGCAGACATTTGTTCTTGATCTAAGGAAGGAAACAAATGTAAATTTGAATTTTGGCATCCCATTAGAGTGTTTAAATAAGTACATTTCTTATTTTTTAGAATTAGGTTTGACTAGATGTGTTTTCCTTAGTTGAAACTTTTTTCTAATAGATCACTCCAAGCATTTATTATAGTACTACTACAACTTCTTCTTGGTATGAGGGAGTGTGCTGCACTTTTATCAGTAGTAGTTGTAGAGAGAATATCTAGATCAACTGCTTCCTCATACTTCACATCCTGATACTCTCTTCAATACTTTATTCGGAGAATTTAAAAGACAATTATTATAATAATAAATGGGATTAACTTCAATAAATATATCCATTATAATGAAGTGATTCAAAAAGATAAGTACGAAAAATAGTATAGGTGGCTCAGACTGGTGATGTGTTTTTATGGTGGTATCAAACTAGCGATATGACACTGGTGGTGTAAAACTCGCAATGTCTTTGAAATATACAAATTTAGACTATGCTTACAACAACTCATTTAGTGGTTTTTGGTCCAACTGTATGATGTATATTGGTATCTAGTCTGATGATATCTAAGACTTATCCAAAATTCTGTGTTGGCAGTGTCTTTTTTGGTGGTATCTCATACTTAGACAAATTCATTCTCAAATGGGTTGACATATTGATGGTGTGATATCTTGGTTGTATCTCATAATTAGAAATATTTCTATGCTAGCTATATCTCATGGACAATGGTTTCTCAAATTGGCAGTACCAATCTCAACGATGTCTCTTCCTTAGACAATTTTGTCACCTATCTCAGAATACAAATTTTAAACAGAGAAAAAATAAATTTATTAATAACAATAAAATAATTATATTTTTATCATTAAAACTCGTAGGTCTACTGAATAAATAGATTATAAGAAGAAACTCCTAGGTATAATAATTGTAAATTCTTTGATGAAAGTTGTAGAAGTAGCTTCAGAAAATACCATTCATCCCTCAGATCAAATAATTATAGATACGAGTTTTGCCTTTTGAGAATTTTTTTCATTTCTAAAATTCAATACATAGTAGAAAAGGGAAAATATAAGGTTTATCAACAATTGTTACCACCTCAAGTACTATAAAAATAAATGGAGCTAATACCTTCTGGTAAAGAAGATTTAAGAACTGAATAATATTTTTTGTAAATGTTTATTAAATCAATGGAAAAAGATACTTCCAAAACTGATAAGTTAACAAAATAAGTATAAGGTTATGAAGTAAAAAAATAATGTGATGAAGATATAGTTGGAAAAAAAAATTCGATGATGGTGAAGATAAAGAATGTGAAGGTGAGGAATATGTGGATGATGAAGAGGATGAATATTCTAATTAAAATAAAGAAAAATATAAAGTTTTTTATTATGATATGTTTTACTTCATAACATCACATAATTCCTTATCATTGTTACCCTCCTAAATTGATCATAAAAAATTTTGAAATCCAAAAAAATCAAAATTCCCCCTCAATAAAAGAAGCTGAATTTTCATACAAGAGGTATGACAAAGTATAGAATTAAAAAATTGATGCTCGTAGAGGTCATTTTGATAAAAGAAATAATGATATTAAGAATATTATTCAAATATATGAAGGAAAATGGATTAGGTAAATAAATAAAAAATAGTGTCAAGGGAATATGACAAAGGAAAAAAACAAGTGGAAGTTGGAACCGATCATCCTCAACTGCCTGAAATAAACAAATCAGTTTCAGTAAATAAAATTATACTGTAATGGGTTCATTATATTATCCAGGATTTACAAATACTTTAATAAAAAATTATATATTTTCCAAAATTATAATCCATGGTAGATTTGGGTCAGGAAAATCAGATTCATAAATCTAAGTATATAAATTTTTATCAAAAAGAGAAATTTAGAATGAGGTTGAGCTCAAAATTCTTCAAGAAAGTTCTCAAGATCACCAGAAAGAATATAAAAATGTTTTAAAATGGTATCACAATGTTAAAACTAATATCAAGATACATGTATAACCCATTAAATATTTGAGGAAATACATGAATGAATCTATATAAGCCTTAAATGACTTCTCCAAAAATATACTAATCTTGGTGATGTTGGTGGAGAAATTCAAGAATATAGATGATATTTGGACTCAATAAATGAATGAAATTAATAAGAAAACGAAATAAATTTCCACAAATATTTTAAGGCTCAAATTTATCAAAGTAGAATTCATAAAATTGGAGAATTATAAGGATTTTTTGGAAGAAAGACTTTATATCTAGGAAGAGAAAAGATGATCCCAAGATGAAGTGATAACAAGAATTTTAAAAGAAATAAAATAGTTCAAAAAATAAAAAACATTGTGATATCTTTAATGAGGAAGAAATATTAAATCTTTTCCCATTGAAATGTTTTTGTATTTATATTTCTCTTGTAAAATTATTTATCAATGAATTAATTTTTCATTTATTCACAAAATGTTTGAATATATTATAATTCTAAATTGGTTGAATGTTCTTTAATTTTTTTGGATGATCAAGTAATTAATTATTTTGTTTGGTATAATTGTTTCTCTAAACCTTTCTAAAAAACTAAAGAGTTTTCCCCATTATTTTTGAAAATCACAATGGGGTAAAAATTATTCAAAAGTGAAGAATAATTGTATCTAAGAAAACTTTTATTACTTAAAAAAGTCTTATAAAAAAGGAGGAAAATTCTTTTAAAGAAGAGAATACAATCCTTAGGGGCAGTTATTATCCTAAGGGGGAGTTAGTTGTGTTCATCAATGTATTCAGATGAGTTTTAAAACTCATGTGGATATAATTCTTCAATTTCATTTATGAATATGAAGTAATTAAAGGATAATGGACTTATGATTTTAAAAGTTATTTTTATTTAAGTTTTGTAATTTTTGCTTTCCAAAAAGGGTGGGATTGTTTTGCCAAGAGTTTCTTTATAAATTTTACTTTCCTTTTTTTGGAAATCCAAACTCTTTATTAATTACTTGATCACTATCTTTTTATGTCCAAAGTATTTTTTATAATGTTTTTGTAGAAAACATATATGTTTTACCATACGTAGAATTAGTTATAAATTATTCATGAATTTATACTAACTTTCTTCATTATTATTATCATAATAACTATGGAACCGATAAAAATCATATTCATTGATATCAGATCATATTTAAGACTTTACATCTTTACGTTTTACAGACAAAGTATTTATAATCTGATTTATTTTATAAGTAATAAAACATCAGATTCACACTCATAAATAATATCGTAATGAATTTTTGTAAGGAAATCCATTAGATTTAAAAAACTTTAAATTATGAACATAGAAACCTAATTTCTATCATAATGAAATAATTTTTACATTATGATAATGTAAGTCAACACAAAATTATAAAATCAGTTACAAAAGAGTTGTTGAAGTGCTAGGTATCCATATTGTTACAACAAAATTAGAGATATATGACCGTTTGGAATAAAATATGACTATTGGGGATTTAACTATAAATACTAGGTCATTAAAAGAGTTTGAAGTTGAAACTTTTAGAAAATGATCTACTGATTTTGTTTCTATAAGGGAGCTTTGAAATTTTTCAAAATCATGAACAACTTTTTCTTATACTTTTTAAAATTTTTAGAGTCATTTTGTTTTAAATGAATCCCTGTCCAGGATGTTTCTTTTTTAAAATTATAAATTGTTTATAATAATATATGTGATTACAATTGAGGGATTGTGGGGATACTAAGACTGAATCTAATCCATTAGATCGAGGGTTATTGGGGATAGGTAAACATAGAAGTCGATCATCATATCAAAGGATTTCCTTGGTGTGGAAAGACATACTTTATTGTAAGTATAAAAATAAAAAACCATTATTTTGGGTTATATACTACCTTAATCTTTAGGTTAAAAGAGACTTATTTCTTTTAAATAGTTATAATTCATTCTTATATTACTGCAATTTTTTATATGTATCTATATGTCTTTTATTCCAAGGTGAATGTATATAATAGTTTTATCGCAATGAATCTCATTATGATAAATATAATCTATTTTACTAATTGAATCTGTTTTGAATCCTAGAAATACTCATATAATCATATCCATCACAAAAAAAAATCTGTTTACTCTGATTTTATATTATGTGATCATGTTTTATTTACACTTAATTAACCATATTTACTCTGATTACAATTTAATCATATTCTGCATGATTGTAATTGTTTTACTCTAATATATCAAAATCACTTTTATTATGATAATTTAGTAATTAGACTAAATACTAAGTCTGAATATTATCATTTTACATAAAGAGGGTTTTAAACTGGTTTAGTTTAATCTCTTTTATACTAAGATTTTTAAAAATAAAATTCACCCTTCCAGTAATAGAGTCATCTAGAATACATTCATTCAATCCTAATCAGTATACTACACATATATTTAAATAATAGATATTACCTACCATGGAAGAGGTAGAGTATATATAATCCAATAATCCAATGTTTTTACATTAAAATGAAAGGTCATGGAGTTAATGGGTTGTATGGGTAAAACAAAATCATAATTTTTTTTTTACCAAAATGTGAATAATATTTCGTGCACATAACACTTGTGATGATATATAAAAATATAAAATCTAATTATTGTATTTTTGACTAACCACTTAAACTTATGCTCTATTTGAAAAAAAAATTATTCAAAAGGGTTATGGGATCTTCAACACCTAGACAACAGAGGATTATATAGAACATGCAATCATGGACAGCTAAAAAATAAAAGTTATAAAAGGAATTATATTAATTAAATAACATATACATCCACTTGAATATATAACTACTCAAATAAATCATATTATTCTATCAAGAACACACCTATATGAATATATAAATAACACACAATATTATTTTTTCAAGAAAATACATGACTTATTTCATTTCCCATTTTAATTTATTGGGAGAACACCTTCTTGAATATATAAAAAAAATTTAAAAGTGGTTTTAACATATGTATTTTTTATAAAGAACATACATATTTACAATATTCAGTCAAGTCTCAATCACATAATCATGTAGTGATTCATAGTCTATTTGAATTCACATGTTTGAAACTATTTATACGCTTATCACATATGATAACAAGTTAAAACAATAATAAGTGTTTGTTCTCTTACTGAAAAAATTATTAAATAAATGGTGGAGAATAATTTTTTTAAAAACATGATACGCTTCTAAAACTGTACATGTCATATGTGATATGTGCTATAGATAATTTTCAATGAATTATATTTAATATTCCTTGGGGAGATGGAAATGTTATTCCAGTTCCCATCATTTTTAGTATACTTATAATCTATAGGTAATATCAATAATATCGCAATGTGGGCATGATCAGAATATAAATGTGAAAACAAAAAATAACTAGTAGACACCACTATAATGTTATATAAATATAAAATTCAATAATAATAATTATAATAAAGTCATAGGGAATAAATTCTCCTTATCAAATAATATATAAAAGAATAATATTTTTCAATTAATATACATGATAAAAAATAATTACATACACTGAACATCATGTAAATGGTGAATGTAAAATAAATCTCACCCAAAAATAACGTAAAGTTAAACATTCACACATTGTTTAACCACCTTTATAAATTAAAATATTATTATTATATTTAATAAAATAATATTATTTCATAGGAAAAGTCTATGGAAAATGGATAATTAAAGACAATAATATTAAACATGGAATAATTTATTCTGTGAAAGTAGCTATTATTAACACATTCTCATAATTAATTAAAATTTTCGAAGAATTATAAAAAATATTGAAAGAATTATATATTTATAAATAAAATAAATAAAATGAAAATTATTGAATGGTCATGAAAATATTTTCTTTTTTATACTAAAAAATAATCCCCAATAATTATTCATAAATAAAATAAAACCTCATTTACTAAAAAAAATCATTCTCTGTATTTTTAATTCCATGTCAGAATGTCATGTATCATGGTAAATGAAAAAATAATGTAAAAAATAACAAATTAAGAGATCTCAAAAATTAAAATTTCATACAATGTAAAATAATTTCTATAATACTTCTTATTGTAAAACATAACTAATAAAAAAATCTTATAAAACTATCAATAATGCATGGAAAAATCGTATACCTAAAAATAATTAATTTATGCACCCGATTAATATTCTTTCATGTAATGAAAAAATTAATTATACTTATTGAAAAATGTTAAAGCACTTAAGGCTAAAAAAATGAGTGTATTATTGAATACACTTATTGAAAACTATCTATTCACTTATCACATATGATAATATATTTTAAAAACAAGAAGCAATTATTAAATTACTAAAAATATTCATAAATAAGTAATATAAAAGGATTTAATCAATGGGAAACACCTATAAAAAATATATTACAATAATTGATAATATTTTTAAGTAGTTTTGAGTATGTTCTATCAAATATACCATGATGAGATAAAAAGAATGCAATAGTTCCTAAAAACATTATAATTCCTATAGCCTCTATGTAATATCGGTGGTACTACATGTTGGGTATGATAAGATTGGAAAATAGATTACAAAGAATTATTTTTATTGAACACTATAATCTTACATATATATAATCATAGAATATTATGAAATATAATCAATTCATACCTCTAACATAGTCTAAAAAAAGTATAAGTAGTGGAGAAATCACATTATGAAAAAAATATTACGAGATTCAATTAATTCATTTCTACTTAGAGAAAAGCATAAAATTATAAGTTCATTAAATAAATATGGTTGGATATATAAATAAATACATCTTATAATAGAATTTAAATTTGTTTATATCGAATATTGGGTAAATATATCTTCATAAATACAAATCCATTTATAGTGGATGATTGGGGGGAAACAAAAAAAATTGAAAGCACTTACCAATAATCATGGCCACCCACATGTTTGAAAAAACGAACTGTGATGGAAACCATAACAAATTTATAAAATGAAATTAAATAGAATAATATGAGGTAGAAATTTCACATGATAAATCACATAAGGGAATATCACACTAGGTTCGGGTGAAATGGGGTTAGTCAGAAATCATATGAGGATGAGGATCATAATGGTTGGGCTGGGCTTGAACGAGAAATCTGGAAGGTGGGCTGGACACATCAGAGGATAAGGATCAAGGGGAGGTGAGGTTTTTGTGATATAGGAGGTGGATTGTGAAAGGTGGGGAAGATGTATCAGAGATATGTTAGAGGAGGAGGATCATATATAGGTTGGGAGGCCATGTTGGAGCTGCATCGACAGGGAGGTAAGGGGGACACATTAGAGCTATCTCGACAGGGAGGTGGGGTGGTCAAGTTGGAGACATGCTAGAGGAGAAGGATCTCTAAGATGTTGGGTTACTACATCAGAGGAGGAGGGTCATAGATATGAGTATTATCATGATTGTTGGGTTGGGTAGAGTGATCAATGGCGGAGTGGGGTGACCAACGACCATGGGCCCTAAAATGCCTTTGGCTATATGTTGACTATAGCCACATTATTTATAACTTCTGCCTATAAGTCCATGGATATAAACCAAATTTATAGTATTTTGGGGAAAATAGAAACATATTAATGGATGATGTGAGATGACCAGTATGGGTAAACATAAGAGATATCAATCAATGATCATAAATGATCATAAGGGTATGTGAACATGATCATAACATAAGAAAGTCATACCCATACAATTAAATATCTCTAATCATGAGTCATTTCATAAATATTTGTCATAATAAAATACTAAATTCATAATAGTGTGAAATTCTAAATAATAAATCATGGACCATGATATTATATCACAAACACAATATTTTTTCACAATAATATGATTATAACATTACAAACATTTATAAATAGTAAAATGTTCACTCATTAAGTTATGGAAATAAAACCAAGTCCACACATAATTTTATGATCATGAAATTAGGTTCGTGTATAAAATATATATCTCAATAGTTATCAATATTTATGAATTTCATTAGAGGGATATAATGGACCACCCTTTATATAATATATTCATATGTATGTTAGAAGATCATGAAAACATTTATCATTCATAGCATACTAAATGGAAAAGAAAATGGAATTCATCAATATCTATTCATCATAATCATAATCCATTCATATAAATAATAAATATTGTATCATTTGTTAATATCTCCAATTATGCATAGGTAACATCAATGGATATTCTCATAGGTAGAAATGCCTTTAAAATATCACTTGAATATTTCTTGAGGAAAACACCATTTTCATTTTGAATTAGATTATTTAAAATAAATAAAATTTATAGAATATTATAGAACAAAATTCATTAAAAAGAACCATGAAAACATGCATAGGAATATTTAAAGCAATTACTAGTCTTGGCAATGGAAAAATCGATTCATGTGTAATATGTTAAAACAAAGATTCTATACAAACCTTTCGTAAAAAGTGTCTTGTTTAGAAAACAATTGAATTTTTCTTAAAACTTTTATTGAAATTAAAATATATTTAAAAATTACTTTAATCAGTAATTTATGTATATTAAAAATATTATTAAAAACATTTTAAATAAGACATGGGATAGAAGAAATTTTCCATCTACCAAAGAAGACATAAGTAATGTTTTTATTAAAAAAATGATTATTCATTTTAAGTACCAAAGAGATAAAAATGGTATTTGTAGTTGAAAATTGCATGAATAAACATAGGATAAAAAGTATATAGTTTTTTAAGGATAATATCTATATAACTTCCCTCAATATAAATTTAGAAAATACCATCCCAAAAAAGAAATGAGATTGTGACATAAAACCTTACCTCAAGTCTTATCCAAATTTGTATGCCTTTAAATATATTATATAATAAAAACAAGTCTATTATATATATTTTCTAGGACTATATTAATACATATCATACCATATATTATTTACTTATAACATCTTATCACCCATTTATTAGTAACCCTTTATAAAAATCACATTTTCAGGTGATAACCATTTAATTTTTCAGGATTTTTTTGATTTTGAAGTTACTTTGATCATGGTTATATAATAAATATAGTTTTAGTCATGTAATATTATATTACATAATAATTATATACACTTCTATAACCATTCATATAAAGTGTTTTTGAAAAATAAATTACATCCCTTTGTGGAGATGATAATATGTGTGTACACACGAGTGATGTTTGCACTTCTTGATGGATAGAATGTAAGATATTTAAAAAGAATTAAAATTAAAGATTAATTATTATATAATAAATATCATATATATTCATTAAATACATCCTTATTATCATAAATTTAATGAATAAATGAAAAATGTTTCACATTGCATCGTGGAGGTGTTAGTCCACATGTACACACAATAAATGTTATCGTTTCACAATGGATGGGAAGGTATATAATATATTCTAATTCTAGAAGAATAATTATTTCATAAATATCATATTTAAAAATTAAATCCATTATAATAATAAATTATTTTAGGTGGTGATGTAAATTTAATTATATCATTATATGGAGGCAGTAGTCCACATGTAACGATACTTCCATTTTCCACTCGATGGAGAAATCGATGAATAAAGGTTACACCATCGACATAATAAAATCTCAGTATATGTGAGATATATATTTTATTATATCATCATGGTTATCAAATAATTAAATGAGGCATAATAATAAATAAAATGAAAACACCCAGTTAAGAGCTATACATTTTCTTTGGACAACCTCCTTTGAATTACAACTTAAGCCTTATAGGGTTGGTATTTTCATAAAAAAGAACCTATAGAACATGGGGATGGATTTTAGGATTTTATTTGGGTAGATATTGGCTTATATATATGGTTAATTATGTGTGATGAAGATATAAGAGGTGGTGTCCATTTATAAGGGAGGGAGAGGACACACTTGGAAGTTTTCAAAAGATTAAAATCTATTAATGTATAACTCATTCCGAATGGACCCAAAATTAATCATATTAAAATATTATATGATATATGGTTACAATATAAAAATATAGTAAGATTTATAACAATTTTTAGATATTTTTAACCATTGTAATTTTAGTTTCAACCCTTTTAATCCTTTTAACTCTTAACGTGGTAACTATTTTTTCCAAACTAACTATTCATAGAGACAAAAAATGAATGTGGAATCACTATTATTTTTTAATTTATCCTTAAAAATTTGCGGTATATTTTATCAAATTAAATATCTATAATTAGAAGAAATTAATATAAAAACAAACATATAAAAAATAATGAAAAATCGTTTTCTAGAAAAATGAATTGTTAAGTATAAAAAGGTTTTTTATAATAAACTTTATAATAATGTAAATTCCAATCATATTAGTTGGATTATGTTTATCAAAAATCTAATAATGAAATTTTAAAATAAAAAAAATGTTTTAAATACATTTATGGATAAGTAATTTTTCTATAAAATAATTATTTTATAACTATTCACTAAAAAATTATTATTTTTAGATAAATATCAAAATTTTACCTTAAACTAATTTTAATATGGGGATTCAAAAAAAAATCCTTTTTATTAAATTTTTTTTTAAAAGTGAAATTAATTAGTTATAACCTCCATGGAGAAAATATAAAAAAAATTATTTTTTTAGAAATCATATTTTTGAAGCATAAAATGACATTATTGAAAATTGATTACTTATTTATGATGAATTAAGAAATACATTTTAATTATATAAAACCAATATGAATTTTGTTTTGAAAATGTGGTTATTCCTTTTTATACAACAAATTTAATAGATAGTTTAATATGTTAAACTGTATCATCGTTCATTTTTACGTGAGGTTGTGTGTAATGAAAGATATTAAAGAAATTAAATTTAATTATGGAGAAATATATTATAAAATATTAGGGTGTTACAAACACAATTAAGGTTTTTTATACCTGTGTGGGTGATTTGATTTCATATTCCTATTATAAATCCTACATAGTTTGATTTATTCTATTATTTTGTGTATCTTGAGGAGAATAAAAAATATATAAAAACTCATAACCCTTATCCTTTTATTTTCATTAAAATAGATATGATCCATAGTATAATGTTATGTTGTATAAAATAAGGGTTGTTATTTTTTTTAAAATAACTAATAATAACATGGTTTTGAGAGTTTAATGGATTTTATTATTAAATGTTATAAATTTCATAATAAATTTAAAATTTGAGTCTTAGAGTTATGGGTGATTTAAGAATTTGGTTTTAGATTAGAATTTTGTGAGTTAGAAAACCTCTAGGGTGTATATTTATTATTGTTTTGGTATTTTTATTAGGTAAAAAAGGTGGCATATGTGTTCATTGTAAGAAAGGTCTAGGTGAAAAAATATTATTTTTTTGTAGTTATCACTAGACACCTAGTAGAGAGTCAATGTATACTCACTAGTTTTTGTAGTGGGTTTTAATCCACAGTAGTTCCACTGGGTAGTTGGTGCCTTACTGGGTACACGATAGGGGTTGATCAGGCACCCAGTGGGTTTTGACTTAGTATTTTTAAACCAAGGTCATGATGATAATTTCACCATCAAGACCCATGGGTGCTTTAGTGGATAGAGTCTAGATAATGGATTTTCTATCTAGACATTCCTCCCCCTTTCCCCTTATATTTTTATTTGAATTCCTCATTTTATTTTAGGTGAATCATAGGTCATTTTGGAATTAATTAATGAATCACTCTTCCAATCCTCTCCCAATATTATTAGTCATATTATTACTTTGATCCAGAATGATTATAGGTTAGGGATTGAATGACAATTCTACTAGATTGTGGTGGAATCATCTCGAATGAAGGGGATTAAACATGTATTGGCTCAGTGATGCTAAGTGACAATCAACACTTGGAGTCACTTTTTATTTTGATGGAAGTATTTTTCTCATAAGGTATTCCTAAGGTTTCCAATTATTAATTTTTCTAAACTATAAGATATCATTTTACTGGGATTTTTATCATAGAGACACCCTGAGTATCCCATGAACATTTTGTGCTCCTTTGGTTATATTTTTTATGTGGATGGGTGGATCAGTGATATTTTGGGGATTACTTCTCTTGGGTTATAATTGGTTGATTAATTATTAATTATTAAAAATAATTATTTGAGTATGGAAATATGATATAGGGGTTTAAATATTTATGAAAAATTATAATGGCTTGGTCTGTTCTCCATCAAGGATGTATGAGAAAAATATTGAGGAGTGTAACTCAGGTATCAGGGTAGGCCATCCCTACAATACCTAACCATATGAATGTTTATACATGCTTGTGCATACATTTCTCTAAATTTGGGTTAGGGTAAATTGGAAAGGTATTGAGGTTTCCCAATAGGTGAGTTAGTTATAATTTAGTCTGCTATATTTTGAGTGAGTTCTATACTATATACCTTATTATCTATAAACACATTATGGCTTCATTACTAAGGTTTTGAGGATGTTAGTTGAGTGTACAAGGATCCTAAGATTGTTTTTTATTATTTGGATGGGTTGTGAATTTATATGGATGAGACTCTTTATGGATAGTACGGTAGAAATAGTTTTATTAGGCTTATGGGTGATATATGATACAACCTTATGTCTCTTGAGTGGTTGGGAGCACCTACATGAGGGTGAATTAGATCATGGATGCATGTGGCAAGCAGGATAAGGCCTTTATGGATTTGAATGAACAAACTCTTATAGAGGTTTGATATGGGTCCCAAACATAGTCAATGTGAAATATAATGACCCAACATTTTCTTACATGACTATTAAATAATTTTTAATATATATAAAATCTTGGATCCAAAGGTTTAGTATTTTGGGAAAATTAGTCTTATACCTCAATTTCACATAATAAAACTTAAACATTATTTAAAAACGTATTATTTATCCTCTTAAAATTTAACACATTCTTCTTATTACATGTAATCACCATTTAATATACATCAAATAATATGGTGAATGGAAATCTTAGTAAGGGGATGAATAACGTAGAAGCAATAAGATACATGAATCAATATGACATGAGTGAGCATAATAATCATCATCATTTCAAAATAATAGAATCATCATCACAATAAATAGAGAAAAATTTGATAAAGTCATGGAATCTAGTATATGAATACTAATGAAACCTCATAACATAGTGTTCAAATAACATATATGGTTTTGAGTGAATCTGAAATCATGTTCACACATAGTATATGTAAAAAATTAATAACATTATAATTATGAACAAAATTAGCATCATGTTCACAATTGATACACATAATCTCTTAAGATATATTACATTACCCAATGCATTTAATGGTTATATAATTCTAGGACCATACTTCACATCATAAAATGCTCATAATCATATATCCCACATGGAAAGATAATAGTCACAGTCAAGAAGTAAACCCATGGAAATGAATGTGCTTCATAAAGTATTTTTAAAGAATAAATTCATGAATAAAATTTGGGGTTCTAAAATGAATAATGAAAATAATAATTTTTCACAAAAAAATTATTATTCTCAAGTGGACGAGAAATAGCTCAATAGAAGTCAATATACTGTTTTGAAAAAAAAAACTCATTAAAGTGGCTTAAAAATCATTTCAAAAAGGTGAAAGTATGTATATACTGCAAAATATAAGGTAAATATTATGGTGATGAAATTTTAATGATATTAGATAAATATACACACTAAGAAAAATGTGAAATAAGAGATAAAAAGAAAGAAGGAGTTGGGTTTGAGAATCATCTTACCTTAAATACCGCTTTTTTTCATCACATTTCTTAGGAATAATAAAAATAGGTTTATTAAAACATCTAAATAGAAGTTAATTTTTTTAAATTTTTTTCACTATTTATAAATTAAAATCATTTTTTTACATTTCCTATTTTCCTTTATTGAAGGTGAAACATTTCAATATCATATTTTCCTTAAAAATATCCCATTTTGTATCGATTTCTGTATTTTTGTTCGAGGTCATTTATATAGAAGTAAAAATAATTATACGAACTTATATTACAAATAATTGCATATTTATAGATTATATATAATTTATTTTAATCATCCATAAGAGTGGTCATAAAAAAATATTTTGAAACTTCCTCATTGGTGGTTAACCAACCATTAATAGTACATTTTCCAAAGAGGTGGTTCAAGATATATATAATGTGTATATATTTAAAATAAAAAATTTATAGGAAATTATAATTATAAATATATTATTAAATTCCAATTTAATTATTTTAATAAAATTTTTATTATGAAATAAAAGTTAGATATGATATTATAAAAGGAAAATGAAATAAAAGGATGAAATTACATTACAACTTTCTTAAAGTTGTTCCTTTTCTAGAACCCTTAAATCCTAGAAATTTGGAGTTTTATTACTCCATAATGTCCCTAAGGATTATAAGTGGCTTTATAGAGTATTTTTGGATTTTTTAAGTGAGGGAAGATTAGTTTTCCAAGGGTGGGGTGAGGGGTTATTTATAATTGAGGAGAGGGGTATATTTGAGCTAAAATATTTATTAAAATACTATATCAAAGGTAAAACTTTTAATAGTGATATTTTTATACAATTAATTATATGAAAATAAAATAAAATGTTTTTATGACTTTAAACCCCTTTATAAACTAAATTCAATAGTTTATTAAAAATGAGAGCAGAAAACGAGAAATGATATTATTTTAAGGGAATAATTTTGACTTTTGACATTGGATAATTTTTATTTGGCTTAAAAATTATGTTTATTATATTTAAATAACCAATTTAACTTATTATTTTTATTTTGGTAAAAAATAACAAAATTAAAATCAATTAAGTGACTGTTACATCATCATTATGTCATAAAATATGCAGTATTTGAAAACAATATTTTTACCATTAATATAAAAATTGAAGTTTCTCATAAAATTTTCAAAAATTAACCCTTTGGAATTTCAAATAGATAATTATAAAAATGAATTTCAATTTATTAAAATAAATTTCTATCCTAGGTAATTTTAATTTTAAAAAATTTATGATTTTTTATGAAATACCTTAAAATATTGTTGATTAAAATGTTCTTATATTTTATTTGTGGTTTTAATATTCATATTTATTTTATAGAATTATAATATTTATATTCTCTTAAATTACTAATGTTATATATTATTTATCTTAAATTTTATTATTTGAGTTCAAATTACTATTCTAACATGTAGGTTACTATTTACAATGGTGAGGTTACTATTTTCAATGGTCAAGTTACTATTCTAATGATCACATTACAATTCCTATAATCATATTACCTCCTATAAATTGAAATTCATTCCTTCATTATTCATTAAATACAATTACATTAATGTTTATACAGTTTCCATTGGCTAAAATGTCATCACCTTATGTAATATTTGGTTACTTTTCCATAGTTTTGATCATGGGGGTGATGATTATAGACGATTTTAAGAATCCAAAATTCCCCTTATACTTTTCTTATTTTTTATTTTTATCCCATTGTAATTTTTTGAATGGAAAGATATTCATTTATTAAATAAAGTGTTTTTAGTGTATTTATGTTTTTATGTGTATAATAATATATGATATAATATAAAATAAAATTACTTAGGAAGAGTTTATCACTTATAAAATCTGGATTGCTACATTCTTCCCCCTTCATAAAAAATTTCCATGAAATTTCATCTCATATTCTCAATAGAGAATAGATGACCGTAATTCTATTTCATCATTTGAACTAGTTCCCATTTCACCTATTAATATTTACATTTCCACCATAACACTTTGACATGGTGAGTTATCTTATTTCATATAACTTTTTCGGTGTAGACCATGACATTCACCAACTTTTCCTCATATGAGAGGCCATTCTCTAGTTGTACCACCTCCAGATTCAATACATGTGAGGGATCAAGTTCATGGATTCTTTGGGGTGATATGTGGAACACATCAAACACTTGACCTGTATTTGGTGAAAATTTTAGTGAATAAGCCAATTCTCCTAAGTGAACATGGATCTCAAAGGGAAAATATTCATAAGGTTGTGATTTCCTTTCTTTCCAAACGACATGACTCTCTTCCTTGCTGATATTCGAAGGAAAAAATTTCCCCAAACTATAAAATCTATATTTCTTTAATGATTGTTAGAATAAATCGTATTCTAACTCTAAGAGTATTTTTTATGAATTTATATGTCTTGATCCTTCACTTTCATCTCTTTCACAAGATCAAGCCAATGTAGATTTCCTTTACGAACATCATCCCCAAAATCAAGAGTTTTACATCATTTCCCATATAATGATTTATATGGATCCATTTCAATACTTAATTGGAATCTATTATTGTATTAGAACCCAAATAATGGAATATATTGATCCCATACACCTTTAAATTCCATTGAGAAAACTCTCAGTATGTCATAGAGAGTTTTAATGATCCTTTTAGGTTGACTATTTATTTGTGGATGACAGGCTATACTAAAATTCAATTATGTATTCATAGGATGTTGAAGAATTCCCCATAATTTATAAGTGAAAATTAGATCATAACCAAATACAATCAAAATTTGTGACTTATAAGTATAATCTCTTACTTTATGTATATCTTATATATTTTATAAGAATGAAGTCTTCTCGAATAGAGATGAAGTGAATACTCTTGGTGAGTTGATCCACAAAAAAACATATCATATTTCATCCTTTGATTTTATTTGAGATAAAATTGATAAAGTCTATGTTGAGGTTATCCCATTTCCATATGGTTTTGGTAAATGGTTACATCACCCCCTTAGACTTCTATTTAACTTCTTTAACTTATTGATATACCAAGAACATTGAACTGATCTTGAAGATCACAATACATTTTGGAACTTATAGGATGGATGAAAAAAATAAAATCTATGTATCCAATATTTATTTCATTATCATAAGTTATTTAGGGACAAAAATTCTAGTTCCAAATTAAATGAAAATATATTCATCTATATATTGTTCATGAATCTTCCCCTCCTTTATTTCTTCCACCTTCGTTTGAAGCTCTTGATCATCACTTTATGCCTCCTTGATCTTTTATTGGACATTCGGGTAAGTAATAATTTGGTAATGGTAGGATGTATTCCCTAAAATTAATTTTTTTAGATATATCCTTCGTATATCCATGAATATAGGGTCTTTCTCAGTATATATAATAGATCGAGTAGGTGGTTCTTTCTATTAAGAGCATAAACTACTTGGTTGTCTTTCCAGAGTGGTAGTGAATAGAGAAATTGTGATCCTTGTTCATCTATAACCATATTCATTGATTCATGTTTGACTCTTTCCATGTGAATATATAATTTATACTCTTATCATCTATATATATACCACCATTCTCAGCGTATAGGTAGTTATACTAAATCTTCAAGGTGAATATCACATCTTCTAACTACAAATCACATGTCAGATAGTTATGATCATGAATCATCAACTATCTCATGGAATAGGATATCAATTTATCATTATACAAGATTATATAACCTGAAACATTATTTCAAGTATAACTTTATATTATGAAACCTTTTCTATTTCATGGTAGTGTGAGTACATGAACAATGAATAACTTCTTCTAGAGATCATTACTACTTTCCCCACATTCTTCCATCTAGAAATACTTTACCACTTTTTTGCTAACTTATTTAGAGAGATATAAATTCATGTGACATTTCTCATAAATCATCAATAGTACCATTCTATATCAAGAAAACTATGGATTTACATGAAACATGAGGTTATGGGGCATTCTTCAATTTCTTTTGTCTTTGAAAGTTCCACAAAAATTCATTCTATTGTGGTCATGTTCCCTAATAATGTGACTTCTTGCATACACAATTTGTAGTTTCAAAACATAGCATACATTTTCTCTTTTATTTATGTCTCCAAAAGAATCCTTATATTCTCTTAATGTTCCTTTTTTCTCTTGGAGTAAATGATAATATAATAAATAAAGAGGAATTTTTTGTCAATGTAGTCTCTAAATAATATATTCATTAAATCTGTAAAGATTTTTGTGGACTTAGTAACTCTGAAGGGAATCACTATGAACTCATAGAGTCTATTCCATATAAAGAAACATATCTTCTGATTATCTTACTTATTTACTTTCAGTTAATGATATCTTGAATAAAGATGCACCTTTTATAAGTAATGATCTCTTTATAGTTGATCAAACAAGTCATCAATCCTTTTCTTAGGATACTTTATCTTTATAGTGATCTTATTGAGTTCTCAATAATCGATATACAACTGCATTGATTCATCCATTTTCATGAAAAATAGAACTGAAGCAACCCAAGTTTTTTCACTAGGGTGTATGAAACCTTTGTCCAATTTCTCTTATAGTAGCTTCTTTAACTCCTCTATCACTATCGAGGCCATCCTTTAGGGAATTTTGAGATAGGAGTGGCTCCGAGTATGAGTTCTATTGGGAGACATACCTCATGATCTTGGGGAAGGATGGGTAACTCTTTGGGAAATATATCAATATATTCCCTCACCTAAATGACCTGAAGGTATTCTTTTTTATTTATTTTGGTAATACCTCTTTCAAGGGATGAGGGGGAACCCTTATAATACCCTTAGGCTTAGAGATCACATGACCCGAAGGTCATGGACATTACATGACCCGGAGGTCTTAGAAGAATTTATAAAGACTATAACTACTTGGAACTACTCCTCCCCGGCTTCTATATGATGATGTCAGCTATCCACCTTCGTATGGCTGTTCAGCTGGGATTCTCATTCTTGCCCAGGATAGTCCCGATGGCAATTCCATACCCTCCCTTTCATTCAAATCCGTTAGCTTCTTCTCTAGTGATCATTATATTCCCTTATGATGGTAATTTCCTCAATGTTGACACTTTTTTCTCAACCATTTTGTTAAGGTATACTTCTTCCTTCTATATCATCACCCACATTATTGAGGGATTTTCCAATAGATATTGATGATCTTCCTTGAATTTGTACAGGAGGATGGGATGGTTCATAATATAGAAAGATATTCCCTCTTCTCAATAGTTGATGTTAGTACTATATAATGAGATTCAATCTATGATTAGTATAGTGTCAAATTCCATCATTGGAAGGATTATGAGATTTTATAGAAGACTCTTCCCACATATTCTAATAGGAGAAGATTCCAACAATTGGGTTACATTGATTTCACCATTACATGTTTTTACAGATATATCTACTTCAAGGTATTTGGGTTGTGATTCATCATTTACAAATAACATTCATTATACAAAGTAATGTTTAATACTAAAATAAATAAAATATTTTTCAATTATTGAGTAATTGAAAGTGTACCTTATACAAATTCATTTTATTAATCCACCTCAATGGTAGTGATGACATAATATTTCCATTTCCCCTTTGGATTTGGTTGTTACTGATTTGAATTACCCTTGATGACCCATAATTTAGTTCACTATCTTGAATAGAGAACTTTTTCCCTAAAATTAAAGCATTAAACCCTAGATAGTGCATTGGGGTGTGTATTCCTTTTCTCCATCATATTATCCAACTTCATCATGTATCTTTGACATTCATGAGCACGGGGGTCTCCCTTCCCACACTTAAATCATTTCCCCAGCTAGTTGAGTAAATTTCCATGATTCTTCTTACCACATTTATTTACTTGTGGGTGGTTGGATATTCTTTCATCCTTTATCATTTAATCCACCAAAATGAAATTAAATATTTCATTTCTTATATCTATAAATATAATATAATTATATTAACTCTATATTTACTATGATAGAACATCGAACCACTTCTTCATAACTCCCAAATTATTAGATATAAATATTCTTTCAGAGGTGTTATTTTTAACCAATAAATAATTTATTTAATTTTCTTTCATTTGTGATTAAAAAACCTAGGGATTATCTTATAAGACTTGTGAAATTTTCCATATAAGTTATTATAGATTCGCCCTATTTTTTAATATGCTATATCAATACTCTCACTATCATTATTCGAAGACTTCAATGAAAATGCATTCTAAGAAAAACCTCTTAAATTCTTCCACTATATTTATTCTATTCCATCCTTAAACTTCATATTCTTTATTAACACCCACCATTGATCAGTTTATCCATATAAGTGATAAATGACCAATGTTAAAGTCTCTTTCGTAGAACAATAGAGAACATAAAATATCTTTTCAATTGGATTAACACATTATTCCATGAAATTTGAATCATAAGTTCTACTAAACATCAGTGGCTATTTCCACATAAAGGGATCTATGTTTAGTTTCTTCTTCTTGGGTTAAGTATGATGTTCCACATGGTTTGGGTATTTTTTATAGTCTAAGACAAATGGGTTAGTGTTTTCATGAAGTTTTAAACTCCAACTTCTATTATATTGGTCATTTCATTCAGATAATTGTTGCATTGCAACTAACAAGAGTTGTTGGTCTAGTTTCTCCTGGTTCCCACATTTTTCTAAAATAGGAATTGTTTTAAAAAATATATTTAAATAAACCATGAATAAATAATTTATTCTTATTCCCAAATTGGTTTTAAATTCATAACTAATGTCATCCCTATATTTGGACTTTTTCCCAAATTACTCTTCAAAGATCATGTAAAGTAATCATTCTCTAACTTTTAGAGGAATAATTATTTTTGTTATTCATCCTTCATAATAGTTTTTATAGAGTTTATGATTAACTAAAGCATATAAACTAGGAGTTTCAAACTAAGTGTGTAGTAATGTCTCTTTGTCTTGCACTAGGTGATGATCAAGTCAAAACCCAATCCACCCTTTTCAGGGTTATTAAGCCTTGGTAAAACTATAAAATATCCACAACCACTTGTAATATCTAGAAAGGTATTTCATAGCATAGAAACCATACAATCTTATACTTTACCCAAAATAGGACGTGTACCCATTCTTAGACTTATACACATGGTTTTCATTAAGTTTTTATAATCCAAATTTCTAAATTAAAGAGACCATTATCTAATAAAAACTATTAAAAAAAACTTTTCCTTACATAAATATTAAATAATTCTTAAGATAAAAAACATAATAGTGACACAATCATTTGTCCAAAGGTTCGGTATCTTTAGAAACATAGACTTATAAATCACTTACACATAATAAAACATAAAAATTATTTAAATACATTTTGTTTATCCTCTTGAGATATCTCACATTATCCTCAGTACAAGTAATTACCTAAGGATTTACATCATCGAAAAGGGTAATCTAGAATCCCTATAAGGGGAGGAATAACATATAAGGAATAAGAGACATGAATCAATAATACATCAGTGATAATAATCATCACCATCATTTTATAATCATTTAATCATCATCGTAATCATAAGGGAAACATTTGATAAGGGATTTGAATGTGGAATATCTATAATAATGAAACATCACAACATAGTGGTCAAATACCGCACATAGTTTTGAAAAAACAAAGTATCATGTTCATGAAAAAAATATGGGCATAAATGATAACATCATAATTGTAAAGAAAATTACCTTCATGTTCACGCATAATAAACATAATCTCATGAGACATATCATGTTAACCCATGAATTAGAGGACTGTATAATTCCAGGACAACCCATCACATAATAAAATTCTCAGAATATTGTATGCCACATGGAAAGAGAACAATTGTAGTCAGGAATAAAACCATGGAAAGGAATGAATTTCATAACCTCTTTATAAAGAATAATTTCAAGAATAAACTTTTTTGTTTTAAAATAAATAAGTAAAATAATACTTTTTCATAAAACATAATTATTTTTAAGTATAGGATAAATAGATTAAGATGATTCAATAATGTTTTTTAGAAAATAAGGAATATTTGAAAAATCTATGTATTTGGTATAGAAATCATTATGAAAAGGTGAAAGCATGAATGTCACAAAAAATTGAAGGGTAATAATATTGAAATGAAAGTTTATGTTTATTATAGGAATATTCATAAGGATAATAATGTGAAATTGGAGATAAACTGAAAGAAGGTGTTGGGTTTGAGAATCCCAATACCTTAAATCCCGCTTTATTATATCAATTTTTCCCCCTGAATAATAAAAAGAGGTTCATTAGAACATGGAAACAGAAGTGAATTATGTCAAATTTTTTCACTCTTTATCAATTACTTTAATTTTATTCCATTTCTTAATTCCCTTTGTTGATGGTGAAATATTTTTATATCAAATTTATCTTAAAACAATCATATTTTGTTTCAATTTCTCTATTTTTGTTCAAGGTCATTAATATATAAGTAAAACTATTCAAGGAGATTATAATAAATTTAATTAAATATTTATATATTATATATAAGTTATCATAATCATCCATAATGGTGTTTATAATAAAATAATTGGAATCCTCGTTGTTGGTGGTTAACCATTTGTTAACAGGACATTCTCCAAACAAGAAGTGAAAGATATATATTATGAGATTATATTAAAAAAAATTATAGAAAATTATCATTATAAATATAATTTTAACATACTTTTTAAATACTTTCATAAGTTTTTTATTAGAACATAAAAGAAGGATATGAAAACAGAAAAGGAAAATAAAATAAAATGATGAAATGACATTACCTCTTTCTTGAATTTGTTCCTTTTATATGGCCATTAAATTCTTAAAATATTAGTGTTATATTACTAAAAAATGTACATAATGATGATAATGAGTTTAATAGATTGGATTTGGGTATATTTTTTTCTTTAATAAGTGATGAAGGATTGGTTTTCCATGAGATGGTTGGGGGGTTATTTATACTTGAGAAGAGGGGTATTTTTTAGTGAAAATACTGAATAAAATACTATATTCAAGGTAAACCTTGTAATAATGATATTTTTGATATTATGAATCATATATAAATAAAATAAAATTGTTTTAGGAATTTAAATTCATTTATAAACTAAATTCACAATACCAAAAAATGGGGCTAGGGAAGCACTACCACTTTAACAATGCTAGTAAAAAATCGCTGATAAAGGGGTACCTAAAGCAGTGATAAGAAAAGCACCGATAAAGGGGTACTTTTAATAGTGCTAAAAAAATCACTGATAAAAGTTCCCTTTTATCAGCACTTTTTTTAGCACTGATTAAGGTACACCTTTATCTTCTCTTTTTTACTAGCACTATTAAAGGTGACCCCCTTTATTAGCACTTTTATAAAAGCACAGATAAATGGTAAATTTCAAAAAAAAAATACATTAAAAATAATATATAATTTATAAATCTATAAATCTATTTTATATTAATATAAATATAATATATATTTTATAAATATTTTTTAGTTAAGGATAAATGGAAATGTAAAATTAATGTGTAATATATTTAGTAAAATATGCTTATAAAATAATTTTAATTTTTTTTTACTTAATAATTTTGTAATTTTTATCAAGTAGTAGTCATTTAATAACAGTATGTATATAAGAAAAATAAAATAAATTAATAAAAGATAAAGAATAAGTTGAAAATGAAACTCAAACTTCAGACGACCATAACTTTTGATCCGTGTGTCTGTCTGAGCTCTACAACATATAAAATCTAAGCTTGCGATGAGACCTACGCTCTAACAAACAAACATGCCCTTATATAAATTTTTATGGCCAAAAAGGGTGCAAAAGAGCTCCAAAACTGAGTTTTTAGTTAGGATACCCTGATTTTTTAACATTCAAATGGATATAACATCTAATCCAGATGTCTGTTAAGTCTATACCACATATCATATCAATAATCATTTCATGTTATTTGATTTGACTTGTTGTAGAGTGGAAATGGATTTATAGATTAGAAGTTATGGTCGTTTTAACATTACATGGCTTTTCAGATACACATATATATGTATTTATTTGTAAATATATATATGTGTGTGTGTGTGTGTGTTTTTGTGTGCGTGTTGTATATATGTACGTACGTATGTATTTATTTATTTATAAACATGCATACGAAAACCTATTTTATAAATATATTTAAATATAATCTTGTAAATATATATTAATAAACAAATAAATATACAAATTAAAAATTATAACTAAATATATATATATATATTAATATACAAATTAATATATATATATATCTATATTAATATAAAAATTAATATATATATATATATATTAATGTATGAATAAATAAATATATAAATATTAATATAACTAAATATATTTATATTAATATGAGTCTATAATAATATATGAATAAATATAACTATATATATATAAATAAATAGATATATCATTAAATGATAAAAAAACTAAATGGCTTAGTGGTAAATGTGCATGCATGCAAGGGGGGAGGTCTCTGGTTCGAGTTATAGTGGAAGCAGGGTCATGCACGGGCAAGTGTATCGGGGGATAGTGTTGTTAAAGGGAGGGCGTTGTGTGGACAACTTCAGCGTACTATGAGACGGAGGGGACTTCACCTAGTGCTGATAAAAGAGGGGAAAACACTGATAAAAACGGGCGTCAAGATGTATTAAAATCTCCCTAGATTATATATTATTTTAAAAAAAAATTAAATTGTATTGATTTTATCAGCGCTAGAAAAGAGTGCTGATAATTGACCACTTTTATGGGTGCTAAAAAAAGCACTGATAGAAGACCCCTTTTATCAGTGCTTTTTTAGCGCTGATAAAAGGGGCCTTATATCATCATTTTTTAGCAGTGATAAAGGGTTCCTTTATCATCACTTTTTAGCACTAAAAAAGGGGACCCCCTTATCTTTCCTTGATTATCAATGTTTTTCTAGCACTGTTAAAAGTGGTTTCTAGTACAGATAAAAGCCTTTTTTTAGTAGCGTCACTATTTTAATAAAATGTAAAGTGGAAAAAAGAAAAATTTCGTTATTTTAAAGAAATAATTTTGACTTTAGACTTTGGAAAATGCTTTTTGTGTTTGGAAATTATGTTTATTATTTTTAAATGATACATTTATCTTATTAAATATTATATGGGCTTAAATTAAAAACTTAAAATTTATTATGTAACAATTAAAAAATAATTATTTCATAAAACATGATTCATTTTAAAAATAATATTTTTATTATTCATGTAAAAACTAAAGTTAATCAGAAAATTATTAAAAATTCACCATTGGTAAATTTTGAGACGATGATTCTAAAAATGAAATTAATTTCATTAAAATAAATTTCTATTATAGAAATTATAATTTTTAATTTTTTTATGAAATACATTAAAAAACAGTTTATTAAAATTATGCTTATATTTTATTTGAGTTTTTAAAATTGATATTTATTTTATGCAATTATAATATTTATATTTTCTAATATTACTGATGATAAATATTATTTACATAACATTTTATTATTTTGAATTTCAATTACTATTTTAACGGTTATATTACTATTCCCAGTGGGGAACTTACTATTCCAAAATGTCAGGTTACTATTCTAATAACTATTTTAATAGTCATATTTCCTTATATAAATACAAATTGATTGATTTATTCATCATTATATAGAATTAATCCCAAGGTTCTATATTTTACTTTTTCTAAAATTTTGATAGGTTAACTAATATTCTATTTCTTTTCCATAGTGTTTCATGTGGGGGTGATAATTCTAGAAGATTGGACAAATCCAAATTTTACCGTGCCACTTTTATTATTTTATATTTTTTCCATTGTAATTCAAGCAATGTAATGATATTTATTTATAAAATAATGTGTTTTTGGTTTCTTTATATGTTTTATGTGTATAATATAATATAATATAACACCCATTTATTGACAAAAAAATATGACTTATAAATAATGGGTCATTATAAAAAATGTGTATATATTGCCCAACAATGACTTTAGAAGGGGAATTGAGTGGTTTCATCTTAGAAAGGGGATCTTGATATTGTTTTTAGAATTTATAATGGAACTATACTGACACTTTTAGGATAGATTCTAGTAGATATTATGGGTGTGGGACCACCATATGGTGAAAATGAAAGTGGTAATTAGTTATTAAAGATCGGGTTGGGTCCAAGGAACCTAATGAATAACTTCCCAAGTGATGTGTGGATATCTATGGGTCTAGTGTATCAAGCTAGTGTGTTTAGGTTTGGAATGTGAATTTTTTTATATGAGTATAGATAGATGACAATACATTATTCAAGATACTAGGTAGGGTTACAAGTGACCGATGCATATGTTGTGATTAGGGTGAGTGGTGTGCCATGTATGGTGCTCCTAGTTAATGGGTATGAATTGGGGTTACATTTCTTTATTGTTTTAGTTCACCCTAACTATAATGATTGTAAAGACCCATAAATTTCAAGGAAAATTTTTTCTTAATTTTCTTTGGAATTTTACAAGAGCGCGGTTTCTGACGGCACCTGATTCCAAGGCCCGGTGTGCCCGGAATCAATTTCCGAAGTTTGGCTCGGGTACGTTCAGTGAACGAACGAGCGGGAAATTCTAACTTTTGATCCGGTGCTCGGAATTGAAATCTGAGGACACCGATTAACTCGCAGCGCCGATATTCTCTTAAGGAGACCTTTTCCAAAGTTGCGTTTATTGCGGGACGAAAGTTAGTTTTTGGGAGAATTATAAAAAGTTAAATAAAAATGTGGAACAGTTTTTATTTTTCTTACTTGTTGGTTAACTCCTCTCAAAGGAAGTTAAAGGTGGGACCCACATCCAGTTAACCTCCCTTGGGAGGATTAAGTGTGGTGGGGCCCACACGAAACCCAACTTTCCATCTCCTCTCAAAACTCCTTTAACTCCCCTTTTAAATGAAATTGACAACTTAGCTTATTAATTGGGTTGAGTTGTTTAAACTTTTTCAAACCTTTGAAATTCAAAAAGGTTTGGTTGAGTAAATAAAATAAGCTCTTAGCTTATTTTATTTGGTTATAATTCTCTAGCCTCTTGAGAGTTTTGAAGCCTTCTCCTTCTCCTTCTTCTTCTTCTTCTTCAAGCTTGACGAAGAACGCGAAGAACCTTCGAGCTCCGACGAAGAACGCCGCTCCTCTCTTCTTCGTAGCCGATTGTATCCGAAGATCGACGATTCCTTCTGTGTCAACGAAAGGGAACGCCGCTTCCTCCTCGGACTTCCTTCGTCGGCTTACGAAGATTCGCCAATGATGTACCTCTTCGGAGGTACCTCTTCGTCATCGGATTTGACGAATGATTACCGCGACGCCCGACCTCCGCGACGTTGTCTTCCGCGGGTCGTTGACGATCTTCGAACTTGAACCCAAGGTAGGGGTTTGTTGTGGTTTATTTCTTTACTCTCTTTCTTGGTTCTAGAATGATAATCTTGTGATTAAATATTTAAGAGTTATCATCTAACGAGAGGGGGGTCGGACCGCACAAACACGGCCGAATTCCCCCTCCTTTGTTCTTGGTTATTTATATAATCTTGTGGATGAACGAGAAGGCGTGGTGCTGTCGCACCACGCGGGAATCGCCCGGCTTATTTACGCGACGACGTCGCATTGCGCCGTGGAAGGATTATCATGAACGCGACGCCGTCGCGCCGCGTCGAACGGAACCGAAGGCACCGCGGCCGGAGTGGGGCCGCGGTGGTAGGGTGCGGTGTCGTCGCACTGCGCCGGACGATGAACACCGCGGCCGGTTCTGGACCGTGGCGGGACGAGAACACCGGCGGCTCGCCGGGTCGCCGGCGTCGGAAACCGGAAGGGGACCGGCTTTGCCGGTCCCATTGAAGAAAAACCGGCCGTCCAGGTGGGCCGGTCGGAAGGTGCAAGACCGAGGGAATTAAATTCCCCCGGCCAGGTCAAATGCCCCCCCCCCCATTTATGAGGTGGGGTGGTTTCATTAAGGGGGGCAGGCGGCCCCCCGGTTTTCCTCAAAGAAGGCCCCCACGAGGGGGGGCCGGTTCTCCAAAGGCGCGGCTAAAAGCCGCGCCGCCAGTTGGGAAGCGGGGGCCATGCCCCCCGCGCGCTGCACCCGTGGGGCGCCAGGCCACACCGTCGCCGGCCGGGCCGCGCCGCCGCGCCGGACCGCGCCGCCGCACCGGGCTGCGCCGCCGCGCCGGACCGCCGCTGGCCGGGCCGGGTCGGACCCGGGTCGGGTCGACCCGGTTCGGGCCGACCCAGGGGGGTCTGGCCGGGTCGGCCCGGACCCGGACCCCCCGTTTTCGAATCGTTTTCGGTCTTTTGCTTATAACATCAGCTACGGACCTCCGATTGACGAACCGTCTACGGCAACGCGATCCTTGGATAGAGACGTTCGTTTCGGTATATTACACTCAGGGTTTCGGAACATTTTGAGTTCGGCCGGGTTGGTTCGTACACGAAACCAATCGGGCCTTCGGAGCGGAAACGCTCATATCTTGAGCTACGGACGTCCGATTGACGTGTCGTCAACTTTGTTGTGTTCCGCTTAGTGAGACGGATCTTTTGGAATACTCCGCCCGAGGTTTGGATGCAGGTGGAGTACGGTCGGGTTGGTTTTGCCTTAGAAACCAACCGGGCCCCTAGGACGAAAAAGCCAATAACTCTCAGACCGGGCGTCCGATCGACGCGCCGTCTGTTGCGTTGAGTTCCTGTTGATGATACGGAACTTTTGGATACATCAACTCTGGACTTTGTGACAGTTGATGTATCAGCCTCTCGGATCATGGAGCGGACCCTCCGAACGAGCTTGCTGTGTGCGGGAACCCTAGTGCTGCCTGCAACTGTTACTGTGACTGCTACTACTGCTACTGTTACTGTGACTGCGACGACGACAGTACAGAGATCCTGTGTGGATTTGATGACGACGACTACAGCACTCAGCGATCCTACGTGGATCAGTGCTACAGGTCCTGTGTGGGCCCGATCCTGTGTGGGTCCAATCCTGTGTGGGTCTTTGCGCTCAGCGGTCCTGTGTGAACCAGCGCCTACAGGTCCTGTGTGGGCCCGATCCTGTGTGGGTCTTTGCGGGGGTTAGTTACCTATCGATCCTTCGTGGGTCCGACGACTTAGATGGATCAGAGATCATCTTTATCGTCCTTTGAAGAAGTATACCTGTGTGAGCTGAATCCTGTTACCTTCCTGTGTGGATTGAGTTGTGCTATCCTATGTGGATTTCGTTTTGTTTTCCTGTGTGGAATACGTTTACTTTCCTGTGTGGACTGAGTTGTACTTGGGCTCGGAGGTTGGAGCGTATTGGAATTGATGAATTAGGTATATGTATGGGCATATACCTAAGCAGTGTCGGTTGTTACTTTGTGTTTGTATCTTCCTTTGTGGTTATCCTCTGTGGATTTTGTGAGACATTCGGGGGTCTCGGGGTCCCTACTGAGTAGCTTATACTCACCCCTGCACGGGCTATGCCCGCACTACGTTTTGTTGGTTGCAGACGACGGACAGCGTTGATCTTGACTGAGGCTTGCAGAGAAGGACTGTACCTAGAGGTGGACCACTGGGCGGGATGTTCTCGGAGTGGACGGCGGGACCCGAGGAGCAGTGGAGCTATCTGTACTCACCCTTCAGGTGGGATTTCCAGTGGACAACTCGGTGTTGCATCTTTTACTTTACAGTTGCTGTTTTCCCTTTCGAGTTGTACTTTACTTTCAGTTTGGGTTTGTATACTGGGCCATTTACTTTTCCGCACTTTTAGTTGTACTCTGTTTTTACTTAGTGTTTACTTTCTGCTTGCTTACTCTGTGGTGTTTGTTTACTTTACAAAGGCAATGCCTTCCCTTTTTACCGGGATTTATGCCTTGGTGCTAGATGCTAGCCCCTGGCCTATGGAAGGCGGGCTTGGGGTAGTCACGGAACGGACCCTGAGGGCGGGTCGTGACAAATTGGTATCAGAGGAGTTCGGTTCTACCGCGAACTCTGATCTTTTCTATGTGAAGCAATAATGTTTAGAGTATTGAGTGTGGTTATCAGTCCAGGGAGTCCAGTGTTGGTGCGGCGGCCGACGTATCCGTACACCAGGACCCTGACTTCTGATTTCCGACTTAATGCACGAAAACATTGATTGCGTGTGTGTTTCAAAGTTTTCTTTGTGATTACTTATATCAGCTCACCAGGTATACTGTTCTGACCGTGGCGCACCTGTTTCCTTTTCAGGATGGCCCCACGACGGCAACCAGCTAGGGTTCCGAGAGTCGAGTGTGACGACAGCCCACCGAGCGACGAGGCCTCGGTGCAGGGTCCTTTGTCAGCAGTGGCACTGGCGGTAGCTCTACCCGCCGAGCCCCCGATGCCTCCAGCACCAGCTGCTGACGATGCACGTCGCCTCAGCGCACTGCATGAGTTTCAGCGCCAGCGACCGCCCAGGTTTCGTGGGGAGACGGACCCCCAGGCAGCCGAGGACTGGCTGGAGGCAGTGGTACGTGTGTTTAGGCTAGTGAGGACACCAACAGACCTCATGGTGATCCTCGCTGCGAGCATACTACACGCAGCAGCAGAACGATGGTGGAGCTTGATGCTCCAGGTGCACGATGAGGCATCTCTTCTTTGGACGGACTTTGAGAGCATCTTCCGCTCGGAGTTCGTCCCAGCCACCCTTCGTGCGGTGCGTATCCAGGAGCTTCTTCAGCTGCGGCAGGGCAGCATGACGATCGCTCAGTACTCGGCGAGATTTACTGATATCTCGCGCTACTTGACCGACATGGTACGGGACCCATTCTTCCAGGCCCGGACCTTCGAGCAGGGTTTGAGACACGAGATCAGGGCATCGCTGATTTCCCTCAGCATACCGACTCAGACAAGAGTACTGGAGTGGGCCCTTTTGATCGAGAGCTTCCTTGCTGAGTCTACACCAGCACCGAGACCCACCGCAGGGCGGCACATGGCAGAGTCATCTGGAGCAGGTAGTCGACGGATGACTCAGGGGTCCAGACAGACCAGACCCTCAGGAAGAAGACCTCAGGACACTGGCTCAGCAGTGCGGGGCACACAGCGAGGAGCCAGTCTTTCGAGAGGCCGACAGTGCTACTCGTGCGGCGGGCAGGGCCACATGGCTCGTGACTGCCCGACCCGCCGTACCGAGGAGCAGCAGACAGTTGAGGGACCACCGAGGCAGAGGAAGAGGGTCGACCGTGGCGGTCCGCAGGGATGAGGCAGACGAGGCAGAGGAGCTGGACGAGTAGCCGGTGGTGGGCGGCGCTTTGAGGCTCTGCCACCACCACCACCAGGAGGTCCACCCCGACCACAGGGAGCTGGCGGGCAGAGATAGGCACAGCTCCAGGCAGTAGAGGCCTACGACCACGGCGCACCCGAGATGATTCGAGGTACTATCTATGTCTGTTCCACCCTTGTTGCAGTTCTTGTAGACACAGGAGCGAGTCACTCTTTCATAGCCGCTGCCCTTGTTCAGAGCTCGGAGATTCTGACAGAGCCGTTGGCTCGATCCTTACGGCTAGAGACTCCTACGGGAGCAGACTTGACGATTACGCACTGTTGCCGGCAGTGTGAGCTTACTCTAGGAGGCGAGAGCTTCGGCTGGGATCTTCTTGTAGCAGCGTTGAGGCCTTACGACATTATCTTGGGCATGGATTGGCTATCTACGGTCCATGCACAGATTGACTGTTTTAGGCACAAGGTGCGATGTGTACGCACCGACGGGAGCAGGTTCACCTTCACCGGTGAGAAGGGAGCCTTTGCAGCACATGATGGACTTCCGCGGAGGAGAGGACATCCCATCACTCATCAGTTGGCTAGCCTCATCCTTGGAGCAGTTGACATGCGGAGTCCTGGTTTTCCTGCAGTGGTGGATCAGTTTGCAGATGTTTTTCCCGACGACGTTCCAGGGCTACCTCCTCGCAGAGATGTAGACTTTTATATTGACTTGTACCCCGGGACAACCCCGATATCCACTCCATCATATTGGATGGCCCCCGCCGAGCTTCGAGAGCTACGGGTACAGTTGGAGGGCTTGCAGGACAAGGGGTTCATCTGACCCAGTGTTTCACCCTGGGCTTCCCCGATATTGTTCGCCAAGAAGGCAGAAGGGAGCTTGCGTCTTTGTGTTGACTATCGTTGCCTGAACCAGGTGATAGTGAGGAACAAGTATCCGCTACCGAGGATTGATGACCTCTTTGATCAGCTCAAGGGAGCACGGTGGTTCTCGAAGATAGACCTCAGGTCAGGCTATCATCAGCTCAGAGTCAGAGACGAGGATGTGTAGAAGACGGCCTTCAGATGTCGGTATGGCCATTATGAGTTCTTGGTTATGACTTTCGGCGTAACCAATGCTCCAGCAGTGTTCATGGCCCTCATGAATAGGATCTTTCAGCCATACCTCGATCGATTCGTCATAGTCTTCATTGAAGACATTCTGATTTACTCTTCGACTGAGGAGGAGCACGCATACCACTTGCGAGTTGTACTAGACACACTCCGAGAGCACCAGCTTTATGGTAAGCTCTCGAAGTGCCAGTTCTGGATACGAGAGGTCCACTTCTTGGGACACGTTATCTCTGAGGCGGGAGTTGCAGTGGATCCTGCGAAGATCGAGGCTGTGTTATCATGGGAGCCACCCAGGAGCGTGACTGAGGTTCGGAGTTTCTTGGGATTAGCTGGGTACTATCGGAGATTTTTGACGGACAACTCTAGAGTTGCAGCACCACTCACAGCTTTGACGAATAAGGGGAAACCCTTCGTGTGGTCAGACAGATGTCAGCATAGCTTCCAGGAGCTGAGACAGAGATTGACCAGCGCACCTATCTTGAGGTTTCCTGAGGAAGGAGTAGGGTATATAGTCTACTACGATGCATCAGGGACCGGACTCGGATGTGTTCTGATGCAGGAGCGGGCAGTGATCGCCTATGGATCACATCAGTTGAGGCCGCATGAGCAGAACTACGCTACCCATGACCTGGAGTTAGCAGCAGTGGTCTTCGCTCTGAAGACATGGAGACACTATCTGATGGGCGAGCGCTTTACAGTCTTTTTCGATCATCAGAGTCTCAGGTATATCTTCTCGCAGAAGGACCTGAACCCGAGACAGCGGCGATGGCTCGAGTTCCTCCAGGACTATGACTTTGAGATAGTCTATACTCCTGGGAAGGGGAACGTAGTAGCCGATGCCCTCAGCAGGATGACGGGCATTCAGCTACTTGAGGAGGCGACGGAGCAGCTAGACTCTTTACAGATATCCTTCGTGGATAGAGATGGAGCAGCCTTCCTCCAGTCTCTCACAGTCACCCCTCCACTGCTGCAACGGGTCAGAGAGGCACAGCGTGAGGACGCTGACTATGAGACACGGCGTGCACAGATATCCTCGGGATAGGCACCTGATGGTTTCTCCCTTGGAGCAGAGCACGACATCCTTTTCAGAGGACGTACCATGGTACCAGTCGCTTTGCGAGAGGAGGTGCTGAGAGAGTTTCACACATCTCCTTTGGCAGTACATCCTGGAGTGGCGAAGATGTACCAGGACCTCAGATGACAGCACTGGTGTCCGGGCATGAAGAAGGCAGTGGCAGAGTTCGTTTCTCGATGCCTCACCTGCCAGCAGGTGAAGGCAGAGCATCAGGTACCAGCAGGCTTGGTACAACCCTTGGAGGTCCCAGAGTGGAAGTGGGACGGCATATCTATGGACTTAGTGACTGGACTTCCACGCACTTCCAGAGGTCACGACTCCATCTGGGTGATTGTTGACCTACTCACCAAGTCAGCACACTTCTTACCCATCAGAGAACAGGGCTCAATGGAGAGCTTGGGACGTCTCTACGTTCAGGAGATTGTGCGGCTCCACGGTGTGCCATCATCTATCATCTCCGATCGAGATGCTCTCTTTACTTCCCAGCTTTGGAAGGGGTTACAAGAGGCGTTTGGGACACAGCTACGTCTGAGCACATCCATTCACCCTCAGACGGATGGTCAGACGGAGAGGACCATTCAGACTCTCGAGGACATGCTCCGCGCATGTGTCCTCGACTTTGGTCGTAGCTGGGAGGACCACCTACCCTTGGTGGACTTTGCGTACAATAACAACTACCACTCCACCATCGGGATGGCACCGTACGAGGCGTTGTACGGCCGACCTTGTAGATCTCCTTTGTGCTGGACAGACCCTGGGGAGTCAGCACTTGTGGGACCGGAGATGGTCCAGGCCACGACAGAGAAAGTCCAGGTCATCCAGGAGCGGATGAGGACAGCTCAGAGCCGGCAGAATTCATATGCTGACAGGAGGCGGAGGCCACTAGAGTTCGAGGATGGCGACCACATCTTCTTGCGGGTCTCACCTCGACTTGGTTTGAGGAGATTTGGCCGAGGCAGCAAGTTGTCTCCGCGCTTCATCGGACCCTTCCAGGTCCTCAGCAGGGTTGGCGAGGTGGCTTATCGCCTGGCTCTGCCACCTCAGTTGCACCGGGTGCACGACGTCTTCCACGTATCCCAGCTGAGGAGATACGTGCACGACCCGACGCACATCATTGACCATGGGGATCTTGACGTTGATGATGGGGCGACTTTTACGGAGGTCCTGGTGGAGATAGAGGATCGACAGGAGCGGGTCCTATGTGGGCGATCGATTCCTCTTGTGCGCATCAGATGGCAGCACGGAAATCTCCAGGAGAGCACATGGGAGCGGGAGGCTCAGATGCGTGCTCAGTACCCTCATTTGTTTCCCTAGTTTCTGATTTATCTTTACGGGGACGTAAAGCCCTGAGGTGGGAGTAATGTAAAGACCCGTAAATTTCAAGGGAAATTTTTTCTTAATTTTCTTTGGAATTTTACAAGAGCGCGGTTTCGGACGGCACCTGATTCAGAGGCCCGGTGTGCCCGGAATCAATTTCCGAAGTTTGGCTCGGGTACGTTCAGTGAACGAACGAGCAGGAAATTCTAACTTTTGATCCGGTGCTCGGAATTGAAATCCGAGGACACCGATGAACTCGCAGCGCCGATATTCGCTTAAGGAGACCTTTTCCAAAGTTGCGTTTATTTCGGGACGAAAGTTAGTTTTTGGGAGAATTATAAAAAGTTAAATAAAAATGTGGAACACTTTTTATTTTTCTTACTTGTTGGTTAACTCCTCTCAAAGGAAGTTAAAGGTGGGACCCACATCCACTTAACCTCCCTTGGGAGGATTAAGTGTGGTGGGGCCCACACGAAACCCAACTTTCCATCTCCTCTCAAAACTCCCTTAACTCCCCTTTTAAATGAAATTGACAACTTAGCTTATTAATTGGGTTGAGTTGTTTAAACTTTTTCAAACCTTTAAAATTAAAAAAGGTTTGGTTGAGTAAATAAAATAAGCTCTTAGCTTATTTTATTTGGTTAGAATTATCTAGCCTCTTGAGAGTTTTGAAGCCTTCTCCTGCTCCTTCTTCTTCTTCTTCTTCAAGCTTGATGAAGAACGCGAAGAACCTTCGAGCTCCGACGAAGAATGCTGCTCCTCTCTTCTTCATAGCCGATTGTATCCGAAGATCGACGACGCCTTCCGTGTCAACGAAAGGGAACGCCGCTTCCTCCTCGGACTTCCTTCGTCGGCTTACGAAGATTATCCAATGACGTACCTCTTCGGACGTACCTCTTCGTCATCGGATTTGACGAACGATTACCGCGACGCCCGACCTCCGCGACGTTGTCTTCCGCGGGTCGTTGACGATCTTCGAACTTGAACCCAAGGTAGGGGATTGTTGTGGTTTATTTCTTTAATCTCGTTCTTGGTTCTAGAATGAAAATCTTGTGATTAAATATTTAAGAGTTATCATCTAACGAGAGGGGGGTCGGACCGGACAAAACACGGCCAAATTCCCCCTCCTTTGTTCTTGGTTATTTATATAATCTTGTGGATGAACGAGAAGGCGTGGTGTCGTCGCACCATGCGAGAATCGCCCGGCTTATTTACGCGACGCCGTCGCGTCGCGCCGTGGAAGGATTATCATGAACGCGACGTCGTCGCGCCGCGTCGAAGGGAACCGAAGGCACCGCGACCGGAGCGGGGTCGCGGCGGTAGGGTGCGGTGTCGTCGCACCGCGCCGGACGACGAACACCGCGGCCGGTTCCGGGCCGCGGCGGGACGAGAAGACCGGCGGCTCGCCGGGCCACCGGCGTCGGAAACCGGAAGGGGACTGGCTTTGCCGGTCCCGTTGAAGAAAAAATGGCCGGCCAGGTGGGCCCGCCGGAAGGTGAAAGACCGGGGGAATTAAATTCCCCCGGCCAGGTCAAATTCCCCCCCCCCCATTTATGAGGGGGGGCGGTTTCACTAAGGGGGGCAGGCGGCCCCCCGGTTTTCCTCAAAGCAGGCCCCCACGAGGGGGGGCCGGTTCTCCAAAGGCACGGCTAAAAGCCGCGCTGCCAGTTGGGGAGCGGGGGCCATGCCCCCCGCGCGCTGCACCCGTGCGGCGCCAGGCCGCACCGCCGCCGGCCGGGCCGCGCCGGACCGCGCCGCCGCACCGGGCCGCGCCGCCGTGCCGGACCGCCTCCGGCCGGGCCGGGTCGGACCCGGGTCGGGTCGGCCAGTTTCGGGTCGACCCGGTTCGGGCCGACCCAGGGGGGTCGGGCCGGGTCGGCCCAGACCCGGACCCCCCGTTTTCGAATCATTTTCGGTCTTTTGATCATAACTTCAGCTACGGACCTCCGATTGATGAACCGTCTGTGGAAACGCGATCCTTGGATCGAGAAGGTCGTTTCGGTATATTACACTCAGGGTTTCGGAACACTTTGAGTTTGGCCGGGTTGGTTCATACACGAAACCAACCGGGCCTTCGGAGCGGAAACGCTCATATCTTGAGCTACGGACGTCCGATTGACGTGCCGTCAGCTTTGTTGTGTTCCTCTTAGTGAGACGGATCTTTTGGCATAATCTTCCCGAGTTTTGGATGCAGGTGGAGTACGGTCGGGTTGGTTTTTCCTTAGAAACCAACCGGGCCCCTGGGACGAAAAAGCCAATAACTCTCAGACCGGGCATCCGATCGACGCGCCGTCTGTTGCGTTGAGTTCCTGTTGACGATACGGAACTTTTGGATACATCAACTCTGGACTTTGTGACAGTTGATGTATCAGCCTCTCGGCTCGTGGAGCGGACCCTCCGAACGAGTTTGCTGGGTGCGGGAACCCTAGTGCTGGCTGCGACTGTTACTGTGACTGCTACTACTGCTACTGTTACTGTGACTGCGACGACGACAGTACAGAGATCCTGTGTGGATTCGACGACGATGACTACAGCACTCAGCGATCCTACGTGGATCAGTGCTACAGGTCCTGTGTGGGCCTGATCCTGTGTGGGTCCGATCCTGTGTGGGTCTTTGCGCTCAGCGGTCCTCTGTGAACTAGCGCCTACAGGTCCTGTGTGGGCCCGATCCTGTGTGGGTCTTTGCGGGGGTTAGTTACCTATCGATCCTTCGTGGGTCTGACGACTTAGATGGATCAGAGATCATCTTTATCGTCCTTTGAAGAAGTATACCTGTGTGAGCTTAATCCTGTTACCTTCTTGTGTGGATTGAGTTGTGCTATCCTATGTGGATTTCATTTTGTTTTCCTGTGTGGAATACGTTTACTTTCTTGTGTGGACTGAGTTGTACTTGGGCTCGGAGGTTGGAGCGTATTGGAATTGATGACTTAGGTATATGTATGGGCATATACCTAAGCAGTGTCAGTTGTTACTTTGTGTTTGTATCTTCCTTTGTGGTTATCCTTTGTGGATTTTGTGAGACCTTCGGGGGTCTCGGGGTCCCTACTGAGTAGCTTATACTCACCCCTGCACGGGCTATGCCCGCACTACGTTGTGTTGGTTGCAGACGACAGACAACATTGATCTTGACTGAGGCTTGCAGAGCAGGATGGTACCTGGAGGTGGACCGCTGGGCGGGACGTACTCGGAGTGGACGGCGGGACCCGAGGAGCAGTGGAGCTTTCTGTACTCACCCTTCAGGTGGAATTTCCAGTAGACAGCTCGGTGTTGCAGCTTTTACTTTACAGTTGTTGTTTTCCCTTTTGAGTTGTACTTTACTTTCAGTTTGGTTTTGTATACTGGCTCATTTACTTTTCCGCACTTTCAGTTGTACTCTGTTTTTACTTAGTGTTTACTTTCCGCTTGCTTACTATGTGGTGTTTGTTTACTTTACAAAGGCAATGCCTTCCCTTTTTACCGGTATTTACGCCTTGGTGCTAGACGCCATCCCCTGGCCCATGGAAGGCGGGCTTGGGGTAGTCACGACACGGACCCCGAGGGCGGGTCGTGACAATGATGTAGGACTGAATCAATGTTATAGTTATTATCATCCCAAACCTAAGTTATAGGGTGGTGATATGGGACGTGATGCCTGACCAAACCCTAAGTGATAAGGTTTTGGTCAATATGTAAGGTATAAACTCGCTATGAGTGATAATGTGGTGGATGATAAATGATTTGATGCCTAAACCTGAGTGATAGGGTGTTGGGCTGAGACTTGGTTGTATTCATTACCCAGAGTTATAGGGTATTGGTTGATATGTAACTAGGGACCACTAAGAGAGGGTCCCCATATGAGATTTACCCAATGACTACAGATTGTAACATTGTATTAATATTTTCATGTATTTTTAAACCCCTATTTTTATCATGATTTTGTTAGGATTTTTTTAGGGTTGTTTTGATTGAAAATTTGGGGGTTTTTTTGAATGTTTTTATGCTATGAATGGTTAGGGCACAATTTGCCTAAACCATGAACCCTCTCAGTGAAAACCATGCAAACCATAATATTGGTGGGTTTCACGGCTAGTGCATAGTTTGAAAAATCATTCACCCACCTAGTATAAATTGTGAACCTTAGAAAAAAGTGGTGCATTGCTAGGGTGAACGGTTTGTCAAACCATGGGGCCTTGCCCAACAAACCGTGCATACATGATTTAATTAATCTAAAAATTAATTTTTAAACCCCTAAACCCTCGGTTTAAGTGCCTGACTATCCTATATAACCCTAATATGATTTATTCTCCCTTGTACGCTCCCAATAAATTATTTTTCTCCTCTATACCCCTCTGAAATAAAATCAAAGATAGGAGAATAATGATCGAGCTCTTCCTGGTGATTTTCTTCTTTCCGTTATCTTTCTCTTGATATATCCTCTCTTATCACTAGGGTTTAATAGATCTCTATTTTTTTGGATGATCTAATAACCATTTTTTCAGATACTGAATATAGGTTTTATTCGTGGATCTTTGTTTATAATGTTATTTCTTAGAGTTTCCTGATTTTGGATTTGTGTTTGGTGATCCAATGATCCCAGGGTAGGTGGTTCTGATTATAATGGACAATTTTATTAAGATTAATTTTTTTATTTAAATTAAACTAATTTATTTAAATGTAATTCATTTCAATTAGTTTAGTGAAAATCCAATTCTAATGCATTGGGGATTTATGTTTGATTTGGAACTAAATAGGGAAAACCCCAAATTCTAATGAATTGGGGTGGTATTGTTAAATTGATGGAAAATTATGAGATTTTAAATTGCTTAATTTATATTGTGAAATTGATTTGATGAAATTTATTTAAAATATTTATTTGTGAAAAATGGATAAAAATTATTTTTATAGAAACCCATTGGTTTTATCTTGGAAGATGCATGATTTTATGAATAACCTAATTTTGGTTTTAAATAGAAATTAGAATATTGAAATGAAAAAATGGGTTGAATTTTATTTTGACTAGTTTGAGAATAATTTTCCCATAATTGATTTTTTTTATAAAACATGAAAGCCTTGGTATTTAGTGAGTTATCAGGGTAACACCCTTTGGAACGATTTATAATTGAAACAAAACCTAGTGTAACAGGTCACATCCCCAATGGTATGGTGATGAGTCGGCTTCAACCAATGTCTAAGGGATGTGTGCATACACATATTTTAATGAGTCACCTTAGAGTGTTTGAGGATCACGTAGCTTAGAACTATAATACCTCATGGAAGATGGCCATTTTTCTTATTGTTTAAATTTGAAATGTATGCCATTGTTTGAAAAAAAAATTATACATTCCTTATGATTTTATAGAAAATATTTTATATAAAATGTTTGTTAAGACATTTGTTTAAATTATTTCCATCATTTGAAATGAAAAGCATGATTTTTTTTAAATATATTTCTGAAATTACATGCCAATTTGTTTAAAATGGAAAGCTTTATTTGGTCAATTAAATATTGGAATATTATTAAGGAATCCTTGGTGATACCCTATTAGGATTTTAGATCACACCCTACCTGTGCCTTCAGGTGTTTGTATATTACATTTTTACAGGTTCGAGAAAGGGTAAACTGCCAATGGGAGGTGGTTTTGGTTGCTGATCCATGGGATTAAAGATTTTGTCCATTGTGACTTGGGTTTTTATCTTTTTTTCTCATTCTCTGATGATGTACTTTGGTTTTTTGATACCTTTTTTACTTTTGGTAGATTTCTCCCTGTGGAGTTTTTCTTATATGCATACTGACTTCTATCTTTTTCTTCTGTCGTGTTTGTTAAAAATGTGTTCCCACTTTCATATTTTTTTGAGGCCATGTGCTAGTTTCTAACCCATGGGGATTGGGAATACCCTTTGGGTTATATTATGACAATCCTAGTTATCAGGGTACTAGGGTATCCAGGCTGTTTTTTTATAAGGACCCGAGTCTGGTTGAAGTGATTGTGCATACTATCCAAGCTCTGGGACATTCACCACTACCCATTTCTAATCAATTTTTAGTTGTGGAACATCAGGGCGATGAATTATAGAATCATGCCTAGTAATTCCTTCTCAATAATCCTTTGGCATTAAAATTATAAAATTACCTTCAAGATGGTGAGAATTTATTGAGAATGATAGAGTGTTTTTTTAGTTTTTGGAGACACCTGATTAAATCAAGGTGAAGTGTGAAACGTTCATGCTCGATAGACTGTGTAGAAGACGGTGGGACATGATGGTGATAACCTAGAAGCATGAGTCCTTAGAGTGGATAGACTTAACGAACCATTTCACCAAACTTTTATATCTAAATTTTTTATGTTGGATAAGGATATAGAGTTTCTCAAAATCAAGTAGACTGAAAAGACCATGATAGAATATGAAAACCATTTTGATAATATTGTATAGTTTTCACATGAGATATTGAATTAGAAGACGAATACTTGAAAATTCAACATGGGAATTCGATCTAATATTCACTATTAGGTTTTATTTCTTAAGTTTCCCTCTTATGATAATCTGTTGGATAGAGCGTTGATAGTTGAAATAGACCTAGTTGGAATGTTATGGTTATCCAGAGTTTCTTTTTCTCCCAATGGTAGTGTAAATTACTATAAAGTGAAGAGGAAGTGTAAAGATTCTCATGGTGGTTATCAATAGTATTGTTTTTCTAGTACACCTTGAGTACCAGATATACTCCCTTTGATTTGATACTAGTGTGGAAATCTTGGTAATTTTAAGCAGGTATGTACAAAGGAACCCAAGGTATGTGACTCATATAGATGCTCTGGTCACTTGGTGATGTTTTTTCATGTCTTTTCTACTCTACGTAGTGGAACATGATCATCAGTGCCTATAAGAAATGTGGTACAATAGGATGATTCACATAAAAAGGGGTTCTATACACAGGCATTGAAACTAAGATTCTTTATATAGTGGAAGAGTCTCTAGAGGAAGCGGATATGGTTCTAGCGACTGTGAGAGGTACCATCCTTATAGATTCATTATTAGTGACTAATTTTTTTATACTAGTGCATCTCATTAATTTATTTCAACCTGTGTTGTGATTTTATTTTAATCTTCCTATGGGGATTTTAACTTATGTGGGGAATATGAACACACCCATTTGAATAAAGGGAGGGAATGGTCTCTACAATTCTACTTGTTTTTTCTCATTATCAGATGTCAAACTCACTTGAGATTTCCTGGTTCTCTACATGAAACTACTTGAATTCATTTTCATGATGGATTGGATCATTTTCTATAAAACTTGGATTCATTATTGTCTTCAATTAGTCTCATTCAATATACCCAATGATATGTTCCATGTCTTTTAAGGAGAGTGTGACCCAAGGTCAAGCTTAGACAAACCTTTTTATCCAAAGTTGGAGATAGTAATATCAGTGTTTGATTTTGATCTAGAGTGATAATCATTAAGTGGTGATCTCCCTATAGTTTTCACTAAGTTTCCCAATGTTTTTTCCTTCTGGCCTATCTAGCTTTCCATCGGTAAGAATGATAGATTTTTATATCGATTTTGTGCGTGGTACTCAACTACTATCTATCCCCTCTTATCCCATGGCACCAGTTAGAATAAAAGAGTTGAAGTCTGATTTGGATTATCTATTAAAGAAAGGATTTATATGCTCGAGCATGTCACCTTGGGTGGATCATGTGTTATTTGCTATGAAAGATGATGGGACAATTATCCATTGTGTGGATTACTAAAAACTCAATTGAGTTATGGTAAAGAACAAGTATCCATTTCGAGGGATTGGTGATCGGCTTGGACATTTGAATTGGTAGAAGTGGCTATCAAAGATTTATCTTTGATCTTGTTACCATCAGTTAAGAATAATAGAATTTGACATTTAGATAACTATGTTTTGGAGTAGGTATGGCCATTATGAGTACCTTGTAATGACTTTTGTTCCAACCAATTCTCATTCAGTCTTTATGGATTTAATGATTAGTATTTTTTATTAGTATTTTATACTTTTGTGGTGGTATTTGTGGATGTAATCCTTGTTTAGTCTAAATCCATGGAGTATCTTGTACATTATCCGAGAGATGTTATGGAATTGTTGATAAATCACTAACATTATTCCAATTTATAGAAATGTGATTTATGGACTTAGGAAGTGAATTTCTTGGGACACGTTGTGTCATAACATGGTATTCCAATTGATCTTGAGAAGGTTAAAGCTTTTATAACATGGGAATAATCTAGGAATGTTGTAGATATTAAGAACTTCTTGGGCTTAGTTGGAAATTATTTCAAGTTTGTAAATTAATTCTCAAAACTGGTCTATCTAAAGATTCTTTTAACTTGGAAGGGAGTAAAATTTTATTAGGATAAGAAATTTATGAGTTATTTTGTTGAGATGAAACTTATTTTGACTTCTACAATGGTGTTGACTCTCTTCAAGTATGGGTAGGGCTATGTGGTCTTCTATGATGCATTGGGTTTAGGTTTGGGCTATGTTCTTATGTTGGGTGATCATGTCATTTCTTATGGCTCTCAACATCTTTTTCTATACGATAAAAAATACCCATCCTATTACCCTTAACTCATAGTTGTGATGCATGCTTTTAATATATAGCCACATTATCTTTTACAATAAAGGCTTACCATGTTTTCATACCACAAGATCTTGGTTTATATCTTTTCCCAAAAATATCTAAATCTATGCCAAGGGAATTTAGTGGAATACCTAAAATATTTTTACAATGACATACCCTATTCCGTGGGGGAATGGAATGTCATCTAGGATGATTTAAGAAGGAAACTTATGACCCAAGTTGTGAAAGAATCTTTGGAATAGTGGAACTTGATGGATCTCATTGAATAGCTGCATATTAGAGTCTAGGAATCAGTGCTCTAGGTTTATTTGGAATGGGTTTAGTTGACCTCTACTATTCTATAGATTATTATTCGGTAAAAACATATTGATTTTGAGTTCCGAGACATTAGATACTCTCTTTATAGTGAGGAGGTCGTACCTAACTAGTCATTCTCCACCGAGGGCATTCTATTCTGTCAGAATCACTTTGTTAGGCTGTTAAGAATAATGAAAGATTTGATGGGAGGGATATCATAACTCCCAATGAGCAGTTGAACCAGGATCCATGAAAATGTTATTTTACATTTTGTGTAGATTATATGGGCTAGGTAAGAGATGAATTATTGTCGAGTTTGTATCCTATTGTTATACATGCCAGAAGGTCAAGGCCAAGCTCCCGAAACCTCCAGGTTTGCTTCAGTCACTTCTAGTACCAACATGGAAGTGGGATGAGATCTCTATGGAACTTGTTTTTGGGTTTCTGCGTACCTATAGAAAGATTAATATGATATGGGTTGTGATTGGTAGGATGAATAAAATGGATCACTTTATACCCATTCATGATATAACAAAATTAATGAGTTGGGAAATATCTATGTGAAGGAGATCATTTATTTTCATATTGTTTAATCTGTTGTTGTGTCTAATAGGGATTCATGGTCCACTTCTCACTTTTGGAGAGTCCTTTAGAAGGCATTTCGATCTTAGGTCTGTTTGAGCATGACATAACATCTGCAGTCAGATGGACAAACATAAAGAGTTGTAAATATTCTTCAGGATATGCTTCATGCCTACTTTATTCACTATGGTGGGGCATGGGGTGACCATCTAGGGATGGTTTAGTTTTTATATAATAACAGTTACTAATACATAATCATAGTGGCTCCTTTTGAGGCCTTTTATGGATATCCTGGTAAATATCCATTGTGTTGGTTATAAATCGGTGAAAGTTCCTTGGTTGGACCGAGCTTGGTTAAAGAGATAACAAAAATGATTCAGTTTATTCATCATAGAATATTGATGGAATATATCCAGTATAAGTATTATGATGATCATCACCATAGAACAATGTAATTTACTGTTGGTGACTTGGTATTGTTGAAAGCTTCCCTCCCCCCATTTGGTTCATCGACGGCTTGGGAGGAAAGGTAATCTTGATCCTCATTTTTTGGGACCTTTTGAGGTTGTTGAGTTGGTGGGGAAAGGGGATTATCATTTAGTAATTCTAAAAAATATAATGTAGAAACATAAAATGTTTCATGTATCTCAGATACAGAAGTATCTATTTGATCCATATCATGTTCTTTGATAGAATGATCTTGAGGTTGATCCAAATTTACACATGTATGAATGCCTAGTTAGTATAGTTGGCTCTAAAACTTAGGTGCTTCATGGGAGGATTATACCTTTGGTTCGATTGCTATGGTAGCATGGTTCTGATTCTCACGAGATGTGGGGGAGGGAGGCATTTATTAGAGAGCAATGGCCTCATATTTTTTACATGTAATCTTCTTGAAATTATGTATAGGGATAGAAAGTTTCTATGGCGGGTAGTTTATAACATCATATTATAATTTTTCGGTATTCCCAAACCCCTCTCTTTATTTTTATTTGGTTGATTTTCATTTAGGGTAGTTTCAGGTGAATGTTTTGGATTTTTTTAAAGCTTCTAGGATTTTCATGTTTGGAATATGGTTTTCCCAAACCGTCCACCCTCTCAATGAAAACTGTATAAATCCAAATAGTGTGGGTTTCACAGCTAGAACATGGTTTGAAAAACCATATGCCTTCCTAGTAGAAATCATGTACCTTAGCAAAAAGGTGTGAAAGACTATGGTGTACAACTTTCTATCCATGTGGCCCTACCTAAATGACCATCCATATGAGATTTAATTAATATGAAAATTAATTTTAATACCCCAAAACCCTCATTTTAAGTGACCAAAGGGCCTGTACAAACCTAATATAATTTCTTATTCCTTGGAGGCTCCCAATAGGTGATTTTGGCCATATCTAAACCCCTCCAAAAGTGAATTGAAGATAGGATAATGACATTTGATCTTTTCATGGTGAGTTTCCTCTTTATATTTTCTTTCCCCTACTCTATCATATCTCCTTCATAGAGTTTAATAGATCTCTGTTTTATTGGAGGATCTAATAACCATTTCATTAGATCTTGAATCTTGGATTGATTCTCAGATATTCATTAACTATGCTCTTCATTGAAGTTTTTTTATTAGGGATTTTTGTTTTGTGATCCCATGATCCCAAGGTAGATGGTTCCATTTATGATGGCCAATATGATTAACCCTAAATTTCTTGATTTAAATTATTATTATTTTTGATTTAAATGCAATTGTTTTCAATTGGTTTAGTGAAAACCCAATTAATTTCAGTTGGGGATTTTCATTTTATTTGGCATGAAATTTTAAAAAAAACCTTGATTATAATGAAATGTGGTTTTTATGTGAAATTTATGGGAAATTATGAGATTTAAATTGTTGAATTGAAATTGTGAAATTTATTAGAGGAAATTGATTTAAAATTTTTATTTGGGAACATTTTATTAAAATGTTTTTGATAGAAACCTAGTTGTTTTTTCTTGGAAAATGTGTGATTTGATTAAAAACCTAGTTTTGGGTTTTAAATTAAAATTTTCATATTGAAATATAAAATAGGTTGAATTTTATTTTGAACAGTTTGGAAATAAATTACCCATTATTGATTATTGGTAGAGTACATACAAGACTAGGTTATTTGTGAGTTATTGTTATAACACTATTTTTATTCTTTATAACTGAAACAAAACCTAGTGCAATAGGTTACATCCCCAATGGATAGGTGATGAGTCTTATTTGAATAGTGTATGAGGGATTTGTGTATACACATATTGCCATGATTCACCATTGAGTGTGTGAGGATCATATAGCCTATAACTATCAAACCTTTTGGAATAGGACCATTTTTCTTTTTTGTTTATATTTGATATATGTTCCATTATTTGTAAATTGGTTTACACATATCTTCTAAATTTATAAAAATATATTTTATAAAATGTTTATTAAGCTATTTGTTTAATGTATTTCCATCATTTGAAATGAAAATCATGATTTTTTAGATATGATTCAAAAATTCCATTCCTATTCATTTAAAATTAAAATATTTATTTGGTTAATTTAATGTTGGCATATTATTATATATCCATTGGTGATACACTACTAGGATTTTAGATCACACCCTACCTATGACTCTAGGTGTTTATAGATTACCTTATTCTAGATTCGAGCATGGGTAATGCTCCTCTGGGAGGTGGTTCTGGTGGTTAATCCTTGGGCTTGGAGAGTTTTTTCCACTGGGACAGGGGTTTTTATCTTTTATTTTATTTCACTTTGATGATGTAATTTTGGGTTTTCATACCTATTTGACTTCTGGTATACTTATCCCTATGGATTTTTTCTTTTATTTGTATTGAGTTGTATCTTTTTATTCCATTTTTATGGGAAATTTTTTTCCCACTTTCACATTGTTTGATGTCAGATACTAGTAACCAACCCACGGGGATTTAAAATTCCCTTTGGGATATGTTAGGACCAACCTGCTTATCAGGTTATGAGGGTATATGGGAAAGTTCGTGACACCGAGAGTGGGTCCCTAGTTGATATATTCCTAAGGGAAGCTGATGGAGAGATTCATCAGTTGTTTTATGTTTAAGATCATCATTAGAGGATCCCTAGTTATAAAACATGCCTAAATTAGACTATTTATCACCATTCTATTGATGGGAATTCTATGACTTGTGACCATGATTGATATATTACTGGCATTGGTCGAAGAAAGTGATATTAGGTTTCATGGTGGCTTGGTTACTATACAATGGCCTAACTTGTGTGACTATATTATTTATGATTCTATTATTTAATTTTATCATACATGAATTTTTATATTATAGATTATATTAGGGGAACTTAGTGAGACACTACTAAGATTTATTTCTCACACTCTTCTTGGGCACCCTGGTGCATGTGCAAAACTTATGTTGGTATACAGAACTGAGTACAGGTTGTATATTAGATCAAAATGGAGTATCTTGATAATTTATAATGATGATATTAAGGTGAGGTTCATTGTTGGTTATGTATCATCATCAATATTTTTCTTTTTTTTTAATCATGTTTATGCGATCAGACAGATGGGTGATTTGTGAGATGTTTCATTACATGACTTTCATTTCTCATTTTTTATAGCATGGGACATATTTTTCTTCATTATCATTTACTTTTTCTATAAATCTATACTTGTGTACTCTGATTATCTATTATGAATGTTTTTTTTGGGAAATTTATTGTTATTGATGATTTTTGATATTAATACTATAGTCTCCAAAACATTTATTTTATACTCTCTCCACTGATCAATAGCCTCCCAAATATGGGGAGATGTGCATGAGTCCTTAGGGATAACCCCACTCGGGATCCATTTGGAAAACACAACTAATGTGTTACAAAGTTGTATCAGAGAATTGTTTTGGTTGTTTTACTATATGTGGATAAGTAAATAAATTTATTATTATATTAGATCTTGTGATGAACCTCAAGCTACAGAGTCATCAAAAACTATATGATGTGATGTACTAGTTACCAAGGTAATGAGATTATAATTTTTTGTTTCTTCTATTATAGTAGATGTGAATAACTAGACCCACACACCTATAATCTGGTTCTAATAAAAATATAATTTACATTTAGGATTTGATACCAAATCAATTGACCCAAACATAATAGCTCATTATTATAATATCGAAATTAAATATTGAGTCACTTAAACACTGTTGAATTTTTATATTTATAGTTTTAGAGAGTTAAAAAAACTCACATCTTTCACATATAATGATTTTTTTCCCACTATAGATAGAGTAACTTATTTTAATGTTGATCTTCAAAATATCCAAAAAAAAAATCTCTACACAAGTTAACATTCTATAAATATCATGTTTAATACTTTTATTCATAACTCGGTGAAATGGAAACATAAGAATGGTGAGATAAACCACTTAGTAAGGGAAATCATACATTGAGAGATATCATATAATAATCAAGTCACGAATAATATTGAAAGAATAAATGATAATAAAATAAATCCATATAACTAATCACATGATCATGGACTATATATGTGAATAAAAATATAAAAACTCTCATGGATGAAAATAATTGATTTTGCAGTGAAGTAATTCGTAATAAAGGACATAATAAATCTTACAATAAATTCCTCATGCTAATAAATCAAAAACAAACTCTCTAATAATCAGTCCAGAACATCATAAATAATTGGTTATACATAATCCAAACAACTAGGATAGTTTTCCTCATGAGACCCACTAATGTATTGAGGGGATTTTTTGGCCATTACCATTACTAAATAAGTCCAATTAATTCACCACATATATGAAATGAATAAAAATAAAATTCATAATCAATATCACTTGGTATTCAATAAATATTTGTATTGGGATAACAAACATTTGATATTTAAAAAAATTCCCTAGAAAAAATAGAGTTACATGATAATAATCCATCAAGAGAAAGATTCCAGATGTTATTATCAAGGAAAATCCCATGTATAAAATAAAAACTTTTAAGTATGTTGAAATATATCAAGAACACCTTCCTAAAAATATGACTTCAAACAATATCGCGTAAGAAGGGATCAAGAACTATATTATTTGATACCATGAGTTTAATACCACAGAATAGTTGTATGAGTGGATTTAGGAGGTAATACATGAAACAAAACCCTTAAGGACATATAACACTTATAACATATTGTGGGAAATGAAAGCGAAATCATATAAGTGTTTTTATGAATCATTTTTAATTATGTTGTGACAAGTAGAACTTATGAGTTACTTAAAAAAATTATTTTTTATGTGGTAACATAATTGTTTTTTAAATACAACTATAAAAATGAATCCCAATAATAAATCATGGAAAATTATAAAAAAAAATCATAGTTAATATGCAGTGGAAGATAAAAATACGAATGTGAAAGGGAAATCCTTTTTAATATTTTTACAATACCTTCTTTAAACCCACTTCATAAAAAGGATAATAAAACATCATTTTAAAAAGTGGTAAAGAAAAATAATAATTCCACATGATATAATATGAAAGGTAAATATTTGTGTAATTAAATAATATGGGCATGGAGGAGAAATATCTATGAAAAAGAATGAGGATTACTCCCAACAACATTCTATTTATGAAGAAAACAATCCATCAAAAGATAACGATTGATGTAACAATCCATCAAAAAATAGTTCATGTGATAGAAATGTAAATACATTTAAAAGAAGTTGTAATTAAAACATAATTCAATTATAATATTTATCTTACCTAATGAATAATGATAAAGTACAAGAATATTGACCATAACTCAATGAATGGATATTAAGTTAGCAAAACACTTATGGATTTAGTAGCGCTTGAATCAAAATGTTTGGAAGGAGTGATTCATGAAAATACTTACAAATACCATCAAATAAAATTTAATAATAATAATAAAATCCAATGGGGTAGTATATTCTTCATATAAAAGAAGATTATGGGAATAACATGAGAACTACCTCAATAAGGGGAATTGAGATGAATACCCTTACGAATGCCACAATATTTAGAATACTAATTCTTTGGAAAATAGTTCATGAGAAATAATTTTCAATACATATTAATGAAATTTTAAATAAATTTATATAAAATCATAGTATAAAGTAATTCAACTTTTAATAATGGGGTTTGAGAATAATCAGTATAACTCAGAGAAAGGAAATTGAGTTATAAAAAACCATTACCTTAATTCTGGGATTACATAAGCTCTAAACATATATATAATAAAAATAAATATCTTAACAAATCATTTAATAAAATTATCAATATTTATAAACATTTTAAATTTTTTTATAATCATTTATTACACATCCATTAGTCAGTTATTGCTTATTTTCATTATCAAATGTTGTAATTTCGATTGTTTCATGTCTGTTTCATAATGAGACATCAATGATTATTATTTTGATAGAATTTAATCAATACCTGATTATTTAGGGTAGTAAAATATATGTTTCATGATTATTCCTATGGTTTTAAATTCATACCATGATAGTTTTAGTTATGACATGTAAAGTTAAAATTTATAATAGATTTTTTTAGTAATTTTTACCGAGCAATAATTGGTATCCTAAAAATGGGTTAGATTTTGATTTTTACATTATAGGAAAAAATAGAAATAAGTATTTACTTATTATTATCCTAAATTTTTAGTAATTAAGATTCCATAATAATCCATTAAATAAGTTCATAGCATCATTCTTGTGAGTGGTTAAACTAACCCAAACAAAAACATTATGTAATTAATGAGAGAGTATGGTTAATAAAGTGATTCATTTGGAATAATATAGTTATTAAAGAATTATAATGATATTATTCATATTTTATTAATTAGATTAATCAAATTTTAATATATTTGGATAATTATTAAAATAAAATTTGAAAAATAAAATACATCGCTTCATGGATGTGGTAGTTCACATGTACACATAGATGACATTTCATCTCCCATATAAAAGAAATATGGTAAGAAATGATTTCTATTTTTAGAACATTAATAATTTTATAAATACCATATTATTTAATTATGACAACCATGCTTTTATTAAAAACTTAAACATGATTTATTATATAAACTATTCACTTGATACAACATGGAAGATCGAGAGGTCTAGTGTCTTTGGGGCTTAGGATCATTACATAACAACTTAAAACATAAAATACAACATCTTTATTGAAAAATTCCTTTACATGACCACTATATTCCCTCGTACATAGCATTGCATGGGATAACCTGAGGACATGCATAAGAAAAGAGAGATCTATAAATCCCAGTAAGGGAATAAGCATGGAATACATGAGGAGTACAATACATCTTATAAAATAGGAATATCAATTGAGCACAAGAGAAACATGGACATAAAGGCATGATAAATCATGATAATCATAACATGGAAATGTGGAAACAACACTTAACATGGAATTAGCAAGATCCAAGGCCCATTGCACATGAAGCATGAGTAAAACCACATTTCACTTGAATTATCATGAGTAAACAATCATTGCACATGACGTATCATGATACTATACTTTACCCAATGCATTGGAGCGCTATAAGGGCGCACCCATCTTAAACATTTCATTTCAAGCATAAGTGTGCCACTTGGATCATAAAACATGGATTCATAAAACATAATCATTTATTCCACGAAAAAGGAATCTGGAATGAAACTTTATAATTAATAAGTAAATGTGCATGAAGGTGAATACCCTTGATGGAGAAATGGGCATGGTATTCACTACACAATGGCATTGGCTGAGAAAATTGGTGCAATTTCAGCAGTGTAACTGCCTGATATAAGAATTCATAAAAATGGTTGACGAGAGAGAAAGGGGTGTCTCATAATATCTACATGAAATGGAAAGTAATTGGGTCATATAGATACATGTCCCAAAAATTATAATGGAATTTAGATTCATGATACAAAAGTATTTCTTGAATTTAAATGAGGAGAGAGAAGTTCCTTTCGGAATTTCGTCATAGTAATGGGTGTACATGGGAGGCATTTAATAAGAGAGAGAGGGGTATCCCATCATTCAAACAATAAGTGGTCATTATGGGGGAGGTAATAAACCATACCCCAACATTTATAATTGAAATGGAAAGGGCATAACAATATTAAGAAAATTGGACAAAAAAGTGAAACGAAGAAAAACCCTTACTTGAAAGTGTTCTTCCAAAGGCTTGAGAGAGGCTTCTTGGGAGCTTGGGGAACCTTGATAGGATTCTAGAGAGATTAGGGCAGAGGTTGGATGAACTCCAAAGGCTTTCTGTGAGGAGGTAGTGGGAGCTTGGGTGAGTTTATATAGGAACGGTTAGTGAATTCTTTATTATTTAGGTTTCAGACCCCTTACATTAAACAAATCCAAACCACAAATCAGATCATGGTTTTTGCCCATGATTTTTTGAAAAGGGAATATAAAAACAATATTTTATAAGTCCAAAGTCTGAACTTCTTAAAATAATGCGGTTAATTATGTGGAGGTGAGTCACAATCCCATGGAAAATAATTTAAAAAGAAAAGATATTTAATAAGTATTGAGGGGTCCATTAATGCTTTGTAAAATAAGTCAAACAAACCCAAAATTACATTATTTTAATTTTAAAACATATATTGGCCGAACATAAAGCTCATATTATTTTATTAAATCACTATTGGGTCATTATGATGTCATAAAACACATTATATATTTAAACGGTATTAAAATTTTACCCAAAAATTTGACTGTCTCAGAAAATTATGAAAAATTCACTATTGGAAAATTTTGCCATCCTAATTCCAGAAATAACATTTATTTTATCTAAATAATTTTTTAAATATGTTAATTTTAACTATTAAAATAAAAACCGACATTTATCGAAAATTCACGGGTTTAGACAAAAATGGTTTTCAAACCTTAATAAAAATTACAATTGCATTCATAAAATTATAAGATCGTTTATATTTAATAAAAATTAATTTAATAATAATAATAATATTTTATTAAAATATTATTTAATTCAAAAATCCATTAATTCATAAAAATAGATTTCTTATCTGAATATTAACTAAAAAAATACTATTTGTGCTTAAAAAAAACTATTTATAAAGTGTTAATAATGGAAAGTAGGTATATTCATTATTATATAAAATAATAATATAAATGAACATAGTACTAGAGATTTGTTACATAACCCCTTAAAACAGCTGCATAATACCTAAGGGTAAGGTGTGCGATGGTGAAAAACTCTTGGGGTGGCTCAGATAACATCGCTCGAGTGGTAATCTCTATCAACTTCCACTTTTCACGTAGATGGTCCCATTCGAGCTTAACATGACGAAAATCATCTTGGGCTTGGTCAAGAGTAAAACCCAAGGACGCCACCTCTTTTCCGAGCTCCGACAAATGGGCTTTGTATAGATCAATTCTACTGGATGAGGCCATCGCTTCTTTTGTCTGAGTAAATTGGATTTGTTAAAGCCCTATATTTATACTAATAATTTGATCACTGTTCAATGGCTATATTAGAAACGGTCAAAATTCTTAATATAAAACCAAATAAGTTGACATTTTATATAAACATTTTTCTTAAAGAGACATTTAATTAGAGTAATTGGGATTTCCATTAATAAAACTTTGGGTCGTTACAATATTCCCCCATTAATAAATTTTTCCCTCGAAATTTTCTCTTCCCACACTAAAACAGATGTGGGTAACTCAGCTTCATCATTTCCTCTGATTCCCAAGTCACTTCTTCAAACTTGTGGTTTTTCCACAACACCATGATGAGGGGAATTGTCTTATTTTGTAGAAATTTTTCTCTACGATCTAATATCTTCACTGGTGGATCTTCATAAGAAAGATCATCCTCCAACTGTACCACCTCAGAAGAGAGTACATGTGAAGGGTCTTGTATGTACATCCTTAAGAAGGATACATGAAAGACATCATGTAATTTGGCCATGGTAGGTGGAAGTGCTAGTCGATAGGCCACAACCCCGACACGATCAAGAATCTCCGAGGGGCCGATGTACCTTGGACTTAACTTACCTTTCCTTCCAAACCTCATGACCTTCTTCCACGGAGATATGCATAGAAAAACCATGTCTCCAACTTTAAACTCAAGGTCTCGTCGATGATTATCTGCATATAATCTTCTGTCGACTCTGGGCTACACTGATATGATGTTGAATGGTTTTCACCTTCTCCACCATTTACTTGACAATTTTCGATCCAAGTAGCTTACGTTCACCGAACTCATCCCAACACGTCGGTGTTCTACACCTTTTCCAATAAAGGGATTCATATGGTGCCATTTGGATGCTCAAGTGGAAACTATTATTATAAGAGAACTCAACCAGAGGAATATTTTGATCCCATCCTCCTTTAAAGTCCATTGAGAACGCTCTCAACATGTACTCAAGTGTTTGGATAGTCCGCTTGGATTGGCCATCAGTTTGAGGATGATAGGCCGTACTGAAGTTCATTTCATTATCCAGAGCATGTTGAAGACTCTTCCAAAACATAGAGGTGAATCTTAGATCTCGGTTAGACATAATAGATAGTGGTACTCCATGCAGTCTTACCAATTCCCTGATATATATCTGTGCCAGTTGATCTAATGAGAAATCCTCCCGAATAGTAATGAAATGTGCAGTATTTGTAAGACGATCCACCACAACCCAGATTGCATTATTGCCTTTGGATGTCCTCGGAAGTCCAGTGACAATGTCCATGGTGATGTTATCCCATTTCCATTCTGGTATGGGAAATGGTTGCATCATCCCCTTAGACTTCTGCCTCTTTTCCTTCATTTGCTGGCACACCAGGCACTTTGATGTATATACAATGATCTCCTTCTTCATATTATCCTACCAAAAGTTTTCTCGGAGATCTCGATACATCTTTGTGCTCCCTGGGTAAATAATGAAATTTGAATTATGTGCATCATACAAAACTTCCTTCTTCAGATCCTAACATTATAGAACACATAGTATTTTCCAAAATCGCACAATTCCTTCTTCATTAACATTAAACACCGAGGATTTCCCTTTTTCGATAGCTTCTACTTTTTCTTGAATTCCCACATCATCCTTCTGAGCATCCTTTAACCTTTCCAAAAGAGAAGGTTGATCAATCATTTGTGAAAGGATTGATGATGTTCCCTTATTTATGATTCTCATTTCCATCTTCATCAAGTCTAAGAAGATTGGATCCTTCCCAATTCTCATCATTGATAAAATCGTTGGGTTCTTTCTACTTAGGGCATCTCCCACCTTGTTCGGTTTCCTAGGGTGCTAATGTATTAAACATTCATAATCCTTGATGAGCTCTATCCATCTTCTTTGGCGCATATTAAGCTCTTTCTATGTGAATATATATTTATTACTATTATGGTCATTATATATCTCACATTTCTCCCCATAGAGATGATGCCGCTAGATTTTAAAGGCAAAGATCACCACCGACAACTCCAGATCATGAGTTGGATTGTTTCGCTCGTGGGTTTTCAACTTCCCCGAGGCATAGGAGATCACTTTATCATTCTACATCAGCAAACAACCTAAGCCCTTCTTCGAAGTATCACTGAATACCATAAAAGGTTCCCCACTTGTGGGTAAAGTGATCACATGTGCAGTGATAATCCTCCTTTTCAACTCCTTGAATATTTCTTCACATTCATCACTCTAAGAAAACATTACTCCCTTTCGAGTTTGCTTGGTAATAGGGTGGGACAATAATGAGAAATTTCTCACAAATCATCGATAATATCCAGCTAACCCCAAGAAGCTACGGATATCTGTTACCGATGTTGGCCCCGACCATCCCTCAATTGCATCTATTTTGTAGGGATCCATAGATATCCCATTGCTTGTGATGATATGGCCCAAGCATGAGACCTCCTTCAACTAGAACTAATACTTTTTGTACTTTACATAGAGCTTCTCCTTGCGCAAAGTCTCTAGTATAGTTCTTAAATGCTCCTCATGATCCTCCTTGGTTTTGGAGTATATTAGAATATCATCTATAAAGACTACCAAAAATTTATCGAGGTAATCTCTAAAGACTCTATTCATCAAGTCCATGAATATTACTGGAGCATTAGTGAGTCCAAAAGGCATTACTATGATTTCATAGTGCCCATATCCTGTGTGAAAAGCAGTCTTGGGGATATATTCCTTCTTCACCCTTACTTGATAATATCCTGACCACAAGTCCACCATGGAGAAGTATTGTGATCCACGTAGCTGATCAAAAAAGTAATCAATTAGTGGGAGAGGATACTTTTTCTTTATCATGATTTTGTTGAGTTCATAATAATCGATGCAAAGGTTCATTGACCCATCCTTCTTCTTGATGAAGAGGACTGGTGCACCCCATGGTGAAGCACTTGGGCGTATAGACCCTTTTTCCAGATTCTCCTGTAGTTGTTTCCTCAGCTCTTCAAGCTCCACGAAATCCATTCTATATGGAGTATTGGATATTGGTAGATCCCATGGTATAAGTTCAATTGAGAATTCAACATCTCTTCTAGGAGGAAGACCAGGCAGTTCCTTGGGAAACACTTCAGAGAATTCCCTCACAATAGGCATTTATTCAAGGATTGTTTGTTCCTTGGACTCAATCATCTGGGCTAGATACGTGTGCTCAAAGGGCAATAATATCCATGCTTGAGATGATGGAGCTAAAGTAGAGTCATCTTCCTCCTTACACTTGTAAATAATTGGGGGTCGATTCTCCATATGGAGTGTGATTTCCCCCTCCTGACTATTTATGTTGGATTTATATAAGGAAAGCCAATCCATGCCAAGAATTGCATAAAATTCCACCATAGGGAGTATAACGAGGTTCTCCGAGAAATTCAATCCACAGATTAGAATAGGGGAGGACTTATATTCATGGGATGCAATGATTGCCCCATTTTCCGTACTCACCGACATATTCACTTATATGATTTGTGGTGGTGCTGGGACTGTTCTACTAAACTTTCGAGATATAAAAGAATGCATAGAACCTGAATCAAAAAGTACGTTATCTATTCTGGAATGAATAACTAGCATACCTATCCCCACTTCGTTTTCAGGGTTCACTTCGGCAGAAGTGATGGCAAAAGCTCTTCCTTGCTGCATTGGAGGTTGTTGCTTGCCTCCGAAAACCCTTGGATTAGGGAACTGATTTGAAAAATGCCCTGGTTCTTTGCAGTTGTAGCAATGAACAACACGTTGAGGTTCGAATGGAGTGTTCCTTACCTCTGTCACAGTCATGGGACTTTCTTGCCGACAGTTAACAGCTAGGTGTACTTATCTTCCACACATAAAGCATTTCCTCGTCCCCTTGAGGAAATTTCTAGGGTGCTTCTTTCTGCACTTTTGGTAAGTGGGGTGCTGGATCTTCTTAGCACCATTGGATTTATCCATCGGATCGCCAGCATTGAAGTCCGCCTTACGATTCTTGTCCCCATGATACCCCTGTGATTCCTCGATGTCTATTTCGACCTTGAGGGCACATCGGACAATTTCCTCATAGCTGTCGAAGTCATGAATAGTTAATGCTTTCCGCAGGCTAGGCTTCATCCCACCAAATAAGCGGTCAACTTTTCATTCGGGGGTAATGACAAATCTGGAAGCATATCATTCAAGCCTTGTGAGGTTTTCCTCGTACGCTCCAACAGATTCTTCTTCTTTTTGCTTGAGGGAAAGGATGTGCCTTTTAATCTTAAGTCGGAGGGTGCGCAGAAAATATTTATCGAGAAACATCTTCCGGAAATCCTTATATTCAAATTCCTCGATCCCCTCCTCAATATTATTATTTTTTATCAATGTCCACTATTGATCAGCTTTACCCTCCATACGATAAGCCACCAAGAGAGCCTTCTATTGTTCATAACATTGAAGGATGGAGAAGATCTTTTCAATAGAGTTGATCCATTGTTCAGTGATCGTGGGATCAGATGATCCACTAAAAGTAGGAGGCCTTTGTCTCATGAAGCTCTCGATAACGGCTTGTTCTTTCTTAGGGGGGTTTGAACGTTCCTCTTGACCCGTGATTCTATTCAAAGCTTGAGTTAGCTGAGAGAGAAGCATGACAAAGTTCGCGATTCCCACTCCCATTGGATTGGGAATCTCATTAGTACAGTCATCACACTGATCTTCACATCAGTTGTTAGCCCGAGACCTTCTATTACAGGCCACTGGATGGAATAAAAGGAAAGCTAGGGGTTACACATAAAGGTTAATCCAAATACAAATGTTGATCACTTATAAATTAAATTTTATTTCCTTAACTTGTGAATCTATAGGCTTCAATCTAGGCTTTTCGTGATCTAATTTCTAACATATATTCTTAGTGGTTTTTTTATTCCCTTAATAAGGGTTCATACTAAGCTTGTGAATTTACCAAATCATATCCCCCGGGAGTGTCGTAACCAAGAGTGCATCAAGGCCCATTGTTGTGCACCAGTTCCCATTCGAGTTTAGCTCAAAGCGGTTTTTTCAGGTTTTACCCCTAGGATACATCTGTGCCAGAGTTGCCTCTACCTGCTCATATCCAGAAGGGAATGTATTTTCTTGATAACCCACTTACTAAATACTCACCAAAACTTAGGGACATTTTTATTGTACTTAGTCTTGTATCGAAGGCTTTACTAGGGTTTTCTAATCCTAATCCCAAAAATAACTAAACCTCCCTCTGATACCAACCGTGACAACCCAGCTTCTATTACAAACTTAAACATGATTTATTACATAAACTATTCACTTGATACAACATGGAAGATCGATAGGTCTAGTGTCTTTGGGGCTTAGGATCATTATATAACAACTTAAAACATTAAATACAACATCTTTATTAAAAACTTCCTTTACATGACCACTATATTCTCTCATACTTAGCATTGCATGGGATAACCTGAGGACATGCATAAGAAAAGGGTGAGCTATAAAGACCAGTAAGGGAATAAACATGGAATACATGAGGAGTACAATACATGTTAGAAAATAGTCATATCAATAGAGCACAAGAGAAACATGTACATAAAGGCACGATAAAGCATGATAATCATAACATGGAAATGTTGCAACAACACTTTACATGGAATTAGCATGAGCCAAGTCCCATTGCATATAAAGCACGAGTAAACCCTATTTTCCCTTGAATTGGAATGAGTCAACACTCATTGAAAATGACGTATCATGATACTATACTTTAACCAATGCATTGGAGCGCTATAAGGGCGCACCCTTCTTAAACATTTCATTTCATGCATAAGTGTGCCACATTGATCATAAAACATGGATTCATAAAACACAATCATTTATTCCATGAAAAAGGAATGTGGAATGAAACTTTATAATTAATAAGTAAATGTGCTTGAAGTTGAATACCCTTGATGGAGAAATGGGCTTGGTATTCACTACACAATGGCATTGGCTTAGAAAATTGGTGCAATTTCGGCAGCGTAACGGTGTGATATAAGAATTCATAAAATTGGTTGATGAGAGAGAAAGGGGTGTCTCATCATATCTACATGGAATGGACAGTAAGGGGGTCATATAGATACATGCCCCAATAATTTTAATGGAATTTATATTCATGATACAAAAGTATTGCTTTAATGTAAATGAGGAGAGAGAAGTTCCTTTCGGAATTTCGGCATTGTAACGGGTGTACATGGGAGACATTTAATGAGAGAGATAGGGGTCTCCCATAATTCAAACAACAAGAGGGAAGTATGACGGAGATGAAAAACCATACCCCCAGCATTTATAATTGAAATTGAAAGGGCATAACAATATTAAGAAAATTGGAAAAAAAAGTAAAAGGAAGAAAAACCCTTACTTGGAAGTGTGCTTCCAAAGGCTTGAGAGAGGCTTGAGAGAGGCTTATTGGGAGCTTGGGGCACCTTGGGATGATTCTAGAGAGATTAGGGCAGAGGTTGGACGAACTAAAAAGGCTTTGAGTGAGGAGGAAGTGGGAGCTTGGGTGTGTTTATATAGGAAAGAGATTGAATTCTTTATTATTTAGGTTTGGGACCCCTTACATTAAACTAATCTAAACCACAAATCATCTCATGGTTATTTCCCATGGTTTTTGGCAAAGAGAAGAGGAAAACAATATTTTATAAGGCCAAAGTCTTAAATTATTAAAATAATGGGGTTTCTTATGTGTAGGTGAGTCACACTCCCATGGGAAAATAATTTAAAAAGACAAGATGTTTAATAATAATCTCGAGGGGTCCATTAATGCTTTGTAAAATAAGTCAAACAGCCCCAAAATCACATTATTTTAATGGTAAAACATATATTTGACGAATATAAAGCTTATATTATTTTATTACATCACTATTGGGTCATTATGTTGTCATAAAACACATTATATATTTAAACGGTATTTAATTTTTTCCAAAAAATTTGACTATCTCAGAAAATAATGAAAAATTCATCGTGGGATAACTTCGACATTCTGATTCCAGAAATAAAATTTATTTTATATAAATAATTTTCTAAATATGTTAATTTTTACTTTTAAAATAAAAACTGATATTTATCGAAAATTCACGGGTTTTGACAAAAAATGGCATTCAAACCTTAATAAAAATTACAATTGCATTCATAAAATTATAAGATTATTTATATTAAATAAAAATTAATTTAATAATAATAACAATATTTTATTAAAATATTATTTAATTCAAAAATCTATTAATTCATCAAAATAGACTTCTTATCTGAATATTAACTAAAAAAATACTATTTGTGCTTTAAAAAAACTATTTACAAAGTGTTAATAATGACAAGTAGGTATATTCATTATTATATACAAAAAATAATATACATGAACATTTTACTAGCGATTTGTTACATAAACCCTTAAAACAGCTGCATAAGACCTAAGGGTAAGGTGTGCGATGGTGACAGACTCTTGGGGTGGCTTAGATAACATGGCTCGAGTGGTAATCTCTAACAACATCCACTTTTTCCATAGACGGTCCCGTTAGAGATTGACATGATGAAGCTCATCTTGGGCTTGGTCAAGAGAGAAACCCAAGGACGCCAACTCTTTTTTGAGCTCCGACAAATGGGCTTCGTATGGGGAAATTCTACTAGATGAGGTCATTGCTTCTTTTGTCTGAGTAAATTGGATTTACTCAAGCCCTATATTTATACTAATCATGTGATCACTGTTCAACGACTATATTAGCAACAGTCAAAATTCTTAACATAAAACCAAAGAAGTTGACATTTTATATAAACATTTTACATAAATAGACATTTAATTAGATCCAGTGGGATTTCTATTAATGAAACTTTGGGTCATTACATTCATTAAATGCATTTTTTAACTATCGATGTATGGTAATTAAGGGAAAAGAAAGATGTAATTTCATAGAGGTGATAGTCTGCACATACGCATGAATGAAATTGTTTTTCTAATGGTTATAAAAAATGGTGGCAGATATTTATTTCATAAACATAAAAACAAATTAGTATATAAATAATACTTATGTAATAATTTTGTAATGGGTAATATAGTATTGTAGTTTAAATAATTATAATTAAAAATATTAGAGTGATTAACACTTATATTGAGAATTCTACCTTTCCTATTAAGTACTTCTTGAAAATAGAGGGATTAAGAAAATTTCAGGTTACCAGAGGGTTAGGTACATGGAATATGATTATATGAGAATTAATATGGAAATATTTTCAATGTAAATTGTAATTTTTTTATTGGATATGATATAGTGGTGGAAGTGACCTTTTTTTAATTGAAGGGAATGTATTTTTTTAAATATAAGTTGTTAATATAAAAGTAACACATGTTTGACATGGAATGTGGCATAAAAAGTCGAAAATAATTGATAGGAGATACGTTTTGGTCGATCCAAACCTCAAAAACTCATTTGGAGACATTTTTAACATTTTTCAGATCTCTTATGCTAAGTTAAAATATTTTTTACCTTAATTTTTTTTACTATGGTAAATACATTATTATCTTAGATAACAAATTTTTGTGATTAAAAAAAATAAAATACCCTCATTACATAATTTTAACATTATGATTTCATATATGTAATATATTTTACCAAATAATATTTCTACAGGTGATAAAAAATTTATTTTACTATTTACAAACATTACGTGTGAAAACTATTTTTAGAACAAGTGTTTTTTAAGCATAAAAATAATGTTTATGATAAAGTTTCCAATTTTATTGATTTTAAAGACATTAATTATTTAATTATAAAATAAGGAAGAGTAAATTGGCCTAAAAATAATTCTAAAACCTTTTTCTACCTTCTGATTACATAATTAAAAGAAACATGCCAATTTTTTTTAATTAAAATTAATATTACTTATGTTTCAAAATGAAAAAAAGGGTTTTATAAATTGAAAATAGAATTTTTAAATGAATAATTTTACTCCCTAAATAATTTTATGGCCAATAATTTTTGTATATTTTTAAATTTCATACAACATTTAATATAATTCCATAAAATATATGATATAGGTATACACTATGTTTTTAACTATTCACCCCAAAATAATATATTTTTTAAAAATCCCAAAAATACCATATAGTATAATATAGTTATTATAAACAGAAAGATAATTTAATTCTGTCAAATTAAATTTCTAAAATTTTAGAATTTGACATTTAAATAAAAAACAAAAAACTACAATGAAAACTCTCTTCATAGGAAAATAAAATTTCAAAATATTGATTGTCCTTATTATTATATAAAATTAATTAATAATTAATGTAGGGTTAATATATTAATCATATTAACAATATGTTTTACCCATGATATATTTTTTTCCATAAAACAATGTACGTAAAAATCTAATTGTATAAAAAAATAAATTTTAATCATAAAATGATCTCATTAGTTTTTTAACTAAACTAATTGAATTTCATTAATGAATTTGTATTAAAAAATACCTTTTTTATATTTCAATATCTGCTTCATAGTTTATTTACCACTAATTGAACCCAGTAATTAAACGACTAGATTTTAATTGTTATAGAATGTTTCATGTTATATTTTTGTTTTGTGTTTCATATGAAGCAAGCTATTAAACACATAGGTTTTAAAGGGAAGTATAATTTAAAATATTGGTGTGTTATATTATCTCCTATTAAATAAGTTATCTCTTTATAATTTTTAATCACGACTTACTAATTTTTTTATTGTTGGATAAAAGATATACATAAGTTAAGATATAATTTAAAATGAGGTGTCTATGATAATATTTTAGGTATAACTAGGATACACATCTTTTCTATTCATTTTATTGACCAACTGATTTACTTTTATTTTTGAAAATTATTACTCTATACCCCTCTTTTCTAAAAAAAATCATCTCTAAGTTCCTTTAAGACATTCCCCAAGGTGATTCTTATAATATTTTTGACACATATAAAATTGAATATTCTTCCCTCCAAGTTATTTATCACCTAAAATTTCAGAAAACTTAATACATATCTTCTTTGGTGAGCTTGGTAGTTTCTTAAGGTTTAACTTTTAAATCATTATTAGAGACAGATGGTTAGGAAATATCAAAAAAAATCACTCTATCATTTATCCCATTTGATTTCTTATTGGGAAATCAACACATTTTACATTAAAAGAATTTGTAACCTAGTTCCTATGATATGTATCCATTAATTAAATCAATGATTATTTTATGGAGATGTTACTTAAATTGGTAAATGAATAGGAATTAAAATTAAAAAAAATAACATATAAATGAGATGAAAACCCTAAAACTTTTGAATCTATAAGTTTTAATCATTTCTATCCTTGGTATTTATTCAATTGTGTTATCTAACTTGTATATTTAAATTCGATAAAAATGGTTCATAAGGTGTATTTGAATCATCCAAAGAATACCACTTAGTAGTTTCAAACTATCTGGGTAGTTAGGCCTCTTTTTCATGCACTATGTTAATATCCGGTTAACACCCAAACCATCCTTTTAGTGTTAGTTCCCTTAGGTGTGTCTATGCTTGAGACTACAATCACTTATTTTTTTCTATATAGAGATGTAATTTTTTGGAAGGAAAACACTCTATAATTCACCAAAAGTTTATGATGATTTCCTATACTTAAGATTATCCCTAGGGGTTTCACTAATAATATTTAGTTCTAATTTATAATAATAATCAAGATCATTATTATTATATCTGGAACCCAAAATTTATGGAAACCTTTTCTCTGTGAATTATAAATAACCTTTATCCCTGAAAAAATGAAATTTCATACCAATAAATATACACATCAATTATCCATAGCCCTATGATACATTATAATTTTCCCAAAATATTTTGAATTTATTTTATATAAACTCTACACCTTGATCATTTACACTTCTAAACAAATTATGTTATCAAAACCTTTTATTTGAAAAAAAACTATAATTGGTTGGAGAGGAGACTGAAGTGGGGGGGAGTGAATTGAGTTCTAATTAAAATTTCTGTTAAAAATGGATTTAAAACAAATCCCCAAATCAAAATAAAATATAACCTAGTTAACCAAAGTAGTAGATTTATAAAATATTTGATCTTTTAAAAGATTTCTCAAATAGTTCTTAGTTTTCAATTGAAATAATATGAAATACTAATTTAACTTTTGAAATCAATTTACTAAATCAAATTCTATTATAAACACTATGTAATATTAACTATAAAAGTGAAAGAAATGTTTTCAGTTGTAAAATATATAAATCAGTGAAAATAGACCTTTAAAAGGCACAATGGAAATAACAACAAGAGGTTCATTATATAGATGGGACTTAGTCCTCTGCACATGGTGATCACCTGCCACTACAAATTTTATAGAAATAAACTTGATACACAACCTGGATCGAGGTATAAAACAACACAAATAGAGTTGTATAGGCCGCATAGACCTTTTCCACAATTTTCATGGGTGTGAAAAATTTGACAGTCTATGCAAGGACCTCTTCCACTACTATCTGTGGGAATACAAGGCATAAAAAGATAGGTTTTGAAGATATCTATATATATTCATGTTTTTAAATGGAGTCAGTTTGTGTTCATGAAACAGGAAAAATCACACAATGATCATAATGTAAATAATGTACACAAACAGAGTTATATAGAAGTAAAAGGGATAGGGTTTCACTATGTGATATGCATTGTTGCTTTGTGACTCCTTGAGGGTAGCTTGAAATTAATCTCGAGCCATTTAACATATGACTATTGTAAAATAGAGTATTATATAAGCTTATTTCTTAGAGTGTATGAATGGTCCAAGTGTATAGTAATATGCATCTTGATGTGTTATTAAAATATTTGAAGTATAAGCTCACACAAAAGCAACACGACTTCATTGGTTTAGCCCACTTATTGATTCGTGTTCAATCTCATCTATCACCACACGTGTCTTTCTCTCTTTTTGTTCCATGTATATTTAGAGATCCAGTTTGTAGCTTTATATTATTTAGAATAAATCATGTTCTTGATCATATTTTGGTACCTTGTACCTCATACTATGGTTTGACATCGATTTAAATATTGTCTGTAAAAGGCTGGAAAAAGGTCATTAAAATAATCAGTGGTACTGTGTTCCAGAAATATGACCATTAGAAAAATTGAATTTAAAATGAATAATGAAAGGTAATAGTGAGTATTTTTAGTGGTGAATCTTTGACGGTCTCTTTGGTAGAAGTTTGATTCAATAGTTACTAGAAGCTAGTGGCAAATTATTTTTGGTAGTGTCAAGCTAATTGTGTCTTTGTAATAGTGACTCAGACTTAGCAGTAAATTAGTAGCGGTGAGTCTAGAATGGCAATTCATACTTAGAACATTCTTCAATCTATATTGTAATGGTGAATCCTTATATAGGTGACTTGAGAATAGTGACTTTGGAGTGGTGATCTGGATACTGGTGAGTCAACCTAACCGGTGAGTCGGGATAACGGTGAATCATACTTAAATAATTCTTCTGGTCTGTTTTATGATGGAAAATGGTAACATAAAAGAGTAAACTCATTAGAAACATAATTAAGCAAGATTTATGATTATTAAAAATATAATAAGTGAAAATTCTACCCCTTTTTATAATCAAAAATCATGGTAGTAAGATTAATTAATTTATACTTAATGTGAAAGAACAAGGAAATATTCAAATTTAATTAGAGTATAGAGCATAACTTAATATGTATGAAAGAATGTAGTAGTAGATAAATAGAGGGGTAATAATTAAAAAAAATTATATGCCACAAAGTTTATATGACATAAATATCTTCTCCTATTTTTAGGATTATCAAAAAGGTTAAAAAATGAAAAACATAAGATGGAGGTAAAATGAATAGATATATTAATAAAAATGGTATAGTTACATCTCTATCAAAAAAAAAGTCAAAAATATATTCTTCTTAGAGGTAGGATCCAGAGGTTCTTTCCTTTCATGATAAGAATTGGGAGTAGATACTGAATTCCTGGGGATAGCTGTTGGTATAGTAGGATAATATAATGTGCTATAGGAAGGTAATTATCTATAGATAACTAGCCGCAAGTGCTGAAATTCCTCAGTAGGATTCATGGGAAAAGGTTGAAGTCAAGGAGGTAAAGGTGAAAAGAGAATTGTTTATAAAATAAGAACGATATTTTGAACTCATCCTTATTTTTCATAAAGGACTGAAGAGATAGAGTAAATCCTTTAAACAACTTAAATTTCTCCCTGAAGGCCTGTGTGATTGGTGGTATCCTGATATTTTCAATCAGGAACTAGAAATTACTATCCAACTGATTCTTGGTGTAAATTATTTTAAAGTAGAAATCCACTTTTTTTTATCTCATCTTGAGATGTACTTGAATATTTTGAATAAAAAATGACCATGGAGTGTACATGATCACTATTTAGCCTAATTTTTCTCATGATATTCTGATTTTAACCACCCATCATAGTATGAAATTCTTATCTAATAATAAATCTGAGCAACTGAACATTCAATGCTTCAGAAGGAGGAGCATCCAAGGTTGATGCATCATTTAACTCATCCCTGTATACTGATCTAAAGTACTCAACATAAAAAAAATATATAAAGAGGTGTATCATATAGAGGAGACTCAAAATAAGTGTCTCCAAGACATTTCAGAATACCATCCAAATATTCATTATACTCAGATGCCATATATTTAACCAAAGATTTAAGAGTTTTCAATTCATCATTTATACTCTTATTCTCCATTCTTACTTCCTAAATTTCATGAAGCATCCTAGGTTGAATTTTGAAAAATATTTTATCTAGATTTTGTGTATAATATCTTTCACTAAGATTTTTTACAGGTTTAAGCAGTGATCTCATATGTTCTCCAAAACTAGATAACAATTTCTCTCTAAAGGATTTCAAGTCATCCTAACTTACATAATTTTATGGCATCTAAGCAGTGATAGGGGAAAGTGTCATAATAGATATTGGATTGATCAAAAAATCTTTTGATAGATATATTTCTTTAATTAATGATCCTTGAGGTTCATTAGAGACTAGATAATCAATACCTAAACCAAAACATTTTGTGAATTTGTACCATTCATCTGTAGAAGTTGTATCAAAAGGGTTGGGTATTTCCACTCTTTCGAAACTGGGGTTTTTTTATCCCTCAAAAGATGTTTCCTTTTGATTATAAACTAACCCCATTTCTAGAATATCATCATTTACATAGATTGATCCATATTCTGATGTTCCTTAGTTTCAACCATATCTTTCTTTGATTGTTCAACTGATTCATCATTATATCTAATAGGTAGAGCATCATCCATTCCATCAACACCATCATGATCTGAATGATATGAGCTATCACTATCAATTTCCTTGTATTACTTAGCTCCTTTATTTTTACTTGATTATTCCTCATCTTATTTTTATTATTTTTCATTTCCTATTCATTTTCATTGTCTTCCTCTTCATCACCATAATTAAATTCTTCTATAATTTCATCACTATCATTTTTGTTTTCATCATTAGATTTTTCTGCACCTGTCTCTAGAGTTTTAGATCCACTTTTATAACCAATACTTTCCTCCTCAGTATCGTCATAATCATCATCCTTGAGAATAGTTTCCCTATATGTAGAGCCTATAACGATCCATGATATTCATGTAAATGTTATTCATGCCCCTTTATAATATCCAGATCATTTCCTTCTCCTTCAGATAGATTTTCTTCTTCAGGTCTAGAGTCAGCAACATCTACTTATTCATATGAGTATTCCATTACTTTATCTGGTTCCAAACCTGGATCAGAAATATCCTTTGGTGCAATGGTATGATAAACATGGTTGAAAATAACATAAATATTTTCATCATCCCCTACCCACTATTTCATCCATGGATTCCAAATTATTTCCATTCCCTTACATATATCCTTGGTAATGAAAAAAAATCCCAATAGTATATGACAAAATCATCGTTTTCTCCCACTAATCCTTTATCCTCTAATATAGAAGTTTTTTTTGAATAAGGTAGAGAATTGTATCTTGAAGTGGTTTTAATAATATGAAATATATGAGGAATGGGGTATTTGTACAGGTCAATTTTATATCCTTTCTTCATAAGGTACAAAAAAAACACATCCTGAAATTTTAAAGTCGAAAAATCACCATTTAATGGGAAACGAATATATTGAATAAACATAAACATCATCCTGGTTTCTCCATCTAACTCTAAAAAAATAGGTCTTCTAGAATTTCAATTTCGAGTTAGATCTGTTAGAGCCTTTGTGAAATAGAAAAATTCACTAGTAAGAGGGGAACTTCCCTGATGATCTTCATAGAAACCCTCATGGGATACTCCTAGACATAATTCCCAAATACTTTAAGAGAATACACATATTTGTACATTTATTATGGTTTTTATCCTAAAATTATTTTCTTCTATCAAAGAAAATTCGACATATTAATAAAACTCAGACACTAGATTTGGATACAGAGGTTTCTCATTTTTTTTAAAACCATTCTAGCCAGCCTTGCTCTTATAGAACTCTTAACACAAGGGAATTACTTAATAGAAGAAAATTTGTAGAGATCTCCATTTCCAAAATGAAAACTCAGTTAAAGATTTTGGGATTTAATTGTTTCATAATATTTTGGATCGACACACTCTTATTTTTCTTTGAAGGTAAACTTTTTTGGTAGTCAATTCATAAGGTCACTTCGCTCTAACCATTTTGAACATATGGGGAGTGATCAAAGGTAACAAAGGGAAGAAGAAGGTTCAAAACAAGGGTTTAAAGGTCGATAGGTATGATGAAATTATACAATTTCTGATTTTATCATTTAGGGATTCCAAAAATGAATATATAAAATAAATCGACTAAATAAAATGGTAATAATAATCATCGACAACTTAGATAATTTTTTTTAAAGTGAATAAAAATAACAGTGCCACAAATCGACGGTGAGACACTCAATGGTGAGACAACAATGGTGTGTATTCAATAGTGAGACATCAATGGTGATAAAACAATAGTGAGTCTTCAATGGTGAGACATCACCGATGTGACAACAACAGTGAGTCTTCAATAGTGGGACATCAATGGGGAGTCTTCAACATTGAGACATCAACAATGTGTCATTAACAGTGAGATATCAATTGAGTTTTTCTTAATTAAAATTAATCATCCCTAATTAATGCTTGATGTAACTCATTATCTCATAATTCAATGGCTTAGTAAAAATATCAGCAAGGTGAAGTTCTCTGACAATGTATTTCAGAGTTATATCACCTTTCATATAATGATCTCTCAAAACTCAGTGTATTACATTAATATGTTTGGTTCAAGAATGAGACACAAGATTTTTAGAATTGTTAACAGAACTTGTGTTGTCTTAATTTATAGGGATATGTAGGATTTGATATGCATAATCTTATAACCTATGATTCATCCACAAAATTTGAGCACAAAAACAACTAGCAGCTATGTATTAATCTTTAACATTAGATAATGCAATTGAATTTTTCTTCTAACTACACCATGATTCAAGTGACTTACCCAAAAAGAGACATATTTCAAAGGTTCTTTTTCTATCTAACTTTTATCCACAGAAATTATCATCAGAATAACTAACTAAATCAAATTATATTCCTCTAGGATAGAATAGTCCCAAATTGGTTGTATATTTGAGGTATTTAAAAATTATTTTAATAGTAAGTGTGATTTTTTTTGGGTTTTCTTGAAAATAAGCACAGATACACACACTAAACATAATATCAGGTCGACTATCAGTCAAGTATAAAAGACTTCCAATTATACATCTACAATTGGTTTGATCCACTCGTTTCCCAGCCTCATCTATATCCATCTTACATGTGGTACTCCTAAGAGTATCATTACTTTTAGTGTTATATAGACCAAAAAAATTTAGAATATCTTTTGTATATTTACATTGATTTAAAAAAATCCTTCTTTTTTTTGAAAAATTTGAAATCTAAGAAAGAATTTAAGTTCACCCATTAAAATCATTTCAAACCCAATTTGCATTATTTTTGAAAAATCAAAACATAGGAAGTTTTTATAAGATCCAAAAATAATGTCATCTACATATATTTAAACAACCAAAACATCCTTTTATGTCTTTCTGATAAAAATTCTAGGGTCAACTCTACCTTCTATAAAAACTTTTTAAATCAGAAAAGTGACAAGCTTGTCATACCATGCTCTAGGATATAGTTTTATACCATATAAGGCTTTTGTTAATTTGAAAACATGGTTTCTAAAAGGGGGATTTCTAAAATCAAGGGGTTGTTCAACAAAAACATCGTCAACTATGTAACCATTAATAATGCACTTTTTTCATCCATTTTATAATGATTGAAATTTAGATGAGCTGTAAAATCTAGAAGGATTCTAATGGATTCATGGTGAGCTAAAATTGAAAAGGTTTATTCGTAGTCTATGTATTCTTCTTGACTATAATATTTTGTAACTAATCTGGCATTATTCTTTAATATGTTTCCAACTTTATCAACCTTGTTTCTAAACACCAATTTAGCACCTATTTTTAAGGTGTCCTTGGGTCTATTGACAATTTTCCACACTTTATTTCTTTCAAACCGATTTAGCTCTTCATACATTTCCATTACACAAAATTCATCACTGATTGTTTCATTGAAATTATTTGGATCAAGCTGTGATAAAAAGTGTTGATAATCAACCTGATTTTTAGAGAAGATATAGTTTGTGTGCCTTTATCTAGGTCAAAAACTACACCATCTAAAGGGTGATTATTAAGAGTTCTAATACCTCTAGAGAAATATGGAATGGTTTCCTCTGGGTATTCAATAGATTAAGGTTCTATAAGTTTAGAGACTAGAATATTTTCAGAACTAGAGGATTTTTATGCTTGTTATATAGCAAAATTAGAAGATTTGGAATTCAAGTACATATTTTATAGATCATACTCAAGATTGTTTAGAGAGGTCTTAGGTTCATGTGGATATATTTCTTCATTTTTGACATGTATAGATTCTTCTACATATTTGGTTCTCTTATTAAATAATCTATATTATTTTCTAGAAATTGAATAATCTAGTAAAATTCCTTCATTACATTTGGAGGAAAACTAGTCAAGATTAGCCTTTGTATTAATAATAAAGACATTACAACCAAAAACTCTAAAGTTTTTAACCTCATGATTCCTATTATTCCACATTTCACAAGGTATTTTCTTAAAGATAGGTCCAATTAATACTATATTGATTATATATAATGAGGTATTCACAGCCTTGGTCCAAAAGTAGATAGGTAAGTAATATTCATTGGGCATACTCCTAGAAATCTCTTGAAGGGTTCTATTTATTATTTCTATAACTAAATTATACTAAGATGTCCTAGAAGTAGAGAAGTTGTGAATATAGCCATTTTGAGAGAAAAATGATTTGAAATATTGATTTTCAAACTCATATCCATGTTCACTTCTTACAGTATTAATTTTAAGTCCACTTAGATTTTCTACTGATCTTGCATACTTTGTAAAATAGGAACTACCTTCACTTTTATGAGCTAAAAATAATACCCAAGTATATCTATAAATGTCATATACAAGTAATACACATAGTGTTTCCTATTTAAACTTGAAACTATATATGGTACAAACAAGTCCATGTGAACCAACTTGAGAGATTGAGATGTTGAGACTTCTTTCCTTGGTTTGAAAGATATCTTGTACTATTTTCCTTTTTGATAAAAATTATAGACCTTATTGTTTGGAAACTCGAGTTTGGGTAGATCTTTGACTAACCCGTTTTTATTAAGATTTATAATTTATTGAATGTTACAATGTCTTAGTCTCTTATGCCAAATCTATGATTCTCAATGGCCAACAATTAATAAAGAAATATTTTGTGAAAGTAAATAGTCCAGATTAACAGCATAAACATTATCATTTATACAGGTAGTAAAAACTAAATCATTTTTAGAGTAAAAAACATTTACAGAATTATTTTAAATTTTTTATGGAATCCATCATCACATAATTTATAAATTCTATGTATATTATATTTTAAACCATCAATAAATTGTCCTTTATAAATCAAATTTGAAATAGTGTTACCAATTCTTTCAAAACCAATGATATTTCCTTTAGCGTTGTCCCTAGAGGTGACATGTACACCATCTACCTTTATTAGATTCTAGAATTTAGAGTAGTATCCTATCATATTACATGAACACCCACTGTCCATGTACTATAAGTTCTTATATAAACTTTTCAATCATCTTTCCTACAAAATAGATTAGACAATAAATGATTTTGGTACCCAGATTTTCTTATGTCTAGAAATTTTAGTAATAAAAGCTTTGAGAACCCAAAATTTATTAATTGGTTTCTTGTAAGAAGTTTGTAAATTTTCAGAGAAATAAAATCTACTAGGTACTCTAATAAAATAATATACAGAATGATTTTCAGAACTAGATGCAGTAGAAAAATTTTCAGAACTATAACCAGCAGAATATTTTACAAATTTAGGAATAAATGTGTTTTTAATTATTCCCCTATGTACAGGTTGGTAGCCTATACCTATAGTGTATTTTGGTGAAATTGTTTCTCCAATCATTTATTTTAAAATCCTTTTCTCATAAGTAATTTTTTCTATACCTTTTTTAACTTTTCATTAGATAGTTTAAGTTCTGTATATTCTTTAAGAAGCTGAGAATTTTTCTCCTTTTCTACATCAATTTCATATTTAATAGAAATAGTAAGAGCATGATATTTTATTGAGTTATTTGTATTTTTTACTTTAGGTAATTAAATGTGTCCTCAAGAATGTTGTAATAATCAAAAAATTGTTATTTAGTCATGTTCTCATAAATATCATTTTCATCTTCATCTTCAGAGTAATGATAATTATGTTGAGGAGATATAGAAGTTACCTTAGATAGATTTTTTATAATGAATATGTTTTCTTTATCAACTTTTCTATCATGAGATGAATATGAGTCACTAGAGGAGTCCTCAGAAGCACTCCATGAATTTATTATAGCCTTATTTTACATTTGATCTTTGTTATCATATTTCTTATTGTACATGATTTTTAAATAGTTATCATTCAGATGTCATTTTCTCTTGCATTAATAACACATGAAGTCATTTTAACAACAATATTTCTTCAAACCCTTTTTGTACTTCTAATGAATTTCATATTTTCTATTGAAGTTATATTTTTTTAAATAATTTACTCTTTTTATAAAACTTATTGATTCTTCTAGCTAACTGATCCATTTCCTTAACACTATTAGCTAATGAATCCTCATCACTTGAACTTTTATCCTGAACATGAACATTCTCCTTTTATTTTTTCCTTGGTGTAGTGGTTTTGAAATAAAAAAATCTTGTCTTAGGTTCATCATATTCTTTTCAATTAACCTTATGCTCTTCCCCATACATCATCAAATTTCATATCATCTCGTTTATAGGGAGTGCATCTATGTCACAAGATTCTTTAATTAATACAGATTTCCCCCTCTATCTTTCTAGAATACATCTCAAGAGTATAATGATCAATTATTTTTTATTGGTCGTATTTTATAGTGAGCTCATTATATTCATGATATCATTGAACCTAAGATACATTCCATAGATAATATCATCATGATTCATCTTAAAATTATCATATTTAATAGTGAAAGAGTTGATCCTTCTTTCTTTAACATTTTTAGTTTCTTTATGTGAGACATCTAGAGTATCCCATATCTCATAGTCAGTTTTATGAGAAGAAATTATGTTAAACACTTCATATCCTATGGCACCGTATAAATATTTCATGTATTTTCAATTATTATTATAACCAGCCTTAGTTTCATCATCCCAAGTATTTTTAGTAGTAATAGGAATTTTATACTCATCTACTATGGCTGACCATATTTCAAAACCCATACTTTCAATATGTTTTTGTTCATTTTTTTTATCTATTGGGCATAATTTTTCTCATTGAAATATGAAGGTATGTTTGTAGCAAATCCTTCATATGTATTTTCCATATTAAAAAACTAATAAATAAATATAAAGAACTAAAAATTTTGAATTAACATAAATTTTAATATCTTTATAATACCACTATAATCACAGTAATAAATGGTTTGAAAATCTTTTAAGATCTTATGATACCAAATATTGGTCAGAGCGGAGACTAAAGTGGGGGGGGTGGTGAATTGAGTCCCTAATTAAATGTTCTGTTAAAAATGGATTAAAACCAAATCCACAAACTAGAATAAAATAAATCCTAGTTAACCAATTTAGTAGATTTATAAAATATTTTATCTTTGACAAGATTTCTGAAAGAGTGATTAATTATGAGTTGAAATAGAATGAAATAATATTTTAACTTTTGAAATAAATTTATTAATCAAATTATAATATAAACACTATCTAAGATTAATAATCAATGTGAAAGAAATGTTTTTATTTTTAAAATATATAAAATAGTGAAAAAAGAACTTTAAAAGGAACAATGAAATAACAATAAGAGGTTCAGTCTCAAGCTGAGACTTAGTTCTCTCTAATTGGAGATCACCTTCTACAAATAAGTTTATAGAAATAAACTTGATCTAGAACCTAGATCAAGGTATAAAATAGTACATACATTGTTTTTTATACCTCTTCCATAGTTTTCATGGGCGTGAAAAATGTTACAGGCCACACAAGGGCCTCTTATACTGTTTTCTGTGAGAATACAAGGTGTAAAAAGATAGTTTTTGAAGATATCTATGAAACTTATATTTTTTCATTGGATTCAGTGTGTGTTTATAAAATAGGAATAATCACACACTTCTCATAATGTAAATAAATTACAAAAACATAGCAGATAAAGGACTAGAAGCGATAGTGTTGCTCTATGTGACATGAATTGTAGCTTTGAGAGTAATTGAAGGTAGCTTGAAATGAAGCTCGATTCATTTATCAAATTTCTGTTATAAAATAGAGTTTCAAATAAGGTTATGTCTTATAGTGTATGAATGATCCAGGTTTATAGTAATTTTCTTCGCGTGTTCTTCAAAAGTTGAAAGTATATGGTCACACACATGGAACACAACTTTTTTTGGTTGGCACAATTATTGAGTCTTGTTCGATATCCTCTATCACCACACACGTCATGTTCCCATCTTGTTCAATGTCTTTTTAGAGATTCAGTTTGTAGATTTATATTCTTTAGAATAAAGCATGTTCTTGATCATGGTTTGGTACCTCGTATCACATACTGTGGTCTGACATCAATTTAAATGTTGTCTATAAAAAGTTAGAAAAAGGTCATTAAAATAATCAGAACCACTAAGTTCTAAAAATATGACTGCTAGAAATTTTGAATTTAAAATGAAGAAGAAAAGGTAATGGTGAGTATTTTGAGTGGAGACTCTCTGACAGTCTCTCTGGTAGTAGGCTGATTCAATAGTGACTAAAATCTGGCAGTGACTTATTCTTAGTAGTGTCAAACTGATAGTGTATTTGGAATGGTGACTCAGACGTAGCAGTATGTTAGGAGTGGTGATTCATGATCGGTGACTCATACTTAGTTTATTTGGTAATCTGTATTGTAATGATGACTCCTTGGAGTAGTGACTCGAGAACGGTGATTCAGGAGCATGGAGTCTTCCTTTGTGGCGAGTTAGGCTAACGCTGAGTTATCCTTAGCGATGAGTCTGACTAACAGTGACTCGTACTTAAAGAACTATACGAATCGATTTTATGGTTCCAAATTATAGAATAACATGGTAACCTCATTAGAGACATAATTAATCATGATTTGTGATTATTAAAATAAGGAGAGGTCAACATTCTGCAACTTTTTGATGATCACAAATCATGGTAGTAAGTTTAATTAATTTATACATAATATAGTTGAATAATGAAAAATTCAAATTGAATTATATTATAGAGCATAACTTAATATATTTTAAAGAATATAATAGTAGTTAAAGAGAGAAGAAATAATAAAAAAATTAAGTACCACAATGCTTATATTCCATAATGCTCTTCTCCCCCATTTTAGATTATCAAAAAAGTACAAAAAATAAAAAGCATATGATGGAGGGAAATGAAATAGATTTATTAATAAAAATGGTCCAGTTACATCCCTATAAAAAACAAAAATTCTAAAATTAGGTCTTCTAAAAGGTAGGATCCATAGGTTCTTTCCCTATATTAGATGTTTTGGGAGTAGATGCAATGGCATGGGGATAGATCTCTGTATAGTAGGAGAAGCTGATGTGATGGAGGAATGTAACTCTCTATAGATAGATTGAGGGAAGTCCCATCGTTCCTCAGTAGGAGTCATGTGAAAAGGATTAAGTCAAGGTGGTAAAGGTGAAAAAATATTGGTTTCAAAGGTAAAGTGGTATTATGGATGAGGTGAAGGGTACATAGGTCAACCAGTGAGTCCAGCAGAAGTTGAAGGAATAAGAAAGGCATCAGGAGCTACAATGGTAGTGGTATAAACATGTAAATAAGGCATTAGAATATCAATAAAGTCCATAAATATTTTGAATCCCTTTTCCATATCCTTAGTGATGTCATCCTTATTTTTCATAAAGGACTGAAGAGTTGGATTAAGTTATTTAAGCTTCTTAACTTTCACATCCTAGGATACCCCAAGAACTAGGCTATAAAAAAATTATTCTAGAGAAAGAGAATGATATTTCATGGTGTTACACCATAAGTCACACCATGAATCTAGCTATCAAGAATAATATGTATCTGATCTTTGAAAAATCTTGATTGAATCTCGTATCTTTCTTCCTGAGACTTTCTTGCACCCTCAGGATTGTCCAAAACAAATTAATGGGATGGTTTATTTTAATTGAAGGTTTTTGAGGCCTATATTTATGCCTATAAATAGAAGGATATAGGGATGATATAGTAATTCATTTAGACTCCATAGTCTAGGAAGAGGTGTTGTTCTATTATAGAGTCCTTCATTGGGCCTTATCCACCATTCCTTTATTTTATCCCATTTATTTTCTCCTCCCGTATCAACCCTCTTGACTAGCATAAGGGGGGAATTTCTTAATTATTCATATTAATTTAGATAAAGGGGAAAGATTTAGTGAATTAATATTTTTATTATTATGTTCATGTTTTGGTTACCACAATCATAATTCAAAATAAATTTATTTCCTTATCCTATCTGATGATCATTGGAATAAGAACATGGAAAGTATTTTTTAATTTTGTAACTAGTTACATTGAACAAGGTATGACCATTGAGTAGTTTAGGGTAATTATATTGAAAAATGGTATCAATAAATTTTATTTTGTAATAACCCAAAGCACATGAAAATGGGTAAATGGGGTTTCTACATTAACGAGTGGATACTAGGACCAAAGACCACCCTAATCTAAACTATGAAATAAAAAGGAAAATGCGTTTAAATTTTGAATTCACTAGCACAAAAACCCAGAATCTATAAAACTGTACACATTTTCTCATATTGATTTAAAAATAAAAACATTCTTTATTATCGCTCTTTTTTAATCAAAATTAATCAATTATATATTATTACTTATGATTTAATTTCACTATACCATTAGTTCAACCTACAAATCCCTGCACTTTTGATATAATTAGTTAGTCTCACTTATTTAAGTCATTTATAAATTATTAAATTTTTTTGTCCTATAAGAATTAATATATTGATTTGAGAACCACCATTTCATTATTTCATATTCTTTGATGTTTTATAAAACCCTTTAAAACTAGTAGTTTTTTATAGTTATTAATTTTACAATCCATGTTCCTTTTTTTCTTTAATACCCATTTACACCCAATATATTTTACATTAACTAGATAGTCTACCAAAATCCACATTTGATTTTGGTACATATACTCCATCTCAGAATGCATTTTTTATTTCCATTTACTAGTATACTTTCTATTGATATGTCCCTTATAGGTAGGGGGTTCATCATTCCGTGGAGTAATGTGTCAACTAACTTTATGGAAAGAAAATCATATCTCTATATATTTCAATCCTCTGTAGTCGAAAATTTTAGTTTTTGTTTCTTAGGAACATATTTATCTCCCATGGTCTCATTTCGAGATTGTTCCCATAACAAATTTTGTATATTTGAATCATTAGATTCAGTTATGTTAATCTTTCTCCCACTATTTCTATTTTAAACATATTCCCTTAATTGAAATATTCCATATCTCACCAAACTTAATTTTATATGTGAATGGTTTTATGGGTAATATATATTTGTTTCCTAATGATATCTTATAAGGATGAACATTTTTCTTTGATATTATAGTTTTTCATTTTTCAGTGTCATGATAAATGTGTCACATCCTCATACATTTATGTGAGATGTAATGGGTTTTTTTCCTACCATAACACCTAAGAAATACCTTATACAAGCTTACTTAGTACTCAATTTAGTGTATAAGTCACTATATATATTATATTCCCAAAAATATAAGAGTAGATTTGTATAAATCATCTTCTATATTAACATATCCAGAATGTTATGATTCCTCCTTTCACTTACACCATTCCATATATGTGTATAAGTTGGAGTGTGTCAGGAGACAATCCCATGATCCTTTAACTGATTGATGGGAGATTGATTTAGATATTATAGACCATGATTTGAGATGAGTTTCTTTATCTTCTTACCAAGTGGATTTGATACTAATTTCTGGTATTCCCTAAACATATTAATGGAATTATATTGGTACCACCTGAAGTAAATATATTGATACCTAATTTAGTCATAAATAAAAGTCATGAAGTATAAAAACCCATCCATTTAATATACTAAAAATAGACCACATACATCAATATGAATAAATTCCAGTAGTTATATGGACATTACTACTTTCTTAGTGAAGTGTGATTTGTTCATTTTCCCTTATAAAAAAATGAAATACTTTCAAGGGTTTTACCTCATTATTGTCTAAAAACATTTCTTCATGTGACTTATATTAATCCTTATTGTTCATATAGCATCCCGTCTTTTTATAACATAAACTTTCATTACATGACACAAAACTGGGGATCGTTAAGGTTTAGTGTCTTGGAAACAAGGATCATAATACATAAAAAAACATAAAACATTCTTCTTAAACACTTGAAAGGATTCTCCTTTAGTTCATCCTATGTTCATTATGCATCTCATAACCGGGGGACATACATCAAAAGAAAGGGTGAGCAGAAGGCCCAGTAAGGGAAACAAGAGAAACATTTTACGTGTGAACTTGAGATACTTCACCAAGGACATGAAAAGAACTTTAAGGCATGAGAAAGGAATCATGAGATACATCATAATAAAAATAACATTTTTCATAACTTGAATATGTGGCTACAACATTTAATATTGACAATCATTTCGTTTCACCAAGGTCCATCCCCAAGGTGTCGTTAAAAATTACCAAGGTTATTCACCAAGGCGTCGTTAAAATGGTCATCTCTAGAGATTAAGTCTTTACCCAATGCATTGGAGCGCTATCAGGGCGCACCCTTAAATTTGACTTTATTATCATGTGAGCCACATATATCATCATCAAAAATTTCATAAATAACCCATATAGCATAAAATAAATGGGTTTCATTTCATAATAATAACGTTTTAAAAACTGCTTTAAAGACATGATCTTTACGTTACTTTAAACCCACGGAAAGGGAAAGCGGGTATCATGTATGTAAATACCAGAATTTAAAATAGAACATTTTTATATATATGTGAATACCCCTGTAGAAATAGGAGCTTTGAGTATTCACACTATAACATAAAATAATTTTGAGAAAAGAGAGGCATTTTGAGACGAAAATTCTGCAGCATAACGACTATGTTACAAGGTTTTAGAAAACTTTAAAAAGGGAGGGAACATGGGTCGAACAATCATAATTGACCCATAAAACAGTAGAGGGACAGAATAAGAAGTATATATGGACATGGTGATGCAATTTCAAGGACATACCATTTGAAATGAAAAACATGGAAGGATGACAAAAATTTGATTTCCCTTATGAAAATTCGGCAGCCTAACGACGTCACTTAAACATCAAAAAAAATGAATTGAACAGATCAAATAGGGTCTCTCATCATATGATCATAAGAGATCAGTATGATAGATATAGAGATCATACCCCAACATAATAAAAGGAACTTGAGAGATTTGACATGAAAATCGAACTTGAAAAATGAGAAGGGTGAAAGAATCACTTAAAAATTCGGCAGCCTAACGGCGTCACTTAAACTTTCATAAAACGAAATGATGAGAGTAAGAGGGGATCTCTCATGATATAAAAATGAATGGGGCAGTAAGAGGAATATAAAAGAACATCCTCTCACATAAGAACATGGATCATAAAAGTAATGACATAAAAGAGATTACATTAAAAGAAAGAGAGGGGTCAGATCCCTTACCTTAAAACATGACTCTTGAAACTCAAAGTTTTGGACCTTGAGGGCTTGGGGGCATCTTGGGAGGACTCCTTGAGAGGTAAGGAGACCAGAAATTCGTTGGGGGAGAGTTGGGAGTGGAAACTAAAGGAGGAAAGGGTGGGTATTTATAGGGAAAGTGAGGGGACAAGGCATTAATGGCCAAGGGACACCTCACTAGTGGTTTTGGAAAAACCATGGGATTGCCCATGGTATTTTCCCATGGTATTTGCCACTTGGGACACCTCACACCCTATCTTACTATTCATAATTCGACCATATTGAATATATACTTAATACATCATTTAATGATGTCATTAAACACCCGTAACTTAAAAACTATATTTTCACTATTCATCGAAAATTCAACTTTCTCAGAATAATCCCAAAATTTCACCTTAACCAAATATCGATGCTCTAAATACATTTATGAACTCCATTTTATAAAAATAATTTTCTAAATAATTTTAATTTAATTTTTAAATAAAAACACTATTCATCGAAAATTCGTTTTTTTCAGAAAAATCCCCAAAAATTACCATAACATAATATCGATGCTCTGAGTTCAAAAATAAAGTCATTTTTATAAAAATAATTTTCTAATTATTTTTAATTAAATTTTTAATTAAAAAACACTATTCATCTGAAAAAACTAATACTTGACTAATAATTTATGAAACTGTTATTTACCCATTTTATTGAATCACATTACTTAATCTAGGTGTCTGAATTATATTAAAACTTTCTTTGAGTGAAATTACTAATCCATTTGGTCACATTACTAATCCTAAGCGTAAAATCACTATTCATAATTTACTATTCATCAAAAATTATGTTGATCTTATTAGACTCCAAATTCCTTACTGAACACTTTTGTAGAAGACCATTTTTTGAAAATCATTAAACATCATTAGTTATTTAGGGTTTACATAAATATTTTAAAATATCCCTTTTTCAAAATTCATCAATAAAATACATTCTAAAATTATCTAGACATTTGAAATTTCACAAACATCACTAAAGGATGAAATGTCAATTTATTCACCCGAAAGGATTACACAAGGAAGCTAGGGTCTCGTCACATAGCCCCTTATAACACCGGCATAAGACCTAAGTGTAAGGTGTGCTATGGTGAGAGAATCTGAGGGAGGCTCAGATAACATTTCCCTAGTAGTAATCTCTACTAACTTGAACTTCTCCCTTAGGCGTTTCCGTTCAAGCTTGACACGCTGGAGTTCGGCTTGGGCATGGTCCAAAGCGAAGCCCACAGATTCTACCTCCTTCCCAAGCTCTGATAAGTGGGCTTCATAAGGGTCGAGTCTACTGGATGGAGCCATCGACTCCTCTTCCTGCATTAACCATTAACATCTTATTAAATCATTAAGAGTAAGTTAATCTACTACTCAAAAAGATTGGGTCGTTACATTCTTCCCCCCTTAAGAAATTTCGTCCCCGAAATTTATACTTGAGGCCTAGTCGAAAAGGTGAGGGTACTTTTGCTTCATTGTTTCCTCCGGCTCCCAAGTCGCCTCTTCATATTTATGATTCCTCCACAACACTTTCACAAGGTGGGTAGTCTTGTTTCGTAGGACCTTGTCTCTACGGTCCAAGATCTCCACTGGCTGGTCCTCGTAAGAGAGGTCATGTTCCAGTTGTACCACCTCTGGGTTCAGTACATGCGAAGGGTCGGGTATGTACTTCCTCAAGAGAGATACATGGGAGACATCTTGAACTTGAGCTAGGTTCGGTGGAAGTGCTAGACCATAGGCCACTTCTCCTATGCGATCAAGGATTTCATAGGGACCAATGTACCTAGGGCTGAGCTTCCCTTTCTTCCCAAACCGCATGACTCTCTTCCATAGAGAAATTTGAAGGAAGACTTTGTCACCAACACCAAACTCCAAGTCCCTTCGACGATTGTCAGCATACCTCTTCTGCCGACTCTGAGCAGCCTTTATGTATTGTTGGATGGCATGAACCTATTCCGTCATCTCTTGCACGAGATCAGGCCCAAGAAGCTTCCTCTCACCAATTTCATCCCAACAAGTAGGAGTTCTACACCGCTTTCCATATAGAGCTTCATAGGGTGCCATCTGAATACTTGAATGGAAGATGTTGTTATAGGAGAACTCCACTAATGGGAGGTGTTGATCCCATCCACCTTTAAATTCCATTGAGCATAATATCAACATGTCTTCGAGTGTCTGAATAGTCCTTTCAGATTGGCCATCAGTTTGAGGATGATAGGCCGTACTAAAATTCAATTCAGTATTCAGATCATGTTGAAGACTTCTCCAGAATTTTGATGTGAATCTTGGGTCATGATCAGATACGATGGATAGTGGTACCCCATGCAGCCTTACCACTTCCTTCACGTATATCTTGGCAAGCTGATCCAGAGAGAAATCTTCCCGAATAGAGATAAAATGGGCTGCCTTGGTGAGACGGTCCACAATAACCCATATCGCATTGTTTCCTTTGGATGTTTTCGGGAGACCAGTTACAAAGTCCATAGTGATATTATCCCACTTCCATACTGGTATGGGTAGCGGTTGTAATACCCCCTTAGGAAGTTTTCCTTCTGCCTTTACTTGCTGACATATCAGACACCTTGTAGTGTAATCAGCAATCTCCCTCTTCATGTTATCCCACCAATAATGATCACGAAGGTCTCTATACATCTTAGTGCTTCCTGGATGTATAGAGAAAGTAGAGTTATGAGCTTCATCCATCAGTTCTTTCTTTATCTCCGGAATAGATGGGACACATAGTCTTGTACGAAATTTCAATACACCTTCTTGATCAATATTGAAATCAGGGAACTTCCCATCTTTTACAGCCTTCCAACTTCTCCTGCAGCAAAGGATCTTCTTTTTGAGCCTTCTTGATCTTCTCTAGTAATGAAGGTTGAGAAATCATTTGGGATAGGGTTGATGATGTCCCTTTCCTTATAATTCCCATGTCCAGTTTTACTAGATCTTTAATCAAGGGATCTCATAAGATCCTCATTGTTTCCAAAACAATAGGATCTTTCTTGCTTAATGCATCCGCGACTTTGTTTGCTCTTCCCGGGTGATAATGAATTGAACAATCATAGTCTTTAATAAGCTCCAACCATCTCCTTTGTCCCATGTTCAATTCTTTATGTGTGAAAATATACTTTAGACTTTGGTGGTCAGTGTATATATCACATTTCTCCCCATAAAGATAGTGCCTCCATATCTTTAGAGCAAAAACAACTGCCGCCAGCTCTAGATCATGCGTAGGATAATTCTGCTCATGAATCTTCAACTGTCGAGATGCATAAGCAATTACCTTGTCATTTTGCATGAGGACACACCCAAGCCCTTTCAGAGATGCATCGCTAAAAATAACGAATCCTTCTCCGATAGAGGGTAGTGTTAACACAGGTGCAGTAACCAATCTCTTCTTCAGCTCTTGGAAACTTTCCTCGCATTCCTTTTTCCAGATGAACTTAACCCCTTTTCGAGTCAACTTGGTTAGTGGATTAGAAAGCCGTGAAAAGTTTTTCACAAACCTCCTATAATATCCTGCTAAACCAAGGAAACTACGAATCTAAGTTACTGTTGTGGGTTGAGGCCACTCCTCCACAACCATTGTCTTTGCAGGGTCAACCGAGATTCCTTCATTGGTTACGATGTGCCCCAAGAAAGCCACCTGTTGTAACCAAAACTCACACTTGCTGAACTTCCCAAAGAGCCTCTCCTTCCGCAGAGTTTTCAATATAACCCTTAGATGATCTTCATGCTCCTCACGACTTTTTGAATATATCAAAATATCATCAATAAAAACTACCACAAAGTTATCAAGGTAGTCCTTAAAGACTCTATTCATCAAATCCATGAAAATAGCAGGAGAATTAGTCAAGCCGAAGGGCATAACAGTAAACTCATAATGCCCATATCTTGATCGGAAGGCAGTCTTTGGAATATCCTCCTTCTTCACCCTCAGTTGATGATAACCAGATCGAAGGTCAATCTTAGAGAAGAATTGAGCCCCGCGAAGTTGGTCAAATAAATCATCAATTCTTGGAAGAGGATATCTGTTCTTCACTATGATCCCGTTCAGTTCTCTATAATCGATGCATAGCCGCATTGATCCATCCTTCTTCTTCACAAAGAGAACTGGTGCTCCCCAAGGAGACACACTCGGTCGGATAAACCCCTTCTCCAACAAGTCTTGGAGTTGTTTCTTTAACTCTTGTAGCTCCATATTTGCCATTCTATATGGATTCTTTGATATCGGTTGAGACCCAGGTACGATTTCAATGGAGAACTCTACCTCTCTTTCTGGGGGAGGTCCAGGTAACTCCTCAGGAAATACATCCATGTATTCCTGAACAATCGGAACATCTTCTAATTGTATGCTCCCTTTTCCTTCTTCATCATCACCGATTAACTCCACAAAGAAAGCTATAGGAGGTGCTTCTAGATAGGGATCAATTCGGGATATATCTCCTTGGAAGATAACTGTAGGTCGTTCATTCAAGACTACTGAGATTTCCTTACTTCTGCATTTGATCTTAGCATTATACTTTGAGAGCCAGTCCATCCCTAGTATAATGTCGAATTCCATCATGGGAATGACTAACAGATTTGCGATAATATTGTGCTCACCAAAGTAAACACTAGAGTCTCTAAATACTCTTGATGCAAGGATAATCCCACTTAGAGTCTTGACAGACAACTCTACCTCTAGCAGTTCGGGGATTGATTCTATATTCCTTGCAAACTTGGAGGAAATAAAGAAATGCGTAGAACCAGAATCAAATAAAGTACTTTCTAGTTTTGAGAGGATGACAAGAGTACCTGCTACCACATCGTTCGGGACTTCAACTTCAGCTGTTGTGATAGCGAAAGCACGACCTTTCTCTCTTGGCCTCTGCTGAGGTTGATGGTGATTCCCCTCCACCGCCCTCAGATTTGGACATTGGTTAGCAAAGTGCCCAAGCTGTCCACACTTGAAGCATGTGACTTTAGGTAGGGCCAGAACCATCTTTCCTCTGTCGTTAGTGTTGGGAAGCTGAGGCTTCACCTTACTATGACAATTCCGAGCAATATGGCCTCCTCTTCCACACTTGTAGCACTCTCCACTTCCGTTCAAGCAGTTCCCCAGATGATTCTTCCCACATTTATTGCATGTGGTAAGTTTCATTTTCTTTCAACCTCTTCCCTGATCAAAAGACTTCCCTAAACTGGACTCCAACGATCTCTTCTTTTCATTTGGTTTATGAGACCACTGTGTCTCACCAAACTCCAGCTCGACTTTCATAGCACTTCGAACTATTTCTTCATAGCTATCATTGTCCCTGTTGGCTAGATTCTTCCACAGATGAGGTCGTAGTCCGCCAAAGAATCTATCAACCTTCCCAATAGGGTCCATGACAAAGCTTGAGGTATAACGGGAAAGCCTTGTGAAGTTCATCTCGTAGCTTCTGACAGATTCGTTCTCCTTCTGCTTCAGCTCGAGAAACTCTTTCTCCATTCTCGTTCTCATGGAACAAGGGAAATACTTGTTAAGGAAAATTCCCCGAAATTCTTCCCACTCAAAAGCTTCTATCTCTCCTCGTGTCTTCGTGTTTTTTATCAGTGACCACCACTGATCAGCTTCTCCCTCTAGGCGGTAAACAGCAAGGGTGACTTTTTCTTGTTCCGAACAATGAAGTACAGAAAAGATCTTTTCAATGGAGCTTATCCATTGTTCCGCAACCAATGGGTCAGTAGATCCACTGAATGTTGGCGGTCGTTGACGCATGAAGGACTCAACAGAGTGTTGTTCCCTTTGTGGTGAGGTCTTCCTCCCAGCTTGATTCAAGTTATTACTCATAACTTGAGTCAGTTGGTTCATCATTCGCATGAATATTTCCATTCCAGCTTCCATCGGAGGGTCGTCAGCACATGGTGCATTGCGGTCACCATCGGCACGGTTCCTCCTATTGCCCGCCATTTTCTAAAAGAATAAAACCTTAGTAAGAAACTTATTTCATTTATGAATCTTTTAACTAAGACTTCATGTTTAGACAATTACAGTTTTCTACAATTCCTTCATAATGATTCATAAAAATCTTGTGATTAACCAAACATATCCCCCGGGAGTGTCATAACCAAGAGTGCAGCAAGTCCCGTTATCGTGCACTAGTTCCCGTTCGATTCTAGCTCAAAGCGGTGTTTTCGGGTTTTACCCCTATGTACATCTATGTCAGAGCCGCCTCTACCTGCTCGTATCCAGACAGGGATGTATTTGTTTGATAAACCACCTACTCAATACTTACCAAAATACCAGGAAGTTTTCCTATATTTAAACTTTTCTATAGGGTTCTTCCTAAAGTTTTTATATCCTAATTTCCACAAATAACTAAACCATCCTTTGATACCAACTATAGCATCCCGTCTTTTTATAACATAAACTTTCATTACATTACACAAAACTGAGGATCGTTAAGGTTTAGTGTCTTGGAAACAAGGATCAAAATACATAAAAAAACATAAAACATTCTTCTTAAACACTTGAAAGGATTCTACTTTAGTTCATCCTATGTTCATTATGCATCTCATAACCTGGAGACATACATCAAAAGAAAGGGTGAGCAGAAGGCCTAGTAAGGGAAACAAGAGAAACATTTTACATGTGAACTTGAGATACTTCACCAAGGACATGAAAAGAACTTTAAGGCATGAGAAAGGAATCATGAGATACATCATAATAAAAATAACATTTTTCATAACTTGAAGATGTGGCTGCAACATTTAATATTGACAATCGTTTCATTTCACCAAGGTCCATTCCCAAGGTGTCGTTAAAAATTACCAAGGTTATTCACCAAGGCGTCGTTAAAATGGTCATCTCTAGAGATTAAGTCTTTACCTAATGCATTGGAGCGATATCAGGGCGCAACCGTAAATTTGCCTTTATTATCATGTGATCCACATATATCATCATCAAAAATTTCATAAATAACCCATATAGCATAAAATAAATGGGTTTCATTTCATAATCATAACGTTTTAAAAACTGCTTTAAAGACATGATCTTTACGTTACTTTAAACCCACGGAAAGGGAAAGCGGGTATCATGTATGTAAATCCCAGAATTTAAAATAGAACATTTTTATATATATGTGAATACCCCTGTAGAAATAGGATTTTTGAGTATTCACTCTATAACATAAAATAATTTTTAGAAAAGAGAGGCATTTTGAGACAAAAATTCTGCAGCATAACGACTATGTTACAAGGTTTTAGAAAACTTTGAAAAGTGAGGGAACATGGGTCGAAAAATCATAATTGACCCATAAAACAGTAGTGGGACAGAATAAGAAGTATATATGGACATGGTGATGCAATTTCAAGGACATACCATTTGAAATGAAAAACATGGAAGGAAGACAAAAATTTGATTTCCCTTATGAAAATTCGGCAGCCTAAAGGCATCACTTAAACTTCAAAAAAAATGAATTGAACAGATCAAATAGGGTCTCTCATCATATGATCATAAGAGATCAGCATGATAGATATAGAGATCATACCCCAACATAATAAAAGAAACTTGAGAGATTTGACATGAAAATCAAACTTGAAAAATGAGAAGGGTGAAAGAATCACTTAAAAATTCGGCAGCCTAACGGCGTCACTTAAACTTTCATAAAACGAAATGATGAGAGTAAGAGGGGATCTCTCATCATATAAACATGAAAGGGGCAGTAAGAGGAATATAAAATAACATCTTTTCACATAAGAACATGGAGCATAAAAGGAATGACATAAAAGAGATTACATTAAAAGAAAGAGAGGGGTCGGATCCCTTACCTTAAAACGTGACTCTTGAAACTCAACGTTTTGGACCTTGAGGGCTTGGGGGCACCTTGGGAGGACTCCTTGGGAGGTAAGGAGACCAGAACTTCGTTGGGGGAGAGTTGGGAGTGGAAACTAAAGGAAGAAAGGGTGGGTATTTATAGGGAAAGTGAGGGGACAAGGCATTAATGGCCAAGGGACACCTCACTAGTGGTTTTGGCAAAACCATGGGCTTTCCCATGGTATTTGCCCATGGTATTGGCCACTTGGGACACCTCACACCCTATCTTACTATTCATAATTCGACCATATTGAATATATACTTAATACATCATTTAATGATGTCATTAAACACCCGTAACTTAAAAACTATATTTTCACTATTCATCAAAAATTCAACTTTCTCAGAATAATCCCAAAATTTCACCTTAACCAAATATCGATGCTCTAAATACATTTATGAACTCTATTTTATAAAAATAATTTTCTAAATAATTTTAATTTAATTTTTAAATAAAAACACTATTCATCGAAAATTCATTTTTTTCAGAAAAATCCCCAAAAATTACCATAACATAATATCGATGCTCTGAGTTCAAAAATAAAGTCATTTTTATAAAGATAATTTTCTAATTATTATTAATTAAATTTTTAATTAAAAAACACTATTCATCTGAAAAAACTAATACTTGACTAATAATTTATGAAACCTTTATTTACCCATTTTATTGAATCACATTACTTAATCTAGGTGTCTGAATTATATTAAAAATTTGTTTGAGTGAAATTACTAATCCATTTGGTCACATTACTAATCCTAAGCATAAAATCACTATTCATAATTTACTATTCATCAAAAATTAAGTTGATCTTATTAGACTCCAAATTCCATACTGAACACTTTTGTAGAAGACCATTTTTTGAAAATCATTACACATCATTAGTTATTTAGGGTTTACGTAAATATTTTAAAATATCCCTTTTTCAAAATTCATCAATAAAATACATTCTAAAATTATCTAGACATTTGAAATTTCACAAACATCACTAAAGGAAGAAATGTCAATTTATTCACCCGAAAGGATTACACAAGGAAGCTAGGGTCTCGTCACATAGCCCCTTATAACACCGGCATAAGACCTAAGTGTAAGGTGTGCTATGGTGAGAGAATCTGAGGGAGGCTCAGATAACATTGCCTTAGTAGTAATATCTACTAACATGAACTTCTCCCGTATGCGTTTCCGTTCAAGCTTGACACGCTGGAGTTCGGCTTGGGCTTGGTCCAAAGCGAAGCCCACAGATGCTACCTCCTTCCCAAGCTCTGATAAGTGGGATTCATAAGGGTCAAGTCTACTGGATGAAGCCATCGACTCCTCTTCCTGCATTAACCATTAACATCTTATTAAATCATTAAGAGTAAGTTAATCTACTACTCAAAAAGATTGGGTCGTTACAGTTCATATGAGCAAGGATGTAGTTCTATAGGGGAGTAAAATATGAGTTTCCCTTGCAGGATTTTTCATTAATTACCAATAAAGGGTTTTTAAGATCAATTTTTAAAAAACCATTTTTATGATGTTCCATAGAATAACATATTTTATCCTTATAAAAGAGAAAAAAAATTATTTTAAAACATGAAATAAAATCCCATGGTTTATAAAAAACACAATGAGATTATTTTTCTGATAACTGCTGGTACATAATAATAGTTTAATATAATAACTAATCTAATAGGAGAATTCATATGATAATATCTCACTACTAAGTATTATAGTCTCACACCATCTATGTCTGATAGATCCACCTAAAACTTTTCAATATTCTAGAATCTACTTGGTTCCTATATATGAATAATTTTTTTGATCCACACACTCTATCTAATACCCTAATTGTAGATAAATCAAAATATATTTCAATAAAAAATATACCAGAGATAGGATAATTGTCCTAATTCTTCTTATAATGTATCTTATCACCCTAAAAAAAATAAAAAAACCACTTTCACATTTCCCTCCCACAATATCCTTGGCTTCTTGGAAGGGTAATGCACTTCTGTCATTGGCTTAGACTTATCCTTTGATGCCTTAGCCTTTCCCTTGATCTATTTTTCACAAGAAGTAATGAAGTTTGAATATTAATTATATCTATATAATCTTATTAAACTAAGGAAAAAATAATTAGGATTTATGTTTTCATGTTATAATTAACAGTAAAAGATGAGAATCGTGGTGGTGAAGAGGAATGAATGAGATTAGTTTCTTTTTCTCAGTTAATCTTGAACCTAAATATTTACAGTCTATCAATATACCCAAGCATTTCGAGTACATGAGGGGCTTTGTGATTCCCTTTTTCAAGCCTACACCTATATATTTAACTGGATATTGTATATCTTTTTTTATCATAATCTCTCCTAATAAATCTCATAGATATGAGAAAACATTTTATAGGAAACTTCTTCCTCATGCTTTCTTTTTCACTACACTAGACATAGATAACAACATGATGCACTGAACATCTAGTGCATCAACTAAATACTTCTTATACATTTCTTTATCTACCTTGATTTCTCCCATGGGGGTATCAATAGGAAGTTCATATTCAAACACATATAACATCCTCTCTTGGAATAATATACTACGTAAGCACCTATACCAATATTTGAAATTATTACAGGTTATGATATTACCTTTATCAATTATTAATAACATTAATATTTAACTACTTGTTTTTTATTCCATTTTGTATAAAATAATTAAAAATTATCATATTTTTACTTTATATTGATTACCAATAGACATTACCGAGTAATTAATCATTAAATCTCTCTAGAAATTTTATTGAATCATGTATCCCTCACAAGTAGATTTAGATGACAGAGTCACTTGATTATTCTTATAGAAATTATCATTAATTCCCCTCCTTATAGTTAAAGTTACGGATACACCACTACTCAGACAGTTTCATGGTAGGATTTTTCTAGACAGCTGCTTTGACTCATGGATTCTTGAACTGTTGAGTGAAGTTCAAGAATCTGGAAATAGAAACCTTGATTTATTAAATGATTTACAAATAAAGATATAATAGGCTAGCTATGAATATTTCCTTGATGCCAACATTAGTTAATTCAACCCACTACTTTCATAAGAACACCCCAATTGGAAGAGGAAACATCAACAAGGGTCTATGAGTACACATACAAATGATGTTATCCAAATTTTAGAGTTAGAAGGTGTTAAAAACATAATATATCATTGAGTGATTTCAATTATACGTTTTGAATGTATTCATTTTATGTATAACATGATTTTTTTATATGATTACACTCACATATTAACAATTTATAATATAAAATCATTCAACATGAATTAGTTATTTTATCTATGAATTTTTATTCATTATTATATGTTTTCACAAAAAATAAAAATGAAAAAAATAATAAAAAACCACTAATAAATAAATTTATGAAATAAATGATCATGAGAGATAATTATATTTTGATACATTGATCATAGAATGGATCAACCAATACCTTAAGGGTAACAACTTGAGAACAGATAGACTCAATTTTCAACACCCACCACTGTCAAATGTATTGATGTCTCCTTTGGTACTCCACCAAGTCTTAACTTGGTCATCGTCTTGTTTCATCCTTGAAAATATACCTATATAATCATGAATGATAAATATACATGAAAAATTAAAATTATGGGCATGAAATCCCTAATATATATATTGTGGGTGATAGTCAATGCACAAACCATTATTTACTAATTATTTATTACAAATATTTCCTGTATTTTAATAATTAAATAATTAAATAAAATCATGACAAACACTGTCTAGTCACCACTCATGATCAGTCGACATTAAATATTAATTTGTAAAAAAGTTAAAGTTTTAATAAACTATAATCAATGGAATTTAATATAAATATAAATAACTAAATTACATTTTTATCCATGAACAATGAGTTTCATAGTCCCATAAAAAATTTTTATCCATTCCAAAAAAAATATTTAATTTTTGTTTTTTAAAAAAATTTTGAACCCGTGAGATGCTATAACCCCCCTTCCCTCGACCTCGTAGATCAGTTTCATACCAATTTTGAGATATGATGGGTTTGGGAGGGTTGAATAAGGTTGAATCAGTTAGATTTTTATGTTGACCAGCCAACGGTGCCCTACAAAACTATGTGTGGGGATTAATATGGGGAGGGTGGTCATGCCTGTTGTCATTGCTTATAATAAAAAAAATTGTATAGTTTTCCCTCCATAGTGAGGAGTGCGATTTTGGAAACCCATCCTCCAAAAGTGGGGCCAAAATTTTAGAAAACTGTGGGCAATCGTGCATGGTTAAAACCCCCATTTTTTATTTTCTAATGGCTATGATTTTTCCCTTATACAAATTTTTAAAATTTTATTCCACAAATCATGTTGAATGATTAAAACTATTTAGTCACTATCCCAACAACGAGGTACCAACCGAAACATTGAAAACCCCCCACTATAGTCAAGAAATTATAACACACACATATAAAAATATATGATATATATATATATATATTTCAATTTATATTTTGACCCAAAAATATATATTTTGATTTGATTATAATTTTCTAATGGCCATAACGTGGCCATCCGACCTCCAATTGTAGCACAATTGACATTGATGAGGATATTAAAAAACCATCTACATGAATTTCATGAAATTTTAATTTAAATCTTGATTAAACTATCATTTTATCACTATGTTACCACATTATGGAAACAATACCACAAGGAGACTAGAAAGGCCAATGATTTTAAATATTTTAATCAGCAGTTTGTGGTTTTAACATTATAACTAATGATGTGCTCCCTAGTAAACAACATGAGGATCCTATATGGAATTTTTTAAGTAGAAAAAATAAATCAAATCATTACCTCATTATATTAAATTATACTTGAAAATTCCACTTTTCACTGATGATAACTTCTAGATGGAACAACTATCAAATCCCTATAGAGAATCCACACACAGTTCAAGAGTCTTTTGAAGTGCCAAATTTCAGATTCCAGGTTCTAAAATTAGTTATTGATACACCTTTCGACATGATTAAATCCACTATTACAAAGTTTGTTTGATCCGAAAAAAATAACTATGATCAATTTTTCATATCTCTCCTTACTAATCAAGAGGAATGAGGGTGGATCACTCAAATTAAAATGATTAATAGTCATTCAAATTTGAGCTTTCTCTAACTTAATTAGGTGGGTTTGGTATTCCTAAAAATTTCACTATGGAACCAAAATATATATTATCTTCTAAATAAGACATAGTTGACATATTATAGACTTATAACATCATCATAAATTTCATTTATATTTTTTATAACATACTCATAACTTAATAAATATATTACATGATAAAATATATTTATTTTACTTAAACTTTCCTCCCATAAGTTTAAAACGAAACCAGAATATAATAATATTCATTTATAAAATATTTTTCTTCTTATTCACAAAATAATAGGTGAAACCTATTAATAAATAAATTTCATACCAATTTTTCTAAACAAAAATAATATGAATATATTTATTTCCTAACGATCGTTGAATATCAGACATCACCTGAACCCTGAGGTTAGGGCCTCCATGAATTAAAATTATATTTAAAAAAATAGTTTAGAATTTTGAATACAATTATAATGTGATCTCTAGGACCTTATATTAATAGCATTTAACACCATCCAAAGACATGTAATAGATTCTATAAACCTATCAATCCCACTAAAGAGATATGGTATTGTCATAGGAATAACAACCTCTCATACTAACATACACCAGGTAACTTTTCCTGTTTTTCTTATGACATATCACAACGAAAGGTGAAAAATTCAGTTCATCATAATTTATTAAATTCATTATAATTGACCACACTAGATAGATATAAAATATTTTTCTATGGGTATGAATTTATTGAAGTTACTACCATCGTGGCTAACAGGCCTGAGATATATCTTCCTTTAGGAAGTGAAAAATCATGTCTTGATCATTCGATTAATTCCATACCACTAATGATGAACCGAATGAAATAAACCATGCCAAGATATAAATATAATGGTATTCTTGTATAATTAGAGTACATAATCTAATGGAAGAAAATAATAATGATCTCAATTCCAGATACTAATACACTTACTCACAGATCAAAACAAAAAATGACACATGTAACATGTGGTTTTCCAATTGTTAGGTCAGCCCCCATGATTTTATATAATCGAGATCACGAAATATGAACTTCATTAGAATAAATTTTAATTCTTATGATTCCACAACACCTTATAGTCAAACATAATCTATTTCTTGTTAACATGATGTGTCGAGACCATAAGACATGTATAATACTACTGTCATAATATCTTTTGGTTCTCATTATAGATGGTAATTTCTATAAACTTTTAATAAAACATGTAATATAAAGAAATTACCAATTATATAGAACATAAAATATATACCAAACTGTATACAGGTTATGGTAATAAAAGTACATACATAAGTTGGGTCTATAGGTGAGGTGAACAAAACCTTACTAATATAAACATTAAATCATTTTTGAGGAATATTAAACACTTATAAAAACAACTCAAGATTCTCATACATAGATAGTACATATTATTAGATGAATCTTCATTACTTTACAAAAAAAATCCTGAGGACCATAATATTTTAGTACCTTTAGAAACATAGGACACAATCTAATTAATTTATGGAGGATGTTAAATATCTCACATAAAGATATTCCCCTTTAATACTACTACATGAATGCCTTTCATCCGAAAGTGTAAAAAGGAAAAAATGAGAAAGGGTGAGATCAGATTCTCTGTATGGGTAATTATGGGAGATATACAAGAACACCATGAGAATAAGGGCATGAGAACATGACCATAACATTTGAAAACCATATGATGCATAATAAAGATCATAATCCTGAGTTAGGGAATAAAAATCGAAAATTAAAAAGACAATAAACCTAATAGAATCAAAGAAAATGATCCATAATAGAATAACATTGGCATAATATATAGTATTATGGGATACACTTAATCATATAAAATCATTTCCAATGTAGTTATGGTTCATTTACAAGGCTATCGTAGTGGAATGGGTTCACTCCCTAAACCATAATTGTAGTCATGGCTCACTACCAAGACCATCATATTGAAAAAATTACATTACTGAACTAGGTTCACTCAACATTCCAGTCCAATCTGTCTCTTGAGATATAAATCTTCACCCAATGCATTGGAGGGAGATATAAGTCTCCCCTATCACATAATTAAAATCATACATATGTGTGCTTCAAGATCATAAATCATTCATATTATCATAACCTATGAAATGAAATGTGTTTCAGAAAAATTTCATCATATCATGATATATAGAAATTAGATAGGTTTCATAATCATTTAATTATTTAATAATAGGATGACCGGTGAGAAAAGAAGTGGTTTTCATAATAATTTTATAATGGTAGAACCTGTGGAATTGAAATGGGTTTCATAAACATATTTTCAAAAAAATCCATTTAATTTAATTATAAGAATTTTGTCTGTTTTTAATATCTCAAAAAATCATAAGTTATATAAAAGGATGTTATCTTTGATGGAGAATGATTTTGAAAGATAAATCACCTAAAACATTTCCTATGGAAGACAAATTGTCATTTAAAATAAATTTTAAACAATAAATTAATATAATATTTCTGAAATCATGTTCATTGAAAATAAAATTAAAAATTTATAAATCAATCTTTTAAAACCATTTAAAACTTTTCTTGAGGAAAATATCCTTTCATATTTGAAAAAACACTTTTGAAGACATAAGAAAGTTTGAGAATCAATTTAATTTTAAAATCAATTATTTAAAATCTAAAAATTTCCCAAATATTTAGGAAAAAAATTTCTCTGAAAATAGCTTTGAAAATTTGTAATGTAATCTTGAAATTATTTATTGGTCTGGAAAATAGAAAATTATTTTCACGCCAAGGATGTTAAAAAACAATATTTCTTTTCACATTTTTAGTATCCCCCAAATAAGCATTATTTAGAAAATGAAACGAACATTCATTTTAAGATATTTTGTAATAAAATTAAAACATGGATAAAAATTTATTAAATAATTTTTTGTAATAATTTTTAAAACATTTTTGAAAACATTTTTAGAAAACTTGTTTTTGGAAGCAGACAAATTTCTGACCAAAGAGAGAAATAAATTTGGATTTTTGTAGAAACATTTTATCAATTATTTTATGAACCAAAGAGTTGAAAATTGGTACCATTACCTAAAAATATCATAAATATATAGAGGAAAATGAAATTAATTCATTTATTGAGATATTTATTATAATATTTTATCATCAGAAACTTAATCATAAACAAATTTGGTAAACTGTGAGATTGTAACTGAAAATCTTCACCACTTTGGTAACCTTGAATAGTAAGACCCATGAAGAAATAAAATAAAATGAAACTTAAAATATCATGAGGATATATAAATTCATTATATTACATTTCAAATGGTATATAACTTTACCTATTAATAGTATACATGTTCAAAACATTACAAATGTCTCATAGATGGAAAGTTGAGACAAAATTCCCCAACCGCTATAGTATCTTTTGGACTGTAAACCCCATGAAAGAGAGATCCAAAAAAGGATATGTAAATCCTTGTAATATTAAGTATGATAATCAAAAAATAAATTCATGGGTCCTATATACACCACATAAAATAAATTGGTGTTGAATATGGAATGTGTCTTATAGAAGAAAAAAGTGAGATTTATATCTCGTACCACTTTATTAATTGTTTGAATAATAAGTATCAATAATTAAAAACTTCAAATAAAACATTTAATATCATTAAAATTATTATACTAATTATATAAAATGTTAAAAGGGACTTTATATTTTCCAAAAATAATAAATGAGTGGTGAATTTGCCTATTCCTCCTAGAAATAAAACAGATAATAAAAATCCCTTATCTTTTGTCACAGCTTCCTTCGTACACATTCAAACCTACTGAATAATAAATATAATTGTATTATAAATATATTGAATAAATATTTATATATATAATATTCTATATGATTTACTTATGGACTTTTTCCTTTAATTAACAATTATTAATTAAAATCATGTTTCAAATAATAATCGCTTTGTTTTTCGAATATGTTTTGATTTGTTATTTTTGGTCCTCTGAATTTGATCATGGTAACATCATATAAATAATAATTATTATTATATAATTATATTATTTATATATAAATTATACTTTTATGACCAATAATAGAATATGGTTGGGAGAAATAAAGTATGTTATGATCATGGAGATGGTAGACCGTACGTACGCATGAGTAGCATTTCAATTTTTCAATGATAAAATTATAAATGAGGTATGTAATATATTATCTTCCCATAATGATCATAATATCATAAATTTAATATTATTTATTTATATATACTTACAAATATCAACAATGTGATGTGGTGACGACAATAGAGTCACATCGCTTCGTGAAGGTGGTAGTCCACACATACATGAACAACGTTATCATATTTTAGTGATTGAAATGGTAAGAAAAAATGATACCTTATGTTTTTATAATGATTAATATTTCATTAAAATAATAATAATAATTTTTTATAAACTATATAATTTTATCTTTATTATCTTCCACATAAATTATTAGTGCAAAACGAATTACATCGCTTCACGATGTAGTAATCTGTTGTTCACACAAACGATATAATCGTATCCACCATGGAATGGAAAGTAGAAAAGGTATATTTGATATAATTAATAAATAGGTATATTTATTTTATAAATTTCATATATATAATTTATATCCATCATCATACCCAACAGTGAGAGGTGGTAATGGAAAAATGAATGATATCGGTTCGTTAGGCGGTAGTCCGCTATACACACAAACAATGATTTTGTAACCAATTTGATGGAAGTGGAGATGGTAATAGGTCATGAATTTAACATAAAAAATCTTATTATATTGGATATTATTACTTTATTATACCATAATATTTTAATAATTATTTAAATAGGGTATGGAAGAAATAATATAAAAACGCTCATTGAATAATGTTACCACTTCTTCGAGTAACCTTCTTAGGCTTGCTCCAAAATCCTTACTAGGCTGGATTTACTACCAAAATAAGGATTCAAGGATAATAGGAGAGAATTTTAGAAGTTATATGGGTAGGTATTGGCATATTCAAAAGAGTTTTCTAGTGTGAGAATTAGAGAAGATGGATGACATTTTATATGTGAGGTGAGTGACATATTTGTAATTTTTGAAAAGAAAAAAGTGTAACCACGTTTATTACATGGAAACAGGGTTAAAATAGATTATTATAGAGAAATAAAAATTATATATTCAAAATATGGACATAAAATAGTTCTTATACAAGTTTTTATTTCATTTTAACCCTTATCTTCTTAGTTTAACTCTCGATAAACCCAATTTTAGTATAACCATGGTAAATAATTTTTACTTTTTTATTAATCATTTTTGGTAAAAAAATTATATTTACTATATTTTATAATATTAATTATAATTATTACAAATTTTGAATCATTTTTTCCAAATTAAATTCACATTATTGTAAATTTTTAATTTAAAATTAATCCCGCAGACACAATGAAAAAGCGGGGTTTCAAAGAGAAAACGTTCAAAATTTTATAAATTTTTTTATCCAACTTAAATATAGAATTTATTAAAATTAAATAAATTAAAATAATATATATATATATATATAATTTTACTAATTTTACTTTAAAAATATTTTAAAATACAATTTAACATTATAAATAATTTAAATTACAAGATTGTTTTCAATTAGAATTCAGTATTTTTCAATATAAATAAAAATGTTAATCTTTTCAGAAAATTATAAAAAATTCACTCTAAAAAAATTTATATTATGATTTAAGAAATGATGTTTATTTTTTGAAAAAAAATTCTAAACTTTAAACCAATTGTTTTTATTAATAAGTGTGAAAAAATGAGACGAAAATATTTTTTAGAAAAATATAGTTTTGAGCATAAAATTAGATTTATTCTTATCTCTAGTATAAATAAACATAAGATGAATTTTAAATAGTGGATTGAATATATATAATATATAAATTTCATTAAAATAATTTACCAATTTTTTTTATATTTATTGATTTAAAATGTGTTTTATTTCATAAAAATAGTTTTTATGTAAAAGATTTCCTTTATTTTAAGATATTTTCTATTTTAATTTTTAATTAATTGGTCACCAAAGAATTCATTTTATATACATGTTTAGACACTATATATTCATAATTTATTTAATCATATTCATACCATCCATTCCAATTGAAAGGTGATAATTATCATATTAAATAATAATATTATAAGAATATGTCACATTTTTTAAACCTCAATATTCCATGTAATTTAATCTATAATCAGTGTAAAATTTAATAAAAGAAAAAATAAGTGTTATATGTAATGAAATATAAACTTGATATTTCATGTAATGAGAAATATAGAATAGATTAAATTTATTTGAAAAAAATTCATGAAATCTCAGGGTGTTGCACATATCATAACAACACACACCCTATAACCATAAAAGTTTAATGACATTGATGAATATATATATAATCATTAGATTTCATGAAATATAATCAATATATCCCACAAAGTTTAGCACACATAGTACACTTCTTTTTTATACCGAACGTAAAACCTTTATTGACATCCTATGGAAAGGAAACATTAGAAAGGGTTATATTAGATGCTCAATAAGGGTAAACCCGAGAGATATTAGTAAATGGTCATATGCATTCCAAACATGATCTAATAGAATGAGAATATGAGATTAATATTTAGAAATCATACTCATAAATTCATAGATAAAAATATTGGAATAAAGATTTAGAAGTTTACAAGACATGAGTAATATAAAAATCAAATATCACAATCCATTAGATCATATCATAAGAATAAGAACATGCCTTAGAGATCAATATAAAAAATTCATAATAATAAAAATCATAGAAGTCAAATGTTACGGTTACAAACCAAGATATTCAACACATGTTAGTCTTGGGAAAACCACTCGTACACCTACTTCGGGATGGGGCTAACCACCGGCGTGCCTTCTTTTGGGATTGGGATAACTATCCATGTACCCTTTAATCACATAAAACATTAATAATTATCCAATTAATTGGTGGTATATAACATTCCCACCCATTACATAATTTTAATTAATTCAAATGTATTCCACAAGATCTAGAAAATATTTTTCATTTCAATATATCTAAACATGTGGAAAAAAATAGTCTTCCACTACTAAATATTATACCTTTCCCAACAGTTTAAAACTTTTGGGATAGAGCCTGAAACCGTTGGGATACTGTATCACATCGGTTTTTGGAACCGTTTCCAAGCTAGGAGTTGAAATATCCATATACCAAAGGTTTCTAAGAAACCCTTGGTACATGGTTGTCTGAAGTTACACTATTCCAACGGTTTCTATGAAACCATTAGGATATAGTTATACCAATGGTTCAAGAACTGTGGGTATACATACTGCCTAGAGAACTTTTTGATTCTAAGAAACTGTTTAAATATATGTATACCAACGGTTCAAGAACCGTTGGAATACATACTTCCTAACGAAACTGCTCTATTCCAAAAATTTTAATAAAACCGTTGGGGGTATATCTCTCCCCAACTATATACCAATGGTTCTGAGAACTGTTGGTATATCCTCTTTCCCCAAAAAAATAGTAGATAGAAGAGAGAAACTGCCAGCCAGAACCTGTTAAAAACATACACATCCACTGCTACAGCCCCCACTCAATGACAACATCCCCCACACTCCATTGCCCCACTACCCCACTCCCTGTAAAAACTTACACATCCAATACAACACTCCCCAATCCACTGCTGGAACCCCCACTCCACTACATCATCCCCCACTACCCCTCTACTGCATTTCCCCACATCCCACTCTCCTGCAGCATCCCCCACTCCACTACAGCATCCCCCACTCCACTGCAGCATCCCCACTGCCCCACTGCACTACCCCACTCCCCACATCCCCCACTCCACTGCAACATCCCCACTGCCCCACTACACTACCCCACTGCCCCACTCCCCACTCCCCACTCTACTATAGCATCCCGACTGCCCCACTCCCCACTCCACTACCCCAATCCCCTGCAGCATCCCCCACTCCACTGAAACATCTCTACTTATCTACAGCATCCACCACCCCATTTTAGCATCCCCAACTCCCCACTTCACTACATCATCCCACCACTACAATGAATCTTCCATCCCACTAATCCAATATAGTATCCCACCCATAATAAAAAACTCACAATAATGCAACATTCCACATACAACACTCCACACCATCCCATAATGTTATAGGATTTGTAATTATGGTTTAATTATTGAATTTTTTCTTTGAAGATCGGGGATGACCCCCCCCCCCCACACATTCGTTCCTCTCCCCTAGAGATTTAGGTCCCTCTAGTCAGTGGCCTCTTTTCCTATAACCCCCTATAGTGTGTTATAATATGTATAAAATTCTCAAGAATACTCAGATATCCTTCTATCTCATGCCTCACAAGTGTAATATCCTCATATGGGAGTTTCCCAGTCACTCTTGCATGCATGTGTGTGTACCAGGTCCACCCAAATGTATGATGTTCTTGGACTGTCTCCATAATATTTGTCTAGTGTGTCAAATGGGGCACAATTTTAAACATAGGTTCTCTCAACTCCTACGACATTCTCTTCCCCTCAGCATAATGGAGTGTGTTTGATATCTCAATCCAAACACACTCAAGAGATATGTTCATGTTCGATGAAAGGGGATAAGATGCTTAGGTTCAAAGTTTGGCAACAACAAGATCATTGATCCCAATTAGTACACTAGAGGCTTGGGTTCTTGGGTAAAAATAGATTTTATCACTACTGAAATAATGAATAGTAAGGCTTCCATAGTTTCTATTCTCAATCCAAATCAATTCTCTTCCAAAATTAGTGATTATGTTCGTATAATAATAATGTGTGCATCCATTCATGCCAACCCTCAAAACCTATTTATATGGGTACATAAGAGAATCCATGTGGTATGGGCTAGTATCCATTGATCTAGGGGAATTCATGTGGATTGTTGTAGGAAAATTTAATATCTATTCATATCCGAATAAAAATAAAGGGACAGGAGTATTCCTTCAAAAATCCAGTATTGAATTTGTCAAGCTCATGCCTACCAATGGGCTTATAGATATGGGGTACATCGGGGATCAGTTCACATGGTGAAATAACATGAGAGGGGGTATTCGAACTTGGAATTTTCTTGATCAATGACTTTTGAATGTCTTGAAACCTCTATATATCATAATGCATACATAACACACCTGGTACAAAGCATATCTGATCATTCACCACTTATGGATTCCTTGTCCTCCAGGCAGGATAGGGCCAAGTGCTTTAACTTCTCTAATATGTGGACCAGAACTCCATGATATCTTTAGGTCGTGAGTGAATCATGGGATTGGGATTCACAATAGGCATGTAAACCCCCCCCCCCCTTCATCGGAGATGAATGTTTATTCAATATGGATATCAACCGACTGAAATACGATCTCAAAGACTACTGCAATGACACATTGTTCGATGGACTCACTAGCAATAAGGACATCCTAGAGGACATGATTCTTAGGCAAGAATGACTAGTGTGTGAACAATTGAGAATAGAAGTGGCTCTGAGAAGGTTATCAGAATATAGAATACCTTCATTCATGAATCAGTGAGAAACGACACATCATAATACTTAACATATTATTGGAGGGAGACACCTATACTGATGATAGGGGTGTGGTTGGTGGCATGGTTGAGTCTTACTTCATGGAACTTCTTACAAGAGATAATCCCCATATTACTAAAGGATACCTGGGAGGCCATACAGTGATTTTGGACGTGGTACCATGTAGGATCGAAATAGTGATGTAGATGCTCAATATACAAGAGGGGGGTGAATTGTATACTTTAAAAATTTCTTTGGAACCTTTAAAGTTAGTTACAAATAACTATGTTTTCCTTGAGTAAAGGAAAGGGATAAGTTTAAAAAAGTTAAACTGAAGCAAATTCACAACACCTCTAATACCAAATGAAAACTTGGAAAGAGATTCTGAACATAGGTTTCAGAAATATGGTTCCAGAAATTAAAACTTAACAAAAGATTACAATATGAGATTCTACCTTAAAGCATATAGAATTTAAATGAAACAGAGCACAAGTAAGGAAGTATAAGAAAGTCATACTTTCCTTATAATACAAAATGCAGCGGAAATAAACAAGTAGTAAAACTACAAGTAACAAGATATAAGTCTTTTAACCCAAAGAGAAGGGTATCCAACAACCTTGGATAAAGGTCCCTTTATTTATACATTCAAGAAAGTATGTCTTACCCACACCAGGGTAAGCCCTCGATACGAAGATCGGAGTGTCTCTGTCTTGCTATCCCCGCAAGCCCTCAACTTCAAGGTAGTTGGCAACCTCTGTCTTCCTCAGCAAGGAAGCCCTCAAACTTCAAGGTAGTCGACACCTCTGTCTTCCTATCCCCGGAAGTCCTCGAATGTAATCACCAACATTCGGAGTCGCGTGAAGCTTTGAGAGTTAATAAGAGCCTCTCTCTCTCTCTAGAAATCACTTCAACATCATGTATGCACAATAACCAAGTTTTTCATCCATCCATCAGTTGTGAGCTCTTTCAAATGAGCTCCTATTTATAGGTAAGGTTGGCCTCCTTCCCAACAGTCATATTTTCCTTAAAAAATGGAGGGACCTATACATGTGTCACTTAGTCAACAGTTAGTTTATAATAGAATATATGACATCGTTTTATAACAAAACAAGTGTAACAGAATGTAAGACATTGTTTTAAAATCTAACTCAAAAGTTCGGAATGAAAAAAATCGGAGTGAAGGTTCAGAGTGTAAGGAAAATAATAAAGAGTTGACAGATTATAACAACGTAAGCAAGATGAATGTTCGGAGTGAAAATTAGGAGTCTGAATAAATTCAGAGTGTATAAAACAAAGATGATCATATTCTGTTTAATAGATGAATTCGGAATGAGAATTCGTCATGAGAGTTCGTCATTAGAATTCGTAATGAGAATTCATTATCAGAATTCGTAATGAGAATTCATCATCAGAATTCGTAATGAGAATTAATTACCAGAATTCGTAATGATAATTCATTACTAGAATTCGTAATGAGAATTCATTACCAGAATTCGTAATGAGAATTCGTAGTCGAACTTCATAAGGATTCGCATCCTGAATTTGATGTAGAACTTAATTAGAGTTTGTATCCGGAATTCAGAATGAAACTTTATTACAGTTCTCATCTGGATTTCGGAGTGAAAATTTATTACAGTTCTTGTCCAGATTTTGGATCCTAAAAACAGAATACCTCATATCAAAGTTTCAAACAATTCCGAGAATATAGAACTAAATCTGAATCTTATATTTAATAAAGATATGGATGAAAATATTATAAGGGTAATCTTTCTTACAAAAGTGATTTTCCTTATAAAAGTTATTTTCCATATAAAAGCAATTTTCCTTATAAAAGAAATTTTCCTTATAAAAGAAATTTTCCTTATAAAAGCAATTTTCCTTATAAAAGAAATTTTCCTTAAATATAAGGTGTTTGTGATTTTCAAAACAAGAAGGAATTGAAAAGTCATAAGGAAAACCTTATTGACTCAACAATCTCCCCCTTTTTGGAAAGCACAAACATCCTTACGAAAAAAGAAATTCTAAGAAGAAAGAAAAACATTAAGACTTATCTCCCTTTGCTTTAAGGATATTGATGAATACGACTAACTCTCCCTTAGGCTTTGAAACTCTAAGGATCGTATTCTAGATTTCTGGAGTTACATTTTATTACGAATAAGAAGGTATTCTTTAATGAGAAACTCTCCCTTAGATAAACTCTTATTAGAGTTCTTTTTCTTAAGTATCTTTTCCTTCTCCCCCTTTGTGATTTTCAAAAAGAATTCGAGGGAATGGAAAAAATAACAAAGTACCAGCAACATTAGTTACAACAACAAAAGAAACAGAAAGCAAAAATTTCATTAAGTTTGAAATGTCGGCAACAAAAGAAAATACAACAAAAGATCGGATCTGTCTATTTTGGATATTTTTCCTTCTCCATGAGACTCTTAAGAATAGTCTTGATCTTCTTTAAGTCTTTATGATCTTCTTCAGCTTGCTTCTCTAGGACCACTATTCTTGTAGATTGAGCTTCAATCTTTTCTTCCTGAGCTTTAAGCTTTTCTTCCTGGGATTTAAGCTTTTCTTCCTGAGCCTTCATCTTTTCTTGAAACTCAATCCGATGATCCCTATCAAACTTCTAGTTTTGAGAGACAGAATTTAGCTTACCATTCAGATCTCTGACTTCTTGAATCCGAAAGTTCTTTTCATTTGTCAGCTTCTCTTCAAAGGAAGAAGTCAGCTCATTTATCTTCCTGTCCTCAGTCTCAAAAGCATCATTAACATTTTCTTGAAATTCATCAAATAACCCCATTTCTTCTACAGTCTTCCTCGACCAGTTTTACATCCTCTTGCAGGATTTTCTATGGGATTCGTAGCCAACAAAAAAAGTTTTGAACTGAGCTTCTATTTCAACACACTTGTCCATAACCATAGATACAGAGTCTGATTTCTGATTCAAAGCATGTTGGAGCATCTGACATATTGAGTCAATACTTGAGAAGGTCGGAATAGTTCCCACCAACTTCTTTAAAGACTGAACAACAAAGTCATGCCCCACCGAAGATAACTCTGAATCCGAGACTCTACTTGGAGAATTTTCTTCTTCAATAAGGTCAATCTTTCTCTTTGAAGAACTACCAACTTCCTTTCTCTTCATCACTTCTGAGCTCGGAGTATCAGTAATAATTTTCTTTCCCTTGTCTTTTTTCGGAATAGAATCCGGCTCTGAAGTTCTCTTTTCACTATCAGAAACTTGGACAACATTGTATTCCTCATCAGGAACTTTCTGAGCACCAGCCTCTATATTCTTCATTTGTGCAATATCTTGTAGAAGTTGTTCTTCCTCTCCATGATAAGCTACTTCTTCTTCTCCTTTCTCTTCTTCCATTGCTGGAGTAACTAGCTTCGAAGATTCAGCTTCTGAAGTTCGGAGCGATAAGTGTTCCGAAGGTTTCCCCTTATAATCATCTACTTGTTTCAACACATCTCCAGTTTCACCACTTCCTTCAGCAACATCTTCTTCTTCTTCCTCTTGCTCAACTTGCTCACCTTGTTCAACTGGCTTAGCCACTGCCTCTTCCGGAGCAACAAACTCTCTTCCTGGAGTCTCAAGTAGAGATTCCAATGAAAAGGATCTCGGAACAGGAATGTTTGCAGAAATAATCTCATTGAATTTTAATAAATCCTGAGCTACCTCAGCCTCAGACATCTTCTTCTTGAGATTCTTTTCTTTTGCTAGTTTTTATAGCTCATCGGCAGTTCTCTCCTTCAAGGCTTTATCCTCCGCAGGGTCCAAGCCAAACTGAGGCTCCCCTTACACTATATTTTCTTTCATCTCCCTCCATTTAGCAACAACCTAATCTGGGTAAGATTTCTTCTTCTTTGGTTTTGGAGTTGCGGAATGAATTTCCTTAGACATGGGATCCTCGGCTTCTACTTCCACTTCCTTCATCTTTCTCTTCCTTACCGGCTTAGAGGATTCTGGATCAGCAGCTTTCGGAACTGATTCTTTTTGAGCAGGTAGATCAATAAACGGTCCAGACTCCTTGTCAAAGGCTACATCCCTTCTTTTGAGTGTACCATCACTCACCAGCATAATCTTGCAAACTATTGGCTTAGATTTGAAAGCCTCCTTGAAAGACTCAAGGCACCGAACTATTATCTTGGATAGGATTTCTGGATACATTATAATCTGAGCTCTCAGATTCCCTTTCTTCAAATTCTCAAGAGTGATAAGAATGTGCTTCATCAGGTTAAACTTCCTCAGATTTATCAGAAAATCTAGGATGTAGATCTCACTCTTCTTCAAGTTATCTTTGTCACTGTTCCTCAGTACGATAAGACCATGTACCCATAACTCTAGAATCCGTAAATTTGTAGATAAACTAGAAATATTAGGAGCCTTGTCATCTACCAGTCTGAGAGTTTCTAAAGCTTTTTCCTTTTCGAAACTACCTTTTGAATCCGGCAACACATGAGATATGAATTCGGCTTCTCCTTCATTATTCAGCCCTACCAAGCTGGCTACCTTGGCATAAGAAAGCTTATAAGTATTACCATAAGACTTAAAAGACAATTTCTCCTTTCCATCTTCATTAAGAAAGGAAACAGTCTCATAGAACTCTACAGGAAAATCTGAATATACTTTATCTTGGTTCCCGAGTTTTGACACCACAACATCTTCTCAACCATTAAGCTTGATATTCTTAGAAATAAGAGAGTTGTACTTGTTGAAGAAATTCGGATGGACCAGCCTATCTCTGTATACTAACCACTTCAAAATCGGTTTGGAGAAAGACATGTCTTGTGAAGATACTTCCACAGACATTCGGATCTGAAGACCTCTGAGAAGTTCAGAACGAAGAAAGCTGAAGTTCGGAACGGACTAAAATAGAGGGGCATAACTTCGGGATGCGAGATCTTGAAAACTGGTGTGGGACAACTATTTGGGTCCCCTTTATATAGGCAATGAGATGACGGTTCATCTTCCACGGTTGATCGAACGGTTGTGACAATTTGAGATCTGATCTGACGGTCGAAAACCAATTCTCATGAAAACTTGAATCCGATCTTTTTGAGGTTTTATTAAAACAAAGATCTAAGAAAATTATAATCCGAAAACAAAATATAAGAAAATGACAGTAAGAAAAGTATGACTACGAAAACTTGAGTAATGAAATCATACCTTTCGGATTGGCTTAGGAGGATTATTTGTAATTGGTAACATTCTTACGAAAACTTCGAAAAAAAAACTTTATTATGAAAAGAAAAAATTCAGAAAACTCACTACGAAAAACAGACTCAGTACAGAAAACTCAGTACGAAAATTTCATTACAAAATTTGAAAATGAAAAAACTTATTATGAAAGATTCGGTATGAAAATCCCGTTATGAAAATATCAGTATGAAATTTTCCATTCCAGAAGTGTTCAATATGAAGTCTTTGATTCCAAAAGTCTTCTACATGAACATATCCATTCTGGAAATTTTAGTTCCGGAAATTCCATTCCGGAATTTTAATTCAGAAAACTTTGAAAACAGTTTTTGAAAAACTTTTTTAAACTAACAATCAAATGTACTCCCCCTATGAAAAGGAGTTTATTACTGTAAGGAGGATATTTCAACAGAAAGTTAATTAAGAAGGATTAACTTACGGTTGTCATTCCTAACTTCTGTTTAATATATTCAAATCTATCAGAAGGCAAAGATTTTGTGAAAATATCAGCAAGTTGATCTTGCGTTCCAATAAACTGAAGAATAATATCTCCTTTAAGTGTGTGATCCCTAAGAAAGTGATGCCTTATATCTATGTGTTTTGCATGGGAGTGATGTGCAGGGTTTTTACTGAGGGCAATGGCACTTGTGTTATCACACAAAATTTGAGTTTTAGTAAAACTCAAGCCATAGTCTATGAGTGTGTGTTGCATCCACAACACTTGAGCACAACAACTTCCAGCTGCTACATATTCAGCTTCAGCAGTGGAGAGTGATACAGAATGTTGCTTCTTGCAAGACCAAGAAACTAATGAATCTCCTAAGAAATGACAAGTTCTGGATGTACTTTTTCTATCCATTCTACATCCACCAAAGTCAGCATCAGAAAAGCTTTTTAGGATAGAATCATTTTTAGAAGTATAAAATAATCCTAGATCCATGGTTCCCTTAAGGTAGCGAAAAATTCTTTTTACTGCCTTCAGGTGAGATTCCTTAGGATTGGATTGATATCTTGCACATAAGCATACTGAAAACATTAAGTCTGGTCGACTAGCTGTTAAGTATAGTAGACTTCCTATCATACCTCTAAAATATGTTTGATCTACTGGTTTCCCAGCTTCATCAAGGTCTAAGGAGTTTGAGGTACCAAAGGGAGTAATATTACTTTTAGTGTTGTCATAACCATGATTTTTAAGAAGAACTTTAATATACTTATGTTGAGATATGTATGTTCCTTCTGGTTTTTGAGAAATTTGAAAACCAAGGAAAAATGTTAACTCACCCATCATACTCATTTCAAACTCATATTTCATTAGACTTGCAAAAGATTCTATCAAAGATTGCTGAGTTGAACCAAATATGATATCATTAACATAAATTTGAACAATCAAAACATTTTTCTTATCTTTCTTTATAAAAAGGGTTGGATCTACATTTCCCTTAACATAGTTGTTTTGAATAAAAAATCCAGTGAGTCTATCATACCATGCTCGTGGGGCTTGTTTAAGGCCATACAGAGCTTTGGTAAGTCTAAAAACATAATCAGGATGTTTTGTATCTTCAAATCTAGGAGGTTGTTCAACAAAAACTTCCTCTTGAACATAACCGTTAAGAAAAGCACATTTCACATCCATTTGGAAAAGTTTGAAATTAAAGAATGCTGCAAAGGCAAGTAGAATACGGATAGAATCAAGTCTAGCTACTGGAGCATAGGTTTCTTCATAGTCTATTCCCTCTTGCTGATTATAGCCTATAGCAACAAGTATAGCTTTATTTCATACTATGACTCCATTTTCATCACATTTATTTCTGAAAACTCATTTGACTCCAATTACAGAAGTTTCCATAGGTCTTTCAACCAAGGTCCAGACTTTATTCCTTTCGAATTCATTTAGTTCATCTTGCATGGCTTTAATCCAATCATCATCACCTAAAGCTTCATCATTGCTTTTAGGTTCTAATTGGGAATGAAATGCTAGATTTTCTAATTCATTTCATAAGGAACTTCTAGTCCTTACAGGTTGATTTACATCACCAATGATGCTATCACTGGGATGATTTTAAGAAATGCCTGATTTGGGTTTTGAAAAGCCTGTTCATCAACATAGGGTAGAAAGTCTTCTCGGGTAAATGTTTCAGGAATATCTTCTTGAACATTATCATTATCAGAAAGTTCTTCTATCAAAGGTTGATAATCAGTTTTTGAAAACACATCTGAGGATGTAGGCTGAGGTTTTTTAAAAACAAAATGATCTGACTCATCAAATTTTACATGTAATGTTTCTTCAATAGTACAAGTGTTTTTATTAAAAACTCTATAAGCCTTAGATGTTGTGGAATAACCTAATAAAATTCCTTCATCAGATTTTGGTGCGAATTTATGTAAGTTATCTTTAGTATTCAAAATGAATACTTTGCAACCAAAAACCTTGAAGTAGGATAGTCTTGGTTTTCTACCATTCCATAACTCATAAGGAGTTTTATTAAGAAAAGGTCTAATCAAAACTCGATTTATAGTATAACAAGCAGTACTTACAGCTTCAGCCCAGAAATTTCCAGCAATAGAGTATTCACTCAACATGGTTCTAGTTATTTCTTGAAGAATTCTATTTCTTCTTTCAACTACACCATTTTGTTGAGGAGTTCTAGGTGCTGAAAAATTGTGAGTAATACCTTTTTTACTACAAAAAGTTTCAAAATCAGAATTTTGAAATTCTCCACTATGATCACTATGAATAGTTTTCAATGGAAGGTTTTTCTAATTTTTAACTTGAGCTCTAAAACTTTTGAAATAAGAAAAAGCTTCAGATTTCTTTGCTAGAAAATAAACCCAAGTAAATCTTGTGTAATCATCAACTAGTACAAACACATAGTATTTGCCTCCAATACATCCAGTTTGTGTTGGACCAAAAAGATCCATGTGCACTAACTATAATGCATTAGTTGTTGAGACTTCACCGATTTATTTAAAACTAGATTTATGTTTCTTGCCATATTGACAAGGATCACAAACTTTAGAAAAATCAAATCTAAGCTCCGGTAGATCCTTAACTAGTTTCTTCTTAGTGAGTTTACATAAGTTCCTAAGGTTACAGTGACCTAGTCTTCTATGCCATAACCAGGAATGATCTTCCATTGCACTAAGGCAAGGTAAATCTTGGCTTCTAAGATCTTCTAAGTTTAAAGTGTAAACATTCTCTTGCCTATTGGTTGAGAGAATAAATTCTTCTGTGGAATTGTGAAAAAAGCACTTATCATTCCTAAAATTCAAAAGGTAACCTTCATCACATAACTGACTTATGCTAATAAGGTTGTGCTTAAGACCCTTAACAAAAAGAACATTTGAAATCAAAGTTTTACCAAGAAAAACAATATTACCAATACCAACAATCTCACCCTTAGCATTATCTCCGAAAGTTACCTTTCCTCCTTTCGTTTTGATAATCTTTTCAAAATAGATTTTGTTACCAGTCATGTGCCGGGAACATCCACTATCCATATACCATGTATTGTTGCTGGTACTATCTTTATTTTCCTGAAATCAAGAAGAAAATTAGACTTTCGGAATCCAAACTTGTTTGGATCCGAGATTTCTAGACAATAAAATTTTAGGTACCCACATCTTCTTAGAAAAGTAAGCTTTGTGAAATCCTAGAGATTGGGTTTTGTTTAAAGAACAATTCTTTTCCCAGTGACCACCACATTGACACTTGGTACAAAATAGGGCACTTTGAGGAACAAAATAATTGTTACTAAAAATTTGTTTTTCATGGGTATAACCAAATCCGGATTTATTTCTTAAAGGTTGTATTTGGGAATACATTTTATCAAAATTTTCTTTCCCATGGGTAAAGTTTGATAAACAGTTCTTTAAGGAAAAAATTTCAGACTTGAGTTTTATAACCAAGTTTTTATCCTCAAAATCATTAGTTTTAGAACTAGAGCTAGGCTCGAAAACATTTTTATTAGAAATTACTTTTTCTAATTCTTTAGAAAGTTTGTTCTTCTCAGAACTTACGTCCTCAAGATTTTTTGAAATACTTTCAAAATCAGATTTTTTTCTTATAAAGATCTTTAGAAAGATCTGATATCTCTTTTGTAAGAATAGAATTCCTAGAGTTTTCCTTATCATGTTTCTTATTGAGTTTGGAATTCTCAATCTCAAGAAGTTTAGTAAACCTAGAGACTTCTTCATAAGTAGGTAAAGTATTTTCTTCATCAGAAGAGGATTCTTCATCAAAAGAGTTATAATACTTACTATTTTTTTAATTTAAAGAAACATTGGTCAATGATTCAGCATTTCGTACCTTAGCCATAAGACAATGATTATCAATAGGTAATCTGGCTAAAATACCAAGATTCTTCTGTCCTGAAGATTCATAATCAGAAGATTCATCTGAAGAGTCACCACCACTGGAACTCCAGGTGTCATTAGCTTTCAGAACATTCTTAGCTTTTTCTTTATAATACTTCTTTCTATTCCTGTCTGAATGTATTTCCTTCCTTTCTTTCTTTTTGAGCATAGGGAAATCTGGTCTTATATGTCCGGCTCTCTTTCATTCATAACAATTAACTTCTCCATCTTTCTTATCTTTCCTTTCCTTTTTCTTATACTTGGATTGAAAATTTCTCTGGCCAGCTATCTTGTTCATCCTTCAAGCAAGATTTGCTAATTCATTTTCAGAGACTTCACTCTCACTAGATTCGGATTGAAAAATAACTTTCTTAGACTTCGATCTGGTTACTCTCTCAGGAGTCTTAGCTTTCATCTGATTTGAAGTTGTTGTAAAAGCAACAGTACCATTTCCATTTTTCTTTTTGATTTTGTCAGCATCTCTCTTCATTCTGGTTTCATGTTGGATAAGAGTTCCAAAAAGCGCATCAAGAGAAATCTGAGTCACTTTCCTGTTCTCATCTATAGCAGTTCTTTTTTATTCCCACTCATTAGGCATGATATCAACTATCTTATCCACAAGTGATTTATCATCTAAACCTTTCTCTCCCATAGACTGTAGGTTGTTGACGATAGTCATAAATCTCTGTTGTACTTTACATATTGGTTCACCATAAGGAAAGTTGAAGCCATGATATTCAGCTCTAAGCAAAGCTCTCCTAGTCTCAATCACTTTAGATGTTCCAAAGTTTGTAACCTCTAACTTCTTCAAGATACAGTTAGCTACTTCACAAGAAGAAATTTGGCTATATATATTTCTGGTCATTGAACAAAGTAAAGTATTGCGTACCTTATAGTTGAGTTGATATTCTTGCTTTTCTTGGTTAGTAAAAGTTCTAAGTTCCTTATCAGGAATTTTATAATCACCAGTAAGCATAAAAAAAATGTCCACTCCAGTATTGATAACAAAAGTCTTCATTTGATCTCTCCAGTACTCATAATCATTACCATCAAAGATTGGTGGTCTTGTAGGATTTAGATTATCAATTGAACCAACATTAATTCCTTCCATACTTATAATAACCTTTGGCACACAAACTTGACAGTAGAAAAGATTCGTAATAACAATGTTCGGAATGGAAAAGTTCGGAATGGAAAATTTCGGAATGATAAAGTGAGCAAGAAAAACTTATTCGTAAGTACAAGTATTTTAGAGACCTCCTTTGATACCAATTGTAGGATCGAAATAGTGATGTAGATGCTCAATATACAAGAGGGGGGGTGAATTGTATACTTTAAAAATTCCTTTGGAACCTTTAAAGTTAGTTACAAATAACTATGTTTTCCTTGAGTAAAGGAAAGGGCTAAGTTTAACAAAGTTAAACTTCAGAAAATTCACAACACCTCTAATACCAAATGAAAAATTGGAAAGAGATTCTGAACGTAGGTTCCGGAAATATGGTTCTGGAAATTGAAACTTAACAAAAGATTACAATATGAGATTCTACCTTAAAGCGTATAGAATCTAAATGAAACAGAGTACAAGTAAGGAAGTATAAGAAAGTGGTACTTTCCTTATAATACAAAATGCAGCGTAAATAAACAAGTAGTAAAACTACAAGTAACAAGATATAAGTCTTTTAACCCAAAGAGAAGGGTATCCAACAACCTTGGATAAAGGTCCCTTGATTTATACTTTCAAGCAAGTCTGTATTACCCACACCAGGGTAGGCCCCCGATACGAAGATCGGAGTGTCTCTGTCTTGCTATCCCCGCAAGCCCTCAACTTAAAGGTAGTTGGCAACCTCTGTCTTCCTCAGCAAGGAAGCCCTCGAACTTCAAGGTAGTCGGAACCTCTGACTTCCTATCCCCGGATGTCCTCGAATGTAATCACTAACATTCGGAGTCGTACGAAGCTTTGAGAGTTAATAAGAGCCTCTCTCTCTAGAAATCACTTCAACAGCATCTGTGCAAAATAACCAAGTTGTTCATCCATCCATCAGTTGTGAGCTCTTTCAAATGAGCTCCTATTTATAGGTAAGGTTGGACTCCTTCCCAACAGTCATATTTTCCTTAAAAAACGGAGGGACCTGTACATGTGTCACTTAGTCAACAGTTAGTTTATAATAGAATAGACGACATCGTTTTATAACAAAACAAGTGTAACAGAATGTACGACATCGTTTTAAAATCTAACTCAAAAGTTCAGAATGAAAAAATTCAGAGTGAAGGTTAGGAGAGTAAGGAAAATAATAAAGAGTAGACAGATTATAACAACATAAGCAAGATGAAAGTTCGGGGTGAAAATTAGGAGTCTGAATAAATTCAGAGTGTATAAAACAAAGATGATCAGATTCTGTTTAATAGATGAATTCGAAATGCGAATTCGGAATGAGAATTCGTCATGAGAGTTCATCATCAGAATTCGTAATGAGAATTCATTATCAAAATTAGTAATGAGAATTCATCATCAGAATTCGTAATGAGAATTCATTACCAGAATTCGTAATGAGAATTCATTACCAGAATTTGTAATGAGAATTCATTACCAGAATTCGTAATGAGAATTCATAGTCGAACTTCATAAGGATTCACATCCTAAATTTGTTGTAGAACTTAATTAGAGTTCGTATTCGGAATTCAGAATGAAACTTTATTACATTTCTCATCTGGATTTCGGAGTGAAACTTTATTACAGTTCTTGTCCAGAATTCAGATCCTAAAAACAGAATACCTCATATCAAAGTTTCAAACGATTCTGAGAATATAGAACTGAATCTGAATCATATATTTAAGAAAGATATGGATGAAAATAGTATAAGGGTAATCTTTCTTACAAAAGTGATTTTCCTTATAAAAGCGATTTTCCTTATAAAAGAAATTTTCCTTATAAAAGAAATTTACCTTATAAAAGCAATTTTCCTTATAAAATCAATTTTCCTTAAAGATAAGGTGTTTGTGATTTTCAAAACAAGAAGGAATGGAAAATTCATAAGGAAAACCTTATTGACTCAACATACCACACACTGTATCCAAATAATACAATGTGTTCTTTGAATAAATTTCCAATAAGAAAGAGAAATATTATGCGATGTTGGGACTTAACCCTGAGAGTTCTCTGGGACCAGATGTGTTTTGTGAATAATATAAAACATTTAAGGAATGAATGATGTGTAATAAATCATGGGACCCATGTTATGGGATTCATAATTATGGTTTAAGGTGGAAAAGGTTTCCAGATATGGAAGAAGGATTCAAAAGGGTGGTGCCATGTTGTAAAATCATATTACCATAATATGGAGTCAGTGGCATGGTTTTCAGGTTGATATGGAAGAGTGAAGGGAGAATCAAAACATGTACATGTTAGGGGACCTCACAAGATCCACTGAACAAGTAATTAAATTCTTTAAAAAAAGTGTCACACCAGTATCGGTTTTGTCCCAAAAACCACAAATCTAAGGAGAATCAAAACCTTTGTCAAGATGATTCACGAATGATGAAGTGGATTGTATGATGGTCCAGTATATGAGAGGTTGTGTATTGATACTAGTTTTGAAATATATACTAGGTGATATTTCCAATTTCTAACTAATGGAACTATGGAGAAAGAATGAAAATTTTCTTCGAGTGGTAGATTTTTGGAATTTACTTACAAAAAAATTATCAAGTTAATGATTGATTGTTTTTTTATTATGGTAAATATTGAAATATCTAGAAAATAAGTCGCTTAATTTTATTCTTGGGAAATAAATATAGAGACAATATGTGTTTTTCATGGGACATCCAGATTCATTCCAATAGAATCCTTCACAGAACATGAACGGACAATATTCAGCGGATACAACAGGGCCAGTTAAATGAACAATATTTAGCATGACCCATCTATACATCAGGTGTCCACTCCAAAGGAAAAGAAAATAAAAAAAGAAACATGGCGTAAAAGTGTACAAAAATGAAACTGACTAATTAATCTCTCCACTACCTCATTCTCTTTCCCCTACAAAGACAACCGTGAAGCTGCCTCCAGTGCCCTTCTATCCCCCTTCGTATAATATAACTACCCTCCATCCATAGGAAGCGGTAAAAGTCCTAAGTTGCCGATGCTATAAAGAAAATAAAATAAAAACTAAACTACAACATACATGTCTCTTGTGACTATACGAGTCACCACCCAACATATAAGAACCACAATGCCCCATGGGTCAAATCATGCTTCTGCTAGCAAGGTGAAAGGGATATAAGTTTCAACTTGATGCAATAAAATAGTATATTCATATTAATTAAAAATTACTATTTCTTTTAATGGTATATAATAAGCTTTCCTCATGTTTCAGCTTAGTTTGGTTTCATTTGATACAAGTTAGTTTGGGACATTTTTGTTAGATTTTTTTCATCTTGTTTTTATTTCTATTATCTAGGAAAATTTCATTCATTTGAGTTAAAATCGATTTAGTTTGATTACATTTAGCTTATATTAGTTTCATTTTTTCCTGTTTAGTTCATATCAGTTCCGATCATATAGGCATGAATACGTTATATTTCGTCCAATTTGATTCATCATTTTTAATATCAAATTAGTTCAAGTTAGATTGGTATGACTTGGTATAATTTAGTTTCATTCAATTTTATACATTTTAATTCTATTTTCATGATTTTGATCATTCTAGATCTATTTTGATTGATTGAATTTACATTTATACCAGTAATGTTCAGTTAGTTTGTGAATATTTTTTCAAAAAAGTCATTCTATTTTTTATTTGGTTTTATTCTATCCATTGTCGGTTTGTAGGGTTTTACTTTATTTGGTTCAACTCAATATCGGTCTACTCTTCATAATCTTATTTAATTTGGATTTTTTTTATTTTACTTAGGTTAGGCTGATTCAATGTGAATGAATTTAGTTTTAATGAGTTCATGTTAAGAGGGAGACGACTCTTGTAATAGTGTTGTTCAAAAAGGGAGAAGGAACATATAAAGGAAAACAATTTTTATGGTGTTATAAATGTAAATTTTTATGCATTTCACCTCAAACTATGAAAATAATCACATTGAATTTGAGTTAGATATACTAGACTAAAATTCTTCAAGAAGTGAATAATCATCTTGGAGAAGATATGAAAAAAATCCAAAAGAGGTTATTCAATGATGAAGAAGTGATCATCAATAATAGAAAATAAAAATATGACAAGTAGAGAACCAGTTGATAAATCATTTTCATTGAGCGAATATAATGAATAAGGATTATATCACAAACATAAAGCCTACATTTCTCATGTTTAAAAACATATATATTCTTCGAGTAATGATGAGGGAGGAGAAGAGACCTATAATGAGTACATTCCAAGAACAAAATTGGAATTGTTCTTTGAGAAAAATACCCAACATAAGAATTAAATTAAAAGGAATGAAAAATAAAGAATAAAGGTGGATTTAAATAATAGTGATATCATTAAATAGATCATAACATCTATGGTAATAATTGTAAAGAATGACAAAATCATGAATGAACATAATTATAATCCTGTTTCAAAAGAGAAAGAATTGAATGAGGAAAAATCTTGATGGATTAATTCTGAAAATTCATTCAGGAAAATTAGATAAGATTATGATAGAGAAGAAGAGAGTCAAGCTAAATTATCCATGTTTTCAAAGAATAATAGCCCAAAGGGAAAGGTACAAAACTCTTAATTTTTCAAATCACACAGTTTCTGTTTTATTTGAAATTATAGATTCTAAAGACAAAAAAATTTTGTTTGGGCTAAAGGAAGATGTGATAAGGTTACTCCCACATAAAGGAAAATTCATGTGAAAGAAAACCAAGCATAATACCTTAAGAGAAGGCTAAATAAAGGTTCCATGATACCTGGATAGAAAGTATACTTTCTTATATATACTCACTAATATGTTCTATGATCAAATTTTCAAGGGTAACAATTTCTGTTGTGGGATATTTTAGCAAACATAGTTTAATTATTATAAGAACATGTGATTAACATATAAATAGAATGAATCTATTGTATAAATCCAAGAAAAAGAAGAAGAAATTTTGTAAGAAATAAAAATAATACCAGAATGTCGAAATATACAAGTGAGAAGTCAAAAAAAATCTCTGATGATTTCTAAACATTATAAGAGACAAATAATAAGTATAAAATCTGTTCAAAATTATAGGAGAAAAAATAGGGTTCTAATTAAAGAACAAAACATTGTTTATGAGGAAATGAAATAAGGAAAACCTAATGTTTAAGAGAATGGATGGTAACCGGTCATGTTGCAAAGGACAGTATGTCATTCCTACCAATAAAAAGGGAAAATATGAAGAAAAATAAGCTAGTATATAAGGTTTCATTTCACTTTGTTTCACATCCAATAAATGAGGTCCCACACAATAATATTGTTGAGAAAAGTGAGAACATCAGGTTGTCTACAAAGATAAATAATAATACAATTAGGAAAAGAGGATTAAGGATTATCCCAATGATAATGTTGGGAAGTATAGAAGATCTTACAAGAGAGACATCTATCAACATTCCAGGACTAATTAATGTGAAAAGTACCCCTCCCTATCCCCTTTCATTTGATGTTTACTAACATGTTGGGAATTGAAAGAATCAAATATTAGGAATGTTAGAAGAGGCTATAACTATGGTATAATAATAGAATATTCTTATCTTTGAGTATATAAACTACCATGATGATGATAAAGTGGGTCCATCCCTTTTGAGGGTGGAAAACATGTTAAAAGGATTTAAAAGTGTTCAAAATCATGAAACCTATAATTATCTAAATCTCATTAAAAATATTAAGGAATATGTATTCAAATAAGAAAATTCCCCTTTTTTATTATAATAAATGTGTTTATAAAGGGGTATTGTCAATGTTAAGGATAAAGTGAGCATTTTATACGTTTCACAATATTTTTTTGATGTGGTTGTTGGGATGTGAAATAAATGAGAACAAATATTGAATTTAGAGTTTTTTTGTGGAATTGAAAACAATTAAAAGGGTAGATTTAATTTCCCATGTATGATTATATTTTTCGACATTATGGAAGATATAAGAATCTTTCAACATGTGCATGAAGATGTTCTAGAGTTTCTAAGTTTTATTCCTTCATAAATGGAAGGTATACTATGTATTGATTCTTAAAGACCTAAGTTGGATAGCCTAAATGTAGCATTATTTTTAATTTTGATAATTATTGGTGAGGTAGAATTTTAATAATTAAAGACAACTATTTTCGGGGTAAAAATATTATATTAAGTATATATCATGATGTTTTGATAGTATTTAGAGTGTTTGAGAAGTCCTCAAGTTGAGTTAAAAAAGGTTCTAGATCCTAAATTTATTAAGTCTAGAATTACAGGAGTTGCATAAGGTTAAAAGTAGTGGATACATATAAATAAGTTGGGATGGAAAAGACATGTGTGAAGATAATTTACTATTTTCATTGTGATAAATTACTACTCGTGTAGAGGTAATCCATATGTGCATGAGGGAAAATATAAAATCAAGGAAATGTTAAATTTTTATCTAGTGTCCATGTAATAGTAAACCGATGTGTTGTGTAAAGATAACACTAATGTTCTAGAGTTAAATTAGGGTCACTACACTCCACCAAAAGATAATCTAGGATATTGGAGAGTTTCATAAGGGTTATTCCCAGATTTAGTACATTTTTTAATGGTCATCTCTGATCTGTATGGAGGTCTGACAATCCTAGGTAAATGTCACACTAATGCTGAGTGTTTGTGTGAATGAGGACCAGTGTATGTCAGTTTATGTTGAGTGTAAGAGTGAATTGAGTTTTTGAATGATTCATCAAGAATATAGTATGTTTCATTCATTTAATAATAGGTGTCTACCAATACTTACTGAATTAGGATTAATGTTTCAAACTCAATAAAATTCAGCTTTCAGTGAAAAGGTAATATAAAAGTTAATTTTACATAGAACCATTTTTCATCAGGGTAATTTCATTTACCTTTGTGAAAAAACATTCTACATAAGGGTAACTACATTTATCTTAATAAGGGTAAAACATAATGATTCTTATATTGATTGTTCTGTGTAAGGATAATACCAGGTTATCCTTATATAAAATACATTATAAAAGGGTAAGTGAATATTTCACTTATGTAGACCATTCAATGTTTGGGTAAATCAATATCCATTTGGTAGATCCAAATTACATAAAGGTAAATTGAACTTTCCATTAAAATGAAAATAATGTTCTCTTTTTTGTTTTCTTCTTCATCTCATGCAAGTATTCATAAATCAAATCCATGGTATGGTTATGATACCACTGTTGGGGTTTAAATTATTCTAATAACAATTATTAGATCTTGTAAAAGCGTTTAAAATCCCATATGGATTATATTTCATGCTAGAAGTTTGAAAAATGCATAAGAAACTAAAATGAAGAAGTTCTGCAAAACGTGTACCATTTATTGAAGAATCCATTGTATCGCCTTAAACACCAGCATATGGATTTGAGATAGATAACTAAAATTTCATCCAAAAGAAATTCCGCATTTGGAGGTATCTATGGGTCTTTCCATATCATTCGATGCTCAAATGAGATCCAACCTATCTCCACGGAATGATAATGCCTTTAACCCAAAGGAGAAAAATGAAGAGATCTTTGGGTGATAGGGAGTTTAACCAAGGAATTGTGCAGAACTCTATACAAACTTCTCACACATGAGCCAGAATGCATTTTTTTTGCCGGTGGATGGACAAAGAACCAATAATAAACTTCCATAAACCATAAACACCAACAAAACCACAAAAATCTGGTCAACCCCTTGATCTACGGTTCGACAAAACCAAAATTGGGAAGGAGAAACCTACAAGAAAACAAGGAAAAATGAAGTAGAGACCCAAAATTGGTTATTTAACCATAAACCATAAAGATCGCACCATAAACCGAGATTTGAGCATTAATTGGGAGGACAGAAACACAAGATGGAATGGCGAAATCGGAAGGAGAGAGGAATCAGGGGAGAACAGGGCTAGCATTGGGGATGAGCTCGATGGATAATCGAGGATGGATTGGTGGGGGAGATGATTTTTGGGGGAGATGGATTTCGGGGGAGAGGAGAGTTTGTAGGGGCGCGGGGGATTTGCCCGATAGAATTATATTTGAGGGAGGATATGCCTACAGTTTTACTAAAACCAAATGTATAGAAAATCTATTCCAACAGTTTTTGTAAACCATTGGAATATGTCCATTGGTAAAAACCAATTTTTTAGTAGTGTTCGTCAATATTTTATCGTCATAATCACAAACCATATATAGAATGAAAGATGTTTTTATCATTGGATTTTATCTATAGTGAATTATTAGTAACATTAATTGATGTTATCATAAATTAGAAAACATTTATAAGATCACATGAAATTTTCTAAAAGAAAATTCTCTTTTCATTTTGAAATTAGTTATTTAAAATCTGAAAATTTCCAAAATATTTGGGAAAATATTTCTCTAAAAAGTACTATTGAAACATGTAAATGATGCTTCAAGAAAATTTTATTCATGATAGTGTGAAAATATATTCATGCGATATATGTTAAAATAAAGATTCTGCTCAAATATTTCGTAAAAAGTAACTTCATCAGAAAATCACAAGAAAATTCCATTAAAATATTTATATAGAAAGTAAAAAATGGGGAAAATTGTTTTTTCATAAATCATTAGAGATTATTAAAATCAATCTTGAAAATATTTTAATCAAAATATGGACATGGGAGAAAAATATTCCCAACTGAAGAGATAAATAAAGTTGGGTTTACTTAAAAACATTCATTAGGAATTTTTATTACTTAGAGAGAGGAAAATTAATGGAAAACATTTAATCTATTTAAATAAATAGATTTTAATAAAATTAATAATGTTTTTGAGATATATATTATAAAATTTCGTTATTTTACATTTATTCATAAACAATCCTGGTATGAAGTGAGAATGTAACATAAAACACAAACCTTAGGTCCGAATTTCATCATAATCCTTTTTAACATCCTGTATGACATATTTATATTTATTATATTTATATAAAAATTATTCATACTTATAATATCATACATGGTTTACATATAAAATATTATATTTCATTCGTTAATATTAGTTCATTATCATTATCTCCTCGGGTGTTAAATTCTTCTTTTTTTCATATATGTTTTGATTCGTCAGTTATGGTACTTGAATATTGATCATGGATGAATAAATTATCTCTTTTAATGCTCTCTTAAGTGGTATTACTCTTATTCAATAGTTTCCTCCCATAATTATGTATCATCCTCCCCTCCTTGACACACCTCTTCCTTATTGTATTCTTCTATGTTAATCACAGTGACCCATGTTTTCCTTATCATGCGGTGTGATCCAGCAGTTGGCTCCTCCCATAGTCAATTTTTTCTTGGTGTTGGGTGTGGTGTTCATCATCTCTATAGTGTGTGGGGATTTCAGGGTCAAACTTGGTTCATGAGGCTTACCACTCTTCAGATCTAGCTTTTGATCAATTCTTTTTTGAGGTTTGGTAGTTTCAGGGTGGTCGGATTCATCTTGGTGTTCTTCAGATTGTGGTGGTCAAAGGTCACATGGCTGGTGTTGGATTAAGTGATGGCCCTTTGAGTAATGGGTTCTTCATCTAATTCATTTTTAGATATCATTAAATAAATATTTTATATACCATGAATAAAAAATAATTCATGATTTAATATATTAAAAAGTGTAGTAGATGAAGAACCCAAATTGATTAAAGTAATATTTTTTTATAATAGTTGTAAATAGATTTTATTGATGAAAATTTAATGTTACAGTGATGTAAGTATAGAGGTTATTTTTTGTTGAGAATAATTCATAATTTGGAAAGGATTAATTGATTTGAATAAGTTTATTTAATAAAATAAATAATAAATTTGATTATTTTAGAGATGTTCTTATTGATCAAGACAAGTGGAAATTTCTTTTTCAGAATACACATTGTTTTCCACATTTTAAAATACCATATGATACTGATTATCAATCAGTAAAATGATGAAATTCCAAAAAGTGGAGATGGATAATGTTTTAGTTATCTTGGTTGATTGATTGTTAAATGTTTGAGGAATTCAGAAACTAAAAGAAAGAGGAAATATTATTCTTATGAAAATTTTATGATGAATATTTTTAAAAGAATATCAGATAGTTTGGTTTGATTATTATGAATAGAATATTTATTTTTATATATAAATCTTATAAAAATTTTATCTAATGAGACATCTAGGTTTTGGAGTGGGAGAGACAACATGTAAGAGCGCTCCAAGAGTAAATGAATGTAGAGGTAACATGGGTCCACCATGTGAGGTGGCACGATGATAGGGGAAGGAGGTGGAACGAGGCGATGCTAGGGAATGTTGAGAGTGACCGATAACCGTTTCTAGAAGTGGGGGTATGTGCCTTATATTATAAATAGGTACTCAATATTGTTGTGTTTCAATGTGGGATATATCTATTGTTTCTCTGAAATAACCATGGCCTTCTGATCTACCAATTGAATGATCTATGCTTTCTATTCTCATCATCTACATTGTCTTCTCCATCGAGGATACTTTATCTCATCTTCTACAGCAAGACACTGAGAGCTTCTTCTCACATAGGAACTCCATTATAATGTCGAAATAATCTTGAGTCGTGCATCTGATCATCATTTGAACATTATAATAACATCAACATGATTGAAATTACATACTGATTTGATTTCATGATTCAATTTATCTTTAACCAAAGAAATGTAGCATGGAGAAAATAAAGAATTTTCAGTGATGGTGATGGGTTGTTATCCAAAACCCGTAGGTAGAAATCTCTTAAGAACACTGAATGGGTCTCCATGCTTCTCAATGGTTGTAAGATGATGTATGTTTCCAATAAATATCTCGTATGAGTTCATTTATAGTGTGTTTTTTATATCACACATGAGGGTCGAGCGTAATGTTGAGAGAGAAACAGAGTAGATCACACTCAATGTATTTTCATAGGATAATATATATCTCATGATTATATTTTGGAATGTATATTACGTGTTTTTGGATCTTCAATAAGTGTTTAATACTCTAAAAGTTTATTTGTAATGAAAATAGATTTTTAAAGAAATTGTATTGCACTTCCAATGTCTTCCCTAGTTTCTATGAACTTATTTTGTGAAGAAGATAGAAGAAACCACATATAATGGTATTATGTGAAGAAGACAGAAGCACGGTAAACTATTTTAGTTTACGAAGAATAAGTAAGTGTTCAAATATTCAGGTTATGAGAAGGTGATAAGAGAATATGTTTACTATTTTTAAAAGTAGAATTTGGCACAACATACTGTAACACAAAGTATAATTTAATAAGTTGAGTCAAGAGTTTTCAGTTACGTGATGAAGAATGAGTGTGAAGTAACAAATAGATAGACTATATAGTTAGTATTCTTATGAAAATGTTGTTGTAAAATACATTTATGTATTCTTGTGTATGCTCATATATGCATGACCATTCATATGTAAGAATAAATTGTGGATGTGAATTTCAAGGACTCTTGTGAAAAAGGTGTTTTTATGGTGGGAAGTAAACATGAGTAGACCATGCATTGTTTACACATGCATGAAGAATTCGATATCCATGCTTTGTAAACTATACATGATACACATGTTGATAAACATGAATAAAAAATGTAAAGTGAGAATACAATTTATACAATGTTTGTTCATGGTATCTTTGTGATATTTTAATAAAATATAGGTGAGACACCAAAAACAATATGGAAAAAAAGTGTTTGTGATGATTCTATGTAATTTTTTCATGAGATAGAATTATTTATTGAATATTTTATGTCAAATAATTTCATGTACAAAACCTAAGATTTCATTTTTCCATACATTAGATCAGTGTTAAGTACATTTGTGTTTTAATACATTTGTGAATGCTCTTGCATTAAAATTAATAGTGGAAAATTTAGTATAATTTTGTTTGTAAACATGGTAGATCAATTCACTATAACAAGTGTATAGGATTTCATTAAAATGTGTAAGAGTAAAGAAAATAAAATTGGTTCAATCTTGTTTTCACTGATTCACCCCCTCTCAGTGTATGTGCATTATCCAATGGGAAAATCAATTGGTATCAGAGCATTGGTTACACCTCTAATTGGATATATCTTATTTTCCTAGTTTTTTACACAAGACTTATTTGAAATGCATATTTCAATTTGAATTAGTACTAGAGATTTCTTAGATTGAATGTTTATTTCCTATATCTTTTAGTGACAAAAAATATCTTTTTGAAATAACTTGGAATAACTAATAGAAGAAAGAGGCAACAAGGATGAGAAATAATTTGATGAAGAAGTAGGGTTCATCAAAATTTGAATTTAGTCAAAATTGTAGTCTATTAGTAGTATTTGTTAAATCAGTTGATAAATATAATTTTGATGAGTATGGTTCTGGTGGTGATGAAAATGAATTTATTGAATCAATTAGTGATTTTAATTCCAAAATATAAAATTATCCGAAGAATGTTTCTACTATATCTTCTATTAACATATTTTATTTTATAATGGTATTTTATGATGAAAAATCCCTATTTGAAAATGAATATGTGGATATCTAGAAGGCTCTAGAAAATAAGTTTCAAAGATGTAAACTTATATCAGCAATTATTGATTCCATAGAAGAAACTATATCACTTGACAATGAACAATTCGCCCATTTTAAAGAAAAATGGCAAATATCTATCAAGAATAAATGTTATTATCATGAAGACTTCTTTGATTATTGTATTAAAAGTGGTCACAATTATGATGAGTGTTGGTGTATACCAACTATATACTATTCAAATCATGATTTGAATTTCACAAAAATGAAAATATTCTTCTACTATGGATAAAAAAGTCATATCATGGTCCTTTTCAAATAGATCATAAATAGTAATTGTTATAAAAGAAAGATGAAGCATAAAATGAATTTAATCTTAGAAACAATTAATAGGGTTGGTTTAGTGTATGAAAATCAAGATGAAACTTTTGAATTTCATTAGATTTTTTCTAAATCGGTTAATCCTATGATCGCTAGAGATTTATGTTGAAGGTGAAAAATGTCAAGAAATATTGATGATAAATGAATGTCATGGTTTCTTGAAGAAATAAAACATGTGAAGAAAAATGGCTAATTACAAATATCTTCTTATGTTAAAAATGTTACAGTGAATAAGACAATTCCATCTAAGATACATGTTTAAGAAATCTAGAAGACCATACTGTCCTTAAATGATACACTTTATAAAGTAAAATTAAGATAAATGGTGATGAGTTTTCATAAATCGGAATAATAATTGAAAGGAGTTTATAGGTTGAGAAATGAATATCCTCCATACTTCTATAACAAAGAATCATTGAATAACCATCTTATTCTCATATATTTTGTGATTTTTTCTTATATTCAAGGAATTAAAGGAGAGGTATATATTCAGGGGAGTCCTGAAAATATGATTGATATGAGAAATATTATACAGCAACTAAGAGGCTATCCATCACGGAGTTATTTATTTTAATTATTGATAAAATTATTTGTAATGATTGTCCTTGAAGATAATTCCTGAAGAAAGACAATCGTGATGAAGAAAATTAATGAAGCTCATCCCTATATGGTAGAAAATCTGAAAAACTATAAAATTTTAATATCTCAACTAGTATCAAATGAAATTTTGAATTCCTATTAAGGGATTTATCAGTTCATTCCATATTGTGGAAATTTAATCTTTTCATTAAAAATCATGTTCACTTATCTCTATATAAACAAAAATATAGATTCAAAAGTGGATAAACAGATAACTTGATTAAAAAATTAATATTCATTTATAATGGGGAAGTAAATTCTTGTAGTTGAATTATTTGAATCTTTTTTTCAAGATGAATTGAGGATTATATCTGAGTATATTTTGAAAAACTCATAAAAGAAGGTTTTAGTGTTGTCATCACATTTTGATAAATTTATTGAAATCTTTGATGTCTAGTTTGATCATTATTATTTTCTATACTAGGATATCCTAATTTGACATGGAGTAGATTAATTAATGACTCACATTTTAATAAAATGTGATTCTTTTCTTCTCTCAAGAAGATCAATTGGAAATTTTCATAAGTGGAATATCTTATGAAATAATGAGATTAAAAAAGATAAAAATAAAAGTTCAGTTGTTATAGAATGAGATGATTTAAATTATATCCGGTACTTATATATTTGGTTTTATTTGCAATTAAGGATTTGAAGAGAACATTTAACTGGAAAGTGAAATGGGTATTAACAACAAATACAAAGGGGGATATTGAAAAAATCAAGTTAATTAAAGTAATATTTGTGTTGAAATTTTTGTCAATAGACTTGATTGATGAAATTTTAATGTTATAGTGATGGATGTGTGGAGGTTCTACCTTTTATTTGTAGGTTATAATCATTTAAAATATTCAAGTATGACTTGCTTTAAAGATATTTTTTTATATAAACAAATAATGAATGTGACTATTATAGAGCTATTCTTATTGACCAAAACATGTGTCAATTAAATATGGAGAGTCCATATTGTTTATCACATTTGTAGAATACCATATGATACTAATTATCCCTCAGTAAAATTCGGAATAGAAGAAAAGTTTAGATGGATATTATTTTTATTATCTTGGTTGATTAATTTTCAAATGTTTGAGGAATTGAGGAGTTAAAAGAAAAAGGTAATATAATGTTTATGAAAATTGAATGATGAATATTTTGAGAAGAATATTGGATAGTTTGGCCTCATTATTATAAAGAGAATATTTCCTTATATATATAAATCATATAAAAAAATTGATCCAACTGACCATCTGGAGTAAGGAGTGTCAGATAGAGAATTTAAGAGAGTGCCACAAGTAGGCACAGATAGAGGTAGTGTGGGGCCACTGTGTGAGGCAGAATGGTGATAGAGGTAGGTAGTGGCATGAGTGGGGAATGTTTCGAGTGACTAATAACCATTTCTTGCACTAGTGGAATGCACCTTGTATTGTAAAGAGCTGCTCAATCTTTCCACATTTTGATGTGGGAAATCATCAGTGTTTCTATGAAAGAACCACAATTGTCTGATTAGAAGATCTATTGATCAAGGATGTCTATTCTCTATTGGTAAATTGTATTCTCTATCGATAACATTTGATATCTTCTTCTCCAGCAAGCCATTGAGAATTTCTATTCACAAAGGAAATATATTGTGATGTCAACATAAGATTGGTTCATGCCTCTGATCATCATTTGAACAATATAATAACATAAACATTATTGAAATTATAAACTAATTCATTTTCTTGATTAAATGAATATTTAAATGAAGAAATTCTATATGAAGAAAATAATGATTTTTATGAAACAGTTATGGTTTGTGGTCTGAAACTTGAAGGAAAAAATCTCTTAAACAAACTAAATGGGTATCTGTGATTCTTGATGGTTATAAGATGATTTATGTTCCATAAAAATACCTCAGATGAGTTCATTTTTAGTATGTGTTTTATATCACATTTGATAGTTGAGTGTAGTTTTCAGAGATAAATAAAGTGGATCACACTCACTGTATTTTCGAAGGATAAAATATCTCTTGTGATTATATTTTGAAATGTAAAAGAGGTGTTTCATGGGGATTTGATAAGTGTTTAATACTTTCAAAGTTTCTTTATGATGAAACTCATTTTTAAAAACTAATTAGACAAAACATACAGTGTATTACCTTGTTTTTGTGAACATGTTTTGTGAATAATATATAAGAAACCACATACAATGGTATTATGTGTAGGAGACAGAAGCACCACATACTATTCTTTTTTGAAAAGATAAAGAAAGTAGTCACATGTTCAGGTTATATGAAAGTGATAAGAGACTCTGAATACTATTTTCCAAAGTATAAGGTGACACAAAATACTGTAATGAAAAGTAGAATTTTTGAAGATGAGTTAGGACTTGTCTGTTATACAATGAATAATGAGTGTGAAGTAACAACAAGGATAGACGGAGTTAGCAGTATTCTTATATGATGCTTGTTATGAATTACATGTATACATGCTTGTGTATGCTCATACATGGCTTCCCATTCATATGTAAGAAGAAACTGAGGTAGTATGTTTTATGACCTCTTGTGATAATGTGTTTTATTGTAGTCAATAAACATGAGTTTACCATGCATTATTTACACATACATGAAGAATAACACATCCATACTTTATAAACCATACATGATACACATAATGATAAGAATGAATGGAAAAGGTAAAGCATGAAGAAAATTTAGAAAATGTGTGTGTGATATATTTGTGATATTTTCTTAAAAAAGTTGTGAAACCACATAAACTAGATAGAAAAAGTGTGTGTCTGAAGATTCTATGTGAGTTGTGTGTAAAATAAAGTGAGTGATTCACTAGTACATGCTGAAGAATTTCATACACAAACAATAAGATTTCACTTTCCAATATTTATTTTTAGAAAAAATGTAGTCAATTTTAATTGCATGTATGATTTAATCCATATTTTAATGCACATGAATTAATAAATAATAGTGTACAATGTGGTATTATTTTGTTTGTAGATATGGAATATCTATTCACTCTAACAAGTATATAAGTTCAAAATAAATGGGGAAAGAGAAAAAAAGAAAAGTGGTTAAAAACATGTTAACACTAATTAAACCCACTGTCAATATACATGTATGATACAATGGGAACTTCATTAGATATACCAAAAAATGAATTAAGTGGTGAAAATGAAATTTATCTCACAATTGTAAAAAGTGAGATGAGAATACCTTACCTTTCTTTCCTTTTAGGGTGAACATCCATTAAATTACTGAATAATGGTTTTAAAAATGTTAATAACTTATTCTAGAACCATATCAATATTTATTATATCATATATGATCTTCTTATGACATCCTACTACTCTTTTGATAAAAATATTTCATTATTTTCACTATTTCAGGTGTTAATTGCCTTATTTTTTTAGAATGTTTTGACTTGCTATTTATTATTATTATCATGGTTTCATCATCTTAAAAATGTAAATCATGATGTAAATATCACATATTTTTAGTATATATGAATTTATAATAATCCATAATATTTTTAGATAAGAAATGGAATTTACCATTCATGGAGACAGTATTCCTTATGTACGCATGGATGCTACTTTCATTTATTTTCCATATTAAAAGAATGAAAAATAAATGATATATATATATATATGTGTGTGTGTGTGTGTGTGTATTATAATTCAAGTATCATATTTATTTCTTATATTTCATATATGTTTATCAAAACCATCCTTTATACATTCCATGTATAGCGTGAACGAATCACATCACTTTGAAGACGTGGCAGTCCACACTTCCACAAACGATGTGATCGTATTTACAAAAAATGGAAAGAATAAGAATATGTATTACATTAAAATTATATAGGAATAAAGGAATTATAACTATCAAATATATAATATATAAACCAAATTTCCATCTTAATTTCATCCCATGAGAGGTTTAAAGGAAAAAATGAACAACATCCTTTTGTGAGGCAGTAGATTGTCATGCACATAATCGGTAAGTTCATTACCCATTAGATGGAATTATGTGTAATTTCAGGTACAAAACATAGAATAAAAACATATAATTATATTTATGTTACTATATTTATTATATAATCATGGAATAATAATATCTGAGGGGTTGGAGAATGAAAATAAAACTAAGGAGCTCGAGGAAGGATGTTACCTCTTATTTCAGAAACTTATTTTGGATTTCACCAATGGGATTCCATGGATATATTTTTTCCCAAGGATAAGATTATAGTATTAGGGTATGTATTTTTAGGATGTATTTGGAAAGATCTTGGTTGATCCAATGTGGATTTATAGTTGTGAAGAAGAGAGAGCGGTGAGTGCCTTTTTATAGTGGACTAACATTCTTGTAAATTTTTTAAATGGGAATTCCACACACATTTTTTCAATGAAACATGGCTCAAATAATGGACCAAATTATAGAAAAGGTAGTATAGGGTATTAATATGTCCACAAAATTTATTTTATGTAAGTTTCAAGGTCATTTGGGCCCTTAAGTTTAAGGTTGAGTCCCTTATTAAGAAACTTTTCTCTTAATCATTATGATTAATTATAATTACATTCACTAATAGTTTTTGTAAAAAATAAGTTTAACATATTTGAAATTATTATTTTTCCATATATCTAATCCATTTTTAAAAAATTAAAATCACATAAGAGGATGAAATTAACATAAATTTAATCCCATAGATGGGACGACAAAGAGGGGTTTTAAAGTACAATGTTCAAATGATTGATATATTTTTTATACAATTTAAAAGGTCAATTGATTCAAATAACATAAATTGGATTATTTTATTTAATATGTATCTATATAATATTTAAAACCAGTTAAAAATATATTTTGACCTTATAAATAAATTAGATGAAAAAGTATTTTTTAACTAAAGTTTATTATTTTTCACAATAAAAAAAATGAAACCTTAAAAAATACAAAAACTTAATAATAAGATAATTTTTATATTTATATTTCAAAATTAAATTTATTTTGTCATACTGAATTTATAAATGTGCCCAAATTGCATTTAAAATAGGCCCCCTATTAAAATCTGGTAAAACTATCTTTAGAAAAATATAGATTTTTATGCATAATATTGGGTTTGTTATTATCTTATGACTATAAAATATATGGGATGAATATGAAAAATATTTAATTCAATAGAAAAAATATATATTTAATTAATATCACTCAATAATTTTAATTAATTTAATTTTTCTAGATAAAATAATTTAGTGGGCATACGGCATTTCTTTTATAATCAATTGGTTGTTATATTCATTTCTAATTAATTGGAAACCTATGAGTTAATTTTATATTTTTATAAAAAATATATTTTCATAATTTATTTAATAATTTTCAAAACTATAAATTTAATATCTAGGTTATATATTATTATATTAAATAATAATGTTTTATTAATATATTGTTGTTCGTTAAGATTCAATCTTGTATATAACACACGATATTGAAGAAACTTGTTGTTTTGTGTGATGTAAGATAACTCAATGATGTGTGCATTACAACCTATCAAATTTATTTAAAATAGTAATTATATTATAAATTATTAGTATATTATATTCCCTTATGGACTTAGTGTTGCATATAATACAAGATATTGAATAAAACGTTCTTATTTTAGGATTTTGGGGTGTTACATAGGTTCTTCTAAGAAATACAATAAAATTAGAATAATAATTCTTATGAAAAAGGGAATAGATATGGAAGGGAAGAATACAACTAAATTTTTTTAATGAAATCACTTGATTTACAATTTTGATGTTTTTTATTTGATGAGAATAATTTAGGTTTTCTTTTTAAAGAATAAGTTAATAATTTGTTTATGAATAAAGAGTTTTAGTTTAATAAAATAAAGGGTGTAATTTTGCCAATGGTAAAGGAAAAAAATGGTACTTTATTCTATTAAAATTTTATTATATCATTATTTTTCCCCATGGGGGTGTTTTATTTTAGTCAGACGCTTGTTAGTATAAGATTAATAGGTCAAAAAAAGTGTTCAAGTTTTTGTTTGGAACCTATTTTTTTAAATGAAACTTGAAGAAGAGCTTACAATTAAATATAAGGTTTTATGTTTGTTCATGAAAATGTGTATAGTATAAATTGAACTAATGATGGAAAAATTTAAATTTTCAAGATATTTATTTGATGTACATCTTAATTTATATTGTAAACTTGAGTCTTCCACGATACATGATGAAGTTAATGGATTATTTTTGTGAAAGAAAAGAAAAATTAAACTACTAACCTTTTTCTAGATTAATTTTTTAGTTTTAAAAAAGATAGTATTATATATAAATAAAGGTGATGTGGAGAAATTAAATAAAATTATTTCTCCCTTTTGAGTTCTCTTAAATATTATTGCATATTCAAAGGAATATTCTTCACGTTCTTTGAAGGCAGTTGGTTAGGAAAGTGTGAATCAGGGGGTTTCAGCTCAGACGTCAATACACAGTGATACAATAACTATTGATAAATTTTCTTCTAGTGGAGTAGAGAATACAAAATCTGTAATAACTATACCCTTAGTTCCAAATATCAGTTTTGTAGTTGGTGAGACTGTCCAGATTTTTGAGGATATGGCTACTCAGAGCCAACCTATTAGTGAAGTTACTATGTCTATTGAGGAAGATCATTATGTAGAAATGTTTGTTTAGACTACTATTTCATTTTATAAAGATAGTCCTACTAAGACCAATTGTATTGTATTTTAATTTTGTGTAAGTCGAAATTTAGTATAAGAGTGTGAAGAAGATGATCCAATTTTTCTTGAATCACATATAAATAGAGGAAGGGATGATGATGTGGTTACGGAATCTGAAAATTATGCCTATACACCATTGGTAGAATCTTCACCATAAAATAATCATTGAGTGGATCCTTATCTTAGTAAGAGTTCAAAAATTTCAGAAAATGATGTGAGTTATAATTAATGATGGAGATTGAAAATATGAGAGTAGATTGTATTTATTTTAATTAGGAGCTCGAATCTTGCAAAGATGAGGTCCGAGAACAAAAATATTCCTCCGTCTCCAAGACATATTTTAATAGTATGGTTGGAATAGTGGATACCCAATCAGTGTAGATCAGTATTCTTTAAAATAGATCAACTTGTGTAGTAATCCCAATAAAATATAAGTTTTAAAGAAAATGATTAAATGAAATAATTGATAATTAGTTTGAAAAAATTCCCTACAAAGGATGAGTTTGATGATGTTAGTAATTTGGTTGCATCTAAAATATATCTGTTTTATAATCCTCCCTTAATTAAGTTAGGTTTATCTCAATAAGTACTTGCTGAAATTAAATATTTTAAATATGATATGAATGAAACATTACACACTCTAAAGAGTGATATTTCATGTTTATTTCAATTTATAATGAATTTATAACCATTTGAAATTTCTACCTCAGTTTCCCTAGTTCCTCTAGATTTCTAAAATGAGTTTCATCAGAATCGATCTGAATTTGGTTCTATATCTTTTATAATACAGTTTCCCCAAGATTATATTATTTATCCAGTGATGTTGGATGATATGAAAAAATATCTTTTTGATCAATTTACTAATACCAAATAATCTACTAATAATCTTAGTGTTGGTTTTTATATGTGAATGAATTCTTATTTTATTCATCTTGGAAATATTTTAGAGATATGACAATATAAATTTTTGTTGTTATAATAAAAAAATAAGTAAATCTATGCTTCATTAAAATTAATGATATAAACACTCAAAAGTTTTAAAAAGTGTCAAAGTAAATATTTTCAGACATTATGGATCTGTATAATGTGGATATAATATATTAAAAATTTTAAGAATATTAAAAATAGTATGTTCAAATTATCGGTATTGATATGGTTGTTTAGAAACCTCATGTTTCTTCAAGTTTACTTAAAACCCAATAAGATGTTAGTGATCATGTTTTTAAATATTATTTCAATCATGCTAAATATTTTTTTAGAATTTGGCATCACAAGTGAATTTCAATGATCAGAAGTTACAATCATTTAATGGTAGGAAAATATACATGAATACATATATAAATCTAATTATGAATAAGGTTATTGTGTATCTCCTTTACTGTATATTAGCTACTGATATTTTCCCTACGCTTCTCCCTCTTATTTTCAATGTGTCTGCAAGTTTCTATTTAGGGAATGTATAACATCTTAATAACTTCATCAAGAATGTATTAGAATCATTTTATCAAATTCATATGTAAGATTCATATTTTATTATTGAATATTTCAATTTTTATGTTATTCCGAAGAATGATTTGTGTGTTAAATCCCAGTGTCCGATGAGAGGAAGAAGTTGACTTGCTCATGATCCTGTTAATACATCCTAACAAACTAGCCATATAATATAATTTTTTTATGATACTTCAATGCCATCAATGTCAACCCCATTTGCATCCATAACATCGGAAAAATTAAAACCAACTTCACCCAAGATAACCTAGATTTCCTGAGTGATATATTGTAATTGGTTGAGTGGATGTATACTTTTAATGAAATTAATTAATGTAATACTTCATTATTTATGTCTTCATAATTCATTTCATGGTTATTGGTTTCTTCTAATGTTGTTATTTATTTATTTATTTTATTTTATGAAATACAATCTTTTCATAATTCCATATTCATTATTCACTTACATTTAAGTAGTTCATAGATGAAAAGTGCTACAGTGAAATAAATTTTTCCAAACATTCCATTTAATTTTTAATTATAGAAAAGGGTATAAGTTCACAATGTTAGAAAAAATATGAGGAGATTTTTTTTACCTTTAAAAATGGGGGATAAGTATTTTTAAAAGAGGGGATGTTTATACATTTCAAATGGGTGAGAAGTAACTAACTTTGGGGGAGAAAAACACTACATTTTTTAAAAAAAAATAAAAGGAAATGTTTTATTTAAACTAGAATATCTAATGGGTTTTATAGGTTTTGTGATTATAAAAAATGTTGAGATTATTGGACAAATAATATTGATCCCACATATCCTGTGTTCTTTAGGTTTTGATAACCTCAAATACCCATCATAATTTTTTGATGATCATTCTTTATAAGTGCGTTTTTTAGGTTTTATTTTTTTTATTTTTTCAGTGATTAATTTTATTAAATATAGATTATGGATGATTTTGGAAAAAATATACCTAAGTATTGAAAATCAGCTACATGGAGATTTTTCATATTTTGTGAAAATGTATATTTCGATCCATTGATCACATCAAACACCTATGAAAAAGAATTAGCTACATCAATCTCCTGTGTAATGAAGCCATATATGTCAAATTACCAATGTTTCTAAATCAAATTTATGGAAACTGATACGTAGACAGGACCACCTATGTGAGAAATCACATATGTGATAATTTGGCTATGTAAAATAGTTATGCAAAGTAATCATACATGTGATAAATTCCCTACATGATTAATCTCATATGTGGTGAAATTGGTTATGTCATTTCAATTGGCTATGTAAGATTCAACCACGTAAGGGAAAAGACTAGGTTATTTAACTTGGGCACATGACGCAAAATCATATATATTTATTCAGATCAATAATCAACTATGTGTATTTAATTCTGATTATTTTTTATGTTATTATTCAAGTTGTTATTTATTACTATCGAAACACTTGAGTAAGATTTTATTGATGACATAAAATTCTTAAATTCTTGATTTCCTATTTATGATAACATTAAATATAATAATATTCAAGAACTGAGACATAAGACAAAGGAAATGGATATTTTATATGTAACTATTATTACTATGTAATTTTCATAGAAAAATCATGTGTCACTAATCCATGGTTTTATGGATCATGTGTTGTGAATTTAAACAAGAAGTAGTGCATGTATTTCAAATTGTGAGAGAATAGACCTTTTCATGTGAAGTAAAGTTCATAAGAAAATATTGGGAACTCATTGTCAATGGTATTCAAAATAAAACTATTTTTTCTATGGAAACAATGAAGTAGAAGCCTCATTTTTCATTAGTTGTTCTTATTGTCGATTCTAGATGTGTTCTGAAGACTCTCCTTGAGGTTCTTATTCTTCAGATCATTTCTTTTGGATATATTTCTTTTTATTTCAGTTGTATCTTATAATTGTGAAATGAAAATTGTTATTTTTCTTTCGGTATAAAGGTTACCAGAAAAAGAAACATTGATGAATATTTTTTTAATCCTTTTTTGAACCTAGTTTAAATCTCCTCTTCTTATACCAACTTTTTGTGCTTTCACTCTATCATATATCCCCTGAAAAAAGGACTCTAAGTCCTTGGAAATTAATGGAATAGAAAAAATCATCACACTCATGGAGAAGAATGGTGGTGGAGTGGATTAGGGGAGTTCTATACCTTAAACCATAATAAAGTTATTTGTGTTTATTTTCATCGTTATGATTTAATTTCCATTGAATATTTTCTTAATGAAAAAAATTAAAAATCAATCATAAACAAGAGAGGGTAGCTTTTCAAAGTGAATAAAAATTTAATGAACTCAATTAAACCCCATCTTAAGTCTTAATATGTCCAGTATCTGACAATACAACATACTATACTTCATGATATGGGGTCACATGGGCCCTATTCCTTGAATATATTTACCTATAGGCTTGGTATCCCAAAGGCCCGTGGATAGACAAGAGGACCAGTGGAAAGAATTCCAAATTCTATGGCCCAAAGATCTAATTTGATTGAATAGTGTCACACCTATAATATATCTATAGAAACTTTAAAATTACTAATATAGTGACACACAACTCCTCCCCTAACCATATTTTAACCATGGTCTTTCATATATGATTACGAGGATGCTTACTACTAATACAAACCCCAACTACATTATTTAACGACATACTTCATATCATAAGAAATGACTTTATTTGTTATCAATTGTATTTAATGATAGAAAATAATAGGCTTTGAATTATACATTGGTTCCTAAGAATTTATATGTTATGATATCCCCTAAATCATAATAATTTCATGTATCTCTATTTTATAACATATAAAAAACACTTTTTTCCAATAAGATTTCCCTTATCTTACAATACGATATATCAAAAGCATGATATTTTCTCTATGTCACTACATATGATATCATATATCATATGGTATGACTATACCACATCCAATGAAATATTTTTTTCATTAAATTAGTAATAGTAAAAATTCTATATCATTTCTTATAATATCCTATATTATAAATGAAGAATAAGTAAAAATTCAAAATTATTTTGAACGATATACAATACAACTACAGTATAACTAGAATAAATATTCATTTTCTTCAATATTTAATTAATTAAACAAAACATTATGTCTTTGATACTATTATCATGTTTCTGATGATTAAATAATAAATATTCATTGAAGAATAGGACTTTAAGATCCAATGAAAACAAAAAACACCAAGCATTCAAACCAACATTCTGTAAAATGTAAACAACTAAAACATGTCATGTACCTTACACTAATGAATGACACTATTGATATCTTTTAACATAAGTTTGAAGAAAATCACTAAGATGTATCCATTAGACGCTTTATTTTGTAGTGTATCCATTACTTTAATAGAATCAGATGATACTTGGACATGATTCTACTTTACACCTATAGTATGATAGTACCACTCGGTGGTAAAGGGATGGGGATTCAAAGATCTCCCGGGAGCGAGAGACAATATTATATGAGATAAAACATCAAACCACCCATCAATTTAGGTATTGAATCTTTATACAGGCCCTATAGAACACTCCTTGAGTGTTCATGTGTCTACTCATATGTTATGAGTATGTGACTTCAGTTACAACTCATTATAACCCACATCCAATTCATTCCCCCAATGTTTCATCTTATAATTTTTTTAGATTAGTGATAGATTATGTGTAAGATAACTTTAACATTAGAAGTTAATTCTCTTATTTCACAATCAATCATAGGTGTTATTATGGATAGTTTAACATGATTCATTACAATGGAACATAGCTCAATCTACATTATGATTCATTAGTATGTTTTTTGATATAACTGTATCTTTTATTTATGATACACATTTAACAAAGAATACAATATTATTTGATTCCATATGTCATAACATATGAAATATATATTATATAAAATTATATATAAAAATAATTATATGTTTTTGTCTTTATATAATATCTCCATAGGTTGAAATGTTTTCTTCTTTCTTCAACAAGGTTAGAATATCATCTTGTTCCTTTTTTCTATTATCTCCTAAAAATATGAAGTACTCCCACAATTATTCATGTTCTTGAATTGGTGTGAGAATTTATTTTTAAAATAAAAAATACAACTATGTACTCTTATTTCTATATTATTATTGAGTATATATTATTCTTCTCCAGTATATTCTCCTCTATCTACACCCCTTCCACATTTTTTTATTCTCTTTAACATAAAAATTTCATGAAAACCATAAACACTTAATTTAAATATATATATCTGTATAAATATTGAATTTCAAATTCAAATACAAACTTACATCAACAACCAACATAATTTCCCACTCAAATTTGATTCATTATATCACTATGACATTAAATCACCATTGATATAATTTTTGGATGATGGAGGTATAATAAATGTATTCCCATGTGACACCACTCAAGACAACTAAATATATCAAAATGTATATTTTTTTTCAAAACCCACCGTAATGCTATAAATAACCACCTCTAGAGCCTAATTTATTTTCGAAAAAACATTATATATTCAATAAGAATTATATAAGACTACCATATTATGGTTTTTGGTAGACCAAAAATTTACTATTTTATGACATTAGCCCAATGGAATATTTGTTCAAGGCTTCTAGAACTCTTGTAGGTTCACATAAATCTTGGCTTATTGTTTTTTATATTTATTTAATATTCTTGAAAGTTCAACCATTATTCAATACTATGATAATAGATTAAGAAAACTTCTTAGGGCTTGAAACATCAAACAAAACTTAATTATTCAATCCATAAACATTATTCCAAAAAACAAATCTAATAATATCAAATCTCCATTGTAATTACTCAAACATACCAATAATTCACTTTGATTGAAAATTAATGGTTCTAATATTGATAAAAATAATTGGTATACTATGTATTTCCTTATTTTTCTAGGAATTAATTTTCCAAGAAAATACAACACCAATGGGTAAAACAAACCATTTCCTGAACTCTCTAAAACTTTTTTTGATCTTTGTAAAGTAAAATTCATACATAGTCTCAGAAAAATATACCTTTAGATTTTTTTGAAATTAAACACCATATATATATTTGATGAAAAAAATGAAACTATATCTTCTCAATGTTATTTATGAGTTCATGTATATGAAACACTCATTAGTAAATTCTAAGACCTTGTGATTGTACTCAGTGTTGGAAATAAGAATGAATAATTAATATAATAAAATTAGTATAAAAATTGAAATGGGAAACCCACTTTATTTCACTTTTCACCTCTCATGTTTTTTTGGAAACCTCTACATATATGAAATAAAATTTTCAACACACATTCTTCAACAAACCTAAAAGAAAAGTTCGTAAATTCCAACAACATCCTTGAAGTCACTACTTCATACACAACCCCAATTGTGTATGCAGAGCTCACGACCAACTTTTTATTTTCTACCCAAAAATAATTTCTCTACCATAATAGATAATCAACTTTATTATTAGGAGAAAGTTATAATTTTTTATTTATATCATTATATCCTACTTTGAAAACACAAATCTAAACACAACTGAGAGGGGTTGAAATATTAATATGTTGTCTTTTAAATGGTGGAGAAATAATTTTATTCTTCAACCTCTATAGCTTAATAGAAAAATCCCCCATTTGAATAAAAATATCACTTATCAACTAAAATATTCTTCAAATAAAATTTTATATTAGGAAAACAATTTCTTCTTCACAACTCCAACAAGATAACATAACAAATCATCTTCTTTCTTTTTGCACTAAAATTCATCTTATTTTTTATAACACTAAAAATATTATATAGAAATTAATGAAAAATATTCATCAATTTCATTGTATTTAATTATTTATATATTTCACTAAAACCCACCCCTGTATACTTATCCATGAATATATTTATTTTTAAATCCATTTTTTAATAAAAAATACCAAAAAACATCACATCCACTTCCTCGGTATTATTATGAGGCAACTCTTTCTTCAATATATTCATTTTCTTGTCTCTATTATGTTTCCACCACACCTTCTCTTAATGAAAAAAAATTTCTAATAGAATCATGAGAAAATACTTAAAAAAATAATTTATTTTTCATAATATTAAATACACATCTTTTAATCCATTAAAATTATTTTTCAATTTGACGCTATTATCAAAACAAATTATGTGTGATTTCTTTCTTTTTAACGTACTTTTCCCACTATATGTGTTACTTTAATCTACTCTTAGGGGTTTAAATGTAATTCCATAGACTAGAAATATTTAATGATGTTATTTTCACCTCTATAAAACTAATAATTATGATAAAAGACATATCTTCTCAATAAAAGATGATTTTATCCAAAAAAACCTTAATTTTAAATTCATCACTATGAATGTTTTTATGAATTATGTTTGATAAACCATAAAAATGAGGAATTTAACACATTCACATTTTTTATTGTAGATTTTTTTCATCTTTTTCTCTTCACATATAATAATATATTTTTCTCTATATTTATACTTTCTAAAAAAATAGAAGTACGAATTATCTAAATTTGTTGTCATTTTTCTTCACTTTTCTGGTCATCAATGGGGATATATCCTCTTTTTAAATGATTTAATTATCATTACTGATAATAGGTTTATATATTTGTTAATTTAAACATTATACAAGCCTCAATTTATCAATAACTTAATTATCTCGAATCATATTTAATATCAATATGATTGGAATTTGAAACATCATACTTGAGTTACAACATATGATTTTATCCAAAAATAACATTTGGAAATTTAGGATCCTCCTTATTTATAAAACAAATATCTTCCATATTTTCAATTTTTATCTTTATAATGATCACTTCTTGATAATCATGTTCCTATTCATCGTAAATCTATTCATCTTATCTTTTTGAGACTTATTTTTCTACTTATTTACTGCTTGACTTCAAAACATCCATCATTTCAATGAATTCATTTTCTCGTATACCTATTTAGGATCCATTTTAATCCCTACCATTACATTATGAAACATTTAATTTTGATATATAAATAATTCTTTTATGATTCAATAATTATTACCAAATATTTTTAATGAAAAAGTCCATAATTTGAAATTTATGGAATCATCCATTAATATTCATGTAAGTAATCTTCTTCATATTTATTCTCCTCTTAATTCACTTTTGAAAAATCATTTACTTTTTAAAAACTTATTGAGATGAGTGGAATGATCTTTTGATACTTCATATTTATATCTTCATTTGAATTTGAATTTCAAAATTTATTCTTGTATTATTTCCTTTTTTTATCTTTATTATCAATATTTAAAAACACGTCCAATATACCTTTAGAAGTATTCATTACTTTCATATTTATAAACTCTTCATCCTATATTTCATATAAAAATGACTTTCATGGAGACTAATCACAAACAATATTATTCTTATCTTCAATCATGACCACTACACCGTGTATAATTACATAAGATCCATGTTCCATTATATCAAATGTGTCAAAGCAGATTAATATAAGATATAAAGACACTTTATCCTTCTAATTAGGAAAATTATTCCCATAAAACACAAAATTCTCATATTTATTCACCAAAATAAATCTCTCTAAATTGAAAGTATGAAACCAATGATGAAAAACCTATTGACAGAAACATTGAGAAAAAATCAGCATATCTATAAGAAAATTCTAGAAATTTTCATTAATAAGATAAATAAAATTAAAATATTAACTAAAATAAAATATAATTCACAAAAACAAAATTAGAAATCTATTATTTATTCTAAGTAAAAAATAGTTACACATTCATACCAATTGAGTGTCCTGGACATGGGGAGACATCACTGAGAGGGGAGTGAAATAGTAAAAACTATTTAAATTTTTTAATTTATGAATTATTTGATATCAACTTTCATCACTTGTGTGAGTGGTCGAAAACCATTATATATTTTACACACACTAAATAAAAGAAATAAATAAATTAATAGATGATATTCAAATCGTACCATTCCAAATAAATCAATATATCCTTTAAATGATCACAAAAACATATGAGTAAAGAATATACCTTAACTCAGGATAAATTAATAGACAATGAAACCTACTAGCACAAGATAATCAGAATTTAGAATTTATTTTTTAAATTTTTTTTATTTCGTTTCAATATGTTTTGGATCTTTCATTCTTCCATTTCAATGTTATTATCTTCTAAAAATATCAATTTATTTCATACTTATTCAAGTCATTGAATTGGTTTGGGTCTATCCACTTCTTTAATACATATCAATTATGTGATGATTCTATCTTAAAACCCAGTGTATAATATTATTAGAATTTTCCACCTTATCTATTCCTCTTCTATACCCTATTATCCTTTCTCTACACTCTCTTTCTCAATACCACACTCCCTTTGACACAAAAAACTCTTGAAAATAATAATCGATTCATCTATCACTAAATAAATCTTTGAATTTTTTATTTTTAATTCAAAAATTAACTTCCATCATTAACCAATTTCAACTCCCAATCAAATTTAAGTAATTAGATCATTCAAGTAATTACTATCACTACTAGGGTTTACTATGAGTAGTATTATGTGACAAAAATCTTGAAAAATCGTCCAATACATCAAAAATGTTTCATTAATTCTGGAACTAATTAGAAGGATGGTGGGAACCATAGTAACTCCAATAGAGAATAAATGCTAATTTTTTTCTTTCTTTCACTAGGAAGGTAGGGTCATTCTCCTAAAAATTGGGTAGAAAATATAAAAATAATTATTTTTTTACTGAAATCCATCATTATTCTATTTCAAGATCATAGAAACTCCAGTGCTCACAAAATAATCATTTCACATATTCTTGATTTCATATTTCACTATCTTTATCCTCTACCATCGTGCAATCAAATGATTAGAATTCAAAAAAATAAGAATCATATTCTATATTAAAACATTACACAAAGCATAAATATTAATTCACTGAAAATTGCGCTAAAAAAACTCCAATTTAATCTAATCACCAAAGGAACATTAACATCATACTAGTCATTCAATTTTTTTTGTCATTTTTTGTTCTAAATATTGTTAAGAAGCTCTAAAATTTAATGATTAACCATCCATGGTATTAATTTCCCAACAAAATACAACACCAATGTATACGATCATCTGATCTACATGTTTATCAACTCTCCATAAATGTTTTTATCTTCTTTTAGTGTAAATCATAAATGGTTTCATCAAGTATCATGAGAGGATAGGGGTAATGAATCAGAGTATGAAATTGTATTATAATTTTTACCATTTATTAATACATAACCATCACTTCTAATTATGATATTGACATCTTAATATTAATGTTAAATCTTATGATCAATTATCTATTAATATTTTTACCCAAAACTCATACATTCACATTATTAACAAATATTAGATATGTAATGAAAAAATAAAACCCCAACAAAATCCCATCAAGGTCGATGAAATGGTTGGGTGTGCCACTATAATCCCACCACATATAGGTTGTAGATCAATGACTAGAACTAATAGGAAACACACACAAAGAAGATATTATACACCTATGAAGCCTACAATAAAAACTATCAAATCTCACGTATAAAAAAACATATACTATAAAAAAACATAAATAAGTTGAAATAAATAAAATTATATATGATATACACCAATCCTACATACAATGATATATAAGCCATTTTAAAAATGATAATTGTAAAATAATTTGAACTCAAAACAAATAAAATTTCCATTAATGGAAACCTTGAGTGAACCTCATGAACAAAATGATGCTATATCCTTTAAAAAAATTATATATAATATCACTGGACCTGTTCATGAATTAGTAGTTACAACTCTAAAATCATCTTTTACTATTAAAATAATTAAATTTCGACACAACCATAAGAAGATGGTTATATAATTTCTCATGGAAGAGAAAGAACAACAACTCAGTATGGCATCCAAAGTGTTTTATGATTCAAGGGGTAGGGTTTATCATTTAAGTTTTAGGGTTTAGAATTTTCAGATTAGGTTATAGGTAATATGTTTTAGGTTTTGGGGTTTAGCTTTTAGGTTTTAGGGTTTAGAGGTTAGGGTTTTTGTTTTAGGGTTTTGGGGTTTTTAGGTTTAGGGGGTCAGGTTCTAGGTTTTAGAGTACATGTATTAGGGTTTCATATATGGTGTTTTGGGTTGAGGATTTAGGATTTTTTTTGTTTGGTTTTGGTGTTTTGATTTATGATTTCAGGGATAGGGTTTGTGTTCTTTGGTTTATTGTTTATAATTTTGATATTAGGGTATGGGGAAGATGTATTTGGCACCAAATTTGAGATTGTACATGCATAGTACTCAAATAATATAAATTTATAATATATATCTATAACATCAAATCTCAATAAATCATAGTGTTGATCATGGATAGATATTAGTTACGAGAATATTCCATCTAGAAATTCTCCTAAAATATCATATATGTGTCTAGTTAGTTTCAAACTTCTAAAGAGAATTATTCATATCTCCATCTCAATATAGAATTCCATTATTAAGAGAAAAAAGTGACTATCTATTAATAATAAAGCTTAAAAATAAACACACACTAAAATATAGCCTCAATATTTACCCCACCCTTATCTTGGATTAAGGTTAATAATTGTTTGTAAGATAAAAAATATCTCTCGAAACTAATTCATAATGGAGGACCATTTCCAAGTTGCGTGTATGGATATTTTTAGGGGGTACCTAACTCCATTGATTTGGAAACTATACCGCATAAATTGTAGGATTACCTAATCCCACTCCTTTTATGAGGTATTTTTTCCCTATTAATTAAAATTTCAACCATGTGAATACCTAACCCTAACATTCATATGGGTATTCATACTTTGAAAATGATTGCGATGTATATGGGATTATCTAACCCCATTTTTAATATGGGTGACCCATGTTACATTAAGAAAAATATCTATTAGTGGAGTACCTAACCCCATATATATACATTATTCCCAACTCATGGTCACCGAGACCCCCTTGTCTAAGTGTTAGGGCAATTCCAAGAGATAATTTCTAGGTTATGGTACATTGTAGTTATATCGCTAAAATAACAAGAAATAATTACAAATTATACATTATCCCATTTAAAAATATATATCAAAGAGAAAAGAGATCACAACATCATCTACCAATGACTACAACCATGATAGAAAGACATCAGATAAATGTCATCACGATTTACAAGAAAATGGGAATGATATCATAAAATAGGTCATACAACAAACATATAGGTAAAATCATCATGACTTGAAATATCCAATATTATTAGACTTAATAGGTCACCACATGTTGTCCATCAACCAGTACAATCAAATGAAATATTTAATAGTGTCAATCCTAATCCATTTTTCCAACAGAGTGCATAGAGGGCCATTAGATAATTCCCATGAAATATAATCTAAACACCATATAATAAAACCTCCTATATTAAAAAATGATATAGATGTGAGTATCAAAACATCCAAAGTCATATTCAATCACTTATTGGCATGCCAATCCTAAATTCGAATATTATATTAGAATATAGAGTATATAATGATAATTACCCAATTTGTGACACTCACTGATCATTCACACCTCTGTGAAACTAAAATTAATTAATTAATATTTTTCATTCTAAATAATGTCATCAAACATTACATCAATCTAAAACATTGATCAAAATTAATTCTCATAGTCATACCCATGATCATGGGAGACACTATATCGAATCACAATTCATAGTTGTTTCAATGGTCTTAGGACTTCCTTCATGCATGATTTCATATAAAATATAATAATAATAACAATCAAAATCATAAATCCTCAAATAGACAAATTTTAGTCATTGTTTTGTTCTACTTATGAAAATAATTAAAATAGTTCCCCAAAAACAATTATATGTTGAATCACCATCAATTTTGGGTTATAGATATAAAATATTTTAAATTATTCCCTCCATCAACCTCCAATGGTCTTGAAAACCTCATTATAATGATCTATATAAAAAATGTAAAAAATAAATTATAAATAAGTTTAAAATAAATATCAAAACAAAATTACAAGTTTTTGATCAATAATTATTATGATAATTGAAATACTCTAGGCCCATGTAGCCTTAAGAGTGTAAATAAATTCACACCTAAGTGGGATCATATTAGGTATGTCTTATATGTATTTCCATGGGATATCTCCACTTCGACACAGGTAGCCTAGGTCCATCATCTCTAACTTATTCTGATTTATCCAAGAATCATCCCACTCTATATGATGTCCTTGTAGACCATTTCCCCTTATATTTCGATTTGGGAAGATGGTAGAGTGACCCAATTATTTTACAAGTCATGTTTTTCATGTCCATAGCCTCCCACATTGGACACTAGATACATAAAAAGGTGGAACTGATATATTTATTTTTTTTATCAATGAAATATTCCTCAAATATTAACCTTCCAATAAAATCTCCACCCCACACATCCTTAACCACCATTTCCACATTCTCAATACACCTTGCTTGAGGATCAATTAGATCCAATTTAGATTTTTAAACTATTAAACTACAAAACTATAAAACCATCATCACCTTTCACTATGATTTCTCATTTTCAACCATTGTTTCTTATCCTTCTCACCAAAATTCTCCACTACCACAATGCACTAACACCAAAATCCTAACCACGAACTACCACTCATTAACCAATGACTGATCACCAAAGAGATAAAATCCTATATCCATCATCGTAACACTACCTTTACATGGGATACGTCCCAAAATGAATTTTATCCACAACCTTGCTGACATGAAATCCTTTAAAAATATGGATTCCCCCTCTCCATGACCCACTCATTCTACTTTCTAGTCAACTGATTTAGTTTCCCCATTCAGTAGTCTTTCTCTATTCATGAATAAAATGACAAACAATTTCCATTTATGATGCAATAATTGGTGGAACAACTAGATACAAACCACCAATGTAATTCAAAAATGTGGTTTATATGGTTTCATAGAATATGTTGATTTTTTGTCACAATCCCCTAACCACAATAGTGGAGAGATGGGTCGGTGGACAACAACTTCCCACTACCCAATTTATATTTATTTTATAAAAAACAATAATACTCTAATGTTAAAACCATAAATTTTTAATGATAATAATAATAATAATAAAATTATAATTATTATAAACAGTTACTATAAATAATATAATATAAACCAAAATGCATAAATTTCTATGCATATAAAATTCCACACATGGGGCTCAAAAATCCTACATCAAGGAATTTCAACCCCTCCATTTCTTCTCCTCTCCTCATCTATAAGAAAAGAGTTCCCCAAAAATATAAAAATGAGTGTTAATTCAAATATTTATAAATATATGTTTAAAATGAACTTGTTAAATTTCAAAATCCAGATACCAAATTTTGTTGGTGTAAAAAAACAAATCTTAGGAAATAAAACACTATCATAATTCAAATATAAGGTCCCATTTACTTATTAAAATATATTTTCTCAAAATGATGAGAAATTTCACAAGAACCATTAAATTAAATAAATTAAATTTTTTATAAATGTACGAAAATCAAAATAGTTCTATAATTCATGGAAAACATCCACCCAAAGGTAAACACTACATCCTGATATCAAATGAACCCCCAAGATTCCAAAGTCAGTAACTATAATAAAATTAAAAAAAATTATTTTCACTCCCAACTTCTTAAGGGAATTAATTAAATTTCTTCAACTCGTGATTTAAAATATATAGAAAATAAAAAAATTCAATGGAATAAAAACTAAATCAAATTATTATCCCAAGGTAAGTCATTATTAGGTCAAAACCATTTCAATACATTGTTCCCACATTTAAATATTTTCATCTAAAAAATATAAACACTAAATTGAATTGAATTTACTGGTCTTCAGTATGTATTTATTACTCCTAATAAAACATCTAAATTTATTTCACCCTTTAATAATGTAATAAATGGAACATCATGAAACTATGATAGATTATTATCATGTTGATACTTTGACTTCATGAATTATTGAATGAATAAAAGACTTACCTTTTAAAATATCACTAGTGAAATTAATAATAAAGGGTAGTTACCTTGAACTACACTTCTAAAAAATGAAATTATCTCATGAATCAAAATGATTTCACTTGTATTTAAGTTTATTAATCGATAACACCAAGTAATTTCTAGGTCATCATGCTTTCTTACAAAGTACCAAGTTAATTATTTTTATACATCCATGAGTACTCTACTATTATAATCATCCAACTCAATGACTAGAAAATAAAACCATATCTTCTAACATAGTTGAGTCTCTCAAAATATCAAATTACTCTTATGTGAATGAAGGATAAGGAAAAAATATCAACTAAATATAGTTATCAATATCATCTGGAAAAATAACAAAACCATATTCTTGTATAATAATATGATATAAATCAAGGATACTAGGTCCAAAATAATCTATAAATAATAAAATTTGTCCAATAATTAAATGATCACATTTTTTATGTCATAAAAGTTTATAAAAATATTGATGAAATATCACATAACTCAATAATTCATTAACACTGAGCATTTAAATTAATACAGCATTCCTTTTTTGTGAACCCATGTATGGATGAAAAATATTTCAAAATTTAGATAAATATTTTAAAATAATAATATAAGGTCAATATTTTCCCTACCCCCATTCGCATCACATGGAGGTAAATTTTATTAAATCAAAAATCTTAAAAAACATTCACAGCATGTGTATTAGTTCCAGAACAATTCTTACTCAATAATTTAAATGATCTGTGATCAACTAATATTAAATAATTATTATATGTAAATAAAATATTTTCATTTAAAAATAGAAATATAACATCTTTTAATGTATTTATAAATTCATCTGTCTTCACCAGTTGAGATGATCAAATCACTAATGCCAATACTTAGAATGAGAAAACGAAAAACTCTATTTTTAATAACTTTCATCTAATTAAAGAGGAAGAAATAAATGATAAAATCACAATCAATTACTATAAAATTACATAAGGAAAATTTATTAGTATATTAACCCTACTCAATATTACCTTCTTTCATGGTATAATAAAGATAACAGTCTATTAACCTTCTCTTCTTTTAGGGGAGTTATTTTCGAGGAGGTTATGTAACAAAAAAAAGAACTATCCACTATCATTTCTCATTTTTTCTCTCCATTAACAAACCCATAAAAATAATAAAAAACCAATTGGGGTCTCGTACCTTAATTTATAACATTATAACCAAAACCTATTAACCTAAATAGGATTAGAATGCCACTACCATAGGTGTATTTTCCAAAAACCAAATGCTAGAAACAATTTCCTATGGTACCAAATCATTGGGAGACTATTTTCCATTGTACATGGAACAAAAATACATAATAAAAATGAAATGGAATAATATAAATGGTATGTTTTATAAAAAATAATATAAATTAAAATAATATTACATATATTCATAATCAGAGTCTTAATATCCAACAATAACGCCAACTAAGTCTATAAAATTAAAAAACTCAAAATAGAAACTAAGGTGTTAAATGAGGAACTACACCGAGATTTACCTCATGAAAACTTCTAAGATTCAACATATTTCACCAATGAACACAATATAAATATTCATTACTAGATAAGTAGAAGGTATTCCCATTACATTCATTAAATAAAAAAAATATCTATATATACACCAAAATTAACATATATGGGGTGAGTATAAAACACAGTGTGAAATACCCCATAGACATCCCACAAATTCCATTTGAATAATAGAACAGTTATAAAAAATTTATAAAAATAAGAGATAAGAAGAAAAAATAGAATATATATATGTATATATATAAATATATATATTGAACATAACACACAATACAATCCACACCAACCCCATGAACTTAGACACCAATTGAACTCACCAAACAACATGCTCTACGAGCCGTGTAATCAACCCATATACATCACTCATATAAGAATTATTTTGAATAAACCAAAATTATGAGTGGTAACTCATTACCCATATCCCATATAAAACCTTTTTGGTATAATCCATGTTCCATAACACTGACACTAGATTCCAAGTCTGAAACAACACTGATCCGTACATATGCATCGTGAAAGCACACCAACCCATGATGATTATAATTCACTAATTACAACACTATTGGATAAGTATAAATAACATACCTAGATTTTATGGTATTTAAATTTTAAATTTGATCTCTTTGATAGCTTATGTTGCACACCACATCATGTTTAAAAGAATAATGATATAAAATTAAGTATCGTTATTTCAATACGACAGTTATAACCTATCCATTACATCTATGAGAAAGAATAATATTAAAAAAATATGAAATTTAAATATCATTTATATTATAAAATTTTATTATATTCATAAAAAATATTTCTTTGGCATAAGTTAAGAAATAATCCAATTTTACGCATTAAATGGCTATATTTTTCTAAAGGTAGTTTTACTATCTCTTAATGGTGGGCCTATTTTAAATCCAATATTTGAAACACTTATGTATTTTATTTGGAAAAATAAACTTATTATTTTAAATAAAAATATAAAAATTTACTTCGATTGATTTTTTGATATTTTTCAGAAAATTTTCATGTTTTGATGAATAGTTAATAATACTAAAATTTGATTGAAATTTTTTTCCATCAAAACACTTTATATTGATAAATAATATTATTGATTAGTTTTTTATTACAATTGGATTATTTTTTATTATTTAATACAATGTATTTTATTTGAATCAATTTCACATTAAAATAGGACATAAAAACTTATTAATCTTTTGAACATTTCTTAAAAGCTCGCTTTCTCGCCAAGCCTGCGGGATTATCATTTACCTTAATTTATCCACTTCAATGAATTGTTTTTGAAAAAATGGATATAAAAAGATATAATAATTATGATATTTATATTCTAATAGGATTAACTTAATTTTTTGGACATTAAAAATAATAACTTTAGTAAATTTTTATTGGCAACATTTGAGTGTAAATCGAGTAATTAAAGGTAAACATAATATTATAATATTATAAAATTACCGTAACACATGTATCAATTTAATTTTATAAGTATGTTTATATAAAAATAAACCTTATTCCAAAATTATATTCTATTTATGCCATTTGGGTATGTATATGAAAATTATAATATTTTATTTAAAGGTTACTTAAAAATGGCTTACTCGTGTCTTTTAATAAGTATTTCATTTTTGATACATGTTTATAGAGAAGATAAATTATAATATAAATAGTAACTTAAAATATAATAAATTTATCTTCATATTGATAATTTTTTAATTTTTTAGTCAATAAATAATTTAATTAAGGGATTTCAAAAAAAATGATGCAGTAATTGTTTAATTAATAGATATTTCTAATAAATAATTTTTAAAATATTAAACTGAATATAATTTCACATAATTATTGAAAAAATAATGATTTTATAGAAAATTTATACAAATTATTGATATATTATAATTGGTGGTTTAAGGTTATCATGTTGTTAGAATATTTTTAAAAAGAAAAATAACGAATAGTATCAAAATTGACATATATGATACTTTAAAATAAATTATATTTTATTAAATGATATAAAATGAAAAAAATATAAATTTAGTCCAAATAACTATAAATATGTTAAATATTCCATCAATTATCCATTTGGTGTTATTTTGGAATTTTATAGTAACTATATTAACCCTGATGAGTAAAAAATGCAAGTTTTCATTGTAAGAGTTAATGTGTTGACAATGGATAAAAGCCAAAAGTTAAAGATAATATTGTCACCAAAATATTTATAAACATCATTTTTAGGGTATTAAAACCCATAATCATATTATATTACAAATAACTATCTTTTGGGCTATTTTAAATCAAATATAAATTTATATTAATTTAATATTTTAATGGATTCCAAGAGTGCCCCTCCCCTCTCTTATAAAAAGGGACCTCCTTCCACAATTCCACACACAACTTTGAGCCTTATTTCATGACCAAACCATACCCATTTACATTATAAACTTCCATATACACATTTTATGGGTTATGTTATTCTCAAAATACAAACCCTAGTGTACCTAATAAGAGATCCAAAGGAGGTTCGCTAATGAAGAGGTAATCATCTTTACTAACTCCTACAAAATTATTTGTTCTTATACTTCATATTCACACATTTATTACATAATGAAATAATAAATCCAATATAAGATATATTCTGAGGTTTTATTGTTAATATCATACAACCATATTACTCCTTTTACCCATCCTATGAAAAAAAATATCACCATGCGTGTGTATGTACAACATACCATCACCACGTTGTGGTGAACTTTTTTTCATCATAAATTTATTTTAATGGGTATAATTAAGGATATAGTATATATAAATAACAAATATTACCTTATATTAATTATCTATAATTAATATACCATCTAATTCAATACTCTTTTACCATTAAGGGAATGATATTATCTCTTGTGCGTACATATAACCTACCGTCTCCACGATGCGATGAGATTATTCTTGCATGTTAGCTACTCAAGAATGACTATGAAAATGTATGTAATGAATAAATATTAAATATATCACATAATAACTCTAATTTAATAATATATATATATATATTATGTCATTTACCTTCTTCCATTCAGTATGATAGAAAATGGAAACATTGCTCATGTGTATGTACGACTTACCATATCCATGAATGGTGTATTAAATTTCATAAATTTATATTTGATAAATATTTATATACAATATATATATGACATATAATTCATGTTTTACATTTTAGAAGTATGTAAATCATGGTCTATGTAATAGGATCAAGAATAAAAAGTCAAAAAATGTATGATAAAAAAGCTATTATTCCCAAAACATTGATTTAAATTGAAATTGTTAATAAATGGGTAATATAAAGTAATAAATGAATCATATAAGATAAAATAAATATTATTGTTATTCTTGTATAAGTTAATAATTTTTTTTAAATCACTATACCAGAGTTTGGACATGTACGGTGTGAATCAGACATAAGGTAACAGTTAATTTATTAATCTCATTTTTATTATTGATTGTTTATATGTATGTATCTACAGGGAAATATTTATCATACATGTCCATGTTTCATAAAAATGTTTTCAAAAATATTTGTATTATTATCATACAAATATTTAAAATATTTAAAACATGTTTCACTTTTTATAAAACGGTTGGAAAGGAACTTTGTGGATTGTTTTGATAAATGGGATTTTTTTAACTTATGAAGTATGAGAGGATTTTTCCTCCCTTGTGACACCTTGAAATTTTTAAACTTAACTTACAAGAATAAATGTTTACATTCAGAGAAAATTTTTTCTTTAGAATTTTGACTCTTTTAAATGATTTCAAATTAAAAATAGGAATTTCTCTCATGAAATTTTTTATGATTTTTTTAGAATATTTTCATCAATGTCAACATCATTTTTTGGATTTTATGCTTAATTGAGGTTGATTTATTATAATAAAATCTACCAAATTTTATTCAAGGGTTTATGATAAGTTTGAATGTGGATGTGGTAGTTTCATACCATTCAGGGTTTATGGTTAGTGTTTTATCATTTCGTATTCTAGTTTCATTTCGAATTATTGTGTTGATTATGTTTCACCTTATTCATATGAGGAAAAACATTGGAATTATTAAGTGATTGGTGGGACCTAATATAACCCCTGAATGTGTCAATTGGTCTCATGAGACAAACTAGTTTGGTTTTCTACCCATTTATGCATGGTTTCCTGGTTAAAGCCTTGACAGTATGTTTATGATGGTTGAGATTATACATTCCCCCATTATGGGATTAGATTCTTATATTCCATGGGATTATTTGACCTGAAGAATATCCATGGTTTTTTTATAGAAATTGTGATTATTTTATATGTTATTATTTATTCTTTCTATATTATTCTTAAGATTATGTATAAAGGGAATGTGTTTTAGTTATGCACCTTGAATTAAGGATTTTGATTATTTATTCATAATAGATTATGTTGTACGCTTACCCTTACTGAGAATCTGAGATCACCAGTTTTATATGTTTTATTTTCCCAGGACACTAATATGTGTATTATGACAGATATGTGGGGTTAATCTAGGATATTAATGGCATTCTCAATGGATTATCTATGTTGGGTTTTATGTTTTTAATATTAATGTACATTTCATGTATATAATAAATTTTCAAAGAATAATAAACGGATCGGTCCTTTTGGATTCGACACTTATATCTATTCCAATGTAATAAATTAAGGCACAAAATATGGGATACTAGGGTTAGGATTATTAAAATTTTTATTTAGGAATGTTTAGAAACAACATTGGAAATTATATTTTGAAAAAATAGATTAGAGAACATAACCCTATGAAAGAATTTGGGGATATGTATAGAAGAACGTCATATATATTTGGTAAGGTAAAAAAATATGGGGGTATACCTTGAAATATTTACCTATATGGATACTAAAATTGTACGTAGTTCTGGCATAGATATATCTAAGATTAACAACTATGACAAGGTGCATCAGTCCAGACTTAGCATAACCTGGTACATAACAACAGACGTTACTGTGCACCTGGCTTGACACTCCCAAGGGATATGCTTAGGATAATTATCATTTTCTCTAAAACCCATTATAAAGGATTTAAAAGTATATATGTCCGCATATAAACTATTTTTATGATTTAGATATTAGTTATACATAAACTTTCAATTTAGGTTATGTGATTCACTAGTTCAATGATTATAAATTATTTTTAACAATTTTGTGATCTAATCTAGTGTATGGAACTATTTAGAAATGGTTCCTAGTGAAAGTAATGGAAACCATATCAATGCATGCAATCCATGTAGGTATTTCCCTCCAATTCATGATAATGATGTTGGAGCTAGAGCTGCAACTGGTGTTGAGGAACTTATAACTATACTAGTAAAACTAACTCATGTTATGAACGATAACATTACCCGTATGGTGTAGCCTTGTATATATCTATGTGAAAAAACGTCAGACCTCTTTCAGAGAAAAAAACCTCCAATGTTCAATGGGTCTAAAAATACATTTGAGGATGAGTAATGGATTAGTTTATTATTAAAGATATTTATTGCTTTGTGAATTAATGAAATGGATAAAGTTGTCTTGGTAGTTTATCATCTTTCTAGAGATACAAATCAATGGTGGTCATTGATTCAAAACACTAAGGAGAAGGGGGAAATTTCATTTATGGAATGTGAAAATTTTAAGGAAATTTTCATTGAAAAACAGTTCCCACTTGAAGAATGATCATATATGGAGTGGAAATTTCCAAGTCTGAGGAAAAATGAAGATAAGAATGTTACTAAATATGAATCTAAATTTATAAGGTTTGCAAGAAATTATATGGAATACTATAATTTTCCGGACCTCCCCGGTCCATTAATTTGTCAAAATACAGTGTTTGGGTTATTTTTGGAGCCAACAATATCTCATTTCTAGAGTTTTTAAAAATTCCATTTTTCCAATCAGTAGCTCAGTGTCGGTCAGTCGAGTGTTGGTGACTCACGTCAGCAAGTCAATAATTCGTGGGTCATGTCGGTGTCTTGATATTTATGAGTTACTATTAGTGACTCATGTTAGTGACTCAGCCATTATTCATTCATTTCCAACTTTTTCCAATTTTTCTAGTTTTTTCCCTCTTACATTTTATTTGATGTAAATCGCATTTAAAACCTAGTTTGAGTGTTTCTAAAGGTTTTTAAAAGGAAATTAATTATATATTTAATATCATAATTCTCTAAGGGCTTTGAAAAAGTAAAAATGCATGGTCTTGACCATGGTCCTACCTTAATGTCCCTTGAAACCGTTTCCATTTTGTTGATATAGTATATGGCTATTCAAAGTCGAGATCTTCTCTTACCAGTGTGGTTTTTTCTCTTGGGAAACCCAAAGCTATTCTTCCTTATGGAGTCGTATGTTGTGCTATGTAATTTAGATTCATCCTTCCTTGGAGTCTCCCACCTACTTGCAAACCCCCCCCCCCAGTTTTTGGCATAAAGAGGAATTGTTTATCACCACTTTTCCATGTAGGGATCCATTCATCTCTCTTTTATTTTTGTTTCATGGAGGGTGGGTGTAATGATGTGTACTTGTAGTTACGGTTCAAACCAATTTAACAAAGATAATGAGAAGTAATTACTAAGGGTTTGGGAAGATGATAATTATGATTGATCTGTTTTATAGGTTATCCTTTATCAATGACTTATTTTTGTAAAGTTGTATGCCTTTTGAAAATCAGGGCCGTTGGTGGCATCTATTTTCACACCAGAATAACTTGTGAATATTTTTCATTGCTTACTTGTTGAATGGATGAAATATGAAAATTTAATTAATAAATTATATTCTTTTAAATATATGGATTCCCTAGGATCATACTTTTTTAGTGATCACCCCTGAATAATGAAAGTGGAATTAAAGAACGAGTGATACTAAATCTAAATAGACCTTACTTTTTGGTGTGGCAGTGTGCTATGTATGGTTCTATTCAACGTTGTGTTTGTGCTAGTCGTGTGGTGTTACGGATGAGGGTGTGGATATGATTGTGGGTTATTAAGTGTGGTGTAATTAATGGTATCTCAGGTTTAGATATTGATTGATTGTGGAAAGGATTAACTTGTTATGTAGTGAGACTGCATTTGGGTAGTGGTTGGGAAGTGGGGATATAGTTTTGGGTTGTGCTATGTTTATTTTACTGGGTGTAGTGTTGTTATGTAGTGGGGATTCCAGGTGTGGTTTTGACGATGTTTGTTTGGGGTTTACTTGTTGAGAGGAAGGACATGATGTCATTACATTGAAGAATGATGGCGGTAGTGGTTTCAAGGGTGTTCAAGAAAGGGGAATGTGTAGTGGGACTGCAAGCCGGTTGATCTTCATTTTTTTATGGATGTGGTACTTTTTGTGCAACCGGGCTGCTGAGGTTGGTTTAGGAGGTATTATTTTGAATAAGGAAGGTGTTACCTTGTGTGGGAGTTTCTCCTAGAGTTTCCAGAGACTTTTGTGAAGTGAGTGTGGTTTATGACATTACGTGTGGTGTGGTGTGTATGGTAGTTTCCCAGTTAGGTATGGAATAAAGGGTAAATGATTAATAGCATCGAGTTATTAAATTTTAGTCAGTTTCCTTTTCATTATTAGGGATGTGACCGTCGTTCGTGGTGATGCGTGCATGTAGGATTGGAAGCAATGAAATTTTTGTATGGGAAGGTTGTTTTTTTTTTGAAAACCCATAAGTTGGGATGATTGTTGTATACCTATAAAAATATATATATATATATATTGTTCCTTGAGATTTTATGTGCACCCCACCCATGTTGAGAAGTACATGTTGAACACTATCATTTTTATGGTGGAGGTTGTTCTTTCCCAACATCCCAGTGAGTGGATGGATGGATGGTTATTGGCACTTATATGATTCTTATTCTTGTTATTGGTAGCCCAAGACTCTTCAGGTAGGTTGTTGCGTGGTGTCAAGGCCAAGGTGTTTTGGGATAGGTGTGCTTTCCCAGGTGTCTTCGGGATGAGGCCCAGGTGTTTTTGGGAAAGAAGGTAATTTGATTTATGGACTAGGTTTGTTTGGGTAGAAATGCGGTGTGTTTTTTGGCCCATGTTTGTGCGGGCAGGTTGTGACAGTGGTAATTTTGGAAGAGCGTGGTAGCGTTAAGATGTTCACCATTACGGATAAGCATTTTACTAGTGGGAAGTGGTGTGGGATACCCAAATAATGATTTACCTACTATTTTACATTACTAGACTTGTGTTATTTGGTGAGCGTACCTTAGTGAGGTTAGGGTGGATAATATACCTTGTTAGGTGCATTTGATTTTTGTTGTTTTCTCACAGGGGATCTAGTATGATTCTCCCACATTGGAAAGAGTGAAATGTGATTTTCCTATTGAGTATAGTTGTCTGTCCACCCTATATATATAAATATGTTTTCAGGTTTTTCGGGAGATTACGCGGACCATGTTGGACCTTACTTTTTCAGGCATCAGGATAGTTGTTGTGTCATTTATTAGCTTGGTCTTTTGGTATTTACTTGAAATTTTCATTGTATTTCTTGCATTTTTTCTTTAAACATGCATGTGGGATAGTTTTTGGATTATTTTATATATATATAAATATATATATATATATATATATATATTTGTGTGTGTGTCTTGGAGTTTTTTTGAGGTTGGTACATCTTCTCTCCTGATCATGGTTACTATAAAAGGGGCAATGCCTCCCACTTCATGAGATTGAATACCTTTGGTGTTGGTAACCATCGTATGGCCTATTAGAGGTGGGAAATATGGGTCATTATCTATTTTTTATATTGAAAAAGGATATACATGAAACATTTCCATCCTTTCCCTCATCTTGAATAAGGAGGGTCATGACAAAATGGTATCAATGGAGATGGTTGAGAGATTGGATGAAGTTTAGAATTAGGAATAGTGTGGATTGCATGGGTTGGTAGGGAAACAGTGTCAGGTGATCTTACAGTGTGAAATAGGCCAGGAAAGACTAGCTAAGACATGGGGATTTTAGGGCCCCCCATAATCTGAAGAAAGAAATTTGAGCTTTCCAAACGACCAAGTGAGGCTACACTGTTTGTGGGGTAGAGACCCTAGGGAAGGTACATGCATCATGATGACTTGTGTTCTTGTTTATTTTGTGTGTTTCCTATAAATTAAAATAAAAACTATGTTAAGATAAATCCTAAATGAAATACCATACTACTTAGTCTTAGGAGTTCCTTGTTTACCTTATCAGCTATAGAACCCGATTATCGTCCGCGTGTGGTACGAGCAGTGGAGGTTCAACAAGCTGATCCCGTTGATTAGAAAAGTGTTGATCCAAAGGAGGAGGATAACCAAGGGAAAAATTATTCTTTGGGATTTTCAGCAGAAGACTTTGGGAAAGTATGAAGGAAGCATTTCAGATACAGAGATGGATAGTTGGCTTGAGGAGATGGTGATCACTTTCAGCTGTATCTGGGCTCTGATGGAGTACTAGGTTCTGTTTTAAGTTAGACAGATGAGGGGTGATGCTTGTCAATGGTGGACATTGTACCTAGGAAAGAGGAAATAGACTAATGTTATAGGGGTTGATTTTGAGAAGGAGTTCTGGGAGGAATTCCTATCATCGACCATGAAGGATGAGAAGCGACATGAGCTACTCTCCCTCTTGCAGGGGAGTATATCGATACAGAAGCTGGGGTCAAGTTCAAGAATCTATTACATTTTTCTCTAGATCTCTTTTTGGATGAGGAGTCTTAGGAAAGACGCTTTGAGGAGGCACTCCATCCTACCCTCCAGTATGTAGTTATCCCCTTCACCTTGATGACATATCTAGAGGTCCAAAAGAAGACGGAAGTGGTTGAGAGGATGAACTCATGAGGTAGTCTACTGGAAGAGTAGATCCGTCAGTTTTATATGAAGGGAAAGTCTTTTAGATGCATTTCTCAAACACCAAGGCCTTCAAGGTTCCGATCAACAGGGATTCAACCTCAGTAGTTTCATTTTCAACCTTCTAGTCTTTGTGATTTTCCTGTAGGATTGGGACTGAGGTGTTTATCTTGTGGAGGCCATGAGCACCTTCAGATTCAGTACCCAGTTCGAGCTAAGTATGGTGTAGGTGGGAGGTTCAGTGCCTGCCTTAGCATTAGTAACTAGCTAGGCTACTTTAGTATTAGGGAAAACATTCTCCTACTCCACCGAGGGGAGAAAAAGTAGGTAGAGTCTAATCTCAAAGAATTCCTCAGGGACCTCGACCCAAGCATGGTCAGGGAGGTAGTTGAAAACAGAGGGGTAGAGGAGCTAGGTTTGGTCTCTTTTATGCCATAGAGACCACAATTCCAGTGGTTCTTGAGATCATTAAAGGTATGATCAGTGTGTTCATTAATCTTTCTTGGGATTTTTTTAATTAAGGAGATTCACACTCCTTTTTTTACCCGGTCTAGCCTATAATATGGGAATAGACAGAGAGAGAATTTCCATGCCACTGGTGTAGAGTACACCAATTGGAGGATAGACCAGCCAGCTCGATGTTTTTTGAGGATATAGACTGATGCTGGGGAAATAACATTCTTGTGGGGATCTCCTTTTGATATATATGAATCAATACAATGATATCCTTGGAATCAATTGGTTGTAATCTATGGATACTATTATAGAATACTTTTGGAGAAGATTCATGCTTTTATACGTGAATTTCTATCACGTATGTTTCATTATGGAGTGGATTTGTCGAGTTGGTAGATGGCATGTTAAGTCTCTTCTTTCATTGTTGGAAAAACTGTCAATGGAATCATTGTATGCTAAGATGGTGGGGGTTCCCGGAGTTTTTGAAGAGTTATTTTATGTTTTTTCTTAGGAGGTTGTGACTATACCCACTTGAAATGGCATCGAGTTCATGATAGACTTGCAACCTGATGCTTCTCTGATTTCAATTGCTCCTTATCAGATGGCATCTTTTGAGGTATGGAAGCTAAGGATTCAGATTGATGATCTGATGAATATAGGATTTATTCGGATTAGTGTGTCACCATGGGGTACTTTGGATTTTTTTGTAAATAAGGAAGATGGTGTTTTGAGGTGGTGTATAGATTAACAGTGGTTGAATCATGTAACAATCATGATCCATTACCCTCTCCCAAGGATAGATGACCTTTCCATCTAGGCGAGGGGATAAATTTGCTTCTCTAAGATTGATATGTGGTCAAGATATTACTATTTGAGGGTGAATGAGGATGATATCCTAGAGAATTATTTTAGGTGTAGGTATGGGCACTTTGATTTCATGGTTATGTAATTCGGTGTTACGAATACACCATCTATGTTCTTGGGACTTATGGAATCCATATTTTGTGAGTTCCTAGACTGGTTCATCATTTTATTCATCATTTAAATTATGATCTACTTGATATAAGAGGAGGAGAATACTAATCATCTCAAGTTTATCCTGGATTTTCTTCAACGCCACCAGATCTAAGAAATGTTTCCCAAGTGATAGTTTTAGACATTGGAGGTCCACTTCCTTGAACATGTGGTGTCTCAGTAGGGTGTAGTAGTGGACTCATCGAAGGTCGAAGAAGTTGTTTCATGGGAAGTACCCAAGAATGTGGAAGAGGTTTACAGTTTTATGGGTATAGAATTCTGTTACAAATTATTCATACCTCATATATCGCGAGTATCAGCTCCATTGATGACTCTGACCAAAAAAGTCCAGGATTTGTTTTGGAGCAAGCAGTTCCGAAAAGTGTTCGACTATCTAAAAGGGAAGATGTTCAGTGCTTTAGTTCTCAGTTTTTCATAAGAATGGGTGATGTTCAAGGTTTTTACTGATTCTTCCCATCTATGCTTAGGGTTTTTGTTGAAGCAGAAATGAGGAGTGATCTCTTACAGGTCTAGGCATTCATTTCCCCATGAACGTAACTATTCCACCCATAATCTGGAGTAATAATTGGTTGTATTTTCACTATATTTGTGAAGACATTACCTCATTGGGGAGCACTTTGTGGTCTTCATAGATCATAAGAGCCTATGGTATATCTTTTCCAAGTGAGATATTAACTTGCAATAGTGGATGTGGATAGAGTTTCTTCCAGACTATAATCTTTAGATATCTTATACATCAATAAAGGGGAATGTTGTAGCTGATTATTTGATCATTAATTCATATAGAGAGGTTGTTTGGGAGTCTTTGGATTCTTGGAAGGCGATGGAGGAGTTGACCTCCCTACACTTAAATGCAGGGATGGATGGAGGTAGAGGCTATCTATTTCATATGATGGTGCAGTTATCTCTATGTAATTAGGTGGAAGAGTCTCTGTGGGGAGACTCATAGGTGAATGTGATGTGTGATCACATGGACTAGGATGATGCTCCAGAGGGATGGTCATAGGATGGTCATAATTAGATGTTGTTCCATGAGAAGCTGTTTGTTCTAGTAGAGATGCATGAGGGAGTTCTATATTGGTTCCATATCACAATCATAGTGGTACACCCAGGAGTTTCAAAGACATGCCACATATTGAGGAATAAATTTTGGTGGACTGAGATAAAGAGGACTGTGGAATAGTTTGTGGAGAAGTTCTTTTTGTGCTAGTAGGTGAAGTCTGAGCACTGTGTTCCTGGTGGTTTTTACATCCATTAGATGTCCTCAAGTGTAAGTGGGATGAAATCTCGATGGATTTCATGATAGGGATACCAGGGTTTAGGGAGGATGCAATTTAATCTTGGTAGTAGTTGATTGGATGATGAAATCAGATCACTTCTTAGCTATCAAGGACCGAGCATAGTGGATTCCTTAGTATAGTGGTATGTGGATGAGGTGGTGTGGCTACATGGGGTTATGATATCCATCTTATTAGATTAGTATACATGTTTTACCTCATGATTTAGGAGGGGAATCAAACATTCCTTTAGCACTCAATTATACCTTACCACTGTTTTCCACCCTTAGAAATATTGAAGGATAGAGAGTACCATCCAGACATTGGAGGACATGTTGTGGGCATAAGTTTTGTACTTTGGATGATTTTGGATGCATCAATTGACTTTGGTATAGTTTTATTACAATAATATATATCACTCTCCCATTGACATGGCTCTGTTAGAAGCCCTGTATAGGTGACAATGTCATTCACCTTTGTGTTGGATAGAAGTTGGGCATGCAACAGTTCTTGGTGCGGACATGGTCTATAGTATGAACAAGGAGGTGAAGCTTTTCCATGAGAGGATTAAGGCATCACAGGACCAGAATAAGTCGTATTCTGATTGTAGGAGGAGTTCCTTGAAGTTTAGGGTTGGAGACCATGTGTTCTTGATGGTTTCCCCTTGACATGGGCAGCAGAGGTTCGGTAGAGGGAGAAAACTTTATCCCTGGTTCATCAGAAATTTTAAGGTAATGGGGTGATTTGGAGAGGTAGAATACCTGTTAGCGTTTCCACAATAGTTAGAGAAGGTCCTCAACATCTTTCACATCTCTCCACTTTGTCAGTATCTTCTTGTTGACTCTCATTTCATTGACTAGGGAGATTTGGATATTGAGGGTGACACAATGTTCATAGAGCGACTGGTGGAGATATAGGATCTTTGGGAGAAGGTGTTCTGTAGATGTATAATTCCCTTGTTTCATGTGTTATAGAGGTATGGTGGCCTGGAGGAGAGTACTTGGGAACGGGATATGAATATGTGTTCCCAGAACCCTGAGTTGTTTTGAGTTTACCTCGTGAGTTTTTCTTTGTGATGTAATGATTGAACCTTGTTTTTTATGAAATGAGTTGTTTCCTTATTCAATAATGTGAAATAAAGTACTAACATGTAAAATGTTGGAGACTAGATTACTAATTAAGATACATTAATTGATATGTGATTAAACTTTTGTGGATGAGTCAGTGCTTCCCAGATTGGATAATATCTTTACTTGATGGAAGCAATTCTCTAATTCATGTGTTCCAATATTTGGTGTTTGTGTGGGGTATATTTTGGATGTTTTGGTTAGAAGAAGTTGGAGGAGGTGTTCTTGGATCTTGATTTTTCACTCGAGATTTAGAAAAAAAAATATGGGGGTTTATCTTTGAGAGGTATCCTACGGGGTGGTTGTTCATACTACTATTTATTTTTGGTTTGGTTTTGATTCTCAAGGGTGAGAATAGTTTGAGAGGTATCTGATGTAATGCCCCAGACCTCCCTAGTCCATTAAATTTTCAAAATCTAGTGTTTGGGGTGTTCTAGGAGGTGACATTAGCTTATTTCAATAGTTTTCCAAAATTCCTATTTTTCCATCAGTAGCTTAGTGTCGGTGGCTCAGTGTCGGTAGGTCAGGTGCTGGTAGGTCGGACCTTGATAGGTCGAGCAACGATGACTCACGTTGGTGAGTCCAGTGTTAGTGGGTCATGTTGGTGACTTGTTGTGGTTGAGTCTCTATCGGTGACTCATTTCAATGACTAATGTCGGTGACTCACCCATTGGTGACTCATTGATAGCTTTTTCGATTTTTTAAATCATTTACTCTCTTGCATTTCATTTGATGTAAATGGATTTTAAAACCTAGTTTACGAATTTATAAAGATATTTAAAAGGAAATTAATTATATCTTTAATATCCTAATGCTCTAGGGTCTTTGAAATTGTAAAACTATGTGGTATTGACCACGATCCAACCTTAATGTCCCTTGAAACCATTTCTCTTCCGTTGATATAGGATATAGCTCTTCTAAGCCAAGATATTCTCTTCCTAGTGTTTTTTTATTTTTCTCTTGGTGCTCCGAGAGCTTTTCCTATCGTGGAGTTGTATGTTGTGTTCTGGAATTTAGACTCATCCTTCCTTGGAGTCTCCCTCCTACTTGCGTGACACCCCTTTTTTGGCACAAGGAGGAATTTTTGTTCGTCTATTGTTCCATGTAGGAATCCATTCGTCTCTCTTTTATTTGCGTAACCTATGAGGTTGGTGTACTGATGTATTCTTTAAGTTATGGTTGAATGAAATTTAATGAATATAATGAGAAGTAATAAATTAAGGGTTGGGAATATTATTATGATGATCGCTTTGTTATATATGTTATCCTTGATCCATGTCGTATTTTTGTAAAGGATTTATGCCCTATGAAAATCATGGCCATTTGTGGCCTCTATTTGCACACCCGCATGACTTGTGAATACCTATCATTGATTCCTTATTAAACATCTGAAATATGAAAATTAAATTAATCAGCTATATTTAGTTAAATATATGGATTACCCAGGATCAAAATTGATATGTGATCACCCTTGAATAAACAAAGTGTAATTAAATAATTATTGTTGCTAAATCTGAATACTCCTTGATGTTTGGTGTGTCTTTATGCTGTTTATGGTTTTATTCTACCTTTTCTTTCTATTGTTCATGTGGTTCTATGGCCGGGGGTATGGCTATGAGTATGTGGTGGTAAGGGTTGTGTAATTATTGGTATCTAATGTTGAGATATTGATTGATTATGGAATGGATGAACATGTTATGTAGTGGGATTGAATCTGGGAAGTGGTTGGGCCACATGGATATAGTTTTGAGTTATTCTATGTTTATGTTACATGGTGTGGTTTTGTTATGAAGTGGGGCTAACAAGTGTGGTTGTGATGAGGTGTGTTGGGTTTTAATTATTGAGAGGTAGGACATAGTGGTATTACTTTTAATAATGATGGTGTTAGTGGTTGAACGGTTGTTTAAGAAATGGTAGTGTTCATTGGTACTATAAGATGGTTGATCTTTGTAGTTTTGCAGCATTTGGTGCTTTTCATGAAACAAGGATGTCGAGGATGGTTTGGGAGGGCTAATTTTGAAGAAGGGTGGTGTTACATTTCATGGGACTTTCTCCTGTAGTTTTCAAATACTTTTGTAAAGTGAGTGTGGGTTATTATGTTACATATGGTGTTATATGTTTGGTAGTTTCCCAAGCAGGGATGGAATAAATGGTAAATTCTTAATAGCATCATGTGATTAAATGTTAGGTAGTTTCCTTTTCATCATTACATAAGTGACCATCATTTATGGTGATGTGTGCATGTAGGTTTGGTAGCGAGGGTGGTTTTGTGGGGGATGGTTTTTTTAAAACCCATAGGTTGGGTTGAGTTTTTGACACTTATATATATATATATATAATTGTAGTTCTTTGTAAATTATATGTACACCCCACCCGTGATGAGAACTATGTGTTGAACACTCCCATTTTTATGGGGCAGGGTGTTCTCCCCCAACATCTCAGTGAGGGGATGGATGAATAGTTATTGGATATTCTCTTATCCCACTTCTAGGCATTGGTAGACTAAGACTCTTTGGGAAGTTTGTGGTACGATTGCGAGGATCATGTGTGTGAGGGAGTGGTGTGCTTTCTTAGGTGTCTTTAGGGTGAGGAAAAGGTGTCTACGGGTAGGAATGTGGTTTTGTTTATGGCCCATGTGTGTGTGGATAAGAATGGGGTGCGGTTTTTGGACTAGGTGTGTGCAGGCAGATTGTGACAGTTGGGCTTAAGGAAGATCATGGTAGCATAAGGATATTTTCTATTAGGGATGAGCAGTTTACTAGAGGGAAGTGGTGGAGGATTCCCAAATATCGATGTGCTTACAAATTTACCTTACTTGACTTGTGTTATTTAGTGAGCATTCCTTGGTGAGGTTGGGGTGGATAGTATACCATATTAGTTACATTTTAGTTCTACCATTTTCTCATAGGGGAATTACTATGCTTCTCCCACTTGTTCACGAGTGATTTTGGCTTTTCTAAATGAGTATACTTGTAAGCTCTCCCAACCTATATAAAACTGCTTTCATGTTTCCAGGGAGATAACACGGATCGTGATAGACAATACTAGCTTGGGCATCATAATAGTTGTTATATCGCTTCTTATCTTGTTGTTTTGGTATTTACATGAGCTTTTCAAAAATATTTGTAGCATTTTTACTTTAAACATGAATGTGGGGTGGTTTTTGGATTCTTATATATATATATATATATTTGTGTGTGTGTGTGTTTTGGAGTTGTTTTGAGGTTGATACATCATATCTACTGATCTTGGTTACTATAAAAAGGGTAATACCTCAAATTTCATGAGAATGAATACCCTTGGTGCTGGTCGCCACCCCGGGGCCAATTTTAGGTGGGAATAAGGGGACATTATCTCTTTTTAATCTTGATGAAGGATAGTCATGACACTTTTCCATCCCTTCCCCCATCACGAAGAAGGAGGGTCGTGACAAATGCATACATAACCCAAGGAGAAATATTGACCATTGGATTGATGGGATGGAGCCATTCCACTAAAAGTCATTGGTCTCCCAAACTCTCTCTTTATAAAAAGATATATTCTCATGAGACATCGGGATAGATAAAGAATTATCTAAGTCTTATGACATTATGGAAATGAAATAGAATAAGAGAATAGTGGAGCAAGATATGGATAAAGGAAAAAATGGAAAGAATCATTTTACCACATGTGGTAACTTTTGGAATGAACACCCTGGTACTAGCCTCAAGGTAATGAGAGTTTGTTACAAGTGTGGAGAGAAAGGTCCCCAAGATCGTGATTATAAGGGAAAGAAAGAAGTTTTCAATGTGAAATGTTTCAACTATTAAAAAATAGGGAACTAAACAAATGGATTTCGAAAACATCAAGGAAATATATATCATAAAAAGAAAATGGATCAAGGACAGCCTTATGTTGTTACTATAATCTAAGTGAAATAATTAATGTATTTGTGTTTTTGGATTCAAGAATTATGTTATTATATTCTAGTTATAAGAAATATGTGAAATATAAGGATTGTATTGTAGTACTTCTTGTTTACATATTTGGAAGAATTAATTTTTTTCATTAATGTTTTATGGTGATAAATTTATTCATAAGTTTTGGGTCATTACAAAAAATAAATACATTATGATTTTTGGGGGAAATATGATGTTAAAATTTTGTAAATTTAGTGACCTTTCTTATAAATTTTTGAACTATGAATTTGGAAAGATGTATTTTGGATGAGTCTTATGGTTAGAATGGATTATGTTTAACATTGAATATTATTATTTAAGGATAATGTATGATTTCTAAAATTAGGTAACCTGTGATAAAAAAATTTTGTTTTAGTAAAAATTTAAATGATGATGGAATGAATCGTGGATCTTGTGATTCATAAAAGTGATTCATGAAGGAAAACATCATTTTGAACACTTATTTTCAACTGTATGGGATTAATTGAAAATATATCAAACCAAAAACAATGGATTATATTATTCTTATGACATGGAATGAAATCAAGTAAGTTCTTATCTAAAGAGTAAAATAATTCTTCAACTCCCAGGAAAAGATCATGAAACCAAAAAAATTATCCTAATACCTTATTTTCTATCAAATCAAATGGACCCTTATATTATCAAATATTTATAGATTTGTGATTGTTAACATTCCACTATCCATGTTCTACATCACTCTCAATCAGAATATAATGATTAGATTTAACTTCCATGTCCATGTCTTCCTACATGGAACCCTAGAGGTGTTATCACTGGTGACTTCCTTACATACCTTTATTTATTTTAATGTGGAGGTATCATTAATCCTTTTATGATGTGGTATTTCTTCAAATATATTTTGAAAAGTCAAAACCCTTATTTTGGTTTCCAAGTTTTTATTGTGAGGATGAATTTTATTAAAGGTGGGTAGAATGTAACACCCCAATATTTTACGGTATGTATTTTCTAAATTTACTCTCTTTGACTTCTTATGTTTCACCCAACACCATGTTTAGACTTATAATGATATACAATTAAATATCACTAATTTAACATGACCATTATAACCTAGCTGTTACATCAACACGAATGACTAGTAATGACAAAATTTTGAAATTTATATATTATATATTTAAGAAAATGTCTTGATATTCATCAAAATGATTTTATAGTCATAATATAATAATTAATCTAATTTTACACATTAAAAGGTTATATTTGTCTAAAGTTTGTGTTATCACCTTTTAATGTCAAACTTATTTTATATACAATTTTTGAAACATTTATATATTTTATTTGACAAAATATAATACTTATTAAAAATAAGAATACCAAAATTTAAATTTATTTATTTTTCGGTATTTTTCGGATAAGTTTCATGATTTTATGAATAGTAAAATACTAAATTTTAATTGAAAAAAAAAATTAATCAGAATAATTTATAGTGTTATATAATATTTTTTTATTGGTTTTAAAGAATAATTTGATTATATTTTTATCATTTAATCCAAATTAGGTCATTTGAATAAATTTCACAATAAAATTGGATATAAAAACTTATTGATCTTTTGAACATTTATTCAAAAAAACACTTTCTCACCACATTGGTGGGATAAATGTTAAACTTAATTTAGTGACTTCTATTAATTGAATTTTGGAAAATGAGCATAAATAATTGCAATAAGTATGATATTTAGAGTCTAATAGGATATAATTTATTTTTTTTGATATTATGAATAGGTACTTTAGTAAAAAAAATAACCATGGTTAAGGGTAAATCGACAACTTAAAGGTAAAAATAAAATTATAATATTATAAAAATTACACTAACATTTCTCCCAATTTCAATTTATAAGTGGGTTTAGACCAAAATCAACTTTAAGACGAAATTATATTCTTTTTAAGTGACTTGGGTATGAATATGACATTTGTAATATTTTATTAAAAGATAATTTAAAAATGTCATACTCGTGTTTTTTAATAAGTATTATATTTTTAGTACATAGTTATATAGAAGAAAAAATTGAATATAATTTTTTTTAAATATAATAACTTTTTATTCATCAAGATAATTTATTTTTAATTTTTATATAAGGAATAATTTATGTAAAGGACTTCATAATAATGATGCAGTAATTGTTTAAATAATGGAAATATCAATTAAATGATATTAAAAATATTAAAATAAAAATAATTTGACTTAAATATTGACATAAAATAATTTTATCAATAATTTATACTTCTTAGTGATATATAAGAAATATTTGTTCAATGTTATTACATTTTCAGGATATTTTTTAAATAGAAAATATTGAATAGTATCAAAATTCACATAAATGATACTTAAAAAAAAATATTTTATTAAATGATATTAAATTCATAAAAATATAATATTCATCAAAATGGATATAATATGGTTAAATATGTAATAAATGATCTATTTTCGGTCCTTTTGTCTTTTTATAATAACTATATTAGCCCTAAAGTGCAAAAAATCCAAGTTGGCATGGTAAGAGTTAGTCGGTTAACTAAGGGTTAAATCCAAAAGATAAATTTCATATTGTGGCCTAAAAATGTATAAAAAATTATTTGAGAGTATTTAGACCCGAATTTGTATTATATTATAAATAAATCACTTTGGAACTATTTGAAATTGAAAATAAATTTATATTAATTTAATATTTTGAAGGATTCCACGAGTGTCGGTCCCATATCTTATAAAAAATCACCTCATTTCTAACTCTGTCACTATAAATTGAGCCTTATTTATTGACCGAAACCTACCCATTTACCATATAAAATTCTCTACACACTTCCTAGAGGTTCCGGTATTCTCAAAACACTGACCCTAGTGTCCAGAAGAGGAGATCCAATGGAGGTTTGCAAAAGAAAAGTTAATCGTCTTTACCGAATCCTTCAAAATTATTTCTTCTTATACTTACTCTTCACGAGTTATTTAAAATATAAAATAATAAAACAGTATTATATATATTCTGACATTATATTATGATTATGGGACAACCATATACCTTCTTCTATCCATCCTATGAAAAACAAAATCACCATGTGTTCGTGCGTACGACCTACATTCTCTATGACGCGGTGAGATTCATCTTCAACGTTAACTATTTGAGAATATTTAAAAAAATTAAATAATGAAAAAAATTAAATATATGAAATAATAATTATAATTTAATAATATATATATATATATTCATATTTCATTTACTGTATACCATTTAGTATGATAAAAAAATTGAAACAATGTTCATGCGTACGTACGGCTTACCATCTCCCTGAACGATGAATTTCATTTCATATATCTATATATATATATATATATTATAACAAATATATATGATATATAAATCATGTTTTAAATTATGTAATAAATTAGAACATTATATATGTAATTGGATCAATAATAATAAGTGAAAACATGTACTACAAACAAAGCGATTATTACCCAACATGTTACTTTAAATTGGAAATGTTTGTGGGTAATATAAAGTCATAAATGAATCATATATGAAATCATAAAAGTTATTATGATTATTTTATACATTAATAATTTTTTTTAAACCACTATACAATAGTTTTGGACACATATGAAGGGAATTAGACCTAAAGTAAGGGTTAATTTGGAAATCTCAATTTTATTCAGTATTGTTTATACGTAAGTATCAGCTGGGGAATATTTATCATCCATGTCCATGTTCTTCAAGAATTTTTTCAATTTTTTTACTATTATCCCAAAAAAATATAAATTCTTTTACTAATATTTTATTTTTTATAAAATGGTTACGAGGGAATATTTTTTTGGTTTTCCAAAATAGGTACTTTATGGCTTTTTCGATGAAAGGAATGTTTTTTTAACTTATGCGGTGTGAGCAGATTTTTATGTTATTGAGACACCTTAACATTTTGAAACATTCCTCAAATTATTACAAGGTTATTTACAAAGTAAATGTTCTCTTTTATAATCACACATCTTTTAAATTATTGCAATGTAAAAAAGTTGAATTTCTCTCAAGGAATTTTTTAATTATTTTATTAGATTATTTTAATCTATGTCAAAATCCTTTTTTGGATTTTATGCTTAATTGAGGTTAATTTATTATTATACAATATTCAATATATTATTTAATGGTTTAGGATATGTTTGACTATGGATGTGCTATTTTGATACCATTCATGTTTTATGGTTAATTTGTTAACATTTTTTATGCTACTTTTAATATGAATGTTTATGTTGGTTAGGTTTCACACTTTTCATATGAGGAATGAATTGGAATTAGTAAGTTATAGGTGGGGCCTGATATAGTCCTTCGATGCATTGGTAGGTCTCATGAGACAAACATGTTTTGGTTTCTACCCATTTATATATGGTGTCTTGGACAAAGCGTTGATGGTATGTTTATGATGTCTGGAATTATGAATTCCTTGATTATGAGATTAGTTTTTTAAATTTAATGTGATTATTAATTTAGTAAAATATCTTGGGTTAAGATTTCTAGAACATGAGATTAGTTTATATGGTATTATTTATTATTTCCATATTATTTCAAATATTATGTTAAAGGGGATTTTTATTTATATTCCATTCCTTAAGGTTTACGATAATTTATTCATAATAGAACCCATTGTATGCTTACCCTTACTGAGAATCTAATCTCACCCCTTTCTTAGGTTTTATTTTCCCAAGATTCTAAGATGTGTATTTTGACTGATATTTAGGGTTAATATAGGATATTAATTGTGTTATCACAGGATTATCTATGTTTTATTTAATATTTTGAATTGTAACATAAGGTTCATGTATGTAATCTATTTTCTAAGATTGCAAAACGGATTGGTCCTTAAGGATTCGACACTTATATCTATGCCAATGTAAGAAATTAAATAACCATTTATGGGATAATAGATTTAGGGTTGTTACAATATAAATAAACAAGGACCCATCCAAATGAATCATGAATGCATATCGTCTCACACTAACCCACATCAAATCCAAATTTATTACAAACTAAGAAGAATCATTTTTAAATCCAATTTACAGAATAGTAAATTTATCAAAAATGTTATGGGCATCACTAAAAACCTTATTTTCATGAACTAAATAAAAATGGGTTCTATAAAGAGTATTTATAAAGAGGGTTCAACCAAAAATTATATTCTTTTCATTTTTAAAATAGCATCCTTAAATTTCTATGAAGAAGTAGAGTGATAGAGATGGAACTTACCTCAAAAAAGATCATATCAAGGAATCATACCAAAAAATTACAGAATCAGGATATCAAAACCATCCTTTAATGGATTAAAACCAAAGGAATAAAAAATAAACTCTTTCTACAGGATCTAGTCATGGAATCCATATAATAGTGTTTCTCTAAAAGATTAAGCATTAATATTATATCGTAGAATGTGATAGGGATGAATTTATGTAAATCCCTTTGAAAAAAGATTCAAGAACTATGACAAGGATACTTGGTGTGAAAATTAATTACAAAATCACTAAATGGAACCATCTGTTTTGAGATACCTATAAAGGATAGAATTTATGATAATTTTAAGGGAATATTTAAGTTAAAATATAATTTTAAAATCCCATTAAAGAAGTGCACGATTAGACTACATTGTTTGGTAAATCATCAAAATTCCAATTTCTAGAAAATTTGAAGGCTATATAATTTTTCCATAAATTTTACCCGAAACATGTTCAAACCATAATCCTGGACCTGAACCCCTATTTCATGACACATATTTATATAGGGATTTCTTATAGTTTACTCTAACCATGCACTAACCATGAACCCATAAACAATAACCAGAAATATTTTGAAAACCCCCCAAAGCACAAAAAATATCCCTAAACTCCATGTAACATAAAAATACTTGAAAAAATAACTAATTATTTAAATCTAGAGGTGTTATATTCTGTCTACCATTGGGATTTATGCTCCTATAAAGTTATATATTTGTAGTGTCTTGGAAAAGATCGAGCCATTAATATGGAATAAATATCTCCCATTCCCAATTATCTTCATGAATTTTTCATGATTACATAATAATCATACCAAAAAAATATTTTTCTTTAATGAACATGTCTTACCTATTTTGAATATGAATCATGGTGTAGAAAATGTTGCATCGGGATTGATAGTAACATGATGCCATTTAAACACATGAAATGGTGTAGGATCATACTTTTGTTTCTATGAAATTTATATACATTTATGCTCTCTTACTAAATGAAGTGGTAATACTAAAGGATTAGAAACATAACAAATACACTCAACAATCAAAAAGTGCCAAATTTACTAAGTTCTTGTTACCATTTCTTACCAGTAAAGAATTAAATAATCTTAGAAATACCCCAAATAATACATGATTTCCCACTAAGGAGGATGATAGAAAACAATGATAAGATAAATATTATTTCTAACAGCTTGAATCTATTTCCATGATTTTTCATATTATTGAAATTTCATCAATATCATCTACCAAATAGATTGGTCAAAGAAGTTATGTTTCCTCAAACATCACTGAGAGAAGTGTATATTGATATGTATGATCGTACAATACCTAAAATTTATCCACATAAATAATTTATGGATGGATATATTTATATGAAAACCACACTAAAGGAAAATAATCCTCCCAAGAACCACCTGTGTTTAACACAATTTCTCTAATCATGACTTACAGTTTACTAGAAATGATTTTTTAACTACACGTCTATTTGAGGAAGGTAATAGTTAAAAAGGATCTCAAGGTATATTACAATTATTGTGAAAACCATGAAGGAAATTATGTATTTTGTTAGAGATTATGTGAATCATCACCCCATGAAACTTCAATAGTTCATCGATATATAACCTAGAAAAATATTTTATAGAATCTATTTATTTGGAATTAAATGTTTTGAATCAATGGGTTTGTAAAATATAATCCTTAGGACATCAATATACAAAAGAATATAATGATTTTTTTTCAAATTCCATGAATCTTCTCTCCCATTGTAAAATAAGTATAGGTAATAAGTGCAACATGCCCATTGTTCACTGATATTTGACCTTCCTCTTTTTATATGTATGGAATATAACATCATGCTCTTCCACTTTTGGTTTATATCTGACCACCAAAAGTGTTCATTTTATACCTTATATTTCCTTTAGTACTTGGATGGATAGTGCACATTGAGTAATGATAGTTCTATAGTAACTGATCTAGAATAAATGAGGAACCATAATTTAATCTCAAACATAAGATAATATTACCATCCTTTGTCATTGCATTGATAGGTCCCCACAATTGAGGGTTTTCCTAATGGGAATGAAATTTTAGTTTCACTACTAAGATTCCTTATACTAGGTCTACGATTTTATTAATAAGATTTAATTTAATGAAAACTATAACATCCTTCTAGTTTTTTCAACCTAATTTATTATTTAATGTTTCATACATGAGTTATAATTAATCTATGACTTAATTAACATTTCATTTATTGGCATGTGAGTAAAGTAATTCACCATACAATTGATCATTAGGTGTTATTCCCTTTGAAATCATTCATTGGTGATACTAAACTTGAAAGATCATGAGAAAATTACTTGTAGTAAGCCACTAAACCCATAATATAATGGTAACCCTAGTATCTATGAGTGATATTATTTATTAGTTCCAAGAAGATACCAAGAACAATACCTGAGGCAAAGGGGAATTGTCCTGTATTTATAGTGAAAAAAGAGACTATTAAATATCACCCTTGGAATAATCAACTTCATAACCCGGGATTTTTAGTATCCCAATAGAAATATAAAATGTGTTTTGTTAGTGTGTTCTTCCCTCACACAATCACATAGATTAGAAGAATTTCTAGGAGTTCCCCAATCAGAGAAATACCTTTGAACAAGAACTCTAAATTAGGTAGTTTTTATCTGGAAGGTTTCTAAAAGAATGGTGAACCCATTTTCCTAAATTCCCTAACATGAATATTAGTTCATTTTGTTTAGTTTCTAACTGAGACGTAATGGTTCCAATCTCCTTTAGTAATGGTCCTACTTGTGTTGGTTCAATTTCAAATACCTCTATGAAAATATAACGGAATCAATCAGTATATTTGGAAGTGACCCATTGACAATAATAATTAATATGATCCTTTAATGTTAGAAAAAATGTTGTCTCTAAATATATATACTATAAAACATTATCCAACATCACAAATACCCACAAAACTGGACCATTATAATGATAATGGAGTATGGTGACCAATTTAACTCCAATTATGTCATCTATCTCAAGAGGTGTTTTTATTTTCATCACATGAAGAATTATTCCAAAATGAATAATTTATTTCCTTTTCCACATATCATTTCTGTTGTATAAAAAACACTACAAGCATAACACACCAAATAAAACAACAAGCTCAAAAAATACATCTACAATCTATTTATAGGGGAAAACATGTTATTACCATAAATTCAGGAATTTCATTATATGGTTTCCACTGATTGATTAATAATGCTATAAATTCCCTAGAAACTATACTCAAAGATCTAGTGTTCAAAAAAATTATTGGTTTTTCATAAAAAAATATATTTATTGAAACCCATTTAAAGAAATATCTTTAAATATTTTTTAGAATACAATATAAAGAAATATATTTATCAAATATAAAAAAATAATTTTTATAGGGGTTATTTGATAAAACCAACAAAAATTTTAATAAAAATAAACTTTCTAATAAAATTATTTAATTATATAAACTTATTATCAATATAACATGTCCATACTAAACTGATGAATTAAACACTATAAAAACACATCAATAATATGCTAAAATTGTTTTATATTAACAAAAGAGTTACTAAATTCAGTATAATTTCATTACTAATAAACCAAAATAAAACAAAGTGAATTTAAATAATGTCCCCAATATCTTATGTAGAATAAAATAATTTTAACATGGAAGAAAACAACTTTATAGGATACATTATTGTCTTTTATTTTTTAATTATTCTCTCAAATTAAACATTTTTTATCTAATAATGTTACTAATAAAAAATTATCAATTAATGAACAATCAAAACAACTACAGTTTTAAGTCATAGACTATAGAATGCTCTCATAACTAGTTAACTAGAAATAATAAGAGTAAAAACACATTAAACATTTTAAATGGATATCCCATTTAGAATATAATATTTTTGGGGTATAATACTCATTTTGTTAAACATGATTAGAAAATTATGTACATATCATGGAGTAAAAAAACACATTATTCTTTTAACATGTCATCAAATTAATTAATAAAATAATAACTTGAAATTCTAGCGTTTATTATGTCTCATCATTATGAACATACAAAAAAAATTAAACCAAAAAATTTAATTTAATACAAGAAATTACATAAAATACATTAAATATAATTTTTAAATAATTAACTCTGTCTTGTCTAAATTTATTATATGCTTTTGAAATTTCACCAATCAATAAGAAAGTGGGAAAGTAAACTTCTAATTATGAATTTATGTAATAATCATGAAATTTTTAATATTGTCCTAGAATATCAGGATAATATTACTCTTTAATAAAAATACATATAATAAAAGTCATTAATATTATTTTAATTTGAATCTAGTTTCATGATTCTTTAAGAAATAAAAGAAAATATAAGACATATGAATAGATCTATGCTAGAAAAATCAATAAAAATAAATAGAAAAATAATATTTTCCATGGTTTTAAAAAAAAATCCTAGAAATCATCTTTTTCATTCACAAGAATAAAAAAATTCAAATAAAAAAGGTTATTTTGTCAAAATTTACAAACAGATAACTCAAAAAATACCATAAGAATGATGAAGTCCAAGTATAACGTTTCATTTTTTAGGGGGGATTTATTAAAATGGAAAATTTCTAATATGTAGGATGAATTTGGGAAACGTAATGGATTTTAAAATACTAAAAAATTAGTTATCACACAAGCTTATCCCATATGAGATCTAGCCATTGCGAGGTAGACAATCACGTAAAAATATGACTAAAACAAGGGTGTTGTGTGATGAGTAGGTCAGAGAAAAAATCTTGTCAGGGTCAGTGTCAGGGATGGTGAATGTGTCAGGAGAGTAGTTCCCTGTGTATGTTGGTGCAACATAGTGGGAACCAAGGTGAGGCATCCACTAGGAATACTTTTCATGTTAAGTGAATACATCCTCACATATTTTATACAGTGAAATCCCATTTGAATTTTTGATGTGGGAAATTATTCTAAGGGTTCTATTAAAACATATCAAAATATATATGTACCGGTTCAAATTATAAAACCTTGTCCTCTTGAAATTCACCATATTTATCCCACTCTAATTTTTCTATATGTTCATTATTTTTACTAAGGAATCTCAATGGATACAATTTCATTGAAAATATTAACACCCCATATTCTGGGTGTTATAGAATATTGAACCATAGAGGATGATTTTTAAGACGTGTGGTGTCTAATTTGAATTATAGATGGAAGGAAATAGGGGTTATATAAAGGCCATTATGAGGATATGTATTGGTAGTTGTGTGGCTATGTGAAGGTCCTTTAAAGGATGAAATAGCTATGTAAAGGTCACTTAGAACCTATTTAAGGGTATTTATGGATAAGATTTATAATGTGTAAGGGTAGGGATATCTAAATAAGAGTAAAAATTAGCTATATAAGGGTATGTCTTGTGGTGTACTATAGAATTATATTGTGGAGGTAATTATTTTAATAGGGGATCAAAGTTTCCATTTATGGAGTTTAGTTCATTAAGGATCTATTACAGTAAGGATGATAAAGATAAATACTAAGTTTTTTCATGTTAATGGAGCTTGCAACATGATATTATTGTATTTCACTACAAGAAAAGAATAAGAAAATAAATTTCATTTAAGAAAGAACAGGTTATGGGATATGAGTCCATTGAAACCCATATAAGCTCAATATAGATGGGATTCAAGGATGAGGCTCTTATTTCCCAATGTCTTACTATAAGCCTTTTGTTATAGTGAGGACCTGTGAATAAGATAGGGTTTTTAATTGCACTGTAATCTAAAGTCCACCATGAGAATATTAATTGTTCATAGAAATATAGTACTAGATTAGTTTCTCTCAATTATTGATATTTAAGAAGAGATATATGAAGATATATGAGGTATGATAAGAGATAAAGAGATATATCTACAAATGTTTTTTGTTTATAACTATGAGGAGGTTGTTGAATGTGGACATAAATTAACTTCTAGAGGATTAAAGGCTACATAAGAGTGTGCTGATATGTTTTTGTTTTTTTATATTTTTCACAATCCCACATGACAAGCATAAGGGGGTTAGTTTTTCTAGTTCCACGAATTTTTTTATAGGTGATTGTTCTTAGTGATGAAATTATTTTATGATCAATATGGTTTAGTTTTTTCCATTAAGTCTATTATTCTAAACCTTATTCACCTATTCAACATATAAACATTAGGGGTCAAGGTTGGTATTCATTATAATTAATTATCTTGGTGCTTATTCTAATTTCAATACTATTTAAAGGGATGGTGTAGTAATGTTTAATTAAGGTATTGTTTTATCTATTTTAGTAATTAACCATAGTACATGAGAGGACGAATGGGGAAACATTAGAATAGAGAGTGTTCATCCTAAGTGTGACTCACTTGAATCCAATTCTAAAAAAACATATCTAATTGAATCATCATTTATTTTACATCCTTAGTGCATGAAATTTGATTTATTATGATTGATATATATCTTTCATTATTGAAATCAAACATCCCTTTAATCCATTTCTATTTATCCCTAATAGTTTTAGGTTCTTCTTATCCTTCATTGTGGTTTGGACCTCAAACATAACATTTACTAATCTTTCATAGTAAGATAATTATTTATTTTTACATTTTTAGTTTTTACTTTATAAACTTAATTAACCACAATAATTAATGAAACCCCATGGGAAGTCATTTTTTGGTACAATTTTTAGGGATGGTTTATTAAAATCATTTGAATAATTATGATATTTTCTTTCTTTTGAGTTTTTTATTTTTATCTATTATGCTTGATATTTTAGTGTTATGATTATTAGGATAATATGTTGATTTATGGATAATAAAATTGGGGCAAAATAAATTATGATATCTTTGAATAAAATACCGAGATATGGAATAAAATATTGAATAAATAAGATCAAGTAAGAATACATTGATTGAGTATAACAAAGGTAACATTTAGCTGACCAAGCACTGAATGGGAGACCTTCATTTATATAAACAATAATGGATTATAATATCCTTTTTATTTTGTTGTTAAACCATGTATTCAAGCACATTCATTAAATGAAAACCTCTTTGAGATAAATATGAATATTATTGAAATGACATCAAATTTGATTCAATTATTCAAACTACCTCATAAAGACCCAAACACCCAAATAAGAAGTCCTCTCAAAATCTATGATACATTCCATTTTTAAAACATCACTAAAGATGAGTTAAGACATATATTATTTCATTTTTTATTAAAATATAAATCTCACATGTGTATCCAATGTCTTAATTCACACTCTATAACCATAAAGTGTGATTTGGTAGGAAAATTATTGTCTTATTTTTACTCCCTAAAAATATAAGTTTATTCATTTAAATATATTTAAATTCAGTAAATTTAATGACAAATTCATTTATAATGTTTTGGAGAGGTTTAAATATTGGTTAAGAAAGTGTCCCCACCATTGTGTTAAGATATTTTTTCTAATAGAAACATTTTATAAGGGTCTCTCTCATGATAATAGTTGGTATTTGATACTTTAATTGGATTATAATTGATGAATAATTCACTGAATGAGAGATATGAAATATTAGATGAGATGAAAAGGAAAAAAATTAAAAAGTGGAGATTCCACATGGTTGAAATTAATGAATGGGTCTCTACCCAATTGAAAGAAATGATAATGAATATAGATGTGATGATGGATATGTATAAACACAAAGTAATGTATATTAAAGATTATAATTATGTTGATTATAATCATCAAACCAAATTAGGGGTTTATAGGCCTTAATAATAAAAAATCTAAGGTTAACAATAAAGGGCTCCAGGGTTCCAACAATAATAAGTTCTTTCTATATTATTATAAATAACATCATTGAGGGAGACCTTGACTAGATTCATGGAACCAACTAGGGATTCAATAAATTTGTTAAAGGTTGATTAAAAGGATTAAAGTACTTCCGTGTTAAATCTATAATTACAAGTGTGGATAATTTCCAACCATATTGAGGAGATCCCAAAAGGAGTAATTCTATGTGACACAAAGGTCCCTACTCATGGAGAGATGATGGAAATCACCTTGAAAAGAAATAAAAATATAGGGAATAAAGTTGAGAAATTCATAAAACAAAAATAGAAACAGGTAAAAAAAGATATGAGAACAAAAGATAAGAGGAATAAATAGATAAAGCAAAAAAATTTGAAATATGATGGATATGAAGTTAGAGAGTAATTCCCACCACTATAAAATCCACCGTAACCTTTTTCAAGAAGGTTGCAGTAAGGGAGGTTTGAAGAAAAGTGAGGTAAGTGTACAATTTTTGAAGTGGTTGTAAATTAATATTCTCTTTGATGATAATTTAGAAAGCATGCCAATATAAACAACATTTATTAAACTTTTAATGTTAAAAAAGTGGAAGCATAATGACATGGGTGCATAATCACTCATCAGAGAGTAATAACCTATGGTGTCAAAGATACTATCTAAGAATAAATAAGATTAAGAAAGTTTTAAATTATAATTAATATTAAGTATTATGAATTTGGGAAATCCTTTTGTGTTTTTGGAGTGAGTGTGAACATCATGGAATACTCAGTGTTCAACGACTTGGGAATGAAGGAGATTTATTTCGCAAGAGTTTTTCTACAATTGATGAACATAATAGTGAGATATAAATGAGGTATGATTGATGATATTATAGATATATTTGATAAGATATATTTTTTTTGATTTTCTGGGGATTATAAAAGATTAATAGAAGACACCCTCATCTTTTTTAGAGAATTATTGGATTTGGGGATTACCTTGATTGATTCACATAGTAGGGACTTGGATATAAGTGTTATTAGAAAGATGTTAGTTTAGATATAAATTATAATGTGAATAATTATGATTAAAAAGAGGATGATTTGAATGAGTAAAATAAAAAAGACGTTGAAGATAATTATAATATAAGAAAGAGAGAAAATATAACTATTTTCCAAAGGAAATAATAGGGTGAAAGTAGTGAAATAAGGAGGAAAATATTCTGAAAATAGTTGATGACTATTGATGTACTAAGGAACCAAAAAAATCAATGATAGAAAAATAGTTTGGGAAGTCAAAGACCCACCATTCAATTGTCAATAAAAAACAAATATTAGTGCATTGTAACCATGGATGTGGATAAGGTACTACCTTAGGGAAGAGAGAAGTTTATCTATGAAAAAGGAAAATGAGCCATCAATATGGAGGAATCAAAACATTAATAATTCATGGATCAAAACCAGGTAACTTATTTCCAACCCTCTATATCATGACTTAAAGGAGGTTATTTCAAGATAACTGGCCTTATATAAAAGTTTTTTCAAGAGGTAACATGAGTTTTTATATTTATACTGATTTAGGAAATTTTTTGGGACTTATATTATGATTTAGGAAGTAATTTTCAATATATTCTTTAGTTATGAGCTTAAATAGACGGACCTTATGTTTTTACTTTTATATTCTATTCTATAGGTCCATGGTCATAAATTCCCAAAGTCCCAAAGAAGCAATGCGAAAGAGTCTGATCTTTTTTATGATAGGACAGTAATAGCTTAAATGCTTTATATTTTGAACACCATATATTTTAAATTAATTTTTATGTTTTATTTGAAAAATATATACCCCAATTAAGGTTTTTTCTGGTCATTTATCTATAATAAAATATCCTCTTATAAACCACATGATTCCAGTATTTATATTTCATTGTTAATATGTGGAATGAGTAAAATGGTGGATTTAATGTTTATAGATAAACATTGGATTTTTTCATTGATAAATCATGATTTAAGGGGAATATTTGATTCTAGTAGATAAAATATACCTTCTGGTTATATGATTTTAATTTATGAAAATAATGGTGATCTGTTTATTTTTATTTCATATTCCATGGGTGATTGACTCTTACAATATGCTCCCATTACTAAGTGGGTTCTAGACCAATTATTTCTCATATTTTGTAATAATATTTCAGGTGAGATACATAGGGAATGTAACCTACTATAAATTCAATAAAATATTTTTAGATTCTTATTTGGAGAATGTCACATTTGAACTGACTGATACCTATTTTATTTTAATACCTTATTTCATTAGATCCACCATTGCAATGTTTCTCTCATTAAATCCCATAGAATCTAGAAATTAGACTATCAGGGAAGATCCAAATTATTATCCAATTATATCCTTTATATACTTACTCTTTGTTTTTTTAGGATACATAATTTTGGAAGTGTAATGGATAAATTACCCATAACAGAAATCAGTTTTTTCATTGAGAAATCAATGTGAGGTGTCATTCATGGGGTTTAGAAGTGGTTCATGATTTTATTAATTATTATTTATTTTTACCCATCTAAAAAAGAAAAAAAAAATATGTGTTGTTCCTTGGGAGGGAAAAATTAAAAATTAATTGACCTATGATCTAGTTTTAACTTCTTCAATTCATGATGAGATTATATGAAATTGGGCGTTATATGTGAATTTTTTTTAAGTGATACATTAACAAAATTTTAAAAAAATAGTGTATTCATTAATTATTTTTAAAGACTTTACATTGTGTTTGGGGGAATGGGTTTTTTTTAATTTTAAGAATATATTTTCATTGTAATTTAGTTTTTATTTTCATTTGTAGTGCTTAAGATTTAAACCTAATTGTGGACCTAAATTTGTTATTAACATAACTACCAAACTTACCAAATATTAATATTCAATTGATCCAAAATGAAAAGTCTCCGTGATTAAGTTTGATATTTATCTCTATGGGATAGAGATTTGAGAACTAATACAAGCCTAAAATAAATAGCACATATTCAAGGGATGAGCATAACTCCATTTAAATTAACCTTGATTGTTTAGTGAAAATAATATATGGTGAGGTAAATAAAACCTTTAAATTCATAATAAAAATGAATTATGTTACATGAATGGATGTTATGAGATACATATAAATTAAAAAATGAATAAATTAAATTTCATGGTTAATTGACTTCATAGGAAAGTTGGGAGTTGTACTATTATATTTTATGTGAAACCTAAATGAATTTTACTTCGTTGAAATTTTTTTGAATTTGTTTCTTTGAAGTATAAATTTTTTATCATGGGGCTTATTTATGATTTGAGTTATGATCTATGATTTGGGAAAATAATGGTTTAAATGTGTGGGTATTTACAACATTATTTTATGTAAAAAAATAAATTTTATTTTTTTCATTTTTTAATTTAATTGATCTGTGTTTCCCATGTTTTCACTATTTTATTAAATTTCTAGGTAATTAATATTTTTAGATAAATTATAAAAAAAATGAATAAATTCATATCAATTTATGTAATGATTTTCAGAAAGGGAAACTGTGTGTCGTGTTGGATGGATTTAGAAAAGAAAAATGATTAATAAGTAATAAATTTTTTTTCCAATGCACTAGCTTAGCCCGTAAGTGAGTTGGCCACTATGAGGTAGTTTGAAACCCATCCACAAACCTAGAATAAGGTTGGTGTGTGAATATCATGGATGATAATTATCCTAGAGCGGTGTTTCATTAGGTAGTGTGCATGTTTAGTCAAAACATGTTTCAACTTTCCCATCCATCATTTGTTTTGTAAATCCCAAATTACACAATTGTAATCACTCATTTTCATTTTCATGTTTGATGTATCCTTTTCTTAATTTTGTTTGTTGATTCATTTACTTTGTTTCATATATTGTTTCAATCATAACCATATTATGCATTGAATCAAAATTAGAAATCTTAATCTTATTATTTATTCCTTTGTAAGCAGAAATTGTAACTAGATTATATATGTCATTCAATCCACATGCATCATAATCTCATGAATCATAACTAGGTCAGGCACTGTAACCATATGTTTTGTAACCTGACTGTGTGTTGTAATGTAATCCGGAATTGTAACCTGACTGTGTATTGTATTGTAATCAGAAATCATAACCTGATTGTGTATTGTTTTATAATCCAAATAAGTATAGTATCGTAATCACAATATCATAACTAGGATAGATTCTGAATCGCGATCAAGTATCATAATCACGATATCGTAACCAGGATAGAATCTGAAACGTAACCAAGTTAATAATCGCAACTAGGTTTTAATTTTCAATTGATATGCATTGTTATCATGCTAAAACTAGAAAACAAGTTATGTATTGTACTTATGAAATGCATTACACTCTTATCTTAACTTCAATACTGATTTAATGAGTCTCATAATAATTTTATTATAATTACTACTTTCTAACGAAAACGATGTCATTGAGTTGGTTATCTACCAATCAAAATGATGTCATGTATTCTGATTTGTTTTGGCCATTCTAATGATAGGTGTCCAAGTCCCTCCATGTATTTTGGAGAAATATAACCATTGGAGAAAATAGGACTGTTGGAACCTGAAGCCTATAAATAGGAGGTCATTCAAATTAGAATACACAACTTTTGCATCTATCAAGTTCTAGAGAGAGATGTTATGGATTCTCCCTTTCTTAGTGAGAAAGCCTTGAAGATACAAGAAGTGAACATCTTGTTTCGTGTTATTTTATTCCTATAAGTGCTTGGTCTCTAATTTGTGAAACCAATCATTATGGTAACGATTGAGGACTTCCAGGGATAGGAAGACGTGAATCTGATCATCATATCAAGGGCCTTCAATTGATTTAAGGACAGAGGTGCTGATTACCTTCTTAATTGAGGACTTCTGGGGATAGGAGGAAAACTGCACCGATCTTCGTAAAGAGGGATTACCAAGTTGGTGGTAATACATGCCTTTATCCTAGGTGAAAGGATACCCTTCTCAATGGGATAAAATAACTGTAATACCTTTACATTTTTTATTCTATTTGTATTAGAAATGGAATTTTATTGTTTCCTCTTTCTATTCATATTCTTTTCAACAGTAATTGTTTCAATTACGATTCTCTTACTACATATTGTATTAATTGATTCTATAAACTGTATGATAGAATATTTTACATTTGAATTACTCCATTGATTGTATTCTATTCAAATAAAATTTTATTACATTATTAATAGTATTACATATTTCTTTATTCATTGGATTCAAGACTTGTATGATTAATTGTACTAGTGGAGAATTGTATTAGTTTAAGATTTATTAAACTAAGTATCTTCTTAAGTGTTTAAGTACAAAGTTTTTTAATCTAAAATTCACCCCCTCTTGTATTATGTCATCTAATATACATTTATATTTATATTACGATCCAATAATTTGTATCAAAGGAGGTTTCTATTATTTTGTATTACTTACTTTATTTCTTTTGGAAATACGATTGTATTTATATTACAAATATTTTGTTTATAACTACTTACTACACTAACATGTGGAGTAGAAAAGTATTGTTTTATTAGATGGAAGGAATAAACATTGGATCAATTGACAACCTAAATCCAACTAGACCACATATTCCTGATGGACAGATTTCTATCTCTCGAAGTCGAGTTTAAGATTTTCAAGGAACGTGCTGCTGAGCACAGTATGGCTTACAATAAGGTTGTGAAATTGTCTTATAATGTTGATGATAGTCTCAATAAATATTTGTTCAAGCAAGATGATTTTTTTAATTGGGTAAATTCTCTCAGTAACATGTATCGACAATTTTTTGCTGATTTAAATGAAAAGATTGAAAACCTTCAAAGACTCGGTACCTCTCAAGGAGTTGTCTCAGAAGAGATTGAGACCTTAAGAGAAAAGTTTCAAGATGAGAGTAATGAAATTGTTTCACTCTCAAATAGAGTTATTACTCTTGATAAAGCCTACATCCTCAGACTATATGATTTCAATAATCAAGAAACAAGACTTAATTCTCAGGAATCTATTAATTGGATTCAGAAAGATCAGCTCCAGAAGCAAGAAAATATTATTTTTGAATAGGATGAGACGCTGAAGGTTTAGAAAGAAGACCTTGACAAGCTCATGGAGGATAGAAAAGAGTTCAAAAAGATGAAATTTTCCATATTTAATATTTTTTAAAAAAGGCAAAGATTGATGGTTGAACTCTTTATGTAATAAAACTTTATTTCAAGTAACAATTATCGTTTTGTACTCTGTTTCTCTAATCTTTTGTAGGAAATAAATACTTTCCCTTATTCTTTTTGAAAATCACAAAGGTAGAGAATAACTTTGAAAAGAAAGGATTTTTAATGAATGTCTGATTAAGGTGGAGAAATCTCTAATAAAAGTGAAGAGAATATGATCCCTTTTGAGTTGTTTAAACCAAGGGTGGAATTAGTCGTATTAACTAGAGTTAATTAACTTAGGGGGAGATAAGTCTTTATTGTTTGTTATCTTATTTGTTTTTTGTTTTGTGCTTTCTAAAAGGGGGATATTGTTGAGTCAAAACATGTTTCAACTTTTCCATCAATCATTTATTTTGGAAATAAAAAATTACACAATTGTAATCACTCTCTTTCTTTTTAATGTTTGATGCATCCTTATCAAAATTTTGTTTGTTGATTCATTTAATTTGTTTCAAATGTTGTTTCAATATTAACCAGATTTTTCATTGAATCAAAATCAGAAATCGTAATCAGATTATATATTGCTTTGTAATAAGAAATCGTAACTAGATTATATACTGCATTCTATCCACATGCATCATAATCTCATGAATCGTAACTAGGTCATACAACGTAACCATATGTTTCATAACCTGATGGTGTATTGTATTGTAATCAGGAATTGTAACTTGACTATGTATTGTATTGTAATCATAAATCGTAACCTGACTGTGTATTGTTTTATAATCAAAATAAATATAGTTTCATAATCACGATATCGTAACCAAGATAGATTCTGAATCGTAATCAAGTATCGTAATCACGATATCGTAACCAGGATAGACTCTGAAATGTAACCAAGTTAAGAATCGCAACTAGGTTTTAATTTTCAATTGATATGCATTGTTATCATGTTAAACCTATCAAACATGTTATGTACTGTACTTATGAAATACATTACACTCTTATCTTAACTTTAATATCGATTACATGAGTCTCATACTCATTGTTTCATACTTAATACTTTCTAACTAAAACGATGTCATTGATTTGGTTATTTACCAATCAAAATGATGTTGTGTATTTTGATTTGTTTTGACCATTTTAATGCTAGGTGTCTAAGTCCCTCCACGTTTTTTAGAGAAATATGACCGTTGGAGAAAATATGACCTTTGCAACCTAAATTCTATAAATAGGAGGTCATTAAAATCAGAATACACAACTTTTTCTTCTATCAAGTTCTTGAGAGAGATGTTGTGGCCTCTCCCTTGCTTAGTGTGAATTCCTTGAATATACAAGAAGTGAACATCTTGTTCCATGTTCTTATATTCCTGTAAGTGCTTTGTCTATGTTTTGTGCAACCAATAATTGTGGTAACAATCAAGGACTTCTGGGGATAGGAATATGTGGTGTCGATCGTCATATCAAGGGCCTTCAATTCATTGAAGGAAAGAGGTGTTTATTACCTTCCTAATCGAGGACCTTCGAGGATAGGAATACAGCTCTGTTGATCATCGTATCGAGGGCATACCAAGGGGGTGCTAAGATAGACCTTTATCCTAGGTGAAAGGATACCCTTATCTTTGGGATAAATGAATTGTAATACCTTTACATTTATGAAACTATTTTTATTAGAAAGGGAATTGTATTGGTCTCCTTTCTATTCATATTCTTTTCAATTGTAATTGTTTCAATTATGATTCTCTTACTACATATTGTACTAATTGAATCTGTACATTATATGATAGAATATTTTACATTTTCATTACTCCATTGATTGTATTATATTCAAATATAATTTTAGTAAATTACTAATAGTATTACATCTTTCTGTATTCATCAGATCTAAGAATTGTATGATTAATTATACTATTTGATAATTGTATTAGTTTAAGATTTCATAAACTAAGTCTCTTATTAGGTTTTTATGTGCAATATTTTGTAATCTAAAATTCAACCCCCCCCCCCCCTCTTGTATTGTGTCATCTAATATACATTTACATCTATATTATAATCCAACAGTGCATATGTGTAGATAAGAGCACCCGACACGTGTCAACCTTGGGCTAGAGAAAATGAGGTAGGATGATCACTGTGAATGCTTCTATGGCCATGTGAAGCCTCCAAAATTTATTTTATATGGAAACAACCACTATATTTTTTTAGAATAATTTTATCTGGGTAATATGAAAATTTATTTGATTGTTGTTGTTCTAGTGTCCATCTCTTATTTTCATCATGACACATTTCACCATGACATCAATGCTCTCTATATGACTTATGTTTTCTATTGACACAGTGGGAGATCGAATACCACACTTATAGTATGAATATGACTGCCCCAAAATGATAGAGTTTAATCCTGGGGAACAATAGAGGACGTGTTCTATAATGTGGAATGTTTTCCTCACATCGTATATGGAAGAATATGGGAGTTTCATAAAGAGTATTTCTAGGATTTTCAAGGGTAGTAAGGTGGGTATATAATGTTCCTATGAGAGATGAATGAGCTATTAAAGATCACTATGAACTATGTAAGGTCAAAAATGGAGGTGATATGTGATTACTAAGGGTAAGGATATCTTTATTGGAGTAAAATGAAGTCATTTACGAGTACAGATTATAGCATTGTATCAAATTATGGTGCGGAGGTCTTCATTTTAATATGGAATTGAGTTTTTTTCACTCATGGAGTTTACAATACAATGAACCTATTTTACTATGGATTTTTAATTATAGAAATATTGTTTTTCATGTTGTATGGGATTATGGAATGAGGTTACTGTGTTCACTATATGGGAAGAAAAAGGAAATAAATTTCACAAAGGATAGTGAAGTCTATGGTGTATGGTTCTATTGCGGTATGGAGGAGCACAATATGACTTTGAATCATGGATCGTGTTATTATTTCATATTTTATAGTGATAGACTTATGTTATTGTGAGCACCTAGGAAAGTGATGGTGTTTTTGGTTGATTTATAAGCTACTATTCATGATGTAAATATTATTTCTTCACAAATATAAAGTGCTGGATGAATCTCACTCCATAAATGATATTTTTGATATATTATGGGATGTTAAAGAGGTTGATTCTTGTGGGATTCACATGATATCCAAGGATGGGTGTCAAATATTAAAATAGTGAAATATAAAGAGGAATACATTGAGATACAATAGATTAAATAAGAGATATAAGGATATATTTACTAAGTAGTTTTGGTTATATGTAGTAGAAGGTTGGTGGCTTTGAAGAGGACTCACATTTTGGAGGATTAAAGGTTTCAACAGAGTATTTCTTTTGAAAGTGGAGTTTCTATTTTTATATTTTATATTTTTAATGTTTTTACACTTCCTATTGAATAACACAATTTTGTGAAATTTTATGGTGAAAATATTGTATTTATGATGGAGTGTTCATTATAATATGATTATTTTATGGTTAATTTTAGATGTATTTTTTTCATTAAATTATTAAAAAAATTATTCTCCTCTTCATTTAATGAACTATGTGGGTTGAGGAATGTATTTTTATAATGCACTAACTAGTAACTTATTCTAATTTCATGATAATTCATTAGGATAGGGTTTTTATGTTTAAATACAGTTTTTAGGTTACCTATTTTAATGATTAATTTAATATCTTAATATATCAAAAGGGGGTTTTTCAGAAAAGAGAGTATTTAACTTTATATGAGGCTAAATAATATCCAATTTCAACAACATATCTAACTAAATAATTATTAATTTTACTTCAATAGTGCATTAACTTTTATTCAATATGATTAGTACATTTCCCGCTTGATTGATATCCCATATTCCTTTAACTTGTTTCCATTTATCCCTAATAATTATAATTGTTTCAAATACGGATTTATAGGTTCTTCATCGAACTTACCATTTACTAAAATTTCATTGTTAGTTATATAGTTAGTGTTATTTATGAGTTTTTAATTTATAAATCTGACTACCCATTCTAATTAACAAAACCACAGGGGAAGTATTAAAGACATAAAAAATACCCTAAGCACTATATCTATGTATAAAAACACTAGAAAATGGTTTTTTTTAGGGAATGTGAGACATAAAGACATGATAAGGAGATATGGAAGGTTTAACTTCAATACCTAGGCTATGTACTTTAAGAGTCGAATAGATGGAGCACTGTAGTGAATAGGATCATCAAAATTTCCCAAAGGTACCCTTTGGTTTGAGTTCACTAATAAAGAGGGATGAAATGATCATTTCATTGGAATTTTTAAAAAAATATAATTTTGAAATAATTTTAAAAGAATGAATATTTGGGATCTGTAAATTTTAAACCATGTTCCAATCATGTCAATGCTACTATCAAAACAATCCTAAGGTTTTTGAATTATCCATGCAGTTTACACAAACCATCCTCCAATTGTGAACTAGACCCAAACCCTTATTTCATCATATACGGTATCCCATGGATTTCAAACTATTTCCCTTAACCATACAACAAACATGTACCTATAAAAAACAACATAAAACTCCCAAAAATCTTATGAAACCTCTCGAAACTAACCCAAACCTCTTCATAGTGTAATAAAACATAATTATAAAAGTAATTGAATAAATCCTTGGGTTTTACACCATATATGAATTTGATGGCATGTGTGACATCCAGATGACCATAATTTTATATCATAGGGCCCATGAAAAAATATATATTTCAAGTGACTATAACTGTAATGAATCACCCATTTAAAACCAATTCCAATTTAGTGCCCTAAAATTAAAAGGGTTCATCAATGTGAAAATAGTTTGTGTAAGGAATTAATCATTGAAAATTCCTTCTCAATAATGTGTATCACAAGAAAAATAGGATGGGTGTGATATCAACATCAATAAAACATAAGTTATATTTGAAAACACATTAATATGTTTAATATAATATAACACTAAAATAATGTAATCATGCACTATATGTAATTCATCACCCTTCCCTATTGATATGATCTCAATCTTGAATTCAAACAATAACTTCTTAAATTATGTCATGATATGACATCATCGATGGATCTCCTCCACTTAGATTTCTCATAGAAATCTGTCGTTAGAATCATATCACCCAATGTATTTGATATAAAATATATACTTAAACCATTTTTTATGCTACATATTGTGTAAATAATGTTATATTGAATCACATAGATCATGTAATTGATTTATCATCAAAACCATAGACAAAATCCCATTTAAACTATCTAATGATGCATCCCAAGTCATGCTATTCATCTAAGGCAAAGTGATCATAATCATGAAGTAACCTCATCATGAAAATATTTCATGGAGAAAAAGATATTCTCTCCCAGGTTAGACATCCTAACAAACTCATCTATTTAATGATCCATCATTGGGAATCAAGATCATACTAATACACATTTATCATCAATAACTAAAACTCATACAATGTACCCAATCATGATATTTCACAATGTCAATAAAAAGATCAATATTCAATGGGAAAATAGTGAAATTTAATCATATTCAAATACCTGGATGACCTACTCATTATCATCATAATCAATTAACAGTGTAACAATGATAGGTATGAGACTATTTGTTATTAGTAAATAACATCACATAAGAGTTACAAAAAGTGATATATAAGATTAAAATAAGAATCCATAATTATTGATTTATTTTTAATAAAATAAAGAGAAAATTCTAAAACAATTGTTCGAATTTCCTAACTTTCTATCCCATAATAACTCCCTTATCACAGGAAAGTATACACCTGAATCATGTTATAAACACTATATAATGCATGTACCAATAGAACTCTACACAGTAATCAAATATCTAAATACTGAAGTCGACTAGTTGATAATCATAATTATTGTTTAGTAACGTATTGACTAGTACACCATATTGTTAGGGTTATTTTCTTAGCAGATGAAGTTAAAATACTTATATCATCATTTCCCTATTTTTTAAACCAAAACATGACATGCGCCTAACTCAAAAATCCAAATCTAAAAAAACCCCACTCTAATATCACTATGGAAGGACTCTGTCCCATCGAGACCTCATTCAGGTCGGTTAAAATTATGAGTCTTACTACATAAACATACCTCTAATAGGAAAGTTGATAGTGACTAAAACCATGATGGCACACATATAATGTGGTAGGAATTCATCCATGAATCCTATAATGAAGAGGAACCCTAATTCAATTAGAAAGAAACATATATATTGAAAATTAATAAGTAATTTTAAATTCATGAGAATATATATGAAATATATTAGTAATGAATAAAATTATACATAATCCATGTAAAAAATGTTAGCTTCAAAACATTGAATACTTAGACCCAATACAACATCTATCAATGTATATCCAAAGTGAACCTCATGAATAACCAATACTGAGTCATCTACCAAGACGACTCCATGTAAAATCAGCAGGCCATCTCAAGAACTATGGAATCTAACACTATAACCACCATTTATCCTTTAAACTCTTATAGTAATCAAATTTCATCATTTCAAAAGGTATGTAACCATAAAAGTTTGCTTACATAGGTGAATAAAATGACTTTTTAGGATATCCCAAGTGCTATGAAACCACAATTTCAATATCATGGATGAATAGTAATCAAAACATATTAAATAATAATATATATATGTAGTCTCATAGATCAATACAACCTAGGGGTAATATAGATCAAACATAATATGAGATACTATATCATCCTCAATGTCTCATATGGCACCATTTATGATTCTTGGTTATCCTTAAAATCTAAAAACAATAATCAATAAATCCAGTATATTAGAGATTCATATTTCTTGGTTAATTATAATAATAAATTCTAAAATAGAAAAACTCATTAATATATACATCCAAATAGGGACCCAACATTAACCACATCCTTACACATGAGGAATATCAATCATCATAAATCTAAAAATCACTCATTACAGGTACTAAGGTATGGTGGAGGACTCATTCACTGTGGAGGTTATGTATCAATCAAGGGAGGAACTGAACACACTAATGGTGGACCCATTACCTATTTATTAGGGGAGTACCCAATCCCTCACGTTGTATAAGGAATTCACATCCTTTTAATTAAAATATTTATTTGGGTAGTACATTACCCTATCGTTCATATGGGGAAATTTCATACTTCCAATGATGGTATTATCCTGTGGAGTACCCAAACTCATTCCCAATATAAAGTTTCTACACCTCATCAATAATGATATATATCATAGAATTAATTAACACCATATGTTGACCTAAATCTGAACACATGTCCACGAAGTCCCGTATCTCAGTGTTAGTTTCACAGTAAGAAATAATATATTTGTGGTGATTGACACTAGTATTCTAATTGAAGTAACACGAAATCATTAGTAACCAAACATAAATCAATTCATGAATAGGACTTTATGATAAATAATATTGAGATTCCATATCCCTAAAACTCCAATCAAGATATAAATTCATTTCATAAACATCATCATCATTTCTAAGAACATGACCTCAATATCATGACATAGGTCGCGATATTTTCAAGTACATTAATTAATTCTCACAAGAGTAATATCATTAGATCACACTCTATTAGTAAAATATAATTTTTAATAAACCTGATCAATCAAATTATAGGTTAATCATTATCGTTCTTGGTTCAGTTATCCCATAAAAGTGTGTTGAAGACCATTGGGTAACTCCCACCCATTATAATCCACACTCCATATAATGTTAACATCCCATTGAAAATCAAAATGCATATGTGTGTATCAAAAAATATAATTTCATACCAAATCACATACGATGTACCAACTATCACATTAAATTCTGATGTATTTATCTAGAGTCTATAAGGACCATTATGCATTTCATAAAACTCACCGAATTTTTATACATGGTTAAACTAGTTATAAAATTTCCACCATACATCATTATCAATAATTTTATTATAACTATGAATCATGAAAAAACATAGGTCTAAATTAGTTCATATAATTATACCCATAACCATGGGTCCCACTAAGAGTATACTATTTCTGGAGGTCATATCAATGATCTTAGGCCTACTTATATATATATTTATATCAGACATATACATTTAAAAAGATATTGTCTAAGGAGTTCCAAATCACCCAATGAAAGACAATGTTGTATTATCCTCAGAACAATATACACATTAGTGTATTTTCAATTTTCTCGGTTCGATTCACTATCTATTTTGGTTTCAATTATTAATAATGATAAAAAAACTCTTAAATGAATTCCAAGGTATCATAATCCTCTTTATCATGATTTAAAAAACCTAGGGCCCAAAAAGCTTCTTACATGTAGACCAATTATTTGGTTGGCCCCATGAATATCTTTGCGACCTAACTCCATTTGATCATGGATCCATTTGATCAATTCTAACCAAATATTATCTAGCATTTTCCTACACTATATGATAGCCCTTCGAGAAATATCTACAGACACTATCGCCCAGGTTAAAGGTCACACAACCCTCTTCTAGCACCTGTCATTATCTTCATGGCCAAAACACCTAACCCTAGAACTATCTTTGTAAAAATATGTCCCATATAATGACGTACATTCAATTATTCTGTATCTTCTTCCTCATAAAAGAACATTGCCTATAAAATCTATATCAACCATATAACATTAACCACCCACTCCATGAACCTAATACAACATGTTGGTGCTGTATTCATATTTAAAAAAGATAAATAAATTACTAAAATGTCAAACCATCATCACATCTATCATTAGGCACACTAATCACATTCCTTCATTTAATGATCATTCCTACATGAACCAAAAATTTGATGCTCCCCATTATTTTAAAAACCCATAATTACATGATTTAAAACAAGTTATGACTTTCTTATATTTCAAAGATCTATTCAGTTTAGAGTTTTGGAGATTAAAGAAAAACCCTTGAATATAAAAACCTGAAAATACAAATTTGATAATTCTAATTGATATCCTTTTATTCAAAAAAATCATAAATTAAATCTAACATTTCTTTCAAAACACATTCACATATTTTAAGACTAATCGAGATAACAAAAATATGGTACTTTCAATATTTCTAACACATCCTTAATCCCGGTAAAAAACATTTGAAATTTTTAGATGTGAAAATAATCTCATTAAGGGATAAAAAATAATTAAAACCCATTAATCCATTTGAAATTCATAAAAACCCATAAATATGTTTCACTTTTTTTATAATAAAAATTAATTTTAAAATAATCTGATGAAAACTTTTTTAAAAAAATTTTTTCTAATGTTTCTTATAAAAATTAACATAAACAAGAATAATGGAATGAATAAATTCCTAAGGGTTTCTGGAAAAGAAATAAATAATTTCTCTAACAGAGAAATTTTTAACAATAATAGATTCTTAAAATTATTTTAAATTAATGACAATTTTGTTATCATGTGTAATCAATAGGTTCACATAAAAAGCATCAACATATGGAATGTGGAATATATCCAAGGATAAAAATCTAAATAATCACATTAAAAATAGTAACTGATTTAATATTGATCAAATATATAATTTGGAACAACATAATCATACCCTCAAGGCTTTATTATAATACATAAGAAACATATAATTTAGGAATTATACCAATAAATCATACCTAATTGGGTAGAAATACATTGAATAACCATGCTAGTTTGTCTAATGGTAACTACTAATATGTTAAGGGGATATATATAAATGGGTTGTAAAATCCCACCCATCCTTGTCGACCGGAGGAGTGATGAGGGGTCTATTACACCATATGTGAAATCTCACAAACATTTAAGTATTACAATAAATTCTAAAGGTATCAAGAACAATTGGGGGACAATTTTCCCTTTGAAAGATAAAATATCCAAACAATAAGAAAATAACTAAACAAGCCTCTATATGAAGTATAGATAAAAAATAAAACTCAAAACACAACCAAAATAGTAAGCCATATCTGAGTACACTTTGATACAAAAATAAATACCCCAATAAGACTAAAATACCACAAACACAAAACAAAATAGTGACATCAACCAGTAACCCATAACCCACTCCACACTCTAACTCCACATGAAAATCCCACACTTTCAATAAGTATCACTAAAGAACTAAGACAACTTTTATTTACCTTTGTCTCGACAGATGACATCTTCAAACACACAACAGTTCCCAATAAATAGAGGAGTCCAAACCCATTAGGATTTGAAAAAATACTTCCCAACTCACACCACAAGCACAAAACTTATATGTACAATTTATAAAATAGTATTAATAAGTAAAAAAAATTAGAAAAAATACATATCAATTTTTCATTGGAAGAAATAAATAAAGGGTAAAACCTTTTTGTAATCATTTTACATACCTGTCACAACCTATTAACACAAAAAAGTATGCCCATATGATAGTTTCACACTCATGAGTAGTCTAAATTTAATCTACCATGTAGTCACAGGGTAACCAATACATGGTTCGCCAATGGAATAAACCCCTTCCATTGGGTCACATATGATGAAAATGAACACACACCAACCATGTATGCCAAATTTCATGTAATAAAATTCATAATAAGCATTAATTATCTAACCCATTTATAAAAATAAATTTCTTTCATCAAAACAAAACCATAACTATAAAATCATAAACCAATACAGTTTTATGAAATCTACCAAATTTTCAAAAAATTTCCATAACCAATAGTAATATGGATTTACACAAAGAATCGTAGAATAATTTAATGACAACTTCAAACCAAAAAATTAATTGAAACTAATTCTTCATGTTCTAAATTGAGTGGATTCAAGAGAAAATCCACCCACCACTAAACTGATGTCAAAAATAAAAAATGGCCCAAAACTTCTTTTGATATAAGCCTAGATCTTATTACCTTCAATAAAAAATCATAATAAATCAATATTCCCATAATAAAATGTTGATCTACCCCACACCCCCACATATTAGATCTAAGATTCTGGGAGAGAGAAGTATACTAGATCTTATAAGAATGGTGATGAACGATTACGTTCGGATGAATTTGGGCCTCTAACACACTTTGATTTGCCTAAGGATCTATGTCGAATCAAACTGGGTCATCTCTCAATCCCAAGGAGAAAAATGAATTCTTGTTATAGAGATATTATTTAAAAAAACGTTCAAAAGTATTAATTGGGATTAGATACATAGTTTAATGTAGAAAAATGTATGTCTTATTGTTTGGCCTCGCGGTTTGGAAGACCATGTGCCAACTATGTGGTGTGGCATTATTATGTTCATACCTCATATGGTTGGCTTATAAGGTTGTATATACCATACACCAACCATGAATTTACATATGTTTCAGTATTTATGGTTTCTCTGAGTCATTCTCACGGTTTTTTAAAATTATCCACCAAATGTGCACCTGCCCAGGGACTACTATCTTCCCTTTCATTGATTCTTAATGATTCTATATGATTTTATTAACTGGTAATGACCTTTGAACTTTCTATAAATCTCTAATTTTTTTTAAAATGCTAAAAACTAGTGAAACATAACCTAAGTATTATGTAGACCCAAAAATCATGAATTAAGGGGTCATGTAACTGAAACTATGGGTTCTACATCCTCCCCACCATTATCCTTTACATTACAATAATGTACAAAACCCATGTTGTCCTAAAAGAGTTTGGGCCATCAATGCACCATTTCCTTCCCATGCTCCCAAATTTCTTTTGAAGCATGTACATGTTTTCTAGATAACCCACACTAGACTAATGATTTTCCCATTAACGATATTCTCTTTCATATCCAGAATTTGTATAAACACATGAAGCAACATAGGATATGGATCTAGGTCAGCATGGTCCAATTGAATCAATTGGTCAGGATCAAGATGGAACTTATTTCACTAAGATACAAGAAACAAATTGTGCAATGAACTGATACTTGGAGGAAAAGACAACTAATATGTGACTTCACCAACAATTCCAATTATTTCAAAAAGGCCTATATACCACAAATACAAATTTATTTATTCACCATAATGATGATGCCCAATCCTTGGAGAGATTCTAAAAAACACATGATCACTCCCCTCAATTGACAATGATATTTCTATATGATCCACATATGATTTTTAATTACTTTAATCCATACCCATTATAATTAAAATTAACTTAATATTATAATTTATCTCTTACACTATGATCGGTTAAATTAGTGAAGTCATACCTGTTTCCACCCAGAATTGTGGAAAACAATAAGTACACCCTTACAATGCTTCAAAAGGAGCCATATGTATCAAGTAATGGTAACTATTATCATATGAGAACTCCATTAATGATATATTCTCTTCCGATGTGCACCAAAATCCATTACAAAATCCCTAAAAATATCCTATAATGTTTGGATTTTCCATTCAGACTATCCTTCCATTCAGGGATGATAAGACAACCTCATAGTCAACTGTGTTCTAATGGATTACTATAAGGATTTCCAAAAAAAGGGAAGTAACCATGGGATCTCAGTCCGATACGATTGATATTGGAACACCATGAATATTTATAATTTCTAAAATACATATTTTGGAAGATTCTTCCATCAAATTAGTTTCAAGAATTGGGGTGAAGTGATCTAACATTATGAGATGATCTAAAATCACCCCTATGGAATCATGTTTCCTAACAATTCTTGATTTTTCTATTAATTAATCCATGTCTATATTCTAAAGTTTACACATGGGAATTGGTAAATATTTCAACATACTAGCCAGTTATTGATGTTATTTCTTGACCTTCTGATAAGTGATGCATATTGAGATTTACTCTTCCAGATCCCTTTCCATAAAAAACCACCAAAATTTTCCTTTCAATTAATTATAATTTTTTTCAATCCTAGGGTGAAAATCCCTTCTATAATGATTTTAGGAAATAATAATTTGTTCCTAAAAATACAAATGTTCAACCATCCAATCTTTAAATGTAAATAATAAAAAATTTATCCAGCTTCCATCTCTTAATGGTCTTCCCATCATTATGTTCTGATGTCATAGAAACAAATTATATATCAGATGACTAAGACACACAATTTTGATGAAACAAATTAGGAACAATTGAAACTATAATGAAAAATGAATCATCACCTCATTCTGAGAAATCTAGAAGCATATATAACAAAACTAAAATTATTTTCGCATGGTCTGAAGCCTCTTTTGAAAACTAATAATATGAATTTCTACTAATGGAATCTTCCAAAAGGTTCCCTTACTTGGTGTATACATCAAGTCAATGTCAACAATATATAGATGATCCATCCATATACGCTCCCTTAAATTTAGTTCTCTTTGTGATTAAATGTTATTCAAACTATTTTGATCCATAAAAATTCCAAATTTCTCACCAAACAGGTAATGAAGCCATGTCATTAAAGGATAGGCCATAATTAAAAATTATTAATTGTGTGTTGGTTAGTTAATCTCATGGAACCATAAATGTCATGAACTATAAGTAATAACATGACCTACCTACATGAGAACACATCCCTACCCAAATCTGGATGAATCATAATAGACTGTATTTCCACATCTAGACTCTAGGAATGAGTGGATATGTGTTTATTTAATTCTAAAATTTTGTTCTTGAAAGTATTTTTGACATTAATCATTCAATTTTTAAGGAACTCCATTCCATTTCAATGTTTTCATTAGTGATGGAAACCGTGAAAATTCACATATAAAACATCTATAGTATTTGACTAAGATAGTGGTACTATGAATCTAAAATAAATTATTTAGTGGTTTCCAAGATATGATAGCTTCTATCTTTCAAAAATCTACAAAACCACATTTTTCATAAATTTCATTCCCTATTAAATGTACATATTCTATAAAAAAAGCACAATTTGAAAACTTTGTATACAAACCATGCTCCCAAAAGATACCAAACATTATAGCCAAGTGTTTCTCATGATCCACTTTTATCAAATAATACACTATTATGTCATAAAAACCCATCATTGAGGAATATAAATACATTTTAAGGATTCAATTCAACAATTTCATAATGTCCGATGGTGAATTTCTAAGAAAAAAAGGAATAAATATGTATTCATAATGTCAAAGTATTATTTTGATAGATATCTTGGGAATCTCCATTTTACAAAATCATAATTGGTGATACCAAGAATGTAATTTCATTTTATAGAATCAATCAGCACACCTAAATTGATGAAAAATATTATCAATTAATAGAAGAGGTTGTCAATTTTTTATCAAAACTTCATCATGATTATGATAATCTATACAATTTCAAAGAGTTCCATCTTCCTTCTTCAAAAATAGAATTGGGGCTTCCAACATGGATGCACACAACCAAATAAACCCTTTTGTTTCAAACTTTTCCAAAATAAATTTCAAAACATTCAATTATATTATTTTCATATGATAATACTGAAGTGAATTTGAACTGGCCAATGATATAAGATCAATCATAAAATGAAATTCTCTTTTGTTGGGTAACCCTGAGAAATTTCTAGGGAAAACTTTAGAAAATTGGTAAAAAAAATAGTTGGAAAACCTCTATTCCAAAAATCATCCACATATTCCATGGAAAGCCCTACTATATTATAATATATTTTTCCAAACACTGGTTCCAAAAGTCCAACTAACTTTCCTTTACATCCTAATATCCTCTAAAGAGATACTTGATTCCATCTAGAGATGTGAATCTAACATTTCCATCATAGTAGTCAATGTTATCCTTAATTAATTTCAATCAATACATACCTAGAATCAATTCATAGAAGTAAATATAAAGTATAGATAAATCCCAAAATAACGTAGGCTCATTGATGGATATAGAACCAACATTACAAAAAATGGCTCGACATTATCTTTCTTAATGAGGAGTTTTGTCGTGCACCAACCCACTGATGTCTGCCTTGTGACTACCCCAAAACAACCTATAATAGGCCATGGGTTGGTGATAAACATTGATTAGAAATATCCAAAGAATAGGATCCATTATCCAATAATACTTATACACCTGCTCAAATCTCCAAACCTACACAATGCTGAAATGTAAAAATAACTAAAACAATGCATGCATACACTAATGATCCCATAATAGAGCATGAAAATAATGTACTGAAATCGGAAAAGGGGAAAAATAAAAGCCCAAGAAACTATAAAAAGTCCCACATGATCCAAGGGTGAGGACTAAGCCACATATAAGATCCTGTTAAAACACCTCAGCCTGGAAATCTCGAGTTATGCCCCACCCACTCAATATCTACCCGAGAGACCGTCAAATGGACTATCATCTGCATAAGACAAAAAACATGCAGAAAATACCATACAATAGTGAGAATAAAAAAATGTTGAACACCCCAAAAAATACATTAATCACCATGTATATTAATATCAATAAAAGATATAAAAATCAAAGTGTAAAAAAACATCCAGATATACTACAAAAAGACACCCCGCAACTTAGCGATCATAACCAACTGTCAGCCACATGGTTCTGCTTGAAACAACACTCATTCTGGGAGAATCCACTCCACAAGAAATGATATCATTGTATATACTCAATGAAGAGGTATAGATCATTGGTCCCCTCCTAATGAAATCTCAATGGTCTAAGAAGACCCTAATTCATAGATAGTGGTTACACCCAAGATCACTAGGGAACACCACATACCTAATCTCGATCAACAGACTACATTGGGGATCATATGTACACTATTCTAAAAACCATATCAATATAACCTTCTAGATGGATGATAAATGCATTTCATAGGGAGACCACACGAATTCCAAAGACTCCACAAAGGGAATAGGGATGATAGAGGATCACACTCCAGGCTCACAAAGGGACACCACGACTCAATTTGAGAATCAACCTCTAGATTGGATCATAATATTATTCTGTGGATATAATTATGCATTTTACCCATTAGGGAAATAAAAAACGGAATGCAGTCAACATATATAGGACCAAACTAAGGGAAAAGAGAGATACAAACAATCTTTATGATGGTAGATGATGTGTTCTAAGGGGTACACAGTGTGTCCAGCTATATCCACATGACTTCCCATGTGGAAGATCCCCACATGACATGTAAGTATCCAAATACATGGTCTGAAAAAGAAGTAAACATTGTGAAGAGACACAAGGTATCCAGTTCGTGTTACCTTTCCATGTCCATGTACATTGGTTGTGTCCGTGTACTAGCTCGTGTCTATGTTCAAGTACAAGGTGTGTCATCTGGCCATGTACCTTTTCTCATGTTTGTGTACTCTCCAATGTAAATTCCAATCCTCATGGAATGGGTCACTCACCATGTGAAAAGGTTTACACAGGGTGTGATCATTATCTTCATCATGAAACCCTAACCATTATTGAACGACCCCCACATAGTGTGTAATAATGAGTTACACAACGTGATACTCGAGATTTATTCATATCTAAAATTTATCCCCCATTCATTATCACAAGATTATTTTCTTGAAATCACTCATTTGAACTTGGATCTACATCGAATGAGCTTTACTACCACTTGGTCTCCAAAATATGGGATTGAAACACACCGATAAACCACATCCATCGCTTGAAACGTTGTCTGTCACATGGGATGAAGAAGAAACTTCTATCCAAAATCATTATCCATTGATATATCTATCATTATCATCATCATAAATCCTTAATTCGTAACCACCATCACATTATATACCCTTGGTTTTGATCAATTGTCCCAAAGAAAGTCCACACAATGATTATAAAATAGGCATTTGTCAAATTATTGGCCAAAATTAATACCAAAGATGATAACACAATGAAATTGGTGAGAAATCCATAAACCATAAAATGTGAGGAATGAACCCCAACCATTGTTCATTTTTTAATGATTAGTTATCTAAGAAAAATTTGAATGAAGAGGGATAAATCAATGAACAAAAACAATAATTCCATCAAATTAAATATACCAATGATGATCATATCAATTCTATCTAGGGAATTGATCCAAATTCCTATAATATTAAGAAACATGATGAAAATAAAAAATTAAAACATCCTTCCTAGAGTTTGGATTTTTCATTGACAAAGAATGATTGTGTTGTCGTCATTGATGATATCCACTAACTTCATTGGTACAATAATCCTGATATGATTCTAATATATCATCTTTCATTAGGAAAGCTCTCCAATAGTTGTCTAAAAACTCCAAGGTTTGAGTGTCCAACCCTGAGAAAGTTATATAACTATATACATAAAGTTGAAAATAATCACTTCATCTAAATAAAAAAATTAATTAACTATTTAATTTATTTCATTCATTTATGTGCTCAATTAATATTTCTCAAACGACCCACACCAATAATGGTTATATCCAACCTATATTAAAACCCACCCAATGAACTCAATAGTACCCTCAGATTTCTAATTAAATCCACCATTTGGGATATATTCCATATTTTTAGGAAAAATTCACATGCGTTTTATTTAATATATTTAATTTATTTAAAAAATTTATTTTGGGCACACCTTGATTCAGAATCCCATACCATCTTAGTAACTGCTCTTGAAAAAAATTAAAACAATATTAGAAGATACTACATATAAAATCTAAGTCATTGCATTCTACCAACATAATAGATTTTCATCCAGAGAATTGAAAAACCTGCTAAAAAGATATGGGTAATGAGCTCACATATGGTTCTCCCACTCCCAGGTGCTCTCCTAAAGATTCCAATTCTATCACTAAGACACACAAGGGGAATCAAACACCATCAAAGGATCCTATCTTGATGATCCTCAATCTCAACCATGTTCTCTACAAAGGTATCTCCATCCTTTATGCACATCTCACCCCAGTTGATAACATGTTATGGGTCCTGAGAAAACCTTCCTAGATATGAAATGTAGAAGACATTTTGTACCCAGTATAATTGTAGTGGTAGAGTGAAGTGGTATGCCGCCTCACCAACTCTATAAAGGTTTTGAAAAGTACCAATGAATGTTATGGATATCTTGTTCCAGATTCCAAATCTCCTCAATCCACATAGAGTTGTGACCCTAAGAACACATTGTCTCCCTCCTCGAACTCCATAAGTCTTCATCATTGGTCACCATAAGACATATGAAGACTCTGTGTATTCATCATGTTCTCATGGATGGCCTTCACCTTATTTGATGTATCTCACACCAAGTTCAGTCCCATGAGTTTCATCTTTACTGGATCAGTCCAAAAATGTGGTGACCTGGAGGTTCACCCATAAAGAGCCTCAAATGGTTCCATACCGATGGTGAAATGATATCTGTTGTTGTATGTAAAATACACCAAGTATAAGAGATCCTCTCATCTATGGACAAAGTCCAATGTGCAAGCCCACAACATGTCTTTTAATAATTGAATGTTCTACTCTTTATAGCCATTAATCTGGGGGTGAAACACTCTTCTCAAGTGCAACTGAGTCCTGAAAGACTCCTCAAATACCCTCCACAATGGAGATGTAAAGTGAGATTCAAGGTCAGAGATGATCATTGAGGTAACTACATGGAGTCAGTTTATATTCTGCAAGTAAAGGCATATGAATCTCTATATTGAACTTGTCTATTAAATATAAATGATGTGTGCTGACCTAGTGAGTCAATCTATGACCACAAAGATAGAATCATGTCCCTAAGATGTTCAATTTTTTAAAATCATGAGGTCCATAGATATTCCATCCCACTTCCATTATGGAACATCTAGGGATTGGGTTAAACCCACTTGAACTTGGTGCTCTGTCATCACCTTCTGACAAGTGAGGTATCGAGAGATAAACATTACAAACCCTTTATTAGTATCTAGACCCCAAAACTGGTGTTGGAATTCCATGAACATATTTTCTACAGCTAATTATACCAAAAAGGGGGATGTATGAATCTCCCACATCACCTCTTCCACCAACATCAAAGGTACCATCATCTATCTTATAAAAAGGATAACATGCTCCCCCTTCAGAATATCTATAATTCACATGTATATTGTATATCTAAGTACATAAGGTATCAAAGTTAGTCTCTCCATTATGTTCATCCATAACATGATTAAAAGGTGGTGGGGTAACAACCATCGACTGAAGATATGAAGCATCGTCCTTGTCCATAGTGGACAACTGCAATGAGGCTAACTGCTCCAATGCCTCAACTAAAAATTGAGAACAATATCTCCTAATAATATATTATTCCATCATTTTTCCCTTCCCAGGATTATGGAAAATCTCAAATTCATTGTCTTGTAGGAACTCTAGTCATCGTCTCTATCTCAAGTTAATATCCTTATGCGGGAAGATACACTTGAGAATCTTGTGGTCTGAGTAAATGATAAAGTGTTCACCCATCAGGTAGTGTCACCACATCCTCAATGTGAAGAATACTACAGGTAACTCAAGATAGTGGGTCACATAGTTATACTCATGTGGTATCCACTAAAATAAATCCTAAGTAATAATTAATTAGATTTTCATAATAACACAACCTACTCAGATCCATGATACATTATAGAACACTAAGTACTCGACACCCCATCTAGAAATATCAAGATAGGATTCCTTATCAACCTCTTCCTAATCTCTTAGAAGCACCATTTTTACCTTTCTTCCAACATGAAAGGCTAGCCATTAGGAGTAAAGTCTATCAAGAGTGCTACCACTCTAGATAAATTGTGTACAAACCTCCAATAGTACCCTACCAACCAAAAAAAATTATGGACCTCAATAACACGCTTGGGTGGCTCCCAGGAAAGCAAATACTCAACATTATCTAGCTCTACTACTACTACATACTATAAGATGATGTGTCCTAGAACATGGACATCTCGATTCCAAAACATACACTTCGAAAGCTTCTAATAAAGATGGTGCTCTTAGAGTGTGTTAATGACCATCCTCAAGTGTCTCACATTCTCCTCCTTAGATGCCAAATACACTAGGATTCTTTCGATGAAGACTGACATAAAATGGTCTAATAAAGGCTGAAAGATCCGATTCATGAGTCCCGTGAGTTTTTTTAGAAAATTAATCATAGTGACCGTAAAGACATATGAATTCCATATTTGGTGTATCATTATCCCGTACTCATAGCTCGTGATATCCTGATCTGAGGTCACTCTTTGAGAACCATCATGCCCCTATTAAAATATCAAATATTTCATTAATCCTCACTAATGGATACTTATTCTTAATGGTCACCTGATTCATGTACTCGTATTCCACATATAGCCTCATGCTCCCATCTGCCTTCTTGGTGAACAAAACTGGGGTTGCCTATGGAGAAACACTGGGTCTCACAAATCCCTTCTCTTAAAAGTCTTCCAACTACATCCTCTGCACTCAAATATCTATGTGATCCATCTAATATGCATATGTAGATATTGGTTTCTTCTAATGATGCATGTATATATAAAATTCTAGCTATTAGTAGGGAAGTAAAACTGGTTCATCCTCACACTCTTCCACCACTGTACAGAAATGGTATCCCAAAGCATTCACCACTCCAAGATTCATGCTAGATAATTTTTGAGTAATTTCATGCACTCTCTTATTCCTAATCTCATCTAGATTTTCCAAGGTTTCATTTTCACCCAGAAATGAAAACCTCATTTATTCACTGCAGACACACCAAATCATCCACCTAAAGTAATCAATCTAAGCATGAACTGTGGATATCTAGTCCATACCTAAGATGGAATCATAAGGCCTCATTGCTACAATGAATAGATCCCATAAAAAACTATCACCTCCAAAAATTAGATCGCACTACAAACATAGGTGTGTAGCCACTAATTTTCCACCTGTAAGAGTCTCCAACTGTAAGGGTCGACCCAATAACTAAACTAGAATATCTAATTCTCAAACCAGAGAAGTGGTAAATAAGGAATTACTCTCACCAGTGTGTATCATCATTGGAGATAATGTAGAAAAGACACAAATTATACCTCATATCATCCTTGGATCCTTGGGGTCAAAGGCCTCTATAGCCTACAGCTGGCCTCATCCATGTCCACCAGCTCCTTAATCCTGGCACATACCACCTGGGGGTGGTGGTGGTAATAGGGGAAACCTTCCACCACCTCCTACTACCCATTAGGATCCTCTTCTATACCCACTGAAATTTGGACCACCCCACTCTTGCCTATGTCTCTACCTCAGTGTTTCCTTAACCATATCACAATCATCTATATAATGGATATGAAAATATCAATCTAGATGTCCTCAACAATCATAGGAGAATGATCGCATGTCCCTCAAATTATTCAAGTCACCCTGAGAGCACCTATAGCCCTGAGTCTTGGGATCACCACATAAATCTTCTGAACTGATTGGATCCCCTTAACTATCTTTGGAAACTTAGTTCTAAGGTTTGAACTAAGGGTTCCCACTAATATCTCCCAATGATGGTTTATTTTCAACCATAAATCTCTCCACCAACAAGGCTCTCTCATGCACCCAATCATATGTGGGAATGAAAAGAGATTCCACTGAAACCCTGATATCATAGTGTATGTTCTTCTCAATGGTCTATGATCCGATGAACTAATCAGGAAATATATCTAAGGAGCAATGTGATAGATTAGTAACCCTCATTGAGTGCACTAATATGGTCACAATGCCTTGCTACAAATGTATAAGCTATTGTATTCCTACCGATCACAACATTCCTAGATAGAAATCCTCCCTAATGAGGAACTCAAAGTTTGACTAGGAGAGAGTTATCTCTTCATTTCAGCGAGTCACCAAGATCCAACATCATCCAGTAGATACCTAAATAAGACTCATCTTAAGTACCTACATCTAATTTGAAGGAATCCTCACAAGGTAAAAAACATGAGTGACTAACTCTACCCAGTCCTCAGCCACATGGGGGTCTGTCTCACCCTAAAACCTTGGAGGTTGTTGCCTCTGAAATTCATTTAACACACTCAACCTATGTGCATCCTTTTCTGGTATGTCATCCTCTAGCTATTTCTCAATGGGTGGTGGTATATATGGTAAACCACTAGTAGGTTCTATCTCCAGTATAGGACTCTATACCAATGTGTTGTCACTAGGTAGATCATTCTTGTGACCACGTTGTGGAATCTTGGCTAGTTGTCTATGTGGAGGCACCCTGAAATAAAACAAGATGTACCAACATCCAAAAAACTACATCTAGGGAGTTTACTTAGTAAGGAATTTGGAAACTCAACCATTTCTATATGATGCATGTACCAAAAAATTTCTTTATAACCAATGTTTACATTTACCAAGTTGAAAGAAATGTGACTACAGTCATGGTGTGAGGATAGGTTGACCACCATACCAACACTAGAATCTCTAGTAGGAAAGCCGATATCAAAACACTAAACATTATTTCCACAAACCAATCTAACCAACTCATGTCCTAATGTAGCACTGATGTCCTATTATACCACTCTATCATGACCCAAACTACTCAGGTCTAACCCATGACTAACCCAGGATCGCCTCTAATATGTTGAGGGTCATCCACCAGTTCCAGGTAGGCATATCCAAAAAATGAGAGGCATTATCCTAAAGTACGTTTACACATTCCCACATATCCAGGCCCACATAATGATGATATGTAAAAGAACTGAAAAATGAATTCATACATCTAAGATCCCAGAACAGAGTTTGAAAGTGAAGTACTGAAAGTGGAAAAAGGGATCCAAATACAAGACCAACCAAAAATTATAAACAATCCAACCAACACCAATTTTGAGGACTAAGTCACATTCAAGTTGTTGTTAAGACACATTAGCCTAAAAAGCACTATCTACTCTCCATATGACCCATATCATCCCAAGACACTATCAAATGGGTTGTAATCTGCATAAGACATGACACGTGTGAGAAAATCTCATGCTGGGGTAAATATAACAATATATAGTTGGAAACATTGAAAACACTAAATATAAATCACCAAATATAGTTACCTCAATATAGGATATAAAAATCAATGTATAATAAAAACACCCAGATATACCTAGGAAAGATACCACCCCACTTGCTGGTCATAACCAATTGTCAGTCACTATATTCTGCTCTAAGGAATACTTTTTATAAAAGAATCCACTCCAAAATCCATGGTATCATCATATACACTCAAGAAAGAGTTTTAGATCATTAGTGACACCTAATGAAAGCATGTTATTCTAATAATACCCACCCACATAGATAGGGGTCACACCCAAGATCGTTGGAGGACACCATGAACCCAATCTGGATCAACCCATTATGTAGGGGATCATATGTCAATGATTCCAAAAACCATTACAATACTTAATTTTAGATGGATTATCAAAAAACTACATTGTGCGGTCATTATGGAGAGTAGATAGTGCTTTTTAGGCTAATGGGATCACTATCTTTTTATTTGGATGTAATTCTATGATGTACCCTTGAATGAAATGGCCTAGGGAACATACTAAACCTATACTGGTCAAATCTAAGGAAACAGAGGGCTACAAATACTCTTTAAGGGATACATAGTGTGTACCAGGGGCTACAGAGCATGTCTAGTTATCACCCTGACTTCCTCTATGGAAGAGCCTCACATGACATGTAAGTCTATATATATATGGTGTGTAGAAAAAATTTCAAAACATTTAGATACATATAGTATCCTTAACTTGTTTCCTGGACACATATTTGTATGGTGGTCGTGTCCATGTATCGGCTCGTGTACACCATTATATGTCTTTGTCCAAGTACATGGCATGCCATCTATCCATGTACTCTTTCTTGTGTCCATGTACTCTCCAAAGTACACTACAAATCTCATGTAAGGGGTCTCATACCGTTTGATAAGGGAACCATGTTGAGTTATCCTTATCTTCATCCCGAAACACTATCCAGTGTGGAATAATCCCCACATTGTGTGGAATCATGAGTTATACACCATGTTTCTTGGGATTCTTCCAGATCTAGATTTTCTCCTCCATTATTCCACATACACCAAATCCACCTTGATTTCCATTTAAATGACTTGGCAGATCTCATATCTACATCTATCGAGCCTTACTACAACTTTATCACTAGAATATAGGATTGAAAGGCACTAGGAAACCACCTTTGTTACTCAAAACACCATGCACTACTCATGAAGAATAATAACCCTCGATCTCATCTCATTATCCCTCGATATAACAATCATCGTTGTCAAACCTTGAATACAAACTTTCATCACATTCCATAACCATGGTTTCAAAATGTTTTTCTGAAGAATGGTCACAAAACGATCAAAAACCAAGTATTTGTTAGAAAATTGGACAAAATAAATACTAATGATGGTCACAGAAAGAAATTGGGGAGAAATACATAAACTATAAAATGTGAGGAACAAACCATGGTCATTGTTCATTTTTCTGTGATTTTTATAATATGAAAACATGAAAAAATAGGGATAAATCAATGAATAAATAATAATTCCATCAAATTACATCTATTAATGATGAATGTGTCAATTATGTTCTTGGAATCAATCCACATTCATCTGTGATTAGAAAATGGGATGGGAATCACAAATAAAAACATCTTACCTAGAGTTAGGATAAATCTTTGATGAAGAATGATTGGGTTTCCATCGTTGATGAAATATGTTGACTTATCTAGTGCATTGATCCACAATCTGATCCAGATCCATCATCATTAACCAGGAAAAATCTCCAAAAGTAGTCTAAAAACACTAGGTTTTGAGTGGCCAACCCTAAGGAATTTCTAAAACCATATACTTAAAGTCTAAAATAGTTGAAACAATGAAATAACAAAATAAATAAATTATTTAATTTATTTCATACATTTATTCCAGAGATGAATTTTTTTACAAATGGCCCATGCCGATATAGGTTATTCTACTCCTAGTGTAAAATATTTACTCGAAACACAACAGTTCCATCATATTTTTGATTCATGCCTCCCATTTGGGAGTTACTCCATTTTTCTAGAAAACCGTGTGCAATTCTATTTAATAAATTTAAAATATTTTTTTTCAGGCACACCAAGTCTCAGAATTGTATTCCATCATCGTTCTTGGTATAAAAATAATCCATATAATATCGAAAAATACTACATGGAAATCTGAGTCATTACATATTTGATGTTTCAAAATAGAAGACACACTCTCATTATGAAAAAACGTATGGTTAATAACACAAGAAGAGAAAAATCAGTGGGATGCATTCATATCAAACAAATATATCATAAGGGTAGAATTAAAAAGTATAATACCTCTCTCCATCAAAGGACAATATTGATAATCTATGATAACATGCTCTGTTCCATAAAATTTATTATTCACTACATATTTCTATTTTTTATCCAAAAGAGATTTCACTTCCTGAGGAGTCATTTTGTTCATAGAATCACCTTAGATTTCTCTATCATGAAGATGAAAATTCTTCTTCTTCAATCATCTCATTGAAGAATAAGACGTCTAAGAATCCTAATATGTTTCTCTAGAACCAAAATTTCGAGTACTATGAAAATAGTGTTGAAGATGTACCATCTTTTTTGTAATTGTGACAATCTCTAGGTGGTACTATGTAATCTCGCTTCATTTGGTCAAAATAACCAAATTGAAAACACCTCAGTTTATGTTTTGGTTAAGGATGAAGATTTTTTGATCTCATTATTTGATTCTAAGGCATACCTCCAGTATAGAAGTAGACATCCCTCTTCTTCTTCCCAACATTAGAGTTATCACCTATTCCTGTTGGAATAAACTTTCTCCACACAATTATACTTCCTAATATATATCTTCCTTTAACATACTTCTATTGAAAATATCTAAATAATATCTTATAAAAAGGAATATAATATTTGTGGGAATTTATGGCCTCAACCCTGACTAAATAATGAGTGCCTTCAAGGATGCACATGCAGTATCATTCAGGGAAAAGAGAACAAAAATCACGAATTTAGATGCATATTCTATCACCGAGATAATATTTTACTTCAAAAAATTATGTTTCTTTTTTTAGAAATGTAAATGTTGTATGGATAGAATTGTTTGTTAAACAATTCTTAAAAATCCTCCCATCTCATTACTTGGTACAATTTAGCTTGAACTTTTAATTCCAATCATTTGCATGCCAAATCTTCTAGCATATACATTTCCAACTTTACATTTATCTCTACTAGTGTCCCAAGGAAGGGTAAGATTCAATTCATTCTGTTTAACAATACTTATGCTTTATAAGGATCATTATCCCCTTGAAATATTGGGGGATTCTAATTTAGAAACTAAACCTAATAGACACCATTCCAAGGTTCATCACACCTATTACCCTTATACATAGCCTTCAAATCATGTAAAATAATTTGTACTAGCTCTTAGTTCACCTATGGTTAAGGTGAAACCATATTCTCAGTATCATCTTTTGGTTGATTTATACAATTCCTACCCAGTTCCATTCACTATAAATTGAAAACAATATGTTTGGTCCCACTCATTATAAACATAAGGATTAAAATTAAAACATACCACAGAAAGATATATTTCTATATAGCTTCCCAAAATTCCACCATTATCAATATTTCAATCATTTTTTAAAATATTACATCCATTCTTTTCGAAACAAGCATTTTTACTATTTTAAAAAATCAACATGTTTTGTTCATTTCATAAAATAATAAACTCATAATGAACTATTCATTACTATCGGTAAGTCTTACTATAAATTCATTTCATGTAACCCTCATTGGTAAAACCCATGATGATGCGGTGCCAACTCACCTAGATGTGTCTAAAAACACTCATGTACCAAAACAACCTAATACTTGAAGTGTAACATAAAGTGGTTAGCTATAACTTTTTATGTTTAATGTTCTGACAACCCAACTTATTACTACCATCAAAAGATATAGATTTATACTATTTACACCTCATATAACAAACCAAATTGACATGATTTCCTATGTCAATGACTGAACAAGGTAATACAATTTTTCTTAAAATGAAATATTAACTAGCCAAGACTGAAACCAGTTGTAACATATTTCCCCTCTTCATTGGATTGATGAGTGAAGGGGGATATACTAGGACATAGGTGACATATCCAAGGAATAAAAGGCTGTTAAAAAGGAGAAGGGCCTCAATAACATTTTGGGGTTGATTTTCCCTACAAATGATAAAACATCCAAACTAAAAAAACAATTACCAAAGAAACCTCTATATGATTTGTGCATAAAAAATACAAATCAAAACATAAAAAATACAATAAACCATATCACAGTATTAGAAGAAACTGAAATACATAATACAAGATGAAAAAAAGAAAAAAACTCAAAAATCCAAGGTGACATCACCCAGCAACCCCCAACCCCTCCAAGCTCAAACTCCACATGAAAATCACATGGTGTCAAGAAGTGTCACCAAATAAATCATATACCTAACCATTAACCATAACTTGATAGATTGAATATGAAAAAACCCAATGTTTCCCAATAATGGGGTGAGTCTAAACATAGTAGGATTCCCCAAATAAAATCCCAACTCGCACAACAAGAAAAAAAATAGTTAATAGAAATTATAAAACAGTTTTAAGCAATAAAACATTTAAAAAAATATATAAATTATTTCTATGGAATGAAATAAATTAATAATAAACTTTTTTAGAATAATTTTGAATACCCATAAGCTTATATCCACACACACCATGATTTTATAAGGGATAGTTCCATACTCATGAGTAGTCTCTCATCAATCTGCCAAGTTATCATATAGTAACAAATACTAGGTTCTCCAATGTCATAAACCCCTTACATAGGGTCACGTCAAATAAAAATGAGCACACTCTAAAAATGTATACCAAATTTCTTGTAAAACCATTATATAAACCATTATTTGATTAAATAATTTCTAAAAACCAATTCCAATCATAAAAATCCATTATTTTAAACTCAACATTTCATAATTATAAAACAAAGGATTTTTGTGAAATCCAACAAATTTTCCTACAATTTACAAAACCAATACCAATATATATTTCCATGAAATATCACACAAGGATCTCACCATAATTTTAAACAAAAAAATTAGTTAAAATTATGAATTCAAGTTATAAATCAAGTATAGCCAAGAGAAAAGCCACTTATCTCTCAATGGTTGAAAAAATAAAGAATGAAACAACACTTCTCTAGACCTGAGATCATATATTTCACCCATAAATAAAAATAATCATTATCTATCAATATTAACATCAAATTATGAGGATATACCCCCATGAATTAAATCTATGATTCCAAGAGAGATAAGAAGACTACATATCAGGATGATGGTTAAGAAAAAAGTACTTATTGATGAATCAATGCTTCCATCATACTTTTATTTGCATAAGGATCTATCTCATATCAAAGGAGATAATATCTTAGGCCCTACGATAAAAATAAATGTTGGTTATGTTAAGAAAAATAGAAAAAAAATTTAAAAAGGATTAACTCGGATTAGATACACAATTTAATGAGGTCCAACTATAGAATGCATAGTTTGGCCACTCAGTTTGAAAAATAATGCACCAACTATCTAGTGATACTTTCTTAAGGATATATCTTTCATAGTTGGATTGCACAGTCAGATAAACCATGCACAAAACATGTATTTCCCTTTGTTTCAAGGTGAAAAAATTTTCTTCATCATTCGCATGGTTTGGAAAAATTGTGTTCCAAATATATGCATACCCAGTTACCACTATCTTCCTTGAACTATAACCTGGATATGTTTTGTGGTTTCTACTAACCATGCACAACCTGAGAAGTTACATAAATGATTAAAAAAGGTGCCAAGAACCTCAAAACCTCCAGAAACATGACCCAAGAATTATGTAAACACTAAATACATGACTTAAGGGTCATGCACCTAAAAATGGGGGTCGTGAATGGGTCTCTCATCACATAAAAATTTAAATTCATTCAATATAATATTGAAAAACAATAAAATACATAATCATCATAAACATTTTTATTGAAAAAATTACATATAAATTTTCAATACTTTCCATAGTCGATATATAGAATAACATGATCATTATCTATTCAGTGAGATAATGGGTATGGTATAATTAGAGTATATCACTAGTAATTTATAATAGTCATCAAAGGAAGTTGAAATATATTAAAATACTTGTAGAATAACATTAAAATATTTCTTTGAAAACAAGATAAAATTATCCTTTTATTTTTATATGATTTTAAATAAAAATTTCATGAATAATGAGAAAATTGCATTATTTTAAAAAACCCATGGAAAATTCTAAAGAAACATTATTTCCACAACACTGTAAAAATAAAATTATTATTTGTAGAGAAATAATTTGAAAAATACAATTGAATAATTGGTAAACAAAAAGTAAGTGATAATTAGCATTAATAATATTTTAAACAAAAATAATATCATTCTTAAAGCCTTTCATAATCATGAACATGAAGAATAAATTTTTTGAAAGGAAAACTTTAAAATAAGGGTTTAATGGAAAATCACTTACCTCGTGCTCCAATAATTTTGTGCATTCTATAAATCCTAAATAATAAAATTATATTATATTTATAATTTGTTAATAAATTATTTTATTTTTTAAAAAAAATATCATTATAACTTTTTTTCATTTAATAACATGACTTATTTAGTTACTAAATCAATTAAGTTTATGTAGAATTTTTTTAATACATTGGGTTCAAAATCCAAAATCAAATCCAATAAGTTTAAATTGGTCAAATGGGGTATAATTAAATAATATAAAAACATATTAATCATAAAATAGTTATTATTTTACACCTTAAATTAAATTTTATAATGTTTCGAGAAGGTAGGATATCAAAAACAAACACATCACTTTGTAGAGATGGTAGTCAACAGGAACACATGAGTAATATTTTCAATTCCCATAAGATGTAAAAGATATGAAAAGGGTTTTAAAAATAATAAAAAATAATTTTATCATAGATAAGATATTAATTTCCTTATACTTGAATATTTATGACCGAATTGAAAAAGGTAGATAAATAAATAAAATAAAAGAACTCTGTTAAGTGTTATACCTCTTCTTTGGAAATATTCCTTTGGATTACACACTAATCCTTCTTAGGATGATAATTGAATAATTCCAAAGATCTATAAATTAGATAAGGATTCCAAGAAGATATTTTTTTTATATTAACTACACTAAATAACTCATGAACTGTGAGGAAGAGAGTATGTTTGGTTACATTTTCTTAGTGAGGTGTGTAGCATACTTGTAATTATTCTAAAAATTAATATAATATAAGTTTTATTTAATGGAAAAGTGAATCCAAATTGTCCCCTTTTCAAATTTGGAATTATGTAGGTTTTAAATAAAATTATCCCATAATATTTAGGAAATTTTTAGACTATTTTAACCCTTATATATTTATTTTAACCCCTCAGTAAACCTATTAATCCTTACCATTTGAACACATTTTTTAATCTTTAAGGGTGGTGAAAGTAATTTTCAAGATTATAGGTGGTGGATAAATGTACTATCCACGAATGTATCTGAAATTCCCCCTCCAACCAAGTAAATATATTATTTTAAAAAAAAATTGATTTAAAAATTATTTTTATTCATTAAAGACCATATAAATTTATTTTCATTACTATTCACAAAATTTGAATTTATTGGCACTAGGTTAATAATAAAAATAGAATATAAACTATTTCATAATTAATTATATATTTTAATTATCTAATAAATTCATGGGATACTATAATTTTTCCAAAAAATACTACTTTTTATGTTTTGAAATTTATTTATTTATTTTTTATACAACTTTCACAAGCGATGTGTTGATGTAGAGTAAGAATTCAGGGAATTTATAAAATCAATAAAAATTAATTATAAATTAATTTCATTAAAATAGTTTTTTCAAAATAAAAATGATTATTGATAAAAATTCACAACGTATTTTTATTTTTATAAAAAAAATATATTATTTATCCTAATAAAAGGAGAGTGATATTTTATACTTATTATTTACTACAAAAATATAATGGTTATAATCAAATGAAATATTTACTTACAAAAATAAAACTAGAAACTAACGTGAAATTTAGAGACCCTATTTTTACCTGGTAAGGCTTTGAATTACTTCTATATGTATTTTTCAAGGTAGGAGCTGAGATGGCGTGTAATTCTTAAATCCGCTGTGCCTGAAATTAATTTTATAAAAATATTAAATATATTTTATATTAAGTGCACATAGTTTTTTAAATATAATGCGATAACTCTTAAAATTAATCACAAATAAGAATTATGAGACCACATTTGAGTTTCGAACATGATGCTTACCATAGGTGTGACCTAAAATAGGTCAGTGTGGGACTTATGGACAAAAGAAGTTGTTGGCGGGTTCATTTAGTTAAATATATATATATATATATATATATATATATATATAATTAAATAATACTAATTATGGTTCATCTATAAATCCTCCATTATGGAAAATTCTCTAGGGTTACTCACATAAACCATGGGAGGATTGAGAGTATTTTATTCCTCCTCTCATTGGTGATTTTGTTTCAGATGATGAAGAATCTATATATCTAGGAAGATCGATACAAAATGAAAAAAATAACTGTGTTCACTATTTTTCGAGCACATTATTTAATGATGAATGATAAAAACTCTAGGTATGAATAACAAATTATTTCTTTATGACCCAATTTATTAAAATTTATTGGTAATTATCATCCATTCCATTGATCTGCATTCCAATTGAGCCATTACATGCGTGCATACTGATATAATTTTTTTGTCAATTTCTCTCACCCTAGATATCCTCGTTGTTGTTCATTGGTGAAGGAAACTTGAAACAATTATTAAAAAAAATTATGACTTATCCATTTGTTTCTTCTCTATCATCTTTATTGGGAAAAAGGGCCACAACTCAACATTGTTGAGTGGTCAAAATACCATTCGGGCCTTTGGATTTGTAGCGGAATCACATGCATGGAACAAAACGTTGAATAAGGGGTAGAAATGGAGGTTTTATAGGTTATGTATGATAATTTTTTTAAAATGGATTCCAAATGTGGGAAGAGATACATGAGAGACATAGGTAATGTGTAAAGATTCAAGCAGGATGACAAAAAACCCGTTTCTAGACACCTGATGAATGGAATGAAAAACAGAGAAAGATCCTTTGATTTTGGGAGGTATGTTGGTGATATTGAAGGTCACAAGGATAGATTTGTAATTCCATATCATATCAAAAGATTCTATGAAAATAAATACTACACCATATGTATTCTGAGGAACACTCTGCGTGTAGCCTCTACATGTGAGATGCTAGGGTTTTCATGGAATTAAATTATCATACACCATGTGGGAACCCCACATACTTTGTGAAAAATGTTATGGTGGACTAGAATATACTCAAGGAGTACAAAATAATTGGAATTACTAGGTACACACCATTTTTTTATGAATATGGACATGGGTAGCATACACAAACACAACAAGGGAGCACAGGAAGGCACCGAGGTGGTTGAAGAATGCAATGTATTCCACCTACACACCATGAACTACTAAATGTGAAAAGAGTTGTGTAACTATTAGGAGATGACAAGGTTATGGAGAAGGTCCACATTCCTAGTGGGTCCCTTTACATTCCATATACCCCTTTATTCCTTTTGAGTAAACTTGAACCTCTCATATCTCCTTCGTTTGGACTTAGATTGTGGCAGACAAATAGCATATCCTGAGTGTTTTTTTCTTATAGAACTTGATGGTGACATTTATAGTGGCATTCGAGATATGATTTGGGATTTTATGAGTGAATCACTTCTTTAGGAGACAATCGATGACGGTAGTGATCAGGAAGGATCACTAGGGGATTTAGAGTGGAACCCTCTTGTTGTGCTGGGCATAGGCCCTCTTCCTACCTACAAAGTGGGGCCATCCTGTAGGGTAGGGAACGGGTCCCCTATATATACATAGAGTGAAACTCACCTATTGGGATAGAGCTTAAATCCCCTACTTATCAACTGATTGGAACCCTCCTGCAGAGTTAGGGCATGGGTCATATACTTAAATAGTGGAACCCTCAAATTGGGATTGGAATGAGTCATATATTTCCTATTCAACTGGAACCCACAAATAGATTTTGGGTATGGGTCCTCAAATATGAGATTGGAACCCTCCAGCTAGTCTAAGCATGGGTCCCTTGTCTTCTATCCGAGTGACACCCACCATTTGCATGAGGGTATGGGTCATCGACTTTTAGAGTGGCACCATCCAGCTTGGCTAGGCATGGGTCCTCTATGGACTTCTAATGATGAACCCTCTAGTTGGTCTAGTCATGGGTTGTCTACCATTTATTTGATTAGCACCCTTATGTTTTACAATGTCATGGTCCTCTTCCTAAAGATTTTGAACCTTGACTTTGCGACATAATGGATAGGTTTGGTTTGTCTTTGATTATTTTTGCTATGAAGACAGTTGAGATGTCCGGAATTGTTGATGGACCTCTCTAATTATTGGATCTCTATTTCGGGACTGGATAGTAAGATAGATATCCCCTTCTTTTTCGTTTGGTTTTTTGGTTTGAGAATATATATATATATATATATTTATTTATTTATTTATATATATATATATATATTTATATATATATATATGTATGTATGTATGAGTATTGGTGGATTTTTTTAATCTCTTAATTTGGGTTGCGCTGTCTATCTATTTAATCTTATTGAGTGTCTTACTGCTCACCCTTCATCATTTGAGGCTCCATACTAGGTATGTATATACTCATCCATGAATAGAATTTTTCTACATGTGTTTTGTATTATGAATATTACAAAAATAATAGTGATGCTTATAGAGAAACTTAGGGATACTTGGTGAATTTGGTCCCATACAGTGGTCAGAGGCTAGGGATTAGAAGGTGGGATTTATAAAAACTTTTATATTCCATATTTTCTCTGGTTGGGACATCATTCTAGTTGGGTGTGAATTCTTCCCCTTTACATTCATTTTTCACTATCAAACTATTTTAGACATTAAGGGTTTTCATATTCAGGGTAACATTTTGGATATTTCATATTTTTATTATTATTCTTCCCCAAATTTTCATTAAGATGTTTAGTTGTGTACGTATAGATAAATTTGGAAAATTAATCCCATGTTAAATATGCTTTTTGATACTTATCTCCATCCCTTGAGTTATGTAGGTGGGCTTGGGGTAGTTATGGCTCGATTCTCATAGGGTCGTGTCATGAAATATTAAGATCATAGGTGGTTTGATCCTTGGGATGGTATTTAGAGTAGTACCCTTATGAGTATATAGTTGGGATTTTGGGAAATAGTTTCAAAGTGTTTCAATTTTTGGCTTTCTGGCTGGGGATTCTAGTGTTTGTGTAGTGACTGACATATCAATTCACTAGGACCACCAAATCATGTTTATTAAATCAATATATCGAGACATTTGTTGAAGGGATCAAATTGTACATGCATTATATAGAGTTGATTATTTTACTATCCTTCATGAGTCATATCCCCATTATATATATATATATTTGTTCTAATCTGGTCGTGTTATAACTTATTTAAATTTTTAGGATTCCTCTACGATGACTGACATTCGGGATACCAGTTTTGGATCATGAATAAGATTGAATGAGTGATGATTCCCCGAATCATGGTCCAACCCATGATATCCTTTATGCAGGTGGATAGGTTATAGCACCCCCAATAATTGACCATCATATCATACATTCATATTTGGCTAATGATGCGTGTATGGTTAGCTCACACTATGAGTTTCATTGCTAGAGGCCACTTGGGTTCCACAGCGAGACAAACACCTAGGAAGTGGAGGATTGGATTGAGTTTGTGGTATGTGTTTTAATGATTATGTTAATACCAATAAATCTGGTGGTTTCACTATAATCTAGGCTTTTACTCAGATAATTTTGGCTCAGGTGGAGTCTTATTACTTAGATGCACGATCAGTCGACACTTTTATTTCCCAAATTCCAGCAGGTGTTTCGGGAGGAGTATTAACCCTCATGTTTGAACTCTATTTGGATTCAATAGATTCTGGAGTTGTAGTAGGGATGGGTAATAGTGGATGAGTATGTTGTGAGGTTCATATACCTTATGCGATACTCCCTTAATATGATTGGGACGGGTACTTCTAATCACAAAAGATTAAGCAAGGATTTCGTAGAGATATTCAAGCAAGTGTGATACCCTTTTGAATTCCCACCTTTTTCTAGGTGTTGGATAGCAAAATTGTGGTAGAGATATTATTTTATATGGACTCTAGTTGACTATATATGGTTGTAGGAGTCATAGAGATGAGTCATCTATAGTGGCTAGCAGATAACAGTCGATAGGATCTCAGAGCATGTGATCTTCCTAGGATTAGGATTATGAATGTGGTTAGGGAAAATACAGAGAATCAAGGTCGCTAGGAGTGGGTCAATTCTATGATTGTGATAGGTGAGGCAAACTAGAACATGACTATCCAACCAAACATGTCAATGATTGTAGGAAGATAGAAGACATACCACCATGGAAGATGTAGCATTGTGATTACGTATCTTCCAAGAGAGGGAAAGGAGTCCTCCTAGGAGGTGAAGATGTCATAGGATTAGGTGGAGCTCTAGGAGGAGGATCTATGGGTGGTTGAATTCATTATGAGATCCTTCCACCACCACCACTAGCCATACCACGTTAGGATCACAGAGCTGGCAGTCGGGGCTATGGATAGGTGTAGGATACAATGCTATATGATCCAATAGAAAAATGATGATTAATGGTATGATATATTTTCATTATACTCTTAACTCAGTATTGGAATACACAAGTGTATGTTATTCCTTCTTCTCCTTACTTCAGGTGTGAGAGTTAGAGCTCCCAGTTGAGGCAGTATCCTAGAATCATTATCATGAGGTTTCTATAGGGAAAACGTATTCTATATCACTTATATGTCGGTATTATGATATATATATATATATATATATCTTGGTGTATATAGGTTCATGTGGGACCATTTAGTCATCACGATGGAACACTATGACATTGTCCTGGGTATAAATTGTTTTTCTATGGTTAGAGCCAAGATTGGCTATCATCACCAAAAAAGTCAAATACCTTCGCGTTGATGGGATGTTATTATACTTTGTGTGGGAGATATATCTCATGGAAGGATGGTGGGTTTTGTAGCTAGGAAGTTTTATCCCATCACCTGTATGTTGGAGAGTTTATCCCTTGGTGCAGTATACTCTTTAAGAATCATGATTCCTATAATCATGGAGGATTTTATAGAAATATTTCATGAGGACATTTTGGAACTATCTCTGAGGTGAGAGTTGGATTTTTTTTAATATAATTTTATCTTAGTATAACTATGATATCTTCTATGACATATCATATGTCCTATAACAATATTTGGAAGCTTTGGTTGCAGTTGGAGGACCTTTGAGAGAAGGGTTTCATCGGGCCCAGTGTGTCCCCCTCAAAATCTCCAGTGTTGTTTTTGAAAATAGCGAACAAGATCTTACATATTTTCTTGGATTATCAACTCCTAATCTAGGACACTATATTGAAAAGGTACACCTTAATTATGATTGAAGATATCTTTGAATACTTTTGAGGTGAAAGATTGTTCTCGAGGAATATTAGCAGATCTAGATACCATAAGATGAGATTTTTTTAGGCTAATATTATGAAGAAAAATTTTAGATGTCCCAATTGACACTACGAGATTATGGTGACTCCCTTTAGTGTAAATAATTCCCCCACCATGTTTAGGGATTTGATGAACCAGATATTTTATCCCTACGTAGACATTATTTTAGTTTTCATCATGGAAAACATACTCATATACTCTATGAGATATGAGTGGAATGAAGAGTACATGATAATGGTCCTCGATTTGCTTTGGGAGCACCGTATTTTTGGTAAGCTCTCAATGTGTCAGTTCTAAATTGATGAGGATCACTTTGTAGGGAATGTAATTTTTTACCATAGATTAGATGTGGGCCCAGAAAAGATCAACGTAGTGCTTACTTTGGAGTCACCCAAGACTATGTCAGAGGTGTGGATTTTTCTTGGCTTGGTGGGGTACTATAAGATTTTTTTGGAAGAATTATTTTTTATTTCATCCACTTTGACTAACCTCTCATGGAAAGGGAATCCATTTACCTGGACTGATTATTTATAGATATCCTTTAAGGAGTTAAAGTTGAGGCTAATGAGTTCTTTTATTTTGATACTACCCGAGGAGGGTGATGAGTAGGGGTTTATTACATTTCCATGGGAGCTGAGATCATCTATGTGTTGAGGGAGAGGTTGGTGGTTATCACACACAGGTCAAGGAAGTTGTGACCCAATGAGCAGAAATACATGGATCATGACCTAGAGATAGAAAAAGTACTCTTCCCCATACGGATGTGGAGGAACTATCTTTTGAGAGGGTGATTTTTTATTCAATCATACCACCAGAGTCTCAGGTATCTATTCTGATAGATAGACCTAAATGTGAGACATCGACATTGCTTACAGTTCCAATAGGACTATGAATTTGAGATAGTATATACTACAGGGAATGGAAACATTGTAGTCGATTCCCTTAGTAAGAAGTACTGAGCTCATTTAGTGTATGAGGGGTTTGAGTAGTTGGATTCCTTCTAGCTGGCCCTGGTTGATAAGGAGGGTGGAATTTTTTTATATTTGATGGTGTTGACTCATCAACTCCTTCAGCATCTATGAGAGTTCTAGTTGGGAGACATCAGTTGTAAGGTATTTTGTGACAAAATATCGCTATTAGAGTCCCTCAATGGATTTTTTGAAGGATATAATCATGTCATCCATTTTTTGGGATGGATAATGGTCCTAGTCATGATGTAGGAGGAGGTTATTTGAGAGTTCCAAACATATCTTATGGCTATAAATATCAGTGTGGGGAATATGTATAGTGACATTTAGCATAATTTTTGGTGGGATGATATGAGATGAAGCTTGGATGAGTTCATTTCATGGTGCCTCAGATGTTAGTAGGTGAAGGATAAGAACCATGTTTCAGCAGGTTTTCTGAATCCCCTTGAGATCTTATAGTGGAAATAGGATGATAGATCCATGGACTTTGTGATATTGATTTAGTAGATAGTGAAGTTACATGACACCTTCTGGGTGATAGTTGACTAACTCACAAAGTTAGCGCACTTCCTTTCAATCATGGAGTTGATTTAAGAGGAGTTTTTTGGGAAGATGTATATATAAGGGGTTGTTCACCTTCATGGGGTACACTCAACTATCGTATCTGACCATGATGCGTTGTTCACATCATGGTTGTGGAGAGGACTGTAGAAGGTATTCAGGACCTAGATTATGAGGAGTACATCCTTCCACTCCAATAAATATGGGAATACTGGGAGCACTATCCAGGTGTTGGAGGATATGCTGAGGGCTTGTTTGTTAGACTTCATCTAGAGCTAAGAGAATCACATAAACATTGTAGAGTTTTTCTAAATTAGAATCTATCACTCTACTATTAGAATGATGCCTTCTAAGTCCCTATTCAGGAAACCCTGAAGGTCACTCTTATACTATAAGAAGATTTTCATGAAAAATATTCTAGGGTAAAAATATGGAATAGTCAATGATGGAGAAGGTCCATGTCATCCATGATAATATGATGATAGCTTAGAGAAAGATGAAATATTACAACGATTAATATCCTAGTCCCTTGATGTTCGAGCAGGGAGGCCACATTTTTTTAATAGTCTAGCCATGATAAGGATTATGGAGATTCATTTTGCGAGGAAAGATATCACTAAGGTTTGAGATGATTTTTGATATATTTTTTATGGTTTATGAGGTTTATTATTGCCTCGCCCAACCTCCACATTTTGACGGGGTGCACACCATTTTCTATGTATTGTAGCTGAGGAGATATGTGCATGACCTCACACATGATATTGACTGGGGAGATCTACATATCAAGGATGCAACCAATTTTTTGGATCACTGGGTGGAGATCTACTATTAGGAGGAGAGGATCCTATGTGGAAATACCATCCTCTTGGTTCATATGTTGTAAAAGTATAAGAGCATGCAAAAGAGCTTCTAGGAGAAGGTGATCTAGATGCGAGATCAATATCTCATGGTTTTTTCTTAGTTTTTCCTTTTTGATGATAAAAATATTGGAGGTAATCATGTAGAGACCCTATTTCTTCCTTGTAATACTTTGAAATATTTTTTCATGTAGTTTTGAAGCTAGTTGTTAAGATGGCATGCAACTCTGATGGTCGATGTGATTAAAACTAATTTGATAAAAATATCAATTTTTTTAATTTGGTGTGCATGGATTGTTAATGAAAATTCTATAAATAATAAATGGAATATTAGATCATAAATCTAAGACCATAGTTGAGTCTAGATCAAGAAGTTTACCCTATGTGAGCCCTAAAATAGTTCTGTGTGTGATGTTAAAAAAAATTAGTGCTTTCTGTGTACGTTTCGTTCAATAAATAATAAAAATTATTTATTTAATTAACTTAACCTAATTATTTTTTGTCTATAATAACTCATTTATAAAAAAATTTCTAAGGTAATCCAAATAATCCTGGGTAGGATTTATAGGATTTTCTTCCACCTCTTGTTGTCGAGTCAGGTTCATTAGATAGAGAAACTCTATATCCTAGAAGATCGATGCCCAAGGAACACAATGACTTCCTTAATTTATTTGTGAGAAAATAATTTAATTAATAACAACCCAAAAGCAAGGTAAGACTCATCAATTAGTTTTTTATTACCGAATTAATTAAATCGATTGATCATGATCATCCTTCCTTTGATCTTCATTCGAATTGAGCCATTCCTTACACCCATGTACATATTTAGTGGTTTATTTAGTTTTTTTCTCCCCGTATATGCCCACTCATGTTCCTTGTACAAGAAAACTTGTGAAATATTAATAATCCTTTTTATTCATTTATACCTTACCTTATTTTCATTCTTCATCATTGGGAAATGAGGCCACGGATTGATGTTGTAGGGTGGTATTGAGCCCGATCAAACCCCCTGATTCATGGAATAATCGCATGGAAAGAACAGAACATTGAATCATGAATATAAATGGAGGCATTATGATTTATGAGTGATCAGCTTTTTTAAATGGAATCCAACCAAGGGAGGTATTGAATGAGAGATACACACAATGAATTGGAATTTAAAGTGGGATAATGGAAAACTAGTTTTTAGCCATTGGATGGGAGGAAAAAACATATAGAGGAAAGATATTTTGATTTTGGGAGGTTTGGAGGTATGATATGAGGTGGAGAGGCCATATTTGGAATTATGAAGCAGATATGAAGATTTTGTGAAAAACACGCCTACACAATATGTAGTCTGATGAAAACATGGTGTGTAGCCCCTATGGTTGTTGTACTAGGGTTTCTGTGGACTTATAAGTATCATATGCCATGTGGGCCCCCTAGATGCCATGTGAAACTTGTGATGAAAAAAATGAAAAGTACTGAAGGTGTACACATGCATGCATATGGTAAGGTATAATCCATTTTCTGAAGTACATGGACACAGGCAGGATAGACTAACATGAAAAGGGAGTATAGGTAGGCCCCCTTGTGAGTGAGGCATTTTTTTAGTCCACCTACACGTTGTGTATGGCTACATGGGATGTGAGCCATGTACCTTCACAGACATGGCTAGATGATGGAGCATGACCACACACCATGTGGGTCTGTGTACACACTTTTTACCCCCATATTTCTTTTTTGTGGAAACTTAAACCTCACGTATCTCCTTTATTTGGGATTAAATTTTTTCCCATGAGTAGCATATATGGAGTGTTTTTAGATGTAGATAATGATGGGGACATCTATATTTTATTTTGAGTAATGATGTGAGATATCCTGAGTGGAACCCTTCTTTAGGTGACACTCGACGATGTTAATGATCTGGAAGGATAACCAAGGTCTTTGGAGTGGCACCTTCCAGCTAGGCTAGTCATGGGTCATCTACCTACCTATAGAGTGGAACACTCTAGTGGGGTAGGACATGGGTCCTCTATATATTATTATATTATCACCCTTCTACTAGGATATGGAATGGGTCCTTTACTTATCCATTAATTTTAACCCTCCTGTGGAGTTAGGGAATGGGTCCTCAAATATGAGAGTGGAACCCTCCAGCTAGGCTAGGCATGGTTCCTCTATCTTCTATATGAGTGGTAACCTCCTATAAAGTTAGTTTATAGTTTTTTTCCTAATAAAGTGAAACCCTCTAGCTGGGATAGGAATTAGTCCTCTATATAATATATGAGTGGTGCACTTTTGTTGAATCCGGGAATGTGACCTCGAATACTAGAGAGATACCCTCTAACTGGGCAGGGCATGAGTCCTCTACCGACTACTAGAGTGGCACCCTCTATATAGTTTAGGTATGGGTCCTCTATCATTTATTATTGTGGAACCCTCATATTATACCATTTCAATGGTCCTATACCTAGAGATAACACCCCTTGACTATGTAGAAAAGTGGTGAGGTGTTTCTTTTCTTGGAATTTTTCTACAGGGAAGATGTGCGAGATGCCGGGAATCATTGATGGAATTCTGAAACTGTTGGATTTCTTCTCCCTGGATAGGGTGTGTGATAGAGTTCCCCTTTTCTCTCATTTGGGTTTCTTTAGTTTGAGGATATATATATATATATATATATATATATATATATCCATGTTAGTGGATTTGATTTACTCTCTTTTTTATATATTTATCTCTCTCTCAATCTATTACTATTGTGTCTCTTACTACTCCCTCTTCATCTTTCTAGGCATCCTACTTGGTATGTAAATACTCAACCCTTCATGGTATTTCCCCACACGTGTCATATCTTATTCATATGACAGACATGTTGGCAGTTATTAAAAAGGATCTTGGGCACACATGATGCATTAGGTCATTTACGGATGTCATAGCCTAGAGATCAATATAAGGGCTCTCACAACACTTTTACTTTAAAAAAATTTAGGTTGGGACATCTTTTAGGTTGGGTGTGTATTTTTCCCTTTACTTTCAATTTTAACTATCTTATACTTAAACAACCTAGACATTTTTCATATTCATGGTCGCATTCATGATATTTCATATTTTTATTATTATTCCTATACTCTTTTACATTAATATTTTGAGGTGTGTGTGTGTGTAGGTATATTAGGAAAATCCCTCCCATGTTAGATATGCCTTTCGATGCGTGTCGGTAGCCTTTGTCATATAAAGGATGTCTTGGGGTGGTTGTGGCATGAGCCCCATTGGATCCGGTTGTGATAGATAAAGATAAAAATAATCAAATAAAATAAGAATTAGAATAATAGTTTTTGAATTTATAATTTATTTTTAACCTTAATATACCTATTTTACCCTTATAAAATTGTGACAATAATTGTATCAAAGTTTCTATTCATAATAAAAAATAAAGAAATTGAACTCATTAATAAATTTTAAACTCCTTATTCAAAATGTTAAATTTAAAATTCAACATTCAATTTATGTAGGTGATAGAAATAAATTTTAATATAAGTTCTTAAAATGAAATGAAATATTGTTCTTGGAAAAATATATTTTTAAGCATGAACAAAAATTATACCAAAGTAAAATATAATACAGATTACTATGGACTTCATTAGATTATTTTTATTAAATGAAATATTATTTAAATTTAAATCATAATAAAAATACATATTGGGAAATTTAAATTATATGATTTAAATAAATGAAATGGTAGCTTTGTGAAAATCTAATTTTCCACTATTCACTCAAAAATCGAACTTTTTTAAAAATCAATTTCTTAATATTATTTTGAAATTTTTATTTCAATTTTTTCCCTTTTTATAAAATTAAATTACAATATATTTCTGAAATAAAATATAACATATGTGCACAAAATGGAAAAAATTAATTTTTGAAGAAAATGTATTTTTGATGAATAAAATTATATTATACCCATTCTTTTCCAAATAACCACAATGAAATTAATGTTAATTCATTTGATTGTATATATAATCTACTAATTTAATTATAATCACATATAAATAGTTATTAATTTAATATATTAAGATTAAAATAAACTGAACACACACAAATAGTTTTAATAAAAATATATCATCCTTCAAAAAAAATTCATCTTAATTTAAAAAAAATTAATAATATATGTATGATTTATTATTAATTTAATTAATGAAAAAAATTATAAATATATTCTAAAATATGGTTATTCCTATTTATATGTTCCAATCTAATGAATATTTTTTAATAGACCTATTTAATTAAAAATATTTCTATAGTATATCCTGGTTCGTTTATGCTCTTGGTAACTTGTGGAACAAGATATTAAAAATATAATTCCTTTAAATAAGAATAATAGTTTGAAAAATAATAGAGTTAAATTCTCCCCCATTAAAAAAATTCATCCTTTCAATTTTTATTTGATTATCTCAAAATGAATTTATCATAATATTTTTGTAAAATTTGATATAGATTTTGTTGTGGTCGGGATTTTCTTGGCCAAAATATTTAAACTATAGTTCCATGTATCTTGACAAGTTTTATAATTAAAATTAGTTTCTAAAAGTTACCTTTGTTTATGATTGTTACTTTCATGTAAGTCTTGATAGAATTGTCAGCAATTAGGTTTAGTTTTAGAATTTGTTTTACCATCAGGATGGAAAATAAGATAAAATTTAATTAGTTGATTTATTCTATTTCTATAATGATTATTTCATCCTTTTATGTGCATCATCATTATAATGATTATTTTTTTCATTTCCAAACCACAAAATTCAACTACTAACAGACCACATGATCCATAAAATAATGAATTTTTTTTTCTCATGTTCCTTTCTATAATCAAAACCAAAAATAGTGAGCATAAGTTAAGATAATATCGAATATAAATTATCCTTCATATGAATAAATACAGCATTAATTTCCAAATATTTAGTTATAACAACCAATATTAAACATAAATCATTTTATTAATAACTAACCATAAAAATCATTAAAATATTCTTGGCTATGTTGAAATCCAAAAAATAAAAAATATTTTATCACATATTCTTTCGAAATAAATATAACATTTTTCTCTAAGAGACATTAATCACTAATAAAGTCAAATTTGAAAAATTTATATATACTGATCATATAATCTAAAAAATATGAAAATAATTCCCATAAATAACTTAAATCAAAATAATCCCACAAGAAAATGTCATATATCTCGAAAAGATAACACAACCATTATTCATCAAACAAAATCCCATCTTAGCCAAAAATATTACCATTTCACTTAATCATATAATTTTTTAATATACTGAAATTATTTAAAAATAATATAAATCAATTAGTCGTGAAATTATTTTTCAATTTCATAGTTATGTATATGATAAAAATTATATTCCAAAAAAATGTAATGACCCTTTTATCCAATTTTCCATAATTACCATAACATCAAAGATCATATTAACCCTAAAGGTGGTTAATACCAATAAACTTATGTGTACAATATGTAGAATAAAAAGTCCTAAAATAAAATTTTCCATAAAACACATACTAACCCAAGGGTTTTATTCCGATAAATGTCTCCCAAAATTTCTTTAATCATTTTAAACTACCATTATATAAAACATAGAAGGGGTATATAATTACTTAAAAATATAATAAAACTTATAATTATTTACCAATAGTGGTATTTAAAATTATTAAAATATACTCTATTGAATCATCCTAACCTCTAAATTTATCAAAAACATTCCTTTGATACCAACTGAATTTCCTCATAACATAAAAAACCCCAAATTATATGATTTATAATAAGGGTTTCATTTTATTTTATCTCTACAATATTTTCATATCATAGTTTTAGATAATTATAAACAACTACTACATATAAACCTTTAAAATAAAAAGTCTACATTTCCACTCAATCTTCATTTATTACACATCACATGATACATAAATTAAAGCCCCAATTTTGTTCAAAACATATTTTCCTCTTTAATATGGACCCCCATAATAGAAATATGGTCTATGATATAATTCCTACTCATACATAAGTCCAATATAAAAACATTTTAAAATGTGGTATGCATAAATCAAACCATAGTAAAAGATAGAAAAAACAAATAAAACACATTAATCTATTTTAAATTAATGAAAACTGATAATAAATATTTATTTTCCTCAAAATAAATGTTTAGTTTAAAGTAATCATAAATTTACTCTTATAATCAACTTTTTTTTCCAATTTTTATTATAAAACATTTCATAATAAATCATAAAGTAAAAATTATTATTCATGGGGATTTCATGCAAAACATTATATATTTTTATTGGAATAAAACCTTTACACATAATAAATTATAATCATTTTTTAACTGAAAGTTTGTTTTCTTATATTATTAAAACAAAATATTTCTTAAAAAACATCAAAAAACTATTACATGAAATACATACAGGTACAAAAATACAAATAATAACATTGATAACAACATAAGGTTTCATAATGATGGAATATATAATTCCAAACATCATAATCATACCATCAAGTTCTTGTGCAAGACATTATTTACAAAATTTCAAGACCTCGGTTCAAGACATCATAAATAATTAGTTAAAACATGAAAAATTCCATGGATAGTTGGTCTCATGAGACCAACTAATATATTGAGGGGAAATTTCTTTTTGGTAACCAACTATCATTTATTAAAGCATGTTCATTAATAATTTTAATGATTAAAAATATTGTACATAAGTTACATAAACATTCATGTTTAAAAACTAGAATATGAAATGTCAATATTTTCCCATGTAAATAAATAGAATAAATTAATTATAATCCATCCAAATAAAAAAGGTAGATGATATAAATAGAGTATATCTCTACATAATTTTAATAATCATCATTCTATGTTGAAATAGATGAAAATACATTAAAAATATCTGAATACTTATTTGAAAATATGGGAAAAATATCTTTTTATATTAACAACATTTTAAATAAAAACATAATAAATATTGATAAAATTACATTTTTGGAAAATAAAAAGGAAAAATTATAAATTAATATTAAATGAAAACAACACTCATGACTTTTTAAAAATTTATTTGTGATGTATATAGTAAAACTGATTTGTTTTTATTTTTTAAATATAAAAAGAGAGTCATATAGAATTTTCTTAAGAGGTTATATTTAATAATTCGTAAAGAGAGTCAATAATAGTGGAAAATGAACTTTACAAATATTTAAACATAAATAATTATAATATTTAATCATTTTATGAACATGTACATGGAGAAGAAATTTTTTTAAATAATAAATTAATATAATGTTTAAATTGAAATCCCATTACATCATCTCCTGAATCATTTTGTACATTCTCTAACTCCAAAATAATAAAATTATATCATTTCTACAATTTTATAATAAATTTTTTATTTTTTATTAAGTTTTAATTATTCCTTTTATTTCATTTATTACCAGGACATATTTATTCACTAAATTAGTTAGGTTTACATCATAAGAATGTAGGATGTTTGATTTATAATCCCTAAACAACATCTGTAGGTTGGACATGGAAAAAGTGGTTATGGTTCCATCATCTCAAAAGTATTAACTAAGAAATAATCATCATTTTTATTTATTAAATAAAATTTTATAATCATATATAAAATGAATATATTAAAAAGTATCACCAATTCTTATAGGTGATAGTCCACACAAATTCATTAGAGAAATTATCATTTTTAATGGATGGAAGGGTAATAATGTGAGTAATATATTATATTGAATGAATCATAATTGTCACATTAATATCACATTTATTAATTAAATCCATTTTAAAAAAGTCCTAGAGAGGAGGTGATAAAAAATGAAGCACAACGCTTTGTGAAGGTGGTAGTCCACATGTATGCAGAAGTGATGATTTAATTTCCCATAAGATAGAAAACGAGGTGAATAATTGTTGTGAAATCATCATAATAAAATATAATTATACATAATATACTAGTTATATTATATTAGGATTTATATGGTAGAATTTAATTTGGTAGAGGAAAAAATAAAACGAAAGAACTCATTTTAGAGTTATAAATATTCCTTTTCCTAACACTTGAAGACTTCCTTGGATAGTATTAAGGGAAGAAAACAATATTTAGGTATTTTATATAGATTCTAGGAATATATTTTGGTTAATATTGATAAAAATTAATGGCTCATTAAGTGTGAGGAAGAGGAGATAAGTGGTTTCCTTTTATAAGTGAGATGGTTGGAAAACTTGTAATTATTTTAATCACTAAAATTATATAATGTTTCCTTCATGTAAGAGTGGATCCATATAAGAACAATTTAAATTTTTTTAATGATATAGGTTCTAAATAAAACTTTAAAATGGGATTTGGAAATGTTTTAGATTATTTTAACCCTAACCTCCTCAGTTTAACCACTTTGTAGCCCTGTTTAACCTTAACTGTTGTACCACATTTTCAAATCTACAAGGTTCATGAAATTAATTTTAAAAATTAAAAGGGGGAAATACATGAATAATTGATGAAAATATATTCAATTTATGACCACACTGAATATATAATTTATTATTATAATTTTCTAATGATTTAAGAATTAATTTTAGAAATTAAATACCATTTAATGTCATTTTCATAAGTATTCAAAAAAACATTCATTAATGACATCAAGATAAAAATAGAATTAGAATATAGAATATTTAATCATCTATTATACATTATAAATATCTAATAAATTCTTTATACACAATAATTAATCCAAAATATTTTAATTTCAATGTTTTTAAAATAATTTATATGATTTTTCTACTAGTTGCAAAAGTAATGAGCTGGTGTTGTGTTAGAGTTCAATGAAATTATATTTTCACTAAAAATTAAAAATAAATTACTTATTAAAATAAATTTATTAATATTTAAAATAAACTTTTTTAAACATTCATAAAATATTTTTATTTCTATCAAAATATATTTGAGATTATAAAAGAAAAAGTGACATTTTTTTCTTATTCATTGCGTAAGAATTATGAAAGTATTTTGTGACCTTACCACTTATTTGTAGACTTAATAACATGTTTCACATTTCTATCATAATAGAAATATTTTTTTCCATTTTTATTATTCATTGGGACCAAAAATGAAATTGATTTCAATAATAAGTTTGAACCTCCTAATTTAAATAATGAAATCCATTTTTTGATGTAAAATTTTTATATATGGAAAAATCAATTTTAATATGACTGTGTAAAATGAAACGAGAAAATGTTTTTAGAAAAATGTGTTTTTGAGCATAAAAATGAACTTATACTAAACTCAAATATAATGATGATTACATTTAAATTAATTATATTATTATTTAAAAAAGGAATATAATTTTACTTTAAAAATAAATAGAAAATATATTATAACTTTAAAATTAATTGATATAATGAAAACAATGTTAGTTTTATAAAAATAAAAAAAATCAATATTCACTCAAAAATAAACCCTTTGATAAAAATCATAAAAAAGTATCTAAATAATTTTCTTGAAATTATAATTTACTTTTTTTAAAATTATATAAAATAAAGTTTCTAAAAATGGTAGAAATTAAATATAATATATAAAAAAAATGAAAAAAAATCATTTTTGAAGAATAAAATGACTTTATCCTCATTCCTTGCCAAATAACTAAAATTAAATAAATATTAATAATTTTTTTTAAATATATCATAATCTAATTTCATTATAATAAACATTAAATAGTTAATAATTTAATTTATTTAGAAAAAAACAATGCACACAGAAAAATAGTTTTAAGAAAAATATTTATCTTTTACATATAAAAGATTATATCTTCATTTTTAACCAATGTATGACTGATTAATCATATTATTAAGTAAAATATTTCTTTATATATTTCATAATAAGGTTATTCCTATTCATACCCACAAATATAATGGCTATATTGTAATATTAATATTTAAATAACAATATTTCTATAGTGTATTATAGTTAATTTATGCCTAGTGTTGTGTGTCGTACACACAATATAAAATAGTATTAATTTAATGAATAGTTATAGATTTAAATATCAAGGTGTTGCACCATTTGAAAAACAAAGTCACTCTAAACCCCTTATCACCCACTACAACACATCAATCCATGATTAGACACAATAAATATAAAATCATAATACCTCCATCATCACGCTACATTATGTCTAGCCACCTCACACCAACCATTTCTTCTATTACCTAAATCATATGATAACCCTTGAGATGTATCTATTACTATCACCTATGAACACATCACTTGTTTTATCATTCACCACCAATTTTATCACCCCAACGTGCCTTTATTCAGATAAAAAGATAATCAACCATTACAATTTTGTTCATGATGTAACAAGGGAGGATGGATTAGCCAAATATATACTTAAATCTTGATACAAATACATGTTCAACACATAATCATAAAATAATAAAAATAATTTTGGTCCTCTGATCGTGATTGTATAGTGGGGGGTGGGGGATGATGGCCGAATATCTTTGAGAATATAATTGTTTTAAAAATAGTGATAAAACAATTATAAATACAAAATTAATATTCTATTAATTATTATTATAAATCATACAAAATATATCAAAATGAATAAATTAAAATATATGGACATTTATACATAAGGGATCAACAATATTATATATAGATCCTTCTATCACCCCCATTTCATTTTTTCTCCACCTAAAATTGAAAATCATGTATAGAGAATGGAAAAATAAGATTTAATTCACTTATATATAGAGGAATACTAAAAAAGAATATAATGAGCCAAAAGATCAGTACTAAAGTATGTCACTAATAAATGAAAAAGTATGTACCAAGTAATACAGTAAACAAAAAAATATTTCATGGACTTGTTTGAAATTTATGACCATCTTATCTAAACATTCCAAAAATGTGCATGAAACATTAAAATAATTAAATGATTAATTTAACAAAAAAACTAAAAACTCCATATATTTGTCAAAAAATTATTCCAAAATGTCACGACCCGTCCTTGGGGCCCGTGCGGTGACTACCCCAAGCCCGCCTTCCATAGGCCAGGGGATGGCGACTAGCACCAAGGCGTAAATCCTGGTAAAAAGGAAGGCATTTCCTTTGTAATGTAAACAAGCACCTCAGAGTAAGAAAGTGGAAAAAGTAAACACTAAGTAAAAACAGAGTACAACTGCAAGTGCGGAAAGTAAGTGGGCCAGAATACAAACCCAAACTGAAAGTAAAGTACAACTTGAAAGGGAAAATAGCAACTGAAAGGTAAAAGCCGCTACGCCGAGCTGTCCACTGGAAATCCCACCTGAAGGGTGGGTACAGATAGCTCTACTTCTCCTCGGGTCCCGCCGTCCACTCCGAGTACGTCCCGCCCAGTGGTCCTCCTCCAGGTACCGTCCTGCTCTGCAAGCCTCAACCACGATCAACATTGTCCGTCATCTGCAACCAACACAACGTAGTGCGGGCATAGCCCGGGCAGGGGTGAGTATAAGCTACTCAGTAGGGACCTCGAGACCCTCGAAGGTCTCCCAAAATCCACAAAGGATAAACCACAAAGGAAAGATACAATCACGAAGTAATAACCGACACTTCTTAGGTATATTCCCATACATATACCTAAGTCAACAATTCCAATACGCTCCAACCTCCGAGCCCAAGTACAACTCAGTCCACACAGGAAAGTATATGTATTCCACATAGAAAAGCAAAACGTAATCCACACAGGATATCCCAACACAATCCACACAGGAAAGCAAACAGGATTCATCTCACACAGGTATACATCATCGAAAAGGTGAAAGAGATGATCAGACATAGATACTGAATCATCTAAGCTGGGACCCACATAGTATACAAGACCAGCCGTCTTTATTGTTTCATCTATGCTGGGACCCACATAGGATACAAGACCAGCACTGAATCATCAAAGCTGGGACCCACATAGGATACAAGACCAGCACAGCTAGGACCCACATAAGATACAAGACCAGTTGTCTTCATTGATTCATCTATACTGGGACCCACATAGGATACAAGACCAGCACTGAATCATCAAAGCTGGGACCCACATAGGATACAAGACCAGCTGTCTTCACTGATTCATCTATACTGGGACCCACATAGGATACAAGACTAGTATTGAATCATCTAAGATGGGACCCACATAGGATACAAGACCAGCACAGCTCGGACCCACATAGGATACAAGACCAGCTGTCCTCATTGATTCATCTATACTGGGACCCCCATAGGATACAAGACCAGTATTGAATCATCTAAGCTGGGACCCACATAGGATACAAGACCAGCACAGCTAGGACCCACATAGGATACAAGACCAGCTGTCTTCATCGTCGCAGTCCACTGAGGATCTCTTTATAATCGTCGTCGTCGAAGTCGCAGTCAGCACTAGGGTTTCTGCACACAGCAAGCTCATTCGGGAGGGTCCGCTCCACGAGCCGAGAGGCTGATACATCAACTGTCACATAGTCTAAATTTGATGTATCCAAAAGTTCCGTATCGTCAACAGGAACTCAATGCAACAGACGGCGCGTCAATCGGACGCCCGGTCTGAGAGTTATTGGCTTTTTCGTTCCAGGGGCCCGGTTGGTTTTTTAAGGAAAAACCAACCCGACCGTTCTTCACCTGCGTCCAAACCTCGGGCGGAGTATGCCAAAAGATCCGTCTCACTAAGAGTAACTCAACCAAGTCGACGGCACGTCAATCGGACGTCCGGAGTTCAAGATATGAGTGTTTCCGCTCCGAGGGCCCGGCTGGTTTCGTGTACGAACCAACCCAGCCGAACCCAAAGTATTCTGAAACCTTGAGTGCAGTATACCAAAACTACCGGCCCAATCCAAGGATCGCGTTTCCACTGAAGGAGTGTCATTCTGAGGTCTGTAGCTCATGTTACGGGCAAAATACCTAAAACGGGCCGAAGACGGGGGTCTGGGCCCGAGCCGACCCAGCCCGACCCCCCCTGGGTCGGTCGAACCGGGTCGACCTGGTCCGACCCGGCTGGACCCGGTCCGGCCAGGCCAGGGTGCGGCCAAGCTCGGTCGGCCGGTCCGGCTCGGCTCGGCCGAGCGGCCGAGCAACGCGGGGGCGCGCATGCCCCCGCGTGACAACGTCGCGGCCCCCGCGGGGGGCCGCCCTGGATCACCCGGACGCGGCCGGGCCGCCGTGTCCCTGAACCGCGGTTCCGCGTGGCCGCGGAACCGCTACGCCGCCGCGGCTTCAGCCGGGGCAAGGTTTTCCCGGCGGCGCGTCGGCGGAAGCTTCCGCGGGCCACCGGAGTTGCTCTGGTGGTCCGATTTCCTTCCCGTATGCGCCGCTGTTCCTCCCGGGTTCCGTTCTTCACTGCGGAATCATTAAATCGCCTCTGCGGCACGTTTTGTCGTCGCCTGCCAAATCCGCACAACAAGGAAGAACTGAGGAGGTTTGTCGGGCCGTGTTTGATTGGCTCGCACCCTCCGCGTTAGATAATAACAGTCGGGAGAAATATTCAACACATGAATAAAAGCAAGGCACAATTTTAATAGAGTTAAAATTGAAATTGATCCGAGTTATTTGTTTTAAAGAAACAATCACGGGAATATAAAGTTATTTCACAAACAAACCCCTACCTCGTCAACTCGTCGCACGCACGTTCTTCGCAGAATTGACCATCACAGAACAAGTGGAGCGTCGCGTCGCGGAAGGGCGTCGCGTCGTCGTGGAAGGGAGTCGCGTCGACGATCTCCGAGGATCAAGAAACAACAGATTTAATTAATAATAATTAAATCTGTGATGTTGTTATAACCCACAAAGAGATTTAAAATGAAGCACAACCCCCTACCTTTTCATTATCGATCGAAGGTTGTCACGGGGTTGGATTGTCGCGGAAGAACGTCACGGAAGAAGAACCGTCGGCGTCACGGTACTTGGCGTCGCATCGTCGATCTCCGAAGGCTCGGCGTTCTTCGTCTCCCTTCATCGAAGGCCGGCGTTCTTCGCGTTCTTCGTGTTCTTCGCGAAGAAGGATGAAGAACTTGAGGTTGAAGAAGAAGAAGACTTCACGCTTCCCAATTCTCTCAAGGTGGCAAAACTCTAACAATAATAAAATAAGACCAAGTCTTATTTTATTAACACAACCTAACCATTTGAATTTCAAGAGTTTTAAATTCAATTAACCACACACAACTCACCTCATTAAACTTATTACATTAAAGTCATAAGTTATAACTTAAGTTAACAAAATTTAAGTGGGAGTTGAGGGGGGTTTTATAGAATACGAAGGGGTGGGGTTCATGTGGGCCCCACCACCCTCATAACCTCCCAAGGGAGGTTGGGTGGTTACCCAACTTCCATCAAGAACTAAACACTTAGAGTAAAAATAATAAAAATTGTTCAGTAATTATAAAATAAACTTCCACAATTTTTATCATCAACACTCGTGTAAACGCAACTCCGGAATAGGCATTCCTAAGCAAATACCAGCGCTGCGGTTCCATCGGTGCCCTCGGAATTCGATTCCGAGCACCGGTTAAAAAGATAGGAATTCAAGCTTGCTCATTCACTGAATGTACCCGAGCCAAACTTCAGAAATTGATTCTGGGCACTCCGGGCCTCAGAATCAGGCGCCGTCAGAAACTGCGTTCTTGTAAAATTCCAAAGAAAATTAAGAAAAAAAATTTCCTTGAAATTTCTGGGTCTTTACATTACTCCCACCACAGGGCTTTACGTCCCCGTAAATCTTGAACACAAACTAGGGATACAAAGGCGGTAGAGCTAGGCGGTAAGCCACCTCGCCAATCCTGCTGAGGACCTAGAAGGGTTCGATGAAGCATGGAGACAACTTTCCACCTTGTACAAAACTCCGTAATCCACGTAGAGGTGAGACCTGCATGAAGACATGGTTGCCATCCTCAAACTCTAGTGGCCTCCGCCTCCTGTCAGCGAAAGACTTTTGTCGGCACTGAGATGTCTTCATCCGCTCCTGGATGACCTGGACCTTCTCTATCATGGCCTGGACCACCTCTGGTCCCACAAGAGCTGCTATGATTTCTTCTTTGCTGATAAGAGAAATCCGGTCTCATCCCTTGGATGAACCACATTATTTGCCTAATACAGTCAATCCTGACATGGATGATACTAATCCATACCAAGGATGACGTCGTAAGGCCTTGACGCTACTACCAAGAGATCCAACTGTTACTCTCGCATCCAAGGGTTGAGTCACACTGTCGGCATCAGTGTGTGGTAACTGGGTCTCCTCCAGTAGATGTCTCACAAGTGAGGGTCAAGTCAACAGTCAAAACTGGAACCTCTTAGTAACAACACAAAAGAGGATAGGAATGAAAACATCACAAAGGTATGTGTCTTTTATTATTTCAGCTCATAATACAAAGATGCTACATAATAGAAACAAGGAACTAGAAGTACAAAAGGTGTATCCACTAGTTCCGCTCCTATCCATTTGCTCCCAGAGCTCCATGATCGAAGGCCTCAGCTGCCTGAAGCTGAGCTCTCGAATGTCCACCAACTCCATGCGGTCGCGGCGGACCTCTTGGTGGTGGTGGTGGAAACACCTCGAAGTGTCGCCCACCATCTGCTACTCGGCCAGCTCCTCTGCCTCGTCCGCCTGTACCCTGCGGACCACCGTGGCCAAACCTCTGTCTCGGAGTCTCTCTACCACCTGCTGCTCTTCTGTAAGACGATTCGGGCAGTCTCGAGCCATGTGACCTTGCCCGCCGCATGTGTAGCAATGCCTGCCCCTCGTGTAGCTGGCTCTCCTTCGTGTGCCCCGCACAACCGAATCTTCATCCAGTGACTTCCCATCTGATGGTCTGGCTCGTTTAGACCTAAGCGTCACCTGTCTACTGCCAACTGCAGAAGACCCTGCTACAGGCCGTCCTGGGGAGGGCCCTGTCATTGGAGCCTGTTCGGCAAGAAAACTCTCCACTAGAAGGGCTCCTCCAACACCTCTACCTGCGTCGGAATGTTGACGGAGATCATCGAAGCCCTGATCTCATGCCTCATTCCCTGCTCGAAGGTCCGGGACTGGAAGAACGGGTCTCGTACCATATCTGTGGAGTAGTGCGAGAGATCAGTAAATCTCGCCGAGTACTAGGCCACTGACAAGCTGCTCTGCCACAGCTGAAGAATCTCCTGAATGCGCACCGCACGGAGGGTGGCTGGGACGAACTCAGAGCGGAAGATGCTCTCAAAGTCCTTCCAGAGAAGAGATGTCTCATCGTGCACCTGGAGCATCAAACTCCACCATCTGCCTGCTGCCGCGTGCAGGAGGCTCACTACGAGGATCACCATGAGGTCTGCTGGTGTCCTAACTAACCTGAAAACTCTCACCACTGCCTCCAGCCAGTCCTCGGCTGCCTGGGGGTCCGTCTCCCCGCGGAACTTGGGTGGTCGCTGGCGCTGGAACTCATGCAGTGAACTGAGGCGACGTGCATCATCAGCAGCTGGTGCTGGAAGCATCGGTGGCTCGGCGGGTAGAGCTACCGCCAGTGCCACTGCTGACAAAGGGACCTGCACCGAGGCCTCATCGCTCGGTGGGCTGTCATCACACTCAACACTCAGAACCCTAGCTGACTGCCATCGTGGGGCCATCCTGAAAAGGAAAAAGGTGCGCCACGGTCAAACAGTATACCTGGTGAGCTGACACAAGTAATCACAAAGAAAACTTGAAACACACACGCCATCAATGTTTTCATGCATTAAGTCAGAAATCAGAAGTCAGGGTCCTGGTGTACGGATACGTTGGCCGCCGCACCAACACTGGACTCCCTGGACTGATAACCACACCCAATACGCTAAACACTATTGCTTCACATAGAATAAAGATCAGAGTCTGTGGTAGAACCGAACTCCTCTGATACCAATTTGTCACGACCCGTCCTCGGGGCCTGTGTCGTGACTACCCCAAGCCCGCCTTCCATAGGGCAGGGGCTAGCGACTAGCACCAAGGCGTAAATCCCGGTAAAAGGGAAGTAATTTCCTTTGTAATGTAAACAAGCACCTCAGAGTAAGAAAGTAGAAAAAGTAAACACTAAGTAAAAACAGAGTACAACTGCAAGTGCGGAATGTAAGTGGACCAGAATACAAACCCAAACTGAAAGTAAAGTACAACTCGAAAGGGAAAACAACAACTAAAAGGTAAAAGCCACTACGCCGAGTTGTCCACTGGAAATCCCACCTGAAGGGTGGGTACAGATAGCTCCACTTCTCCTCGGGTCCCGTCGTCTGCTCCGAGTACGTCCCGCCCAGTGGTCCTCCTCCAGGTACCGTTCTGCTCTGCAAGCCTCAACCACGATCAACGTTTTCCATCGTCTGCAACCAACACAACGTAGCGCGGGCCTAGCCCGTGCAGGGGTGAGTATAAGCTACTCAGTAGGGACCCAGAGACCCCCGAAGGTCTCCCAAAATCCACAAAGGATAAACCACAAAGGAAAGATACAATCACGAAGTAACAACCGACACTGCTTAGGTATATGCCCATACATATACCTAAGTCAACAATTCCAATACGCTCCAACCTCTAAGCCCAAGTACAACTCATTCCACACAGGAAAGTATACGTATTCCACACAGGAAAGCAAAACGTAATCCACACAGGATAGCACAAAACAATCCACACAGGAAAGCAAACAGGATTCAGCTCACACAGGTATACATCATCGAAAAGGTGAAATAGATGATCAGACAAAGATAATGAATCATCTAAGCTGGGACCCACAAAGGATACAAGACCAGCCGTCTTCATTGTCTCATCTATGCTGGGACCCACATAGGATACAAGACCAGCACTGAATCAACAAAGCTGGGACCCACATAGGATACAAGACCAGCACAGCTAGGACCCACATAGGATACAAGACCAGCTGTCTTCATTGATTCATCTATACTGGGACCCACATTGGATACAAGACCAGCACTGAATCATCAAAGCTGGGACCCACATAGGATACAAGACCAGCTGTCTTCATTGATTCATCTATACTGGGACCCATATAGGATACAAGACCAGCACAGCTAGGACCCACATAGGATACAAGACCAGCTGTCTTCATTGATTCATCTATACTGGGACCCACATAGGATACAAGACCAGTATTGAATCATCTAAACTGGGACCCACATAGGATACAAGACCAGCACAGCTAGGACCCACATAGGATACAAGACCAGATGTCTTCATCGTCGCAGTCCACTGAGGATCTCTGCACAATCGTCGTCGTCGAAGTCGCAGCCAGCACTAGGGTTTCCGCACACAGGAAGCTCGTTCGGGAGGGTCCGATCCACGAGCCGAGAGGCTGATACATCAACTGTCACATAGTCCGAAGTTGATGTATCCAAAAGTTCTGTATCGTCAACAGGAACTCAACGCAATAGACGGCGCGTCAATCGGACGCCCGGTCTGAGAGTTATTGGCTTTTTCGTTCCAGGGGCCCGGTTGGTTTTTTAAGGTAAAACCAACCCGACCGTACTCCACCTGTGTCCAAACCTCAGGCGGATTATTCCAAAAGATCCTTCTCACTAAGAGGAACTCAACCAAGTTGACGGCACGTCAATCGGACGTCCGGAGTTCAAGATATGAGCGTTTTCGCTCCGAGGGCCCGGTTGGTTTCGTGTACAAACCAACCCGGCTGAACCAAAAGTATTCCGAAACCTTGAGTGTAGTATACCGAAACGAACGTCTCGATCCAAGGATCGTGTTTCCACTGACGGCGTGTCATTCGGAGGCCCGTAGCTCAAGTTACGAGAAAAAGACCGAAAACGGTCCGAAGACGGGGGTCTGGGCCCGGACTGACCCGGCCCGACCCCCCCTGGGTCGGCCGAACCGGGTCGACCCGACCCAGCTGGACCCGGTCCGGCCAGGCCAGGGCACGGCCCAGCTCGGCCGGCCGGTCCGGATCTGCTCGGCCGAGCGGCCGAGCAACGCGGGGGGCACGCATGCCCTCGCTTGACAACGCTGCGGCCCCCGCGGGGGGCCGCCCTGGATCACCCGGACGCGGTCGGGCCGCTGCGTCCCTGAACCGCGGTTCCGGGCGGCTTCAGCCACGGCGAGGTTTTCTCGGCGGCACGCTAGGCGCCGCCGCCGCCACCGGCCACCGGCGCCACCGGGCCGGCATGGCGCGCCGGCGGAAGCTTCCGCGGGCCACCGGAGTTGCTTCGGTGGTCCGATTTCCTTCCCGCCTGCGCCGTTGTTCCTCCCAGGTTCCGTTATTCACTGCATAATCATTAAATCACCTCTGCGGCGCGTTTTGTCGTCGCCCTCCAAATCCGCACAACAAGGAAGAACTGCGGAGGGTTGTCGGGCCGTGTTTGTTTGGCCCGCACCCTCCGCGTTAGATAATAACAGTCGGGAGAAATATTCAACACATGAATAAAATCAAGGCACAATTTTAATAGAATTAAAATTGAACTTGATCTAGGTTCTTTTTTTTAAAGAAACAATAACGGGAATATAAAGTTATTTCACAAACAAACCCCTACCTCGTCAACTCGTCGCACGCGCGTTCTTCACGGAATTGACTGTCGCGGAACAAGTGGAGCGTCACGTCGCGGAAGGGTGTCGCGTTGTCGTGGAAGGGCGTCGTGTCGACGATCTCTGAGGATCAAGAAACAACGGATTTAATTAATAATAATTAAATCTATGATGTTTTTATAACCCACAAAGAGATTTAAAATGAAGCACAACCCCCTGCCTTGTCGTTGTCGATCGAAGGTTATCGCGGGGTTGGATTGTCGTGGAAGAACGTCGCGGAAGAAGAACCGTCGGCGTCACATTACTTGGCGTCGCATTGTCGATCTCCGAAGGCTCGACGTTATTCGTCGCCCTTCGTCGAAGGCCGGCGTTCTTCGTGTTCTTCGCGTTCTTCGCGAAGACGGATGAAGAACTTGAGGTTGAAGAAGAAGAAGACTCCGCGCTTCCCAATTCTCTCAAGGTGGAAAAACTCTAACAATAATAAAATAAGACCAAGTCTTATTTTATTAACACAACCTAACCATTTGAATTTCAAGAGTTTGAAATTCAATTAACCACACACAACTCACCTCATTAAACTTATTACATTAAAGTCATAAGTTATAACTTAAGTTAACAAAATTAAAGTGGGAGTTGAGGGGGGTTTTAGAGAATAGGAAGGGGTGGGGTTCATGTGGTCCCCACAACCCTCATAACCTCCCAAGGGAGGTTGGGTGGTAACCCAACTTTCATCAAGAACTAAACACTTAGAGTAAAAATAATAAAAATTGTAGAGTAATGATAAAATAAACTTTCACAATTTTTATCATCAACACTCGTGTAAACGCAACTCCGGAATAGGTGTTCCTAAGAAAATATCGGCGTTTCGGTTCCATCGGTGCCCTCGGAATTCGATTCCGAGAACCGGTTGAAAAGATAGGAATTCTCGCTCGCTCGTTCACTGAACGTACCCGAGCCAAACTTTGGAAATTGATTCCGGGCACTCCTGGCCTCGAAATTAGGCGCCGTCAGAAACTGCGTTCTTGTAAAATTCCATAGAAAATTAAGAAAAAAAATTTCCTTGAAATTTAGGGGTCTTTACAAAAAAGGTGTTCACTACCTATGGATATTAACAATGCCATCAAAAAGTATTTGTAACATCATTTACTATGTTAAAATTATTATTTTCCCATATCTATATAAATTTCATAAATTTGTATTTTCACATCAACATTCTCATGTATTTTAGTGAAATTTCACTAAATTAAAATTTAATAAATATGGACACCATTGAATATAATGTAATTAATATATAAGAAAATTCATGATCATGATTAAGTCATTTTTTGGTCAAATATATGCCATTTCATGTAACTAGTGTATATAAGATTTTTGTGGTTTTACATATGTGGTAAATATCCAATGTCTAATTGGGAGTTCAATACATATATCATATATTAAAAAAAAATCAGTGGTTCTTAAAATGTTTAGGTATTGCTCTAATATATTACAACCAATTATATGTATCGATTTCTGCCACTTACTAAATAGGATATCTATTCATTTATCATTATATGAATATGGAAATAAGTAGGTGACGTAAGTCACCATCAAAATGGTTATCCCTTGATTGTCAATATATTGTATCCTTTTGGTAATCCATCTTTTTATTCTTTTAGATATACAATATTCCTTTGATATTTCATTACTCTGTCACACTTAATTTTATCAAAGAATGCAATTTTTTACCTCTCCCTTTCCTTCTATCCACCGTGGTGGATACATGCCAGACATCACAATATCTTCCTATCTTATCTCCATTTCGTACATTAAGTTTTCACTATAAAAGTAAATTTATCATCTTCATTCAATACCTTGACCAAGGCCTACCATTATAAGCACTTCACACATGACTGTCAACCCCCACAAATGGAATCCACACAATTGTAAGGCTAGAAAATTATGAGACCCAAATTAGTCTTTATTATCCAATGAATTATCATCATAATCATAATGATGGTTCCTATATGTCCCACATAGTTTTATAATTCTCTAAACTCTATAATAACCTATGCCTCTATGGTGAAATAACTTATAGTTCAATCACCAAACAATGCTTTAATTTGTTTACAGTATTTTAAAATCATCATATCCATGATTCTTATATGATCATATTCAATCTTTCTTGTAACTTATATGTTTATAAAAATACATTTCATCCATTATACAAAATGATAGATCAAGTGACTTATATTCTATAGTAATAGTATTAATGATACATAATTGTCATTATCTAACATTTCCGAGAACCTCTATTTCTAAAACCATTATCCATATGTATTTTAAGATAACTAATCCCATATAATGAGATAATTTATCAATATACATGATATATATTGTGTATGTAAAATAAAAATCATGACCTCCTCCATTTTTTTTCATTCCACATGGACTCTTTGAATAACTTCATTATGTATTCATTCATTACATGGGTATTTTTCATCTTTTGGATTTATTTTACGATCATTGATAGCACTAAAATCATAAAAATACTCCATTAATATATTGAAAACATTCAAAATATAATGAAAGAAATCAATGTTGAATCATATGACATACCCAATGATACATCCATATCACTGCCTATGATATATTATAATTCAACTTATCTAAAATTTTATTGTCTCTAATATCTAAAAATTAACATGTTCAAATAAATATTACATGAAATTGGAAATTATTCTACCTTTTAAATAATTTATTTTAATCTATCGACCAATGAAATACCTTTGGTCTTCATGTCTGATATTCAAACAAGTCTTCACTATGCTCCAAAATTCCTCTATATCATAGACAACAAAATTTATTATCAACATTCATAATATCTTCCATCACATTTTTTAAATAATTTATATAATATTAGTGTTTGTTATGATTTTTACCCATTAATTTTTTTCAATATCTCTATAAATAGAAAAACTCCTTATATTTATCTTTTCCACTCCCTATGATAGATTCTATCATCATTTACAATATTAGTTATAGTCTTTCCATGAAATGATATATCCCTTAGTCATTTTTATGAATAATTCATTGAATATATTAACTCTTTATCAACCTCTTGTGATTTAGTCTATCTCAGATGTTATTATTTGTTTTATTCACCGACTTCTCTTAAAACTAATTCTCTTTATATTTATTACATTAAACTACTATAGAGAAGTTATTACCTATTATTTTTCATTAAATAGATCTATGAACACCATATTAAAACCTTTAAATTATTGTCATTAACCCTTATAAAATCACAATTCTCGATCCATATTTAATCCTTTTCAAACACAAAGTGAGGCAAGAATATAGCCTTGAATTATCATAGATGGTATAACCCATTCACCAACTTTGATGAACCTATTTTTATGGAAAATATCAGTAATTATATGTTATATCCCTATATTTTGATCCGAAATAGGTTTAAGGGGTTTTGATAGATATCCTCATTATTTACAACAAATGGGTTTCTTAAAAAACCACACTTTCACCACATTACATCTGTTATCACAATATATGAAACATTTTTTTCAATAAACGTCCTACAATTTTCTAATAGATAAAAATTATTTTTAATATATCCATTATTAACTAAAATATCATCTTACTTCCATATGATATATGTAATGCCTAGTCACCATCTATAATTTATTTATAACATATGTTGTAATGTAGTTTACAGTTCAACTCTCTTATTCACCTTACCTTAACATTTTTTCATGTTTTATTGATGGGTAATAATCATTATAAAAAGTAATTTTTTATTCACAATATTTTTTTATAATATATATCTATCCCAACTACCCTTTACTTGAAATCTTGTTACCTTCATGACATTTTGCAATAGACTGTTCATATTAAGAGATAATGTGCTATTATTGCCAATAAACATTATAATAAAACTAATTAATAAAATATTTTATAACAATAATATTATCCAATGTAAATTAACCATCATAATTTCTTTTATTATTATTAAAAATTTTATTTTTATGTACTCCTTATCATCAAAAATATAATAAGAGTGAAAATAACTAGTCATAAATAATTCTTTAAGAATAATTTTTTGAAAAAAAATATTAGTGATATATATATCATTCACTAATACCCCATAATGATTATAAAAAAATAAAATAATAAAATTACACTAAAAAATTTAATTATTACAACTTTAAAAAAAATTATATATTCAATTTAATACTAGATAATTTATAAGTAAATCACTATGGATGGAAGGGTAGGGGAGGTGAGTGATTAAAATATAAAAAATTAGATGGTGATTATAGAGGTATGTTCATCCCTAAAACATGTTCATGTTTTTGTATATATTAAAAATAATTCTCATTTTTAATTCTATGAATTTTAGTATACTCTTCATAATCTATTTTCAAACTATGGTGTTATCCTCTAGTCATAATATATAACAAAAAAGGTAATGATCATTTATGAAGTTATTTTTGCAGTGGTTGATGATGAAATCTCTATAGTACCCTAAAATTTTATCTTTTCCGACCATAAACCTAGGAATATCAACTAACATTTTTCAATATTTGTTTCCTAGAACCATGAATCCTCATAAAACCATGATTAATTTTAGATTTTACCATTATCCTCCCTAACCTGGGTCTCATTCCAAATCTTGGACATGTGATAGGTATTTTTACCACACATATTTAAAAAAAAATATTAACAAAAAAATAGATAGAAATAATTTTTGAATACACACATAATATTATAATTAAAAATAGGAAAAAAGATGTGTTAACCATTGTCTTCCACTGATTATCACCAATAACCTATCATGTAGTATGATTAGTTTACATTCTCTTATACACATTTAATTTCATATTATAATATCCAATGACTATCAATATAAGGTAAATAAATAATATATATATATATATATATATATATATATTAATAAATGAAAATTTTTAATTACCATCAATGGAAAATGAAAATAAAAATTATAACTCCTAACTCAATAAGACAAATCATTCCTCCCTAAAATTTATCAACATAGAGATTATTTATTCTTAAAATAATCGTCTGTCTATTAAGTGTATAAATCCTCCATTACATGGTAAGGAATGTAGTTGATTGATGAACCTCCCAAGAATCATTGAATACACACAAAAAATCTCTCTAATATCTATCTTCCAAATTATAAATATAAATTAATGAAAAAATATTTTCTTGAAATCCACTCAAGGCTCTCTCATGGATGTTTTCATAGAATCCTCTTTAAGTAACTATAATCCCCTAAAATAGTTAACAAAATTGAGTTATAAATTAAATATATTCTATATGAAATAATAATATATTTTATTTATATTACAAAAATAGATAAAACATGTGATGATTCACATACATAGGAGTATGAAATCATGATAAATAAGGAGAAAAATTCTCATCATTATTGTAATAATTTCACCAATGACTGATTTTAAAATTCCAATAATTTTTAAAAAAACATTATTCTAAAAAACAATCAATGAAATAAGTTAATAATTTTTTTAGAAAATATTTATTTTTACTTCCTCAAATGATAACTTAAATTAAGTGATGAATATATTATTCGAATAATTTACCAAATTATCAATGTGGCATGGTCTAAACCCCTTGTAGGTTTTAAAACATTAACATCCTCAACACTAAGATCAGATAATAGAGTATCGATATCATAATTGTTTATGGGAGTGTTAATACAACTATGAAGAAAGGTTTTAAAGGCATATCTAGACATATAAATCAAAAAAAAATTAAAAAATAGAATGATTGGGAGGGTTCCCTTGAACCAACTACTTTTTACATTCTATTACCAATGTATTCATAGTGTTCGATATTAATAATTATATTATCTCATAATGAGTGTTATTCTATGTAAAATTAATGAGAAAATGTATTTAGAGTATCCATCACCTGAAAACATCATATCAGTTCCTCTCTTGGATGAAAAACATAGAGTGATATGAAAATATTCTTAAATATACGTTCTATGACCGAATGAGATTATCTGAATGGATAGAGATGATAAATTCTATTAGGGGTAGGGGTTAAAAACACATTGCGGCTTCTTCTCATGATGTTTGGCCATAGTAAACTATAATATAGGAATTAATGAGAATAGAACCTCCCTTAGTAATTCCACATGTTATTTTTATCATTTGATTTTCTTATATACATACATGTGAATTGGTCCTTAGAATTGAAATTACTATTATTGCATAACATGTATCATGCACTAAGATATACTTTAAAAAACCATGATCACATATGCTTCTAGTGAAGTAGGATAAATTGGGTGTATCAAAAGTGATATGATGCAAGTGGATATATAAAAAAATTACTTTTTCACTTCATTGTTAATGAAACTAAATATTTTCAAAACGTTCATAGAGATGAAACACCTAATTATGTCCATAACCATGGTTATTTTATCAATAGGTTTATTTTAAAAAATTAGAATAAATATGTATCAAGAATATAGGGTAATAAAATATATGATGAAACCTTGTTGGTGATATATCTAGAGAAAAGGATTATATTGTATAATGAACATTTATAGAGGGATGTTGTTTTTGAAACATTTAACTTGTTTCTCTATATGGGGGGGAGGGGTATATGACCTTTCCTCTCAGCCTATAGGTGTGTAGTTTTAGTGTGTGTTTCATTGTAATTATACCCCAAATACCTAATATATAATAAGAGGGTATTATTATTTTATCATTTAATCCATTTCTATCTAGATGCCTTGACTTGATTTTAAATGCTAATATAAAACTGTAAGTGAGCTAACCCAATGCCTTGGAGAAATATCACCATAGGGTCATACAATAAGTGTATCCAAAACCTTAATTAAATTCTATATTAATTTAATTTAAAAATAAATATTATTATTAATTTATTAATAATATTAAATATTTTTATTTTTTATCATTTATATTTAGTCACTAATTATTCAATAAAATAAATATGAGAGTTGAATATTAAATAAATATTTATTCACAAATTTAATTTGTATAAAATGTATTTATTTATTAAATGAATAATAAACTGAGATTTATATATTTAAATAAATTTTCATTATTTAATGTCTGGTAAATACCAAGTAGGATTGAAGAACTTTGTTATGGGATGGTGGGGAATGATATATTACATAACATTTAAATAAAGAAGTATTAATCTATTTAAGAAATTATATAAATCTTATCAAAGAGCCCTATGCATTCCATGGAAATAATAATAATAATAATAATATCATTATTTTTAGACTTAGGGTTTACTAAGGATTAATATAATGGTTAATGGTCTATGTGAAGTTACAAATTCAATAAAAGAGTTATATAAATTATGGAATATAATTCCCAAGGTCTAGATCGTGCATGCATAACAAATCACTTTTAATGAATTATCTAAAACCTAAAGATATTTTCCTCTATAATACTCTCAATTTGAATGACTTTTGATCCTACAACTCCCTCTCAAGTCCTTGAGAGAACTATAATAAATTATTCAAGAATTAAAGGAATTATTATTATGATTATAAGGACCCATGGGTTAATCAATCCTTAATTATGAGTTTAATATCAAGGATTGTACTTTATTATATTCTTAAGTTCAATTTGGTTTTAGGTTTTATAGAATTATAGTAAAATTATTAAATGTCAAACCCATACAATTAAAAGTGTAAATTTCCATGAAATATCATTTTCTTTCTATAAAAATATAATTCAAAAATTTAAACTCTATTTTTATTCAAAACACATTCTCTTCTTGTAAGATTAATCCGTAGAGTTTAAAGATATACCTTTATATAGTTCATACTCATCCTTTTTTCCATGAAAAAATATTTTATAACTTGGGATAATAATATAATGCTCTTTAAGGGATAAAAAATTAAATAAAACTATTTAAACAATTTGAAATTACCGACATCCAAAAGAAAATTTTACTTTTATTTAATTATTGTTGAGCTAAAATAATTATTTAATTACTCCAAAAATAAAATTAAAATACCAAATATTTTTATAAAAATATTGTAATAAATAATAAAGGAAAAATTTTAATCACGAGGGTTTCTCATAATACATGGGTACTCATGGAATCATTTTCTCGAGAAAAATACTTTTCATCTTAAAAAGGGCATAAAATTTCTATTAAACATAATCCCATTATCACAACTTATGAAACAAAAATAGTTAAATGAACAAATATTTTATAGAATAGAATAATAATTTAGGTTCCTTAGGGAATAATATGTATATACCACTTATAATAACTCTCATAATAAGCCTTATAAATAGAATAACCTACTCAGTTAATTAAAAATATATATTTTTTAGAGAACAAAATCATTTCCAAGCATGTTAAAGAGATATATCAGGATTATCATCCATCATAAAAAAATCTAAAAGGACCATAATATTAATAAAACACATTAAATATATAATTAACATCATAAAATATCTTAAATTATTCTTTTCAAAAAAAATTACAAGAACTTTCAATATTAACATAAAAATAAGGATAAAAATCCTTTTTTTCTTTGAAAAATCATAAAAAGAAAAATTCCAATGCATATTAGATAATATAATATTCTTCAAAAAACCAAAATAAACTTAAAATTATTATTCTTAAAGAATAATGATAATTATTGTGTAAAATTCATCTCATGTTGTAAATGTGAAAAAATATTCATTTTACACTTTTGTAGAAATTTCAAAAATAACCCTTTTGGAAAACGTTTCAATAATTCTTTGAATAAATTAATAAATAATGTAAAAAATGGTTTAAAATTAATTTTAACATGCCAATAAATATATTTATAACATAACTAAAATATTTTAATGTAAATTTATATGGATGAAAAAGATAAGAAAAACTTTAAAAATTATAAAAATGACTTAACGAAAAATATGTTACCTTGATTCTGAATGACCACCTTTATTCTTTAAATCCTCTATAATAAAATTAAATTAATTATTTAATTTATTAAAAAATATTTTCAGGTTTATTTAATTATTATTATCCAATTTATTCCGTTTATTTTCTTGTAATATATAGTAACCAATTCAGTTATGTTCTTGTAATTATTTATTAGGATGTTTTGGTTCATAATCCCAAAACAAAATTAGTTGGTTTACCATGGTAAAAGGGATCATTGATACATTATCTATAGAATATTCATAATAAAAAAATATTTTTAATATGTTAAAAACAATTTTATATCTAGTTATGAATGTAAGATATGAAAAATTAATCGCATTGCTTCTTGGAGTTGATAATCCACACGTATACGCGAGCGACATTATCAGTTTCGAACAGATGGAAGGGAAAGAAGGTATGTAATATATTATCTTAAAATAATTGTATTTTTTCATAACTATTTTATATATTAATGAAATATATCATAATAATCACCCTTGTGAGGTGCTGATGAAATACACAACACATCGCTTTATGGAGGTGGTAGTCCACATGTATGCTTGAGCAATGTTTTCATTTATCATAGAATGGAAAAGGATATCAAAAGGGGTTATTCCCTAAAATTAATAACATATAATTATATATAATATATTAATGATATTATACCAGTATGGTAATATAATATTTAAAGGATTTGGAAGAAGAAATAAGCATGAAAACATTCTATTAAGAGTTGTACATATTATTTGAAAAAACTCATTTGTCATAAACCTTAAGGCTTATAGGTATTTATTTTTGTAAAACTAGAACACATAGTACATATAGAGGGATTTTAGAATGTTATTTCAATTGGTATTGGACAATATAAATTGCTAATTTTTTTAGAATAATAAGAATATGAGGTTCCCATTTATATGTGAGGGGAGTGGCTCTCTTTTAACTGTTCAATGTTTTAAGTTAATATAAAGTCTAATTAATTTTCATATGGCACAAAATCTGTCTAATTTTTAACCTAATATTTTATGGGTATAAAATTATAATATAATGATATTTAATAAGGTATTTTTTGATTTCATCAAAATGTTTTAATATTAATTAACATGTTTTTCACTTTTCTGTGGAGATAACTTTTCAACATGGTTACTATTCATTATTAAAAAAATTGGAATAATTACTGAATATTTTCACCCTGATTGAAAATATGAAATAAAATTTTCATGTTTCAAATATTATAATTTATAGAAACAAATTTTAATATAATAATGTAAAATTCAGTGAATAATAGATTTTTCAAAAAATGAGATTTTATCCTAAAAAAGAATTTATACCCAAATAATGTAGAATTTTTACACAAAAAATTTTAATTGAATTAGGGTTATTTAATAAAGACTAATTTTACTTTAAAACCTATCTATTATATAATGGATCCATTTAAATACATTGAAAGAAATAACTATTTTTATAAAAAAATTTATTTTTCCCTATACACCTAGAAATCAATCCATTCCGAAAAATCCAAAATATGCACCGATATATATATTTAATATGATGATATAAAAAATAAATTCAATTTTTCAAATTCAATTTCTAAAATTTATAATTTTTTCTCGTAAATAAAACCATTTAATACATGGAAAATACTTTAGGTAAAATAAAACTATTTGTTTTCTGATTAAAAAATGATATAAACTTATTAAAAAGAATGTGAATCCATTATATCAATAAATGAAAATTAATAATACATGAAATTGATTTATTATTAACATTAAATATATTTTTTACATTCTTCCCCCATTATGTAAATTTCACCCTTAAAATTTTATTCATTGCTTAAATAGGTGGGGATATTTTTCCCTTGTGGCCTCTTTAGGTGTCCATGTTGCTTACTCAATCATGTGGTTCTTCCATAAAACATCAACAAAGTGAGTTTCCTTATCTATAAAAAGTATTATCTATTATCTAGAATCTATATTGGATTATACTTATAGTAAATATTATCTTCTAACCATACCACATTAGGGCTCAAAACATGAGGTTCATCAGGTATATATTTAGTTAATAATGAAACATTAATCCCATCTTTTACCATATATAAAATCAAAACTAGGGAACCTTAAAATGAAAATAATCCCCTTTTTTAGAATTTCATATGGATTAATAAAAAATGGGCATAACTTTCCATTATTTTTTAAAATCATATCACCATTCAAAGTAGAAATTCTATGAAATCCATGATCATCTAATTCAAAAGAAATATCATTCATCCTGTTATCTATAAAATTTATTTGAATTACCTAAGATTCCATCATGTTCTAATGAATAATCATTACCTTATTAACCATTTATTCTACAATTTATGGTCCCAAAAACGTTCTTTAACTGAATTTTTTCCCACATGATGGAGTTTGCCACTGCATTACACGTAGTGCCTCAAAAAGTGTTATTTGTATATAAGAATGAAAAATGTTATTATAAGAAAATTATACCAAATTGAGATTTTGATCCCAAATTTATTGATATTTAAATGAGGAAGCATAAATAATTTCTTCCAAAGTCAAAATGTTTCACTACAACTATTCATCATATTAAGGATGAGAAGCTATACTAAAAGTTAATTCAATACCTGATGAATTTTGAAGTCCTTTTAAAATAGTAGAAGTAAATATAGATCAAAATAAGATACTATAGAGAGAGAGAGACTCCTTATATTATACATTTATATTAATGGTAGATTCTATAAAGATAGATAAAATGAAGACAATATCTAATAGGGAAAAAATGTGCCAATTTTTTTTAACATTTCAATACTATACAAAATAATCTTATTACATAGATATGTCTTTTTTTGTCCCACCATGAAATACATAGATATATTATACCATTTTCATTCAGTCACTGGAAAAGGATGAAGAAACTCATTTGGTAGATTTCATTCATCATTAACCCACTCAAGAATCAAACAGTTCAAACTCTAAATATTAATATTATTCTATATTCAATCCCATAAATAATATACTTCATGGTCTCCATATTTTTTAGTTCTTCCAAGATAGACAAAAAACATAGATCTATGAGGTTCATTTATCAATTAATTCTTTAACCAGGGATCACTCAGAACACACAAACTCATTAGAAATCTCATAACACTATATTTGTCAAAATTAAATTCATGAATCCAGCACTTCTTAACCAACTCAACCAATTTTTGCAAACCTTGATCTTCTTTCTCAGCATGCTTAATTGTGTATTACAAGGATGACTATTGCAAACCCTAAGATTATAAATTTTGAAATTAATATTCAATAGCGTGTATGAAACACAACATTGAGAATGAAAGGTAATATACAATCCTAACACTTAATGATAAATATATTTTTTAATAAATGCAATTTCTTTAATAACATGTAATTCATACAACATCAGGTTTGAATGAAATAGAATACTCTATTAAAATATTTTTATCTAAAAATTACCATTATAAACTAGTAGTTAAATTGGAGGTAATGAATAGTTATAAATAGATTATAAAAATTATATGGTTTAAAAATGTATAAAAAATAATATATATATATATTAATTAAATATAAATTTTTAACCATTTGAAAGAAAAATAAATGCATTCTAAAAAACAATATTTTTCTAAAAGATGGTTTCGTCATGCTCTGTGCACATAATTTAGAATTAAATTTAAAAAAATTTAAATAATATATTTCTAAGAAATAAAATTATTTTTTAAAATATAATTATCAAAATTATTTTATGGTGATTTCTTGGAATTTTTCTAAAAGGATTCATTTTTTATGAATAATGAAAAATACTAAATTTTAATTGGAAACTTCTTCATTGTTTAGTTTTTAAAAAAAGTATAATTATATATTAAATATGTTTTAAAGTAAAATTAGTTCAATTTTATATCTATTTCTAAAATTTATGTTATATTATTCTTTTTCATATTGAATTTTGAGGAAAAATATTTTTAAACTTTTGAACATTTTTCTTTTGAAACACTGTATTATCGATACGTCCGTGGGGTTAATTTTTAATAAAAAAATTAAATTTTGTGAATGAAATTTGGAAAAATTTTGTTCATTTTTTTAATAATTATAATTTATATTATCTACTAATTTCATATTTTTTTACCCTAATGAATAATAAAAATATTATTAATTATTTTCTGCAGTTAAGGTAAAAACTGATTTTCGGGATGGTTAAAGTAAAAAAATGTTAAAATAATCTAAAATCTTGTAAAAAATATATTTAATTGAGATATTTAGATATTATAATGTATACATCTCGCGAATAATCTATTTTGGACCCTTTGAGAATGTGAAAATTTTGGGTGCACCTTTTACTTTTTAAAAATAACATGTGTCTCACTTACCTTAGTAATAAAAGCCACCATATTCTATCTTATTCATAAATTAAAACCATTTATATTTATGTAATAACAATAAAAATCACTTAAAAACTTCCTTACTATCAATATAGATTCCTTGGTATGTTCACAAATCCAACCTTGGGAGGATTGGGGTAAAACCTAAGGAGGCTACCCAAAGAGGTAATGGTTTTCAAAAAACGTTTTTATTTTATTTCTTCCTACAGATCGATAATTTATTATTAAAACATGATTATATAATAACACATATATATTAAATATTATTTTATGTTTTATGGGAAGTTAATTACCTATAACCATCCCAATTCCATCAAATGCATTACGAAATGAACATTCATGTGCATGGTAGACTACCACCTCACAAACCGATGTCATTAATTTTTTTATTACCACCCCTCACGATTATGTGTGATGATAGATTTAAAGTTTATATATGATATTTATAACAAAATTATACCTATTTAGTAATTTTATCATATATTAATTTGTTAATTCTCATTCTGTAGGGGATAGGATAATGTCTCTTGTGTGTACGGTGGACTACTGCCTTACAAAACGATGTGATTACTTTTTCACCAAATCTTTATATAGAAGGAAATAAGGATAATGATAATTAATATATTTTATATAATGTATATAATTATGATTTTAATGACTTATTTAATTTTCTGAACATATAATATATAATTATTTTCCCACACTAGAGAATGAAAATGTCGTTTGGGTATGTGGAGACTACCAACATCATGAAATGATGTAAATATTTTTTAATAACCAAACCATATGGATGATTTATAGAGGTATATATAAAGAAATAAAATGGAAAACATTATATTAGTTTCATTATATAAATATAAAATATTACTTATATTCTTTCCATAATGATCATTGAAAATGGAAACATTGCTCATGAAAACGTACGACCTATCATCTTAATGATCATAATATAGTTAATTTTTAATGATTGGTTTTAATAGTATTATTGATGAATAAATATGATAATTATTTCATGATTAATATTATTCATATTTTTATATGATGGCATATTTTACCCTGACCAACACACTGAAGCTATTTTGATACAATGAATCAAAAGTCCTCAAAACACTCGATGTGGACTTAAATGATTATATATATGAATATATCATTAAAAAATAAGTGTTTTAATTATAAGTTATTAAACATATAAACGTTTCTTAAGATATAAAATAATTTATTTAATCTTTTTATATGGTAGTTAATGGATATATAAGGAATGTCTGGGATTGTGGTGATATATTTATAGTCTCTCTTTTATTTCTAGGAGACGTATAAAAATTCACCACTCATTTATTTTCTGTGGTTTATATAAACCCAATTTGAGTTTTTATATCATGAATTTATGTATTTTCATGATATTTAAAGTTTCTCTTGAATATTTTTTTATCGGGGATCACAATTCAACGGATTACTAAAGCGATAAGAGATTTATGTCTCACATTTATTTTTCTATGAGACACATTCCATATTTACCACATGTTTCTTTTATATGGTTTATATAATAACCATTTTTTTATTTTATGATTAATATCATTAAAATTATTGGTATTTAAATGTCATTTTTAGTATATCTATTTAATTGGTTTTACGGTTCAAAAGTTACAAATGTGGTAATGGATTTTTTTTCTTAGTTTAACTTCTTTGAGTCATATGTCATGTTATTCACCAAAATTATTTTATGAGGAGTATATAATACCAATTTCTAATTTTATATCAGGAATCTAATTATTTTCATGATATTATATGTTTCATTTAATTTTATTCTTTCTTGGGTCTTTTAATTCAATGTTAATATTGATGTAAAGATTTTATGTTACAATTTCATCATTTATTGGGATAGTATGTGGGTATGATTTCAATTATTAAATGTTATGATATATCTGTCATGAAAGCAATGAATTTTATTCTTCTTCGTTCATTTTATAAGAATATAGTTTTTCCCTACATTTTACTCCCTTTATAAAGTAAATAGTTCAAAAGAAATTTTTGTGTGAAAAATCATCTTTATTTATATCTTCGGTTGAAAACACATATTCTTCCAAAACGATTTTTCAGAAAAAATTTCACACAAATGTTTTAAAATTTATTCATATGATTTATTGAATACATTTCTACACATTTTTTATTTTATTTTATTTTTTAAAAGGAATCATTTTGTCTTTTTCCAATCAATTCTCATTTGGATTTTACCTAAAATGTGAAAGGAATCTTCATTTTATTGAGTATGACATAAAAAGAATTTATCCCAATCATGAACATTATTTTATTTGAATATTTCATTATAAGTATTATGGTTACTTTCTAAGAAAAATATTTTAAATTTTTTTTATGTTTTAATAATTTCTTTTTAAAAAATCTAAGGAATATTTTCCTCAATAAATATTTTAAATGATTTTAAAAAAATCCATTATATGTTTCCAAGTTTTTCCTCAAAGAAGAGTATTTTTTAAAAAAAATTAGAATTTTTATTTTTAAAAAATTTATGTTCAAAATGAAAATATTATTTTACTCAAAATGTCTTTAATGATATTTTAATGGTATTTCCATTCATCAATGTCAATAACCCTTGTTGTTACTTATGCTTCAATTAGGGTATTTTGTGATGGCATCATCCTCATTATTACTTTGGATGGATAAATATTGTATCAAATAGATGTTTATTGAAACTATTTATTTCCCATGAGCTAGTCATGTTTCAAAGAGTTTATTGTGAAACATGTTTCTTTTTTATGGGTTAATAATGTTTCAAAGTGATTGATATGGAACCCATTCCTTTTCCATAGGTAAATAATGTTTCCAATATATTGATAAGAAACAAATTTATATTCCATTTGATAATAATGGTATAGAAGAAATAATAATATTTTTAATGAGTTTTATGAATAAATGAATGCTCTATGTATTTTAGTTATGGTTCTTCGATGTTATTTTAAGATGGGTGCACCAAAATAGCGCTTGGTGGGCCCAATATAGCTTATAATATGGTTTATCTTATATAGCGCTCCAATTCATTGGGTAATGATAATTTTATATGGATAATTATATTGGAATTCTACAGTATCATTATTCCAGTTCAAATAGTTCAATCAGAGTTCAATTATGACGATTTTCCAAGATTCCAACACATTTTATCTATGGTTTCCATGGGTTTATAATGTTCCATTTTATAAATATTGATTCCACATGGATCATGATTATTTATTTTTATAGATCTTTTCTTTTTTAAAGCCATATCCTATGTTTCATGATCGATGATTTAATTATTTATGGGTATGAGTTATTTTAGGATTCACTCATTCACTCTGATTATATTGTCATACCCTGATACAATTATTATTATCAATAATGAAATTAAATTTTTAAGGCTTATGTTTACCCTAAATAAGTATTTATACTCCCCCTTATTATGTTTCCTTTTCCCCAAGTTATCAAGAATTATGTTGAATGTATTATTTCATATAGGGTTTCATATGGATAATGATGATGACATAATTTAAAATAGGAAAAGTTTGGTTAAGTAGGATAAATTATCATTCAAAGACATGAGTATTGCTTATGTATGAATTTTTCCTAATTCTATAAAACTCTAAACCTAAATGGTGTTTGAGAATGTATGTAACCTAATGTTTCCTATTTTTTTATAAGGTTTGGATGTAAAAAAATTTCACCTTTATCAGTGTCAAATATTGAAATGTAATGTTCATGTTTTTAGAACTAGATCTGGGAGTGGGAGTTTGGGGCTATTATAGTTGGTATCAGAGGAAAGGTTTAGTTAACATTATAGATTGATTAATTTTCATGTTATGTTGTCCTAATAGTTATGGATACCATCTTAGCTCTATAAGATTAAGGATTATTATACATTCAATGTCTTAGACACCCCTTTTATATTTTAAGTGATGAGGTCTTAAAGAAATTAATGAAACTTTAGAAGTATTTTTATTGGTTTAAAGTTTATATAAATCATGGGATTAATTAGAATCATGACTTAATATTTTGTAGATATAAGTTTCAATTTATTAATAACCTTATGTTTTATATGATCTTTGATATTGATGTAATTATGGTAATAAATGTTTTACCTCATAGATAACTATGGGATTTAAAAGTTACCTGGTGACTAAGTGAATAATGATATTTTAAAATGATATCATCATGTTTTTGTGATTTTAAGATAAACAGTATGAGACAACATTTGATTCTACACACTCTTTAATTTTGGGTAAATTGATTTTATTTGGGATATAGGGTAATTTATTCATGGAATGATTTAGTTTAATATTTGGGTATTTCTGTTAAATTTTAATAATTAATGTATCTTATGAATTTTTATTAATTTTGGTAATTATCATACCATGTTCTAACCATTGTGTTTTCTGTTAATATCTTGAGATAGGTGGAATATATTTTCATCCCTTTTAGGGTTATGTTGTCTTTAAATATTGATTTTAGAAATTCAGGCTTGAAAACTTCTTCTTAGATACTCATTATTTGGAGAAAAAGATGGTATTATGGTTGAAATTGACAAAAGGATTAAATTATAATAATCAATTGAGTATATTTCCTTATCCACCTAGTTTATATGGAAAAGTAATTTTTTAGCTCTAATAAAAGGATATTGAAACAAAATATTGTCTTACTACCATCATTTATGTTGATATCAAGGACCCTTTTCACACTTATTTGGTTTATGGTTTACTGGTAGTTAACTTTATCTTGATTATTCACTTTCATATGATCAATGGTCTCATTCACTCCATATCATTATTTTCAAATTATGATTTTCTTCTATGTCCAAATCTTCACTTCCCACCTACGTTTTTCTATTTGGAAACATGGTATGTGTTGTTACAGATGACCTTCACACAACCTTTTATCTATTATTGAGAGGATGTTTTATTAACCCTTTTTATGATGTGGGTTTCAAAAAAAATTATCTTCAAATGTAAAAGATTTTTTTACTGAGATAAAGATTAAATTGTGAGGATGTAATTTATTAATAGGGGTAGTATGTAACACCCCAAGATGTTAAAATGTTAACATCATATTTGATAGAATGTATGTTTCTCAACACCATGAAAATAAGGAAGTATAATATTAAAAGTAATTATGATAAACTTATTTTTAGATAAATTCAATCTCATTGATAGCATTCAATGCACACAATACTAGGTTTCAATGAAACATGATACTCTTATAAAATATTATTATTAAAACATTACAATTATAACATGGCATTAAATTGGGGAGTGTGAATAATAGTACCTAAATTATGAAAATTATATAGTGTGAAAATTTATAAAATGAAATAAATTTATATATATATATAATAGAGAAAAAATTAGAACAATTCAAAAGAAAATGACATTTTTTCTAAAAAAATTGTATTTTTATAAAAGGTGGTTTTGTCGCGCTTTCCTCACATAATTTATAGTTAATTTTTTAAAATTTTAAAAAAATTATATTATAGTATAAACAAATTTTTAAATCTAAATTTAAAATTTATCATAGGGATAATTTTTTTTATTTTTATGAAAAGTTTAATTCTTTGATGAATATTACAAAATACAGAATTTTAATTGAAAACTATATTTTTGTTTAAAATTTTAATAAAGTTAAATATTATTTAAATTAGAATTAAAGTAAAATTAGTTTAATTATATATCCATTAATACAATTTAGGTCATTGGAATTATTTTCATATTTAATTTTTATATAAAAATATTGTAAACTTTTGACCATTTTCTCTTTGAAAATCTCTTTTTTCATCTCATCCATAGGATAAATTTAAAATTAAAATTTAACCTTTTGGTAAATTAAATTTTAAAATATTTATTCAAAATTTTTAATAATAATAATTTATATTATATAATAATTTCATCTTAATTTTGGAACATAATGAATAGAAAAAAAGTAAAAATTATTTACTATGATTAAGGTAAATACTGATTTACTGAGGGTAAAGATTAAAAGATAAGTGTTAAAATCACCTAAAAACTTGAAAAAAATTATTTTAGGGAATTATTTAGACCCTATCATTTTGAAGTCTATAGAATAATAATTTTTTATCCTTTTTTAATATGAAAAACGTGGTTATACATTCTTCTTTTATAAAATTACAAGTATTCCACTCACCTAACTTATAAAAGCCACCACAATTCCTCTCTTTTTTACACCTTAAACCCATTTTGGTTTAGAAAATATTTTCATGAATAATTTTATATCTTCAATAATATCTTCCTATAGTCATTATTTTGGAAAAAATTCGACCTATGAATGCTTTTGGTGCAAACCAATGGATATTACTAGAAGAAGAGTAACATTCTTCAACAGGCATTTTTATTTTATTTATTACTCTAAATCCTTAACATATTATTAAAACATGATTATTTAATAAAAAAATATTAAATATACTTATATGTTTTGAAATTAAGTTCATGACAAACAACGATCCCAAATTCCTTCAAATGTGTTATGGAATCAGTATTCATGTATACGGCGGACTACCACCTCGCAAACCAATGCCATTAATTTTTCCATTACCTCATTTCACAATCAAGTATGATGATAGATAATATATATATATATATATATATACGAAATGTATAAAATAAATATACCTCTATATTCATTATAACATACATACCTTTTTTTACTTTCCATTCATAAGGGGATATGATAACGTCACTCGTATGTATGGCGTACTGCCTCCTTGTGAAACGATGTGATTCTTTTTTCAATAATGTTTTATATAGAAGGTAATAAGGATAATTTTATTTAATATATGATATAAATGATAGAATAATGATATTCATTACATATTTATCATTTAAAAAATATAATAAATCATTTTTTTTATTTCATTGAAGAATGATAACATCGTTTGTGTATTTGTGGACTATTATATTTGTGAAGCAATGTGAATCTCTTTTCATCACCATAGTATATATATGATATATATATATATAAGTATATTTAAATAAATAATATGAAATATATGATATTATTATCATTATATAATGATAAAATTTTACTTACCTTAATTCTATAATGATAATTGAACGAAGGAAATGTTACTCATTCTTACGTACGACTTACCGTCTCCTTGATCGAAACACAGTTCATTTTTCATAACCATTTTAAATGGATAGTTTTAATAGTATAATATATGAGTAATTATTATTATTATTTCATGATTATTATTCTTTATATGTTGAAATAATTATCTCTTTGGTCACGATCAACCCACTAAATCTATTTTGAAATAATGAACCAAACGTCCTCAAAACACCAGACATTTACTTAATAGAGTAAGTATTTAAATATATAATAAAAATCAAAATAAAATAAATATTTAATTATAATGTATTAAACATAGAAAAGTTTAGTATTAAATAAATTATTCTATTTGTTTTTTTATTTAGGAGTTAATGGATATATAATGAATTTATGGGCTTGAGGTAAGAGATTTTTAGTCTCTCTTTTATTTTTGCGAGAGACATGAAAATTCACCACGTGTTTATTTTTTGTGGTGTATATACATAAAATTTTACTTTTTATATCATTAATTTTCATTATTTCATGATACTTAATGTTTCATTTTATGTTATGGTTTACTGGGTCTTATGGTTAAAAATATTACTAAAGTGGTAAGATATTGTTGTCTCAATTTTATTTTTCTGTGAGACACATTCCATATTCAAAAAATGTTTCTATTAAATTGTTTATGAATTTACATATCCATTTGATTATCTCTCTTTAATAGTATTTACAGTTCAAAATTTACCAAATAGATAAGTGATTTTTGTCTCAAATCACCTTCTTCGAGACATATGTTATACTATTATAAGGATATAACCTTAAAAATTACATAATGTTGAGTTTTATTCTTGAAAATAACTTTCCTCCACATTGAGGATCTTTTTAACTTACATTTTTACATAATTATGTAAAAATATTAAAATTTAAACCCACACATTACAATTGGACACTAATACTCAGTATCCAGTTTTTCATCAAAGCTAATTCTTTTAAAATAAATCATGGATTTATTTTTATGAAAAGTAATCATAACATTTAATATGACTTCCTTTTTTTATTACCTGTCAGTATACCATGTAAAAAAAATTAAAACATGGGGTTAACACAAAAGCTTAGTAAGGGATACATAAAGAAGGAAAACTATTAGTCCCGTGAAAACATGAAACCCATGAAAAAATTAACATAAAATAATATTTTTCACCCTAAATAAAATAGTGTATATTATACATTGAAAAATAATCTCTTTGATTTCCCTTTTTGTAATCATATGATTACCATAATCATAATGTGAACATAGATAACAGATAATGGTATCTTGGGAAAAAATAATACATTTCATACCAGTAAAATAGAATAACCATGTGGTCAACTTCCATACATGTCACACTTGAAAATTGAGTAAATATAAATTCAAATTTTATATTCAATTAATTACAAGACTATCATAGACCCACCTATATTTAGTTTATCATGGAAATACCCATCTTTCATACATCACGTAACCACTTATCAAATGTCCAAGTTTGATTATAGATTTAAAACATATAAAAGATTTCAATTTTCAACATGTCACTCTTAAAATTTAATTTCCTCTCATAAGGAAACATTTTAGGTTATTGAAAAAATCAATCCATTTCCAAAAATAATTTTTAAAAACCAAAATACCCAAAAATGGAGGAAAGGGGTTTATTTTTCATTTAGAAACATGTAGACTTATAGAGGAATCGAAATAAAAATAATTGTCACTTTGGAAGAGAAGTTTTAGTTGTCGTATATATTAAAAAGAACATTCATATTTTAAATTATTAATATAGTAAAAGATTCTGTATAAGAAATAAAAAAATATTATTTTTTGAAATAATTTGATAGAAATTCAAAGTCATTGGGGCTATTTATACAACTTATAAAATGATGTGGGTGTATAACATCAAAATATGCCTTAATGAAAATAGATTGAGATGGAGTCCCTTACCTTGACTATGATTCATCACATGTGTATTTTATCATCCTTAAGAATAAACTTATGTCAATCATTTACATTATTGAGAAACATTTTCAAGTTTATCATTCCATTTATATCACTTATTACTAGGTTTAATTATGTAAGTTCACATCGTATGTTTCGACTATATTTAGTACTAATGTCAAAAATGGTATTGGTATGATGTAAATAGACAAAGTGGTCATTAGTAAATAATATAAATAACAATATTCATGATATTATTATCAATGTTATACAAAAAATTTTACTTTTAAATCAAACCATTATGTATGGTTATTAAAAATGAAATATGTTATAATCATGGAGATGGTAGGTCATATGTAAGCATTGTAATGTTTTCATTTTACAATGATCATTATTGAAAGAAGGTAATTATAATTATTTCAATAAATAATGATCATAATATAATTAATATTATATTAATAATTTAAATATACTTATATATGTCATCCATGTTATGTGGTGACTTAAAATTAATCACATTGCTTCATAGAGGTGATAGTTCACAGATATGCACGAACGACATTATCATTTTCATGTTCAAAGAAGATAAGAAATTAAATTTTATATTATTATTTAGGAATAATTAAATTTTATGAATATTATATATAAACATTAATTCCATCATCATAGCCATTATAGAGAGATGGTGATGAAAAATGAATTATATCAGTTCGTGAGGTAGTAGTTTGTCATACACACGAATGATCAATTCTTTTCCCATTTGATAAAAGTGGATAAGGATATAGGTGATGATATTAACATAATAAAAACTAAGTATATTGAAGATAATGGAGTTATTGTTTCACTTTGGACTAAGAAGATTTTATGTCATAAAAAGAAATAAAATAGAAACACTTAATTAAAAAGGAAAACTCTTCTTTGGTCTATCTTTATTGATTAACACCATAAGACCATTAAGAATGGTGTTATTCCAAATATAAGAGATATAGAATGGGGGTACAGATTCTATGTATTTTGGTACACATTTTCTAAACCAAATAGGTTTATAAGTGTGACTAACAGATAATAAGTTGTTCCCTTTTATAAGAGAGAGGAGACACACTCTCATATAATTTCTCAAAATATTAAATTAATATAAATTAATTTTGTATTAAAAATGGATTGAAACAGATTAATTTATAATATATAATTATTTTGTGTATAAATCCCTTCAAAAAATAAAATTTATACATATTTTTACTATTTCTTAATCCTTATCTTTTGGCTTTAACCCTCGTTTAACCTCTTTAACTCATAACACAACAACATGCATTTGTACACTTTGAGGGTTAATATAGTTACATTAAAATGAAAAATGACAGAAAATCATGGGTAAAACTTTAATACATATCCCAATACGTTTTATGAAGGTTATATATTTTTTTAATTTTATATCAGTTAATAAAATATTATTTATTTTAAAAAATCATTAATGTTAATTTTTATAGTATTCATTACACGACTTTTTAGAAATATCATAAAAAATATATAAATTCAAAAAAAAATTAACGCTTCCATAACAAGAATAGTAGTCTAAATTTTTTTTGATGATATTAATTATCAAAAATTATATTTATTTTAATATTTTTAATATCATCATTTTATATTTTCATTAACTGAACAATAACTATATCATTAATATAGAAGCCTTCAATATAATTATATATCTCTTAAAAATTAAAGATAAATTAGCATGATGGATATAAACATGTTATATTTAATAACAATACTCATAGTCAAATATATATTATAAAAAACACTATATTAAAAATGTTATTGTTTTTAAAACATAAGTGTGAAATCTTTGACTTTTCTTTAAAATAAAACACTATAAAGAGATAAAAGTAATCCAAGTGGCTCCAAGAGATCACAAAATTTACAAAGTAATGATTTTGGTTTAAAATCTCCCATAAAAAATATGGCAAGTGTTAGGGTAATTTTATAATATTTAAATGATTATTTTTACGTATAATTACCCAATTTACCCTTAATCAAGGTAATAAAATTTACTAAAATTACTATTCATATTGTCTAAAAATAAAAGTGGTATGTCAAATAAATTTGGAAATTATTACTAAAAATATAGAATAAAATTTTCAAAATTCAAATTACAAATTGGATATAATTAATTTAAAATTAATCCCATTGACAGAGTGAGAAAATTTGTTATTAAAGTGAACCCCTTAAAAAGATTGAAATGATTTTATATCCAAATTCATTGATAAATTGATTAAAATGAATTAAATTGGATTAAATGATATATAATTGTTATAATTATACTTTAAAACCTATTATAATATAATTTATCTCTAAAAAATATTTAGTCAAAATATATGTTTTCAATTAGAAGGCAATATTTTTCACTATCAATCAAAACATGGAACTTATCATAAAAATACAAAAAATTAAACCAAAGTAAATTTTGATATTATTATTTTAAAATATAAGTTTAATTTATCAAAAATAATTTATAAAAGTATAAAAAAAATATTTAAAACAAGTGCAGCATAAAAAGGTGATGAATTTATTTTTTTAGAAAAATACATCTTTTATGAGTAAAATTGGATTTGTTCTTATGTCATTTCTAGAAAACACATATGATGGATTATAAACATTATATTTAATATATTATAAATTAATTTAATTAGAATAATACATCAATATTGATTTGTTTATTTAATGGTTTAAAGCACACTTGTGCACATTTAAATAGTTTTTTTCCCTGAAAAATTTTTCCTTTTATTTTAAAAAGTGACTTGTTTTAATTTATAATTAACTGGTCAAAAAATAAATGATTATATATATGCGTGTTTAAACCATATTTTCAGAATTCAGTTAATCTTGTTCATACCTATCATTTTAACTTCTAGGTTATATTGGTAACATTTAAATAATACTATTTAGTTATTTGTTTCAGCTCGATGTGGCGTATCATGTATGCTACAGAACATAGTTTTTAGTTTAAAAAACTATGGATGATACATTATCCCCCAATTAATAAATCTCATCCTTACCATTTGAACTCAGGATTAAAAACAAGGTGTTTTACTTTTCAAAATATCTTTCTTTGAAAACCCACATCAGAAGAAGAATAAATGAAACTTCCACTTTAAAATATAGAATGTGAACTACAAAGGTCATATGAGAAAACCAATACTAGGTTAATAGGTTAGAAAACATAGACATGGAATAAAAAAAGTTATCATGTTCTGAAGGAGAGTGATAGATAATATGGTCATGAGAATTTATCAATCACAAAACCATACATCATTGATGGCTTAAAAGGTAATTGATTTCCTATTATGAAAATTTAATGGATGATGTTTTTGCTTTTATATCATTTTCATTGATTTGAGGTATTATTTTTCTACATATACTAGGAACATAATGAAATATACTTACTTGACATGTAGAGTTTCATCCATTAATCAAATTACACAACAAACTCATCTTTTTCTCTAAATGATGGGTATTTAAGGTGAAATTTTCATGCCTTAAAAATTAGAATCAACTTCTAAGGATCAAAAAATCCACATAATTATAAATATCCACTCCTCCTATATTTATACATTAACCAAAACCAATATGGTTATTATAATACAAAATAATTCCCCAAAATTAATAAACCATTACATGGAAAAAAACAAATTTAATATACAAAATTTAATAGTAATACCCAAAGTTCAACATAGATCATTAAAAAAATAATTCTCTTTCCTCAAAGCTATTCTAGACTAAGATTGAAAAACAAAAATTAGACGGATTTGATCATATAGTCTTCCAAATAACATCAATCACTCTTGGTGTATCATATATTAAATTTTATTTCCCAAATAACATAATCTCCATGATATGATAACAATTTCCATAAATAACTTGAATCACCATAATTCCACAATAAAATCACATTTTCCTCAAACATACAATTCAACCTTTATTGCTAATAATATTCAGTTCATCTTAATCTTATAAGATTATCAAAATAGAATTTCATTTGAAATAACATTAATCACTTAGTCACCAAATCATTTTCCAATCCAAACGTTATTTATAAAACATATTTTTGAAAAAGACCTTAACCTTTATCAGTTTGGTATTTTAAATGATATAAAATAGTTTTATACTAAGTAGGATAACAAATAGACTAGTTGCAGGTGATTCACCATTTTTTACATTTGGTTGTGGATTCAATTCGTACAACATTGTCGGATGTGATAGGTTGTAACAAGATCAACAGGTTGTTCTTCTTCTAAAAAATATTCAAATAATCCTTAAAAAAATCCTATCATGTGAGAAACATATTAAAAAAATATTAATATGTTTTAACATTAAATGTTACTTCATGCCTTTGATTTTTTTATTCAAAAATTTAATATCCCATAATTACCTCAAAATAAAAGATCATATAAACCCTAAAGGTTATCCATACCCTTATAATTATGTCTACTAAAGAAAAGATAATTATTCCTCAAATATTATTTTCACATAAAAAACTTAATGGTTATATATAGCACAAACTAAAAAACATATTCTAAATTACTTCCATCATCAAAAGAGTATTAATAATTTTAAACACATCATCATCCATAGATCATAAATAACTCTTTAATTCTTTATTTGTAGACATCTTAATCATTAAAAATTATTTATAACCCATTAACCATGTTTTCCACCTTTTTACACAATACTTATTTCCTACAAACAAAAATATGAATCATATTCTAATATTTAATACTATTAAAACATGAAACAAGAAATAATCCATATCTTCTATACGTCACATGCAGTTTCCTCAACTTAAATTGTAATGGAATTAGGTATTTCTAAACATATATATGTACAGTCTTGTTAATCCCATTCACAAGCCTTCTTTCTAAGACATTTGTTTTTATAACAAACATACTCCCAACATTTAAAACATTCAATTTATAAATATGAAATAACTTATTTCCATTTTATTTATTAAACTAAAATCTTATTTTTTTCTATGAATATTATTACTTTACGGCCTCCTTTTGCGCATTTAAAACTTCTTCCTCTACCTTTAATATAAAAATTTAGTCATTTCATACACATCCTTGACACATATTTCATATATTATATTTACCTTTTCGACCACTATTACAAGAATTTCAAAAGAATTAATTTCTCTCTTATATAATTAATTAGAAAAATAACAAAGGTTTAAGTGGTTAATCATTACTCCGGATTTTTTTTAAAATAATCGTAATAGTTCTCATTGAAACTCTAATTTCATTATATTTCATATTCATAGAACCACTTAATTTTCATTCACATCCAATGTTACTTTATTTCTCATTGGATGAATCCATTTACTAAAACCAAAAAGGTTAGTGTGAGTAATAAAATCACAACATACCATATTTTCAGGATGGTAAGAATAGAAATATCCTTATTCATGCAATCTGAAATATATTCAATTTATCTAAAACAAATATGACCATTCTTGACAATATAACCATTTTGGTTATATATGAATTATAACTAATGATTAAATAAAATCCTAACCTATAAAGTTATCTAAAGAATCCTCTTATACCAACTGTAAAGCACTGACATTAAAATGTACATTATTTTGAGTTTTAGTCAAAGAAAATTACTTTATTTCACTTTGACGATGTTTTCAGCTTAGAGATTTTGAAAATTAGGAAAAAATCATACAATGTAAACCCATACATTACTATTGGAAACCTATACTCAGTTTCCATTTTTTCTTAAAGTGAATCCCTTTTAAAATAAAACATGGATTCCTTTTTATAAAAAATCTTCATAAAATCCAACTTGATTTTCTTATTTTTCATACCCATCCTTATACTCTATACTTTTTAAAACTTGGGATAAAAAAAATAATTGTATGGGACACAAAAATAATTAAAACAATTAGTCCTATGAAAAATGAAACCCATGAAAACCTTATCATAGAATAATACATTTCATCCTTAAAATTATTAATTATTTTCCTTTAAAAAATAATCTCATTACATACCCTTTTTTTAATCATAAATATAATATAATCCCAAAAAAATCATAGATAACCCATAAAGTTATCTTGGGATATAATTATAATTTTCGTAAATATAAATGGAATGACAATGTGGTTGGCTTCCTTACATATCACTCTTACAAATGGAATATCTGTAATGTCAACTTCCAAACCCAATGCATTGGAGGGATGTAATGGACCAAACCATCATTATATTATCAAATAACTAACTATCAATTTTTTATCACTTAACCACCCATCAAATGTCCAAGTAACATTATATTATCATAAAATATAAAAGCCTTCAATTTTCAACATGTAACAATTAAAATTTAATTTCCACACATATGGAAACAATTCAAGTTATTTAAATAATTTGTATATCCCCAAAACCCATTTTAAAGAAAAAAATATAATTACAAAGGAAAAATGGTTTCTTTTTCTTTTAAAAAAATGAATACTTTTAGAGGATTTCAAATAGAAAATAAATATCACAGTGGTGGTGAAGTTATTTTTGTCTTATACGTCAAAAAACATTCCTTCTGTCATTTGTAAATAAATTCAAACATTACATATATGAAACATAAAAACATTATTTCTAAAAACCATTTAATTAAATTCAACATCAGTGGGAATATTTACACACAATAAAAAATGAGGTGTATGTATAACATCACAATATGCCTCAATAAAGTAGATTGAGATGGATTCATTTACCTTGAGTCGGATTCATCAAACATGTCCATTATCTTCTGGAATAATAATATTATGTTAATAATTTAATTTATTAAGAAAATTTTTCAAGTTTATTATTAATTTTATATCACTTATTACAATGTTTAATTATTCAAGTTCACTTCAGTTGTTTTGATAATATTCAGTACTTGAGTCAAAAATAAAATTAGAATGATGTAAATAGTAAAAGTGGTCATTTGTCCATAATATTTATAATAATATTCATGAAATTATTATTTTTTTATACATAAATTTTAATTTCAAATCAATCCATTATGTGTGGTTATGAAAAATGAACTACATTGTAATCATGGAGATGATAGGTCGTACGTACTCATGTGTAGCATTTTCATTTTTCAATGATCATTATGGAAAGAAGGTAACTATAATTTTTTCATTCTATAATGATCAAAATATCATTAATAATATATTAATAATTTAAATATACTTATATGTATCATCTATATGATTTGGGGATGGAAAATAAATCTCATTGCTTCATGGATGTGATAGTTCACACATATGCACGAACGACGTTATCATTTTTATGTGTATTGAAGGTAAAAATTTAAATTATATATTATTTTTTATAATTATTAAAAATTAATTATTTCATCATGACCATTCTTGAGAGACTATTATTGAAAATGGATTAGATCCGTTCAAGAGGCGATGTCTACCGTACACACAAACGATTAATTGTTTTCACATTTGATAGAAGCGGATATGGATATAGGTGATGATATTAAGATAATAACATCTAATTATGTTAAAGAAACTTAATTTATTATTTCATCATTCTTTAAGATGATATTTTGGAAGTAGAAGAATAAATAACATAGAAACACTTAATTAAAAATGATACCTCTTCTTTGGACGATCTACTTTGATTAACACTATGAGGCCACTAAAGATGGTGTTTTGACTAAAATAAGAGCCATATTATAAGGCCCCAGCCTTAAACCTTACTTAATCTTGAGTTATTACAAGATTACACATTGAGGATCTTTTCAGGTTTAGAGTTTTAGAGAATTAGATCATTAAACTTGCATTATATTCCACATTTAAACAAAGTGGTTACATAAAAGACAGTATTCATTATTCCCATCAACGGAAACATATTTAAAATAAAACATGGATTCTTTCTTGACACATCCTTGACACTATCGTCACATCATGTACCTTTCCCTTGACCTGTGAAAAACATTTCAAAAACTTTGGATGAGCATAAAAAGCTCAGTAAGGGTTATAAAAATATGGAAAGGAAACATGAGTTCATATATACATAATAATGAAATCATACTTTACCCATAAAACATAGGCACTTTAACATACCTCATCAAATCATGAATAAATCATAGAAATCATAAGACATAAAAGGTAACATGAGGCATTCATAACATTCTTACGTAGGGAGTAACCCTCTTGGTTACGTTTTGAATACCCATCAAAGTATATTCCCTAAATCTCTTCGGAGAAACCTTAACGTTTAACCCCTTCGCATTACCCAATGCATTGGAGAGCTATATCGGGCTCACCCGCCCTTAGTTTATTACGGAACCACCCATTTTAATAACAATGCCCAAGAACCATAACATAAATGTATCACATAAAACATGCATAAAGGAAATATAACATTTCCACATTTCAATTACAATATAACAATTTAGGATATTGAAATAATGAATCCATTAAAAAAACCATTTTCAAAACCATTTAAAACATTTAATAAAGAGATTTTTGAATCAAAGTGTCTCATACCACCTTGAATATTTTAACATTTTAAACCACTAATATCCATATAAATAAATCCTTAAAACCATTTTGAAAACATGGATATTAATAAGAACAAATCATTAAAAAATTTAAAGCGATATTTTGGTTAAAGTGTTTTTTACCAAAATTAGAGACACTTGAATACAATAATTGAGAAATAACATTTAATTAGAACATTATAATATCATGAGAATAAATGGATTCATGATATAATAATCCAAAGGATATTATGTACACCATATAAGAGTTAATTGGTGCATAACAACAATGAAGTCTCAATAGAGATGTAAAATGTGATGAAATCCCTTATAAAGAAGGTATCCTTAAATTAAGGATAAATCAATCTTAAAATTATGGGTGAAAAATATAAATACACCCAATATAATTGGATATTAAGTGTGAAACAATAAAAGGTCATTCACAAATATTAAAAGGATGACATATTCAATAACTACATGTTGAACCCAAAGAAATCGAGATTGGGTTAAAAAGTTCCCTTGGTAAAATTTGACAGCCTAACGGCGTCACTTCAAAAATTCAGAAAATGAGTTGATGAGAGATAAAAAGTGAATCTCATCACTTGTACATAAAATTTACATCAATAAGGATATATAAGAACATATCCCAACATAATAGTATGTGAATTAAAAGACATAACAAACGAAGTCTTTTAAAAAGAGTAGGGTGAAAGGTTCCCTTACCGACTTGGGTAACTTTCGAAAAGTACACCCCATTGAAGAAGTTTCATACAATGAATATGTAAATACCCATAAATGTAATTATATTACAAAAGGAGTGTAATAATGGTCAGTACATAAACCACTCAAAGGAAATTGTAGCAAATGTAGCATAAATCTCACGGGAATAAAATTGAGATGAAAAATATCTTACGAAAACTCGGCAGCCTAACGACGCCACTTAAAACTTCCAAAATGGATTGATGAGAGGAAATAGGGTCTCTCATCACATCAACATAAAGTTTACATAAAGAGGAATATAAAAGAACATCCCCCAACATAACAAATAGGAGATTAAAAGAAGTGACATAAAGGAGAGTACTTAAAGAGAAAGAGAGAGGTTAGATCCCTTACGAAAATTCGACAGCCTAACGGCGCCACTCAAAACTTCCAAAATGGATTGATGAGGGAGAATAGGGTCCCTCATCATATGTACATAAAAATTACAGTAATAGTAATATAAAATAACATCCCAAACACAAGAAAGATGAGATTTAGAAGGAATGACATAAAAGAGTGTACTTAAAAAGAAAGAGAGGAGTAAGATCCCTTACCTCAAGTCCAACTTGTCTTGTTCGTTTATTTATATTCCTGAATAATAAACTTTGGTCAATTAATAATTGGCTAAATACCTCCTTTAGAGATTATTATTCAGTTCATATCACATATTATAATGTTATAATAATTGTTTAATAATGTTAGTTCATATCAGACGTTTTTGCCGATGTTTGGTACATGAGTCAAAAATGAACTTGTTTGAAAAAAGATTGCCCATGTAGTTATAAGTAAATAATTTCCAGAATAGTATTAATGATTAAAATATCATATATATCCAGTAAATATTCATTTCATACTATTCCATATCATTTGGAGATAAAAAAACAAAAAGGACCGTTCGTGGAGACAGTAGGCCGTACGTACGCATGAACGCTACTTTCATTTTTTGTCATATTAATGGAATTAAAACAAAATGAGAGAGATATATATATGTTATAATTCCATAATGATATCCATAATTTAGATGTAATATATTACATATATATCCATTATATATATGTACTTATAATATTACATAACATTTTGAGATAACAAATGAAATGTACCGTTCATGGTGACGGTAAGCCGTACGTATGCATGAACGCTACTTCCATTTCTATTTCATATTTAATGGAATTAAAACATAATGATACATGATAGTTTTTTAATTCCAGTATGGTATCATATATAATATCATTAAATATATCCTTTATACGTACTACATATGGTATTAACAAATCAAATCACTTTGAGGGGGCGGTAGTCCGCACTTTCTTAAATGAAGATATCGCGTTTACCCATAATGGAAACCATAAAGGTACGCCATAAATGAAAAATACAGAAGATTAAGTAAAACATAAACATATTAGATATCATATATAAATATAGTGTCATCTTAATGGCCACCTTTTAAGGTGTTAGAAGAATGTTGAACAATCATCATTTCGGGAGGCAGAAATTCGCTATCCACGGAAACAGTATGTTTTTAACCATTAGATGTAGGTGTGGGTAAGTTTAGCTCGAATCCTTCTTATAAAAACATTCTAGTATATTGAAGATACTTTATTTGTTACAAAATAAATTAATAAAAAGAGTTTAGGGTGTTGGAGAAGCAAAATAAAACAAAAGGACACAAGTGAATACATTACCTTAAAATCGGGTAACTCCCTTTGGTTTGAGCTCAAAGGCTTCCTTGGGAAAACTTCTGCCCAAATTGAGGATTCAAGGAGTAATAGAGGGAAGGGGATAGACAAAATGGGCAGGGGTTGGCCGAGCCAAAGGCTTTGGTAGTGTGGGTAAGGAGGTAGAGGTGGGGGGATTTTATAAGAGGAGAGGAGGGGAACTCTTGTAAAGTTACAAAGTGTTACTTTATGTTCAAAATAGTTTCGGATTTTAAAGTTTCCAAATTGATGTATTTCAAGGATAAGGTGATAAGGGTTCATAATCCACTCATCCAATATGTTTTTTACATGTGGAGGTCTTATATATTACAGTATCTTTCCATTTTATTTAAATCGTTAAATAATGAGGTCATCACTGCATCATCATTATGTCATAAATAATTTAATTTATTTAATGTCTAAAAATTATAAAAAAACTACTATGATGTAGAAAATATTTTTATCTTTCCAATGACTATTTATAGTCAAAAATATGACTTGTATAACCCCATGTAAAAATTGTTTTAGTAAAACATCTCATGTTTGTGTCATTTTTACTTTAACATTAAATAAAAAGATATTTATGTCATTTTCCAACCAAAGTGGCTCCATGGGGACCCCAAGTTGACCCATGGATTTTCTTGGTCGTCCATGACACATACAATGAGGTTAAGACATGTGTCTAGGTCATTTCATTTTATTAAAACATTATTCTTACCATAAACTACACTAATTACCTCTAATCGCGATTAAAAACTTAATAAGTTACTATTAACCAAAAAAATTATTTTTATCCCATTGAACCACACTTTACTTATTAATGACAACCATGTATGTTGGATTTTTGAAATTAAAAACACAAAGATGGAAAATTTTCATTTAAACGGAAAAATACGTTTTTAATAAGTACCACTTAGTGGTTTCACTATTCATCAAAAATTGAAGTTTTTCAGAAAAATCCCAAAAATTCACCGTAAGATATATTTAATATTCCAAATTCAAAAATGAAGTCTATTTTACAAAATTCAAAATATATAAGTCACATTAATTAATTTAATAATTAATTCCCGTTGTGAGAGCAAATAGCGTGTTTTTATGAAACAATAAGTATCAAAAGATTGACACTAGTTTAAGTCTGATTTCAAACTGAAATTAATTCCAACGACCACTATTGGATTTAACGGTAAAAATATATTCTAATTTCACTTTAAAACCAATTCAAAAGATAATCTAATAATATAAATAAATTAGATTAAAAAGAGGTTTTGAATTAAAATACAACATTTTACACTATTCATTAAAAAAAATGAACTTTATCGGAAAGATACAAAAAAATTACACAAAGTAAATTTTGATGTCCCAATTCTTAAGAAGAGTTTTATTTGGTCCAATAGAATTTATAAGAGTGAACAAAACTATATTTAATGACGGTTCACCATCAAAAGGCGATAAGTGAACCTTTAGTGAAAACTTGGGCATATACGCCTAAAATTGAATTCTTTCCGTATTTTAAGCCTTTATCTTTTATTTGATAAATGTAAAAAACATTTAAAAACATATATAATCATATTTTAGTTATTTCTATCCATTCCCGCCAATACAACGGCTACATGTTAACTACCATTTAAAATAATATTATTTTATTATTAGAGTGCAACGTAAGATTCCCAAGAAACTCGTTGTTGCGTGTTGGGTACGCCATCGAGCATAGCATTCCCTTTAAAGTCATATTAATATTTTATTCACAAATATGGATAAATATGAAAATTTCATATTCTTTATTTACCTGGGGTGTAACATCCTTCCCCCCTTTTGGGAATTGCGTCCTCACAATTTTTAAAATTGAGCTTGGAAACATCCTTGAAAGTCCCACATCGGAACAAGAGTCGGTAAAATAATCACTTTAAAATAAAGGAAGATAAGTACAGAGGTCACCCAAGTTAACCCATACTAGGATTCCATGTAGAAAAACATGGACATGGAAGAAAAAGCAAAGGTTCATGTTCTTGAGGGAGAGTGATAGTAAACATGTCTAGGAGAAAGTTAACCATAAGAAAATCACAAACTTGTGATGGGTTAAACGGTATTCGCTTACCCAGTAGGAAAAGTTAATAGACAACATTTTTGTTTTAAGTTACTTTTTATTGAGAAATGTATTCATAAGGAAACATAATCACTTATCATGTTGACTTTCAACTTTTACTAGATTCCTTAATCAAACTCATATTTTCTTCCAAAAGACGAGTATTTTGGGAGACTTGTTCGCATTAAGAGTACTATAATAAACTTCTAGAGAATGACCTAATCCACCAAAGAGAACTATATACTTCCCATGTATTTAGTCTTTAACCGAAACCAAAACCAAAAAGGTTAGTACAAGGTCAGATAATCCAGAAAAGGATAACCCTTTAAAAAGAAAATCTATGCTTAATCTCCAAAATTTTTCCAACAAAACCCAAAGTTCAACGAGGACCATCCGATAAACAATTTGTCCATAAAATTCTTCAAAGTAAACTAATCTAAGATTGAAACCCAAATATTTGAAGGATTTAGTCACATAGTCTTCCAAGTTAAATCGAAACATTTATCTCCAAACAACATCAGTTGCTCCTAAAGTCTCGTATTGAAAAGTAATTAACCTAATCACATATCCTTCATTATAGGTTAATCATTTTAATAAATAACCCAAAATAAACTTACTCTTAATTCATAAAATCATATAACTAAAAAGAATCAGTCAAACTAACCAGGGACTTCACGTAGTCCAGTGGTAGGCGATAAATACCAGTCACACTTTGGTTGTGGGTTCGATTCCCGCAGCTTTGTCCAACATGACGGGTAGTCACACGGTCTGCGTGTTGTCCTTTTTCCAAAACTATATAATTCTCAAATCATTCCCCAAAAAGGGATAAAATCATCAAAAATAACCATAACATAATTTAACCTCAATTTTATCTCATGCCTTTCACTTCAATCATAACATATAGTAACCCACAATTACCTCAAAAGTAAGGATCATATAAACCCAAATGGTTCTTTATAACTATGTCCACAAAAGAAAAGATAACTATTCCTTGAATAAAATTTTCATATATTAAACATCAGGGTTACACATAATATAAAAAGTCTTCTAATGTAACCCCATCATCAAAAGAGACTTAATAATCTTAAGAATTTCACCATAACTCTTGAAGACCTTATATGTTGACATCTTACTCATTAAACATTCTTCATGATCCATTAACCATTCCTTTCCAACTTATTCTGAAATACCTCTTTCCTACAAACAAAATCATGAATCATATCCTAAGATTCCAAAATAGGAAAACAATAGTCATGAAATAATACATACCTTTGATTGTTCATTGTCAGTTTCTTCATCCTCAATCGGAATGGCATTAGGTATTGGTAAACGAACATTTGTACGCTCTTGGTGATCCAATTCATGAAACTTCTTCATAGGACACATGTTTGCATAATGATCATGCACACCACATTTAAAACATTAAATTGATCCCTCAGAAAGAACTTCTTTCTCTTTCCTCGAGTCAACTGGATGCTTCCTTTTTCCATGGCAGGTTCCTGCTTTATGACCTTCATTTCCACATCTATAGCATATTTCTGTCCCTTTGAAACATTTTCCTAGGTGTTTCTTTCCACATCTTTGACACATAGGTTATTTAACACACTTACCTTTATGATTATTACTTGTACCTCAGTAGGGATTTGTTTCTCGCATATATGATGCCTTAGAGAAATCACCAAGGTTTAGGTGGTAAATCATGACTCTAGATAGTTGGTTGAGGATAATCACAAGAGTTCTCATTGCAGCTCCCATAGCATTCAGTTTCTTGCTCAAAAAATTGTCACAGTTTCCTTCACATCCACTGTTACTTTAGTGCCTGGTAGATCCAGCCATTTACTAAAACCAAAAAGGTCAGTGTGAGTATATCAAAAAAAACCATCATGTACTAATGAGGAAGATAAACACTAAGATATACTTACTCATTCACTTTATCTAAAACTAGGACTCTTTCTGAAATCCTAACCATTATGGTAATTCTACTTATGCTTAAAGAATACCCTAACCTCTAAAGTTATCTAAACCGACCTTTGATACCAACTATAAGGCCCCAGCCTTAAAACTTACTTAATATTGAGTTATTACAAGATTACACATTGAGGATATTTTCAGGTTTAGAGTTTTAGAGAATTAGATCATTAAACTTGCATTACAATCCACATTTAAAAAAAGTGGTTACATAAAAGACAGTATTCATTCTTCCCATCAACGGAAACATATTTAAAATAAAACATGGATTCTTTCTTGAAACATCCTTGACACTATAATCACATCATGTACCTTTCCCTTGACCTGTGAAAAACATTTCAAAAACTTGGGATGAGCATAAAAAGCTCAGTAAGGGTTATAAAAATATGGAAAGGAAACATGAGTTCATATATACGTAAGAATGAAATAATACTTTAACCATAAAACATAGGCACTTTAACATACCTCATCAAATCATGAATAAATCATAGAAATCATAAGACATAAAAGGTAACTTGAGTCATTCATAACATTCTTACGTAGGGAGTAACCCTCTGGGTAACGTTTGGAATACCCATCATAGTATATTCCCTAAATCTCTTCGGAGAAACCTTAACATTTAACCCCTTCGCGTTACCCAATGCATTGGAGAGCTATATCGGGCTCACCCGCCCTTAGTTTATCACGGAACCACCCGTTTTCATAACAATGCCCAAGAACCATAACATAAATGTATCACATAAAACATGGATAAAGGAAATATAACATTTCCACATTTCAATCACAATATAACATTTTAGGATATTGAAATAATGAATCCATTAAAAAACCATTTTCAAAACCATTTAAAACATTTAATAAAGAGATTTTTGAATCAAAGTGTCCCATACCACCTTGAAGCTTTTAACATTTTAAACCATTAATATCCATATAAATAAATCCTTAAAACCATTTTGAAAACATGGATATTAATAAGAACAAATCATTAAAACATTTAAAGCAATATTTTGGTTAAAGGGTTTTTTACCAAAATTAGAGACACTTGAATACAATAATTGAGGAATAAAATTTAATCAGAACTTTATAATATCATGAGAATAAATGGATTCATGATATAATATTCCAAAGGACAGTATATACACCATATAAGAGTGAATTGGTGCATAACAACAACGATGTCTCAATAGAGATGTAAAATGTGATGAAATCCCTTATAAAGAATGTATCCTTAAATTAAGGATAAATCAATCTCAAAATTAAGTGTGAAAAATATAAATACACCCAATATAATTGTATATTAAGTGTAAAACAATAAAAGTTCATTCACACATATTCAAAGGATGACATATTCAATTACTACATGTTGAACCCAAAGAAATCAAGATTGGGTTAAAAAGTTCCCTTGGTAAAATTCGACAGCCTAACGGCGTCACTTCAAAAATTCAGAAAATGAGTTGATGAGAGATAAAAAGGGAATCTCATCACTTGTACATAAAATTTACATCAATCAGGATATAGAAGAACATATCCCAACATAATAGTATGTGAATTAAAATACATAACAAACGAAGTCTTTTAAAAAGAGGAGGGTGAAAGGTTCCCCTACCGACTTGGGTAACTTTCGAAAAGTACACCCCATTGAAGAAGTGTCATAAAATGAATATGTAAATACCCATAAATGGAATTATATTACAAAAGGAGTTTAATAATGGGAAGTACATAAACCACTCAAAGGAAATTGTGGAAAATGTAGCATAAATCTCACGGGAATAAAAGTGAGATGAAAAATCTCTTACGAAAACTCGGCAGCCTGACGGCGCCACTTAAAACTTCCAAAATGGATTGATGAGAGGAAATAGGGTCTCTCATCACATCAAAATAAAGTTTACAGAAAGAGGAATATAAAATAACATCCCCCAAAATAACAAATAGGAGCTTAAAATAAGTGACATAAAGGAGAGTACTTAAAGAGAAAGAGAGAGGTTAGATCTCTTATGAAAATTCGGCAGCCTAACGGCGCCACTCAAATATTCCAAAATGGATTGATGAGAGAGAATAGGGTATCTCATCATATGTACATAAAAATTACAGTAATAGTAATATTAAAGAACATCCCAATCACAATAAAGATGAGCTTTAGAAGGAATGACATAAAATAGTGTACTTAAAAAGAAAGAGAGGAGTAAGATCCCTTACCTCAAGTCCAACTTGTCTTGTTCGTTTCTTTATATTCCTGAATAATAAACTTTGTTCAATTAATAATTGCCTAAGTAACTCCTTTATAGATTATTATTCAATTCATATCACATATTATAATGTTATAATAATTGTTTAATAATGTTAGTTCATATCAGACGTTTTTGTCGATGTTTGGTACATGAGTCAAAAATGAACTTGTTTGAAAAAAGATTGCCCATGTAGTTATAGGTAAATAATTTCCAGAATAGTATTAATGATTAAAATATCATATATATCCAGTAAATATTCATTTCATACTATTCCATATCATTTGGAGATAAAAAACAAAAAGTACCGTTCATGGAGACAGTAGGCCATATGTACGCATGAACGCTACTTTCATTTTTTGTCATATTAATGGAATTAAAACAAAATGAGAGAGATATATATATGTTATAATTCCATAATGATATCCATAATTTAGATGTAATATATTACATATATATCCATTATATATATGTACTTATAATATTACATAACATTTTGAATTAAGAAATGAAATGTACCGTTCATGGTGACGGTAAGCCGTACGTATGCATGAACGCTACTTCCATTTCTATTTCATATTTAATGGAATTAAAACATAATGATACATGATAGTATTTTAATTCCAGTATGGTATCATATATAATATCATTAAATATATCCTTTATACGTACCACATATGGTATTAACGAATCAAATCACTTTGAGGGGGCGGTAGTCCGCACTTCCTTAAATGAAGATATCGCGTTTACCCAAAATGGAAACCATAAAGGTACGCAATAAATGAAAAATAAAGAAGTTTAAGTAAAACATAAACATATTATATATCATATATAAATATAGTGTCATCTTAATGGCCACCTTTTAAGGTGTTAGAAGAATGTTGAACAATCATCATTTCGGGAGGCAGAAATTCGCCATCCACGGAAACAGTACGTTCTTTAACCATTAGATGTAGGTGTGGGTAAGTATAGCTCGAATCCTTCTTATAACAACATCCTAGTATATTGAAGATACTGTATTGGTTACAAAATAAATGAATAAAAAGAGTTTAGGGGGTTGGAGAAGCAAAATAAAACAAAAGGACACAAGTGAATACATTACCTTAAAATCGGGTAACTCCCTTTGGTTTGAGCTCAAAGGCTTACTTGGGAAGACTTCTGCCCAAAGTGAGGCTTCAAGGAGTAATAGAGGGAATTGGAGAGACAAAATGGGCAGGGGTTGGCCAAGCCAAAGGCTTTGGGAGTGTGGGTAAGGAGGTAGAGGTGGGGGCCTTTTATAAGAGGATAGGAGGGGCACTCTTGTAAAGATACAAAATGTTACTTTATTTTCAAAATTGTTTCGGATTTTAAAGGTCCCACATTAATTTATTTCGAGGATAATGTGATAAGGGTTCTAAATCCACTCATAAAATAGGTTTTTTACATGTTTAGGTCTTAGATATTACATTATCTTTCCATTTTATTTAAATCATTAAATAATGAGGTCATCGCTGCATCATCGTGATGTCATAAATAATTTAATTTATTTATTGTCTAAAAATTATAAAAAAACTACTATGATGTAGGAAATCTTTTTATATTTCCAATGAATATTTATAGTCAAAAATATGACTTGTATAACCCCATGTAAAAATTGTTTTAGTAAAACATTTCATGTTTGTGTCATTTTTACTTTAACATTAAATAAAAAGATATTTATGTCATTTTCCAACCAAAGTGGCTCCATGGGGTCCCCAAGTTGACCCATGGATTTTCTTGGTCGGACATGACACATCAAATGAAGGTAGGACATGTGTCTAGGTCATTTCATTTTATTAAAACATTATTCTTACCATAAACTACACTAATTACCTCTAATCGCGATTAAAAACTTAATAAGTTACTATTCACCAAAAAATTATTTTTATCCCATTGAACCACACTTTACTTCTTAATGACAACCATGTATGTCGGATTTTTGAAATTCAAAACACAAATATGGCCAAATTTCATTTAAACGAAAAAATCAGTTTTTTATAAGTACCACTTTGTGGTTTCACTATTCATCAAAAATTGAAGTTTTTCAGAAAAATCCCAAAAATTCACCCTAAGCTATATTTAATATTCCGAATTCAAAAATGAAGTCTATTTTACAAAATTAAAAACATATAAGTTACATTAATTAATTTAATAATTAATTCCCGCTGTCAGAGCAAATAGCGTGTTTTTATGAAACAATAAGTATCAAAAGATTGACACCAGTTTAAGTCTGATTTCAAAGTGAAATTAATTCCAACGACCATTATTGGATTTAATGGTAAAAATATATTATAATTTCACTTTAAAACCAATTCAAAATATAATCTAATCATATAAATAAATTAGATTAAAAAGAGGTTTTGAATTAAAATACAACATTTTACACTATTCATTAAAAAATGAACTTTATCGGAAAGATACCAAAAATTTACACAAAGTAAATTTTGATGTCCCAATTCTTAAGAAGAGTTTTATTTGGTCCAATAGAATGTATAAGAGTGAACAAAACTATATTTAATGACGGTTCTCCATCAAAAGGCGATAAGTGAACCTTTAGTGAAAACTAGGGCATATACGCCTAAAATTGAATTCTTTCCGTATTTTAAGCCTTTATCTTTTATTGGATAAATGTAAAAACATTTAAAAACATATATAATCATATTTTTGTTATTTCTATCCATTCCCGCCAATACAACGGCTACATGTTAACTACCATTTAAAATAATTTTATTTTATTATTAGAGTGCAACGTAAGATTCCCAAGAAACTCGTTGTTGCGTGTTGGGTACGCCATCGAGCATAGTGTCCCCTTTAAAGTAATATTAATATTTTATTCACAAATATGGATAAATATGAAAATTTCATATTCTTTATTTACCTGGGGTGTTACAAATATAATGTGGTTAGATGTTATAGGAGGGTATGTGAGAAGATCATGGCTGAAAATATAGGTTTTTAATATTGAAGAATAGAGAATAAGAGGTTCCCATTGGTTAGAGAGGGAGCGGCGCTATTAGAATTTCTCAAACCATTAAATTAATATAAATTAATATTATATTACAAATAGAACAAAACTAATTAAAATATAATATAAGATGATTTTGGTCCCTATAAATTTATCTAATAAAATTTAGACAATTTTTTACAATTTTTTAAAACTTATCATTTACTTTAACCCTTATTTAACCTCTTTAAATCTTATCGTGTCAACACGTATTTTTACACTTTGAGGGTTAATATAGTTATTATAAAATTCCAAAAGTCCCATAAATGAATCATGTATTACATTTTAAAATCATCTTAATATATTGGAAGATTTTTAGATTTTTATGATTTTTACATCAATCAATAAAATATGATTTATTTTAAAATATACTTAATGTCAATTTTTACTCTATTCAGTACTTGACTTTTTAAAAATTTCATAAAAAAAGATAAATTAGAAAAAAATATTTTAACACATCACTAATATATAAAAATAATTTAAAAAATTTGGGTTTGATATTAATTGTCTTAAATTATATTTTTTAAAATATATTTAATATCATTTATTTGATATTTCCATTAATTAAAAAATTACCACATAGTCATTATGTAAGCCTTTAAGGTAATTATTTCTCTCTTAAAAACTATAAAAAAATTACCATGTTGAAAAGAAAATTTATATTTCCAAATATTATTTATAGTAAAATACATCTTCTATAAAACCCTATATTAAAAATTTTATATTTATTAAAACATAAGTATAAAATATTTGACTTCTCATTAAAATAAAATATTATAAAGGGATTAAAGGCATAAAAGTGGCTCCAATTGCTCAAAAAACAGTACAAAATTTTAATTCTGTCAAAAATAACTCATCCAATAAAAATATGTCAATTTTGTTGTTAATTTTATAATATTTATATTATCATTTTTATCCTTAATTACCTAATTTACTCTTAATCATGGTAATAAAAAATACTAAAGTTACTAATAATGTTGTCCAAAAATAAAATGGTTTTGGTTACTAAATTTGGACCTTTTGATTCCAAATATTTAATCCATTTTTCAAAACTCAAATCACAATATTGGAGAAAATTAATTCAAAATAAATCCATTTTACAGGGTGAAAAAACATGTTATTAAAGTGAAAACATTCAAATAATTAAAATATTGTTATATCCAAATTCAATGTGAAATTTATTCTAATGACCTAAATTGAATTAAATGATGAAAACTTTATATAATTATGCTTCAAAAATAAATAAAAATATAAATTAAAATAATAAATTATTTAGATGAAAATCTCTTTTCAAATAAAATGCATTATTTTCTCACTATTCATAAAACATGAAACTTATCAGAAAAATACAAGAAAAGTAACCAAAGTAAATTTTGATATTTATGTTTTAAATAATAATTTTATTTATTAAAATATAGTTTATATGTGTCAAAAAATATATTTAAATAAGGGTTTTATCAAAAAGTGACAAAACTATTTTTTATCGAAAAATACATCTTTTATGTGAAAAATTGGATTTGTTATTATATCATTTCCAGAAAACACATAGTATGTATTATAAAATTATATTTAATGTAATATATATATATTTAACTAATATAATCCATAAATAGTGATTTGTATATTTAATGGAGTAAAACAAACCTGTGCACATTTAATCACTTATTTAGAAAAAAAATCATTTTATTTTAAAAAGGGTTTTATTTTCATTTATAATTAATTGGAAACCAAAGAATGAATTATATATACATTTGTAAACCATATATTAATAATTCATTTAATCTTATTCATACCCTCCAATATAACAACTAGGTTATAATTGTAACATTTAAATAATAATATTAATTTGTTCATTTAAGCAGGATGTGGCGTATCATACATGTTATGGAACATAGTATATCCTTTTAAAAACATAGGAAGTTATAGTTATGAAACATTATTTTTTATGAGGTATATATATTTCCCCTTTGACATTTATATCAATAATCTCATTATATTCATGATATTCTATATTAAATTTACTGTTATTATTTCATGGGTCTAACAATTCAATGTTACCAATGTGGTAAAGATTATATTTTATATTCTCATCATTTATTAAGTTTTTTATGATCATGACTTCAAAAATTAAATCATATGATCTATCTCTCAATAAATCATTATTTTTTATCTAATATGGTTATTTCATGAGAGTAAATTTTTCCCTTCATTTTCCTCTATTTATATAATCAATAGTTCAAAATGATTTTTTTATGAAAAAATTGTATTTATTTATCTCTTCATTTGAAACCAGTTTTTCTTCCCAAGAAATGATTTCTAAAAATGTTTTTCTAAATGTTTTTAACACTATAAAAATGAATTATTAATAAAATTTATACACATTTTTTACTTTTTAATTTATTTTTTAATTGTATCATCATTTATTTTTCCAAAAAATACCTATTTTGCTTTTACAAAAAATGTGAATGGATTATTAGTTTTAACGTGTAGGTCATGAACATAATTTTCTGTCATCATGAACATTATATTATTTTAAGAATATTTATAAATTTTAAAGGTTATTTTCAGAGAATATTTTTCTAAATTTTTTTTATTTTTAAAAAAAACAAAATTCAAAATGGGAAATAATTTTTTCCTCATGAAAAGCGTAAGAACCCGGGTTTTTGGAAACGGGTCAAAATCCCGACCTTGTTTGAATTTTTTGACTAGTTTCTAAGGAAGCTAGAGAAAACAGGAAGTTTCTGGAAATTTCCAAACTACACACCATGTACTTTTAAGTAAACGTCGTGTATATGTTAAGCAAGTGTCGGCCGTGTGCTCACCGAGTACATGTCGTGTGATGACCATTTAGAAATTTCTTACTACACGGTGTGTGGTTTTCAACAGGCCATGTAACCTTGACCGTGTGGTGGCCATATATGGCGTGTGGGCCTGTTGTCCGGGTAGAACCAGGTTCATGTCGTGTTTCCCTTGGACACGTCGTGTAGTCTAGCTGTGTATGAGGGATATACATGGTGTGTGGGTAAGTCGGCGAGGGAGAGAAGAGGAACCAAGTACATGTCGTGTACCCATAGGTACACTCCGTGTACTCATGTCGACAGGTCGGAGGAATCCCAGCCACCAAATGAATAGTTAAATGATATATACACGGCATGTAGTCATGAATTACACGCCGTGTACTTTCTTTTTTTTTCATTAATACGGGAAGTAGCCTCATTTTTTAGGCAAAACACATTTCCTTCACACGGTTTCGTGAACTAAGCCGGCCAGATCTCTTTCCTTCTCCCGATCGTCTGTCTGATGTCCGATTCGAACACTGATTGATGCGTTGGAACCCCCTTGGTAAGGCCTCGATTCCTCTTTGGTCATTTTGTCTAATTTTTGTTCTAGAGCGAGTTATAGGAATTTGAGAGGTATTGAATATTTTGTAGATTTACCATGTTTTAGACCGAATTGGCGGCTTTTACTAGAGGAGTAGCATTGTACGAGTCTTAGGTAGTTGGTGCATACCTAATTTTATGTTTTCGTGGTTGTTTGGGTGATGCGGCCTTTGGTGCGTTTTCAGATATTTTGAGCAGGACCCGTTTTATCTAGTATTTTATATTGAATTGCTTGTGGACCTATGGGGTGCCTTTGGGTATTCCATGTTACCAGTTTTCATGAGCGGTCCGGGTGAGGGGTCGTCACTCATCGGGGCATTTTGGCTGGGGAACTCCAGAATGGTTTTAATTGAAATATTAATGTGTCAAACTATTATTTTCATTTATTAAAGCCTGATATAAATTGCTATAGGAATTTAAGACCTCAGTGTTGGTATGGGATAGCATCCTGTATAGTGAAATTCAACTGTTTAGTTTGTTTTTCCTGGTTATGTTTTCTGTTTGAATATGTTATATATGCAATTGTTGAATTTCATTTTCTTGACCCTTTTGGGTTGTGTTGGGATTGGACGGTTACGCTTGAGTGATTTTGATCACAGGTTGGGGCTTTACCCAGGTTACTTTGGGTGGTTTTGACCACAGGATTGGGCATCATGGACGTCGGCTTGAGGCAGTACGACTGTCAGGTTGGGTCATGGCCCGGGTTACTTGGATGGAGAGGCCATTGGACTTGAGCGACATGGTCTCAGGGACATGAGGTGTCAGATGTGTTGGTGGCTTAGGTATTATTTGGTGATTACCGCTCACCCGGGACTTTGAATAGTGTGTACACAGTGATACTCCATGATGAGGTGGTTTTGACCACTCGTGTGGGTAGAGGCCCCCGTAGTTGCGGTTAGGTATTCTGGTTGGGGGTGCTTGCCGTAGGAAGCCGCGTGGGAGGTGAGGAGCCTTCATAGGATGGGCATGCCTTCGGGACATCGGTACTTGAGACACGAGGTGTCAGGAGGCACATGTTGTCGGGTTACTATTCTTGGGTGTGCCTTCGGAACGTTGGTACTTGAGACACGAGGTGTCAGGTGGCACATGGTGACGGGTTGCACGACATAGATTCCGGTGTTGGCTGAAGTAGGTGACGCTCCATGGTGGCTGTTGAGAACTAGTGGAGTTTGTGTTTAATTGTGAATTTTAACGTTTACAGATTTCCTTGTAAATGCATGACTGCTTAAATACATATATTTGGTATGCACTATTTGGTGGTATCCTACTGAGATTTGTCTCACACCCTTCACGGGCCCTTCGGGATGCGTGCAGACTTTATGGATTTACATGTTGGAAAGAGGCCCGCTTTAGAAGCTGGGATGCGTTAGTTATTGCATGGAGATGGTATGAACCTTGAGGTCATACCTATCTAGGGTTTACTTTGTTTTGGTTACTTTTCTTTATCGGTATGCTTACTTGTTGTAGCTATTGTTGGTTAGCCATTGGTGCCCTTTTTATATTCGGTTGAGTATGACCTGCTTTGGATTCATGTTTTACTGTTTAGTAGTAGTTTCATGTTATCATCATGTTTTTGTGTTATTTTCACTGCTCTTGTTTATATTTATTACTTCCGTTGTTTATCTACATTGATTATACTTCCGCTCTGCAGGTCTGGTTCGAGTCTGCTGAGTCTTTCTTTCTGCTGTATCTTTACTGTTATACTTGGACCGGTACCCTTATTATGATCCTCCGAGAGGGTATATCCATCCCATTATACCTAACAGACCCTCACTGCTAGTCGGAAGCCTTTGTCGTTCAGGGGAGGTGCACCTAAGGTAGTGACACTCGACCCATTCGGCACTGTTTGGGTGGCTGGCCGGGTCTGGGTCGTTACAAAGTGGTATCAAAGGAGTTTTTGATAGGGATTTAGTAGTAGTGTTTTTCTGGATACTAATGAGATTGAGACTTATCTTTTTATTTCTGCTGGTTTAACTATTTGGGATATGGTATACTAGAGATAGTTTTTTATTACTGGTACTAGGTTTCTAGCTTGTGCTTGGGTGCCTGCAGCCCCAGGTACGAGGGATGGACCAAGTTTCCATGGGTGGGAATTGCTGTTTTTATTTTTCTCAAATTACGGTTTATATAATTTCCACCTTGGTGGCTCACTGGATGTGTGATGTTCTTGATTGTGATATGTGACACTTGACCCGGTGTGGTAAGGGAGAATTGGTCCTTGGCCCAGTATGGCAAGGCTTTCTTGTTTTTCTTTTGATAGACACATTTTTAGGGTACTTCAATTTCATAATTGCACATATGCTTTGTGAAGTGATAATGCCATGTGAATAAATATCAATTGCCATGCTTGTGTGCTCTGAAATGTGAATAAATGAAATTCCTGATATAATTGCTCATTGTTGCAATGTGATGTTCCATGCTTTATATATTTGTAGAATTGCATGTTGCAGGATATTGGGTCTGGCTCTTAAGAGAGAAGACTGGTATTATGGCTGAGACAGTGTAACTGTCAGGATTGGGCGACTCGGTCATCGGTTTGAGGCAACGTGAGTTGTCAGGATGGGCATGGCCTGAGGTACTTTTGATACTTGGCTCTGTTGAGGGTGGGTAAGGATGCCATGAGGTCGGGATGTCGTGGGGCATGGGTTGCGGTGAGGAGGAGTAAGGGTAGTTGTTATGCACTACCTTTTACTGCTTTCCTTATCTGCGTAGAATATATTATTATAGATATATATGAGTTGTCTGACCATTTATGGTATTCAACGGATTACTTCTTCATGACTCGATGGAGCGTCAGGCAGGAGATGGTACAATGCCGCAGGATTAGGGTCAAAATTCGGAACAGGCAGAGCACGAGCCGCAAGTACAGGCTCAAGGAGAGGATCAGGTTCAGGATCCAGTTCAGGCAGGCCAATAGTCGAGTTTGGCAACGTTCGAACCATGGCTTGACGAGTAGCTCCGAGATATCCCGATACGTGTCTTTCAGAAGATTGACAGAGGTGTGTAGGGTATAGAACCTTCTATGGCGTATCTGACTTGGTAGTTCCAGTTGCAGCACCAGCTGCTTCTTCAGGGACAGGGTGGTCCGCAGGCGGCTGAGAACTAGATAGAGAGTATGCAGATGATTTTCGAGCAGCTTGAGACGCCCCCAGGGTGTAGGGTCAAGCTAGTGACGTACATGATGCGAGGACCGGCGAAGCGTTGGTGGGATGTACAGGTACAGGCTCGTAGGCATGAGGTACTAGCTTGGAAGGACTTCTAGGACAGGTTCTTTGAGCACTTCTACCCAGAGACACCGAGGGCAGAGAGAACTTGGGAGTTCTTGAGTATTCAGTAGGGAGACATGTCTGTCATGGACTACGCAACTACTTTCACAGAGTTGTCTCGCTTTGAACTTGGTATGGTGAGCGATGACACGGCTAGGGTGAGGCACTTTGAGGATGGATTACAACACGCCATTCAAGTCCAGGGGAACATCTTCAGGCTGGGTTCCTTCTCCGAGGTGGTAAATCAGGCACTCATAGCCGAGGTAAACGAGAGAGAAAAGTCTCACTTGGGTAGGGCAACAGCTTCAGGTGATGGTTTGGACGGCAGGAAGCGACAACGGGATGAGTTCCAGTAGGGTAGTCAGGCTAGGGATTCAGCTAGACCACCTCGTGGTAGTTCTTCGGTGATTTGCTTCTAGTGTGAACAGCCAGGACATGTTCGGGTGTAGTGCGATAGGCCTACGAAGGAGTGCCAGGCATGTGGATAGGAAGGTCATCTGGAGAGGTTTTGTAGGAAGCCTTCTCAGATAGCCGGCAGGCAGGGACCAGGACAGACTGTAGCATCTGGAGTTGGTTCAGGTTTGGTACCCATAGAGGGTAGTCGAGGTTCAGCTGTGCGCGGAGGTCGTCATAGAGACGGTGGGACCCAGCTGAGGGGTCAGTGTCCGGTGACTGGAGTAGCATCGTAGGGTGGTCAAATGTCAGGCAGTCGTGTTTCAGGCCAGGTGCATGCTGTGGAGCTTCCAGAGGCTGAACAGGATGGTGAGCCGACGACGGTTAGAGTTACACCACGGTGTGGTCGGGATCTCCATGTTTCTTTCTTGTCATGACCTATAGAGGCATGACTGTTTTGAGTGCACATGGTGCACATGATATATGTGAACTGACTAGATGCTAGTCAGTGGGATTGGCACCATATCAGGTGCGTGGTATATAATATATATATGTATGAGGTGTCATGGGCATCGGGGCATCAAGGATGCGGGTTACTTGAGGTGTCGTGGGCATCAGGGCATCGTGGATGCGGGCTATTTGAGGTGCTAGGCACCAGGACCTCATAGAGGTGGACACTGATGCAGTGTGGGCTACGTTGGGTGTCGGGAGTGACACGTGAGCACCAATGAGGTGAAGGGGTGACGATGCGTCATGGAAGGACTATGCATCTGGAAAACAGGTTAGTAAACCTTCGTTGCTTTGATATTTGTTGGTTAAGACCGGGTAAGCAATTCCTAAGGTGGGGTGCCCCTTGAAAAATTTAGCCAGAACCTTGGGACCGGGGTATTCTAGGTTGTATAACTAGGATGGGTGTGTTCGGTGTCATCTCCAGGTTTCGTTCGGTAGCTCGGGGACGGGCTATGTTAATGGGGGGGTTTGTAAGAACACGGGTTTTTGGAAACGGGTCAAAATCCCAACCCTGTTTGAATTTTCTGACTAGTTTCTGTGGAAAATGGAGAAAACAGGAAGTTTCTGGAAATTTCCAGACTACACACCATGTACTTTTAAGTACACGCCGTGTATATGTTAAGCAAGTGTTAGTCGTGGGCTCGTCGAGTACATGCCGTGTGATGACCATGTAGAAATTTCTTACTACACGGCGTGTAGTTTTCAACACGCCGTGTAACCCCGACCGTGTGGTGTCCATACAGGGCGTGTGGGCCTGTTGGCAGGGTAGAACCAGGTACACGTCATGTTCCGCTTGGACACGCCGTGTAGTCTAGCCGTGTATGAGGGATATACATGGCGTGTGGGTAAGTCGGTGAGGGAGAGAAGAGGAACCAAGTACACGCCGTGTACTCATGTCGGCAGGTCGGTGGAATACCAGCCGCCAAATAAATAGTTAAATGATATATACACGACATGTAGTCATGAATTACATGCCGTGTACTTTCTTTTTTTTCAATAAAACAGGAAGTAGCCTCATTTTTGAGGCAGAACACATTTCCTTCGCCTAGTTTCGCGAACCAAGCCGACTAAATCTCTTTCCTTTTCCCGATCGTCTGTCTGATGTCCGATTCAAACTCTGATTGATATGTGGAAACCCCCTCCGTAAGGCCTTGATTCCACTTTGGCCATTTTGTCTTATTTTCAATCTAGAAAAAGTTATAGGTGTTTGAGCGGTATTGAATCTTTTGTAGATTTACCGCGTTTTAGACCGAATTGGCAGCTGTTACCGGAGGAGTAGCATTGTACGAGTCTCATGTAGGTGATGCATACCTCATTTTGTGTTTTCGTGATTGTTTGGGTGACACGGTCTTTGGCGCGTTTTCGGGTATTTTGAGTGGGACCCATTTTATTTGCTATTTTATATTGAATTGCTTGTGGACCTATGGGGTGCCTTTGGGTATGTCATGTTACCAGTTTTCATGAGCGAGCCGGGTGAGGGGTCGTGGCTCATCGGGGCATTTTGGTCGGGGAACGCCAAAATGGTTTTAATTGAAATATTAATGTGTTAAACTATTAGTTTAATTTATTAATGCCTTATATAAAATTCTAGAGGTATTTAAGACCTCAGTGCTGGTATGGGACAGCACCTGGCATAGTGCAATTCAACTATTTAGTTTGTTTTTCCTGGTTATGTTTTCTATTTGAATATGTTATATATGCAATTGTTGAATTGCATCTTCTGGACCATTTTGGGTTGTGTTGGGCATGGCTGGTTACGCTTGAGTGATTCTAATCACAGGTTGGGGCTTTTCTCAGGTTACTTTTGGTGGTTTTGACCACAGGATTAGGCATCATGGACATCATCTTGAGGCAGTAAGACTGTCAGGTTGGGGCATGGCCTGGGTTACTTGGATGGCAAGGCCATCGGACTTGAGCGACATGGTCACAGGGACACGAGGTGTCAGATGTGTTGGTGGCTTAGGTATTATTTGGTGATTACCGCTCACCTGGGACTTTGAGTATTGTGCACACAGAGATACTCCGTGATGAGGTGGTTTGGACCACTCATGTGGGTAGAGGCCCCCGTAGTTGCGGTTAGGTATTCTGGTTGGGGGTGCTTGTTGTAGGAAGCCATGTGGGAGGTGAGGAGCCTTCAGGGGATGGGCATGTCTTTGGGACGTTGGTACTTGAGACACGAGGTGTCAGGAGGCACATGGTGTTGGGTTACTATTCTTGGGCGTGCCTTCGGGATGTTGGAACTTGAGACACGAGGTGTCAGGTGGCACGTGGTGCTGGGTTACACGATAGAGATTCCGGCATTGGCCGAAGCAGGTGACGCTCCATGGTGGCTGTTGAGCACCAGTGTAGTTTGTGTTTAATTGTGCATCGTACCATTTACTGCTTTCCTTGTAAATGCATGACTGCTTAGACACATATATTTGGTATGAACCGTTGGGGGGTATCCTACTGAGATTTGTGTCACACACTGCACGGGCCCTTCAGGATGCGTGTAGACTTTATGGATTTACGTGTAGGAAAGAGGCTATCTTTAGAAGTTGGGTTGCGTTAGTTATAGCATGGAGATGGTATAAGGCCCCAGCCTTAAACCTTACTTAATCTTGAGTTATTACAAGATTACACATTGAGGATCTTTTCAGGTTTAGAGTTTTAGAGAATTAGATCATGAAACTTGCATTACATTCCACATTTAAACAAATTGGTTACATAAAAGACAGTATTCATTCTTCCCATCAATGGAAACATATTTAAAATATAACATGGATTCTTTCTTGAAACATCCTTGACACTATCATCACATCATGTACCTTTCCCTTGACCTGTGAAAAACATTTCAAAAACTTGGGATGAGCATAAAAATCTCAGTAAGGGTTATAAAAATATGGAAAGGAAACATGAGTTCATATATACATAAGAATGAAATCATACTTTACCCATAAAACATAGGCACTTTAACATACCTCATCAAAACATGAATAAATCATAGAAAACATAAGACATAAAGGTAACTTGAGGCATTCATAACATTCTTACATGGGGAGTAACCCTCTTGGTTACGTTTGGAATACCCATCATAGTATATTCCCTAAATATCTTCGGAGAAACCTTAACGTTTCACCCCTTCGCGTTACCCAATGCATTGGAGAGCTATATCGGGCTCACCCGCCCTTAGTTTATCACGGAACCACCCGTTCTTCATAACAATGCCCAAGAACCATAACATAATCGTATCACATAAAACATGAATAAAGGAAACATAACATTTCCACATTTCAATCACAATATAACATTTTAGGATATTGAAATAATGAATCCATTAAAAACCATTTTCAAAACCATTTAAAACATTTAATAAGGAGAATTTTGAATCAAAGTGTCCCATACCACCTTGAAGCTTTTAACATTTTAAACCATTAATATCCATATAAATAAATCCTTAAAACCATTTTGAAAACATGGATATTAATAAGAACAAATCATTAAAACATTTGAAGCGATATTTTGGTCAAAAGGGTTTTTACCAAAATTAGAGACACTTGAATACAATAATTGAGGAATAACATTTAATAAGAACTTTATAATATCATGAGAATAAATGGATTCATGATATAATATTCCAAAGGAAAGTATATACACCATATAAGAGTGAATTGGTGCATAACAACAATGAAGTCTCAATAGAAATGTCAAATGTGATGAAATCCCTTATAAAGAAGGTATCCTTAAATTAAGAACAAATCAATCTCAAAAATATGTGTGAAAAATATCAATACACCCAATATAAGTGGATATTAAGTGTAGAACAATAAAATGTCATTCACACATATTCAATAGATGACATATTCAATGACTACATGTTGAACCCAAAGAAATCGAAATTGGGTTAAAAAGTTCCCTTGACAGCCTAACGGCATCACATCAAAATGAGTTGATGAGAGATAAAAAGTGTATCTCATCACTTGGACATAAAATTTACACCAATAAGGATATATGAGAACATATCCCAACATAACAATATGTAAATTAAAATACCCAACAAAAGAAGTCTTTTAAAAAAAGAGGAGGGTGAAAGGTTCCCTTACCGACTTGGTTATCTTTCAAAACATACACCCCATGAAATAAGGGCAATAAATCATTGATGTAAATACTCATAAACGAAAGTATATTACACAAATATTATAATAATGGGCAGTACATACACCACTCAAAGGAAATTGTGGCAAATGTAGCATAAATCTCACGGGGATAAAAGTGAGATGAAAAATCCCTTACGAAAACTCGGCAGCCTAACGGCGCCACATAAAACTTACAAAAGGATTGATGAGAGAGAATAGGGTCTCTCATCACATGAACATAAAAATTACAGTAGGAGTAATATAAAATAACATCCCAATCATAAGAAAGATGAGCTTAAAAGAAATTACAGAAAAGAGTGTACTTAAAAAGAAAGAGAGTTGTAGGATCCCTTACCTCGGGTCCGACTTGACTCGATCGTTCTTTAATCTCCTGAATAATAAACTTGGGTTAATTTCTAATTCCTTAAGAACCTTTTTCAAGTTCATTATTACTTTTATACCACTTATTACCATGTCATAAACATTATGTAATCATTTAAGTTAATAATATTTGTTTTGCCGATATTTGGTTCTTAAGTCGAAAGTGGACTTCTTACAATTACATGTTGTTCGTGTGGCCAAATGTTTATTATATACAGAATTGTATTCATTATGTACATATCATATATGTCATATATATCCAGTACATGCATGCATTTATAACATTACATAATCATTTAGAGGTAAGAAATGAAATGCACCGTTCATGGAGACGGTAAGCCGTACGTACGCATGAACGCTACTTTCATTTCTATTTCGTATTTTATAGAATGGAATAATAATGATATAAAGTTATATTATAATTCCATTATAATATCATATATAATATCATATTTCCATCCTTTATACATCCCACATATGGTATTTAACGAATCAAATCACTTTGAGGGGGCGGTAGTCCGCACTTCCTTAAATGAAGATATCGCGTATACCCATAATGGAAGCCATAAAGGTAAGACAAAAATGAAAAATACAGAATCATAAATAAAACATAAACATATTATATATCATATATAAAAATATTTACATCATAATGGCCACCGTTGAAGGTGTTAAATGAGTGTTGAACAATCATCGTTTCGGGAGGCAGAATTTCACCATCCACGGAAACCGTATGTTCTTTAACCATTTGATGTAGTTGTGTGACAGTGTAGCTCGAATAAATCTTATAACAACATCCTAGTATATTGAAGATACTGGTTTTGTTACAAAATAAGTAAATAAAAAGAGTTTAGGGGGTTGGAGAAGCAAAATAAAACAAATGAACATGAGAGAACGAATTACCTTTAAAAGTGCAACTCCTTTTGATTTGAGCCTAAAGGCTTCCTTTGAAAGGATTCTTCCCAAAGGGAATCCTCTAGGATGAGTATAGGGATGTGGAGAGAGTAAATGGGCAGGGGTTGGCCGAGCCAAAGGCTTTAGGAGTGTGTTAAATGAGGTAGAGGTGGGGGCCTTTTATAAGAGGAGAGGAGGGGCACTTTTGGAAAGTAAAGAAATATTACTTTATTTGAAAATGTGTTTCGGTTTCAAAAGGTCCCACATTGATATAATTCGTGGATAAGGTGATAAGGCATCGAAATCCACTAATCCAATTGGTTTTGTCCATGTATAGGTTGTAGATGTTTCATTATCTTTCCATTTTAATTAAATCGTCAAATAATGATGTCATCGCTGCATCATTATTATGTCATAAATAATTTAATTTCTTTAATGTCTAAAAATTATAAAACAAATACTATGATATAGGAAATCTTTTTATCTTTCCAATTACTATTTATAATCAAAATTTGGACTTGTATAACCCCACTTAAAAATTGTTTTCGTAAAACATATTATGTTTGTGTCATTTTCACTTCAACATTAAATAAAAAGTAATTTATGTCATTTCCCAACAAAAGTGGATCCATGGGGTCCCCAAGTTGACCCATGGCTTGTCATGGTCGTCCATGACACAACCAATGAGGGTAGTAAATGTGTCAAGCTCATCTCATTTTATTAAAGTATTATTTTTACCTTAAACTACACTAATTACCACTAATCGCGATTAAAAACTTAATAAGTTACTATTCACCAAAAAATTATTTTAATCTCATTGAACCACATTTTACTTCTTAATGACAACCATGTATGTCGGATTTTTGAAAATCAAAACACAATGATGGCAAAATTTCATTTAAACGGAAAAATCATTTTTTATAAGTACCACTTAGTGGTTTCACTATTCATAAAAAATTGAAGTTTTTCAGAAAAATCCCAAAACTTCACCCTAAGCTATATTTGATATTCTGAATTCAAAAATGAAGTCCGTTTTACAAAATTCAAAACATATAAGTCACATTAATTAATTTAATAATTAATTCCCGCTGTCATGACAAATAGCGTGTTTTATGAAACAATAAGTATCAAAAGATTGACACTAGTTTAAGTCTGATTTCAAAGTGAAATTGATTCCAACGACCACTATTGGATTTAATGGTAAAAATATTTTCTAATTTCACTTTAAAACCAATTCAAAATATAATCTAATCATATAAATAAATTAGATTAAAAAGTGGTTTTGAATTAAAATACAACATTTTACACTATTCATTAAAAAAATGAACTTTATCGGAAAGATACCAAAAATTTACACAAAGTAAATTTTGATGTCCCGATTCTTAATAAGAGTTTTATTTGGTCCAAAAGAATTTTTAAGAGTGAAAAAAACTATATTTAATGACGGTTCTCCATCAAAAGGTGATAAGTGAACCTTTAGTGGAAACTAGGGCATATATGCCTAAAATTGAATTCTTTCCGTATTTTAAGTCTTTATCTTTTATTGCATAAATGTAAAAATATTTAAGAACATATATAATCATATTTTAGTTATTTCTATCCATTCCTTCCATTACAACGGCTACATGTTAACTACCATTTAAAATAATATTATTTTATTATTAGAGTGCAACGTAAGATTCCCAAGAAACTCGTTGTTGCGTGTTGGGTACGCCATCGAGCATAGCGTCCCCTTTAAAGTCATATTAATATTTTATTCACAAATATGGATAAATATGAAAATTTCATATTCCTTATTTACCTGGGGTGTTACATCCTTCCCCCCTTTTGGGAATTGCGTCCTCGCAATTTTAAAATTGCGCTTGGAAACATCCTTGAAAGTCCCACATCGGAACAAAAGTCGGTAAAACAAACACTTTAAAATAAAGAGAGATAAGTACAAAGGTCACCCGAGTTAACCCATACTAGGATTCCAAGTATGAAAATATGGACATGGAGGAAAAAACAAAGGGTCATGTTCTGATAGAGAGTGATAGAAAACATGTTTAGGAGAAAGTTAACCACGAGAAAATCACAAACTTGTGATGGGTTAAACGGTATTCGATTCCCCAGTAGGAAAAGTTAATAGACAACATTTTTGTTTTAAGTTACTTTTTATTGAGGAATTTATTCATAAGTAAACATAATCACTTATCATATTGACTTTCAACTTTTATTAGATTCCTTACACAAACTCATATTTTCTCCAAAAGACGAGTATTTAGGAAGACTTGTTCACATTAAGAGTACTATAATCAACTTCTAGAGAATCACCTAATCCACAAAATAGAACTATATACTTCCCATGTCTTTAACCAAAACCAAAACCAAAAAGGCTAGTACAAGATCAGATAATCCAGAAAAGGATAACCCTTTATAAAAAGAAAATCTATTCTTAATCTCCAAAATTTGTCCAACAAAACCCAAAGTTCAACGAGGACCATTTGTCCATAAAATTCTTCAAAGTAAACCAAACTAAGATTGAAACCCAAATATTTGAAGGATTTAGTCACATAGTCTACCAAGTTAAATCGTAACATTTATCTCCAAACAACATCAGTTGCTCCTAAAGTCTCACATTGAAAAGTAATTATCCTAATCACATATCCTCCAAAATCAACTTACTCTTAATTCATAAAATCATATAACTAAAAAGAATCGGTCAAACTAACCAGGGACTTCACGTAGTCCAGTGGTAGGCGATAAATACCAGTCGCACTTTGGTTGTGGGTTCGATTCCCGCAGCTTTGTCCGACGCGACGGGATGTCACACGGTCTGCGTGTTGTCCTTTTTCCAAAACTATATAATTCTTAAAACATTCCCCAAAATGAGATAAAATCTTCAAGAATAATCATAACATATTTTAACCTCAATTTTATCTCATGCCCTTCATTTTCCATCATATCATATAATAACCCATAATTACCTCAAAAGTAAGGATCATATAAACCCTAACGGTTACCTTAATAATTATTACCTGAATTTCCACATCGAGTTGGCCATCTCGTACATGATGCATTAGAGAACTCACCAAGGTTCAAGTGGTTGATCATGACTCCTTGATAGTTGGTTTAGAAAAACCATGAGATTCCTCATTGAATCCCCCATCTCATCGAGTATCTTAATCAGAGAACCACCACAGTTTCCTTCAAACCCATTGTCACTTTGGTGCCTGCTAGATCCAGCCATTTACTAAAACCAAAAAGGTCAGTGTGAGTATATCAACAAAACCATCATGTACTAACGAGGAAGGTAAACACTAAGATATACTTACTCATTCACTTTATCTAAAACTAGGACTCTTTCTGAAATCCTAACCATTATGGTAATGTCACTTATGCTTAAAGAATACCCTAACCTCTAAAGTTATCTAAACCGACCTTTGATACCAACTATAAGGCCCCAGCCTTAAACCTTACTTAATCTTGAGTTATTACAAGATTACACATTGAGGATCTTTTCAGGTTTAGTGTTTTAGAAAATTAGATCATGAAACTTGCATTACATTCCACATTTAAACAAAGTGGTTACATAAAAGACAGTATTCATTCTTCCCATCAACGGAAACATATTTAAAATATAACACGGATTCTTTTTTGAAACATCCTTGACACTATCATCACATCATGTACCTTTCCCTTGACCTGTGAAAAACATTTCAAAAACTTGGGATGAGCATAAAAAGCTCAGTAAGGGTTATAAAAATATGGAAAGGAAACATGAGTTCATATATACATAAGAATGAAATCATACTTTACCCATAAAACATAGGCACTTTAACATACCTCATCAAACCATGAATAAATCATAGAAAACATAAGACATAAAGGTAACTTGAGGCATTCATAACATTCTTACGTGGGGAGTAACCCTCTTGGTTACGTTTGGAATACCCATCACAGTATATTCCCTAAATCTCTTCGGAGAAACCTTAACGTTTCACTCCTTCGCGTTACCCAATGCATTGGAGAGCTATATCGGGCTCACCCGCCCTTAGTTTATCACGGAACCACCCATTCTTCATAACAATGCCCAAGAACCATAACATAATCGTATCACATAAAACATGAATAAAGGAAACATAACATTTCCACATTTCAATCACAATATATCATTTTAGGATATTGAAATAATGAATCCATTAAAAACCATTTTCAAAACCATTTAAAACATTTAATAAGGAGAATTTTGTATCAAAGTGTCCCATACCACCTTGAAGCTTTTAACATTTTAAACCATTAATATCCATATAAATAAATCCTTAAAACCATTTTGAAAACATGGATATTAATAAGAACAAATCATTAAAACATTTGAAGCGATATTTTGGTCAAAAGGGTTTTTACCAAAATTAGAGACACTTGAATACAATAATTGAGGAATAACATTTAATAAGAACTTTATAATATCATGAGAATAAATGGATTCATGATATAATATTCCAAAGGAAAGTATATACACCATATAAGAGTGAATTGGTGCATAACAACAATGAAGTCTCAATAGAAATGTCAAATGTGATGAAATCCCTTATAAAGAAGGTATCCTTAAATTAAGAACAAATCAATCTCAAAAATATGTGTGAAAAATATCAATACACCCAATATAAGTGGATATTAAGTGTAGAACAATAAAATTTCATTCACACTTATTCAATATATGACATATTCAATGACTACATGTTGAACCCAAAGAAATCGAAATTGGGTTAAAACGTTCCCTTGACAGCCTAACGGCATCACATCAAAATGAGTTGATGAGAGATAAAAAGTGTATCTCATCACTTGGACATAAAATTTACACCAATAAGGATATATGAGAACATATCCCAACATAACAATATGTAAATTAAAATACCCAACAAAAGAAGTCTTTTAAAAAAAAGAGGAGGGTGAAAGGTTCCCTTACCGACTTGGTTATCTTTCAAAACATACACCCCATGAAATAAGGGCAATATATCATTGATGTAAATACTCATAAACGAAATTATATTACAAAAAGAGTAGAATAATGGGCAGTACATACACCACTCAAAGGAAATTGTGGCAAATGTAGCATAAATCTCACGGGGATAAAAGTGAGATGAAAAATCCCTTACGAAAACTCGGCAGCCTAACGGCGCCACATAAAACTTCCAAAAGGATTGATGAGAGAGAATAGGGTCTCTCATCACATGAACATAAAAATTACAGTAGGAGTAATATAAAATAACATCCCAATCATAAGAAAGATGAGCTTAAAAGAAATTACATAAAAGAGTGTACTTAAAAAGAAAGAGAGTTGTAGGATCCCTTACCTCGGGTCCGACTTGACTCGATCGTTCTTTAATCTCCTGAATAATAAACTTGGGTTAATTTCTAATTCCTTAAGAACCTTTTTCAAGTTCATTATTACTTTTATACCACTTTTTACCATGTCATAACCATTATGTAATCATTTAAGTTAATAATATTTGTTTTGCCGATATTTGGTTCTTAAGTCGAAAGTGGACTTCTTACAATTACATTTTGTTCGTGTGGCCAAATGTTTATTATATACAGAATTGTATTAATTATGTAGATATCATATATTTCATATATATCCAGTACATGCATGCATTTATAACATTACATAATCATTTAGAGGTAAGAAATGAAATGCACCGTTCATGGAGACGGTAAGCCGTACGTATGCATGAACGCTACTTTCATTTCTATTTCGTATTTTATAGAATGGAATAATAATGATATAAATTTATATTATAATTCCAGTATAATATCATATATAATATCATATTTCCATCCTTTATACATCCCACATATGGTATTTAACGAATCAAATCACTTTGAGGGGGCGGTAGTCCGCACTTCCTTAAATGAAGATATCACGTATACCCATAATGGAAGCCATAAAGGTAAGACAAAAATGAAAAATACAGAAGCATAAATAAAACATAAACATATTATATATCATATATAAAAATAGTGACATCATAATGGCCACCGTTGAAGGTGTTAAATGAGTATTGAACAATCATCGTTTCGGGAGGCAGAATTTCACCATCCACGGAAACCGTATGTTATTTAACCATTTGATGTAGTTGTGTGAGAGTGTAGCTCGAATAAATCTTATAACAACATCCTAGTATATTTAAGATACTGGTTTTGTTACAAAAGAAGTAAATAAAAAGAGTTTAGGGGGTTGGAGAAGCAAAATAAAACAAATGAACATGAGAGAACGAATTACCTTTAAAAGTGAAACTCCTTTTGATTTGAGCCTAAAGGCTTCCTTTGAAAGGATTCTGCCCAAAGGGAATCCTCTAGGATGAGGATAGGGATGTGGAGAGAGTAAATTGGCAGGGGTTGGCCTAGCCAAAGGCTTTAGGAGTGTGTTAAATGAGGTAGAGGTGGGGGCCTTTTATAAGAGGAGAGGAGGGGCACTTTTGGAAAGTAAAGAAATATTACTTTATTTGAAAATGTGTTTCGGTTTCAAAAGGTCCCACATTGATATAATTCGTGGATAAGGTGATAAGGCTTCGAAATCCACTAATCCAATTGGTTTTGGCCATGTGTAGGTTGTAGATGTTTCATTATCTTTCCATTTTAATTAAATCGTCAAATAATGATGTCATCGCTGCATCATTATTATGTCATAAATAATTTAATTTCTTTAATGTCTAAAAATTATAAAACAAATACTATGATATAGGAAATCTTTTTATCTTTCCAATTACTATTTATAATCAAAATTTGGACTTGTATAACCCCACTTAAAAATTGTTTTCGTAAAACATATTATGTTTGTGTCATTTTCACTTCAACATTAAATAAAAAGTAATTTATGTCATTTCCCAACAAAAGTGGATCCATGGGGTCCCCAAGTTGAACCATGTCTTTTCATGGTCGTCCATGACACAACCAATGAGGGTAGGACATGTGTCAAGCTCATCTCATTTTATTAAAGCATTATTTTTACCTTAAACTACACTAATTACCACTAATCGCGATTAAAAACTTAATAAGTTACTATTCACCAAAAAATTATTTTAATCTCATTGAACCACATTTTACTTCTTAATGACAACCATGTATGTCGGATTTTTGAAAATCAAAACACAATGATGACAAAATTTCATTTAAACGGAAAAATCATTTTTTATAAGTACCACTTAGTGGTTTAACTATTCATAAAAAATTGAAGTTTTTCAGAAAAATCCCAAAAATTCACCCTAAGCTATATTTGATATTCTGAATTCAAAAATGAAGTCCGTTTTACAAAATTCAAAACATATAAGTCACATTAATTAATTTAATAATTAATTCCCGCTGTCATGACAAATAGCGTGTTTTATGAAACAATAAGTATCAAAAGATTGACACTAGTTTAAGTCTGATTTCAAAGTGAAATTGATTCCAACGACCACTATTGGATTTAATGGTAAAAATATTTTCTAATTTCACTTTAAAACCAATTCAAAATATAATCTAATAATATAAATAAATTAGATTAAAAAGTGGTTTTGAATTAAAATACAACATTTTACACTATTCATTAAAAAAAATGAACTTTATCGGAAAGATACCAAAAATTTACACAAAGTAAATTTTGATGTCCCTATTCTTAATAAGAGTTTTATTTGGTCCAAAAGAATGTTTAAGAGTGAAAAAAACTATATTTAATGACGGTTCTCCATCAAAAGGTGATAAGTGAACCTTTAGTGAAAACTAGGGCATATATGCCTAAAATTGAATTCTTTCCGTATTTTAAGTCTTTATCTTTTATTGTATAAATGTAAAAATATTTAAGAACATATATAATCATATTTTAGTTAATTCTATCCATTCCTGCCATTACAACGGCTACATGTTAACTACCATTTAAAATAATATTATTTTATTATTAGAGTGCAATGTAAGATTCCCAAGAAACTCGTTGTTGCGTGTTGGGTACGCCATCGAGCATAGCGTCCCCTTTAAAGTCATATTAATATTTTATTCACAAATATGGATAAATATGAAAATGTCATATTCCTTATTTACCTGGGGTGTTACAGATGGTATGGACCTTGAGGTCATACCTAGCTGGGTTTTACTTTTTTTTGGTTACTTTTCTCTATCGGCATGCTTACTTGTTGTAGCTACTGTTGGTTAGCCATTGGTGCCCTTTTTATATTCAGTTGAGTATGACCTGCTTTGGATGCATGTTTTACTGTTTAGTAGTAGTTACATGTTATCAGCATTCTGTTGTGTTATTTCTACGACTGTTGTTTATATTTATTGCTTCTGTTGTTTATCTACATTGATTATACTTCTGCTCTGCGGGTCTGGTTCGAGTCTGATGAGTCTTTCTTTCTGCTGCATCTTTACTGTTATACTTGGATATGTACCCTTATTATGATCCTCCGAGAGGGTATAGACTCCCTGCTATACCTAACAGACCCTCACTGCTAGTCGGCAGCCTTTGGCGTTCAGGTGAGGTGCACCTAAGGTAGTGACACCCGACCCGTTCGGCACTGTTCGAGTGGCTGGCTGGGTCTGGGTCGTTACAAACTGTTTTAAATGATTTTTATAGATTCCTTTATATGTTTTTTAATTTCTATTTAATGATATGTTAAAGGTATTTTCCTTATTTTACATAAAAATCATTGCTGTTAGTTTTTCTCCAATGGACATATTTTGTGATGATACCATCCTTATTCTTCCTCTAGATAGACTAATACTGTTTTATTTAGATTTTTGTAGACACCATTTCTTTTCCACGAGTTAATCATGTTTCAAATAGATTATTATTGAACCTTTTTTTTCAAGGGTTAATTATGTTTTGAATATATTTTTATAGAAATAGTTTCTTTTCCTTGTGTTAATCATATTTCAAATATATTTACATTAAACCCATTTCTTTTCCATGGATTAATCATGTTATGAAAGGAATAATTATGATTTATATGATTTTTCTGATGAAATGAAATCTATATGTACTTTATTTATGTTTCTTTGACATTTTTATATGATGGGTGTGACACGATAGAACCAGATGATACTGATATAACTTAAATTATGGGCCTACCTAGATAGTTCTCCAATGCATTGATTATTTATTATGTTCTCTAGAGAATTATATTAGAAGTCAGCCATATTGTTATTCCAATTATAATATTTCTATAAGGGTTATATGGAAATGATGTTCTTTGATACTGAAACATTTTATCTATATCACCCATGAGATTATAATATTTCCTTTTATTATTTTTAATATCACATGGATCATGATTATTGATTCAAATTTATCTTTCATTATTTAAATCCTTATTCAGTATTTCAGGATTGATGATTCAAGTATTTATGGGTATGAGTTATTTTATGATTCATTATGGCACTTTAATTATGTCATCATACCCATATGCACTTCTTATTCTCATTAATGACATTCAATTTTTAAAGCTTATGTTTAACCTTACTGAGTAATTTATCTCTCCCTTCTTATGTCTCGTTTTCTATAGGTTATTATGAATAATGTTGAATAGATTTCTTTCTGAAGGGTTTCATATGGATAATGATGATGGATTAATGTGAAATAATAAAATTTGGGTTTAGTGGGATAAATTATTATTTAAATACATGGTTATTGTTTATTTATTTATGTTCCCTAATTCTATAAAACTCTAGATTTAAATAGTCCATGAGAATATACGTGCTCTAATTTTTCCTTTATATATTTTAAGGTTTTGATGGAAAAAAATTTGGTGACCTTCATCTTTATCAAATTTTGAGATGTAAAGTTAATCTTTTTAGTACCAAATTTTGGAGTATGAGTTTAAGGCTATAATAACTACACTAACAACTAAAAAAAGAGTGTGAGTTACAACACAAAAATTTTAATTCAATATTCATTAAATCCTTAAATAAACAACAATGTTTCAAATATATCAGAGCTAATTTTGCACAATCTTTTTGTCTCAAGTCATCGGCTACTATGTTTACATTACCTATATGATAGTAAATCTAGAAATCATAATACTTTATCAGTTAAAACCCTCTTATCTACCTCATGATCAATTATTTATTAGATAATATAGAGTTTAGAATTTTTATGGTTAGTATATATTTCATATTTTACCCCATATAAATGATGTCTCCATATTTTTTAATAAATAACTAATATTTCCATTTCAAGATCAGTTACAAAGATATTATGTGTTGGTATATTCAATTAGTATGAAGAATATGAAATTCACTTGTATTTTTTCATCAATACACAACCAAGAACCTTCATTTAAGATTCACTATGAATAAAAAAATAAATATTTCTAGATATAAAGGTTAACATTAAGTTTTAACCTATATTCTTTTCAATACCTAAAAATATTAATCACATTCCTTTATCCAGATGAATTTAAATTATCTTTGAGTTAACATATTTATTTTTCTAGATAATGAGGATATGATATCAATAAAACATCAGAATTAACTACTAATTTAAGAGAAATTTTAATCTCAGTGACATTTATAGGTCTTTTCCTCTCTTCCCCCACCATATTTTTATCAGGGTCAATTTTTATTCAATCTTTAGAGATAATATGTTCAACAAATTAAATATATTATAACTAAAATTCAAACTTGATAAATTTTACATAAAAAATATTTTAATTTAATGTTTGTACAATAATCATTTTACTTTTCTCATGTTTCTCATATCATTTAGTATAAAACATAATTTTATCATTAAATACAACCATGAATTTATCCAAAAAACCATGGAAAACTCTATTCATAACCTTCATTAATACAATAGGATCATTAGTCAATATGAATGGAATAATTAAGAACTTATAATTCCCATACGTAGTATGAAATTTTATCTTCATAATGTCTTCTACCTTCACTTTCAATAGACGATATCTAGATTCGAGATCAATATTTAAAAAATACTGCACTCTCTGGAGTTGATAAAAAAATTGATCTATATAAGGAAACATATACTTGTTTTTAACAATAACATTATTTTGTTATCTATAATCAATGTAAAGACTCAGTGAACCATTATTCATTTTAACAATTAAAATAGGAACCCCACAATTTCAAGTACTCATATATATATAACCCTTATTAAGAAACTCTTGTAACAATGTTTTCAATTTTATAACTTTAATAGATACATTATATAAAAGGGTTTTGAAATTAAATTTTCTTCTTGATCTAAATAAACAATGAATTAGCCTTACGGATGAAGAATAACACTATCCAAATCATTATTAAATAAATATATATATTCATATTCAAATAGAAGATCACTAATCAAAACAATTTCCCATTTTTTGATAGTATAATCAAGATAACATTCATATCCATCTTAAATCATTTTCTTAGCATCTTGATATGTTAAATATGTATCAACTAATTCATATATAAAAATTAAAAATCACATTAAATTTTTTAATATAAATTTCTTATAATATAAATCTATCTTATTATGATGAATTGAAATATAATTCATAAACGGAATAACATTAACCTCAATTATTTCAAGATAATAAAAATTATTAGAGAATTTATTCCAAAAAAATTATATAAAGGTTACTATAAATCTTCATTACCTTAATAATTCCACTAGTAGTTTATATTAAAATTTATTTTTATATTTATTACATTAATATTTTCATTTATAATAAAAATTACCTAAAATAAAAGATTGTGTATAGCCATAATCCAACAGGACATTGGAATAATCTAATAAAACATATAATTCACCTATCCCCACATCATTTTATGGCCATACATTATTATAAGTAGTCAAAAATAACTTTTTGACAAACTTTTTATCATGGTCTTGATGATTCCTATCATTCATGCTTTTCTTTACATACACATCAATATAATATCCCATATCATTGCATTCAAAACATCTCACGACTGACTTATCATATATTTTTGGACCATTTTCATGATTGTTTTATCTAAAATACTTATCTAAATGTCCATGAATATAATATAAATAGTACGCTATAAATTTCATAAAACACCCCATGATTCTTTTTTCCACACATATCACAATAGGGAAATTTAGACCTTTTGCTTTTAGATTTCATCAATTGATGATTTCCCATTACATAACACCTAGAACGCTTTTTTATCTATGTTTTTATAAAAGTAAAAAACATCATATCAACATTCTCAACACTTTGTAAAAAAATTATCATAGTGTTTAAATTATTAAGAGGAAAAATATCCTCAAAGATATTGTTTAAAAACTGAGTAAAACTAGATTTTTTTTATTTTTATAGAATTAAATTTTTTGAATAACTATAAAATGTAGTGAAATTATCTTTATAGTGGTAAATATAGTCCTCCTCAAATTTATTCAGTTCAAAATAATTCCTTTCCATCCTTTTCCAAAAAAAAATTGGAAATAAATTTTAAGGAAAATATCCATAAAAATTTTCTACTTCAGGGATGCAATATTATATTTTTTCCATTATATTATTAGTCAAATACCACCACTTATCGACTTCACCTTAAAAATGATTAATTGTAAGAAATTATTTATGATTTCTAGAAGAACCCAAAACATAAAATATCATTTCTAGAGAATTGATCAATCCTTTATCTACCACTATATCTAAGGTTCTACCAAATGTCATAAGGTTCTGTTTCGTGAAATTATCCACTATATATATATATATATTTATATAGTGAATTTGGTCACTATCTATCTTGGGTACCAATATTCATAACTAACATAAACAAATTTAAAATATCTATAAACAATTATGTTTTAATTCCAACTATTTTAAGATGATGACTTAAAAGGATACTATATTTCTTACACCTTTCCACTTCTTTCACCCTTTTTCTCTATGGAAAACCATTATAAAATATGAAAATATTGGAAACATGGTATAACTCAATGTTTTATTAAGATGATATAGTTCCTAGATTAACAATCATTAAAAATAAATTCATAAAAGCATCTAACATGTAATGTTTCCCCTACCAAACTACATTACCTAACATAATGACATATTCATTAATCAATCCATAATTATGAGTTTAGTATCAGGGATTAAATTTTTATACATTCCAATTATCTACTAGTTTTACTTTTCTATATAATTATTAAAAACAAATACATATCAATCTCTTATAAAATGAAGTGGTAATTTTCACTAAATATCTATTTTTTCTATAAGTATAGGATTATTAAATTTAAACTCTGGTTTTATTCAAAGCATGTTTCATTATTTTAAGATGAATCCCCAGAGAATAAATATATACCTTGCAATATTTTATACTAATCCTTAGGCCCCATGAAAGAAAAATAAAACATGAATTGAGAAAATTAAGCTAGTAAAGGATAATAAAAGGAACTAATTATCCCACTTTAGAACTCATGATATATATTAGAAAATTTTCCTTTTATATAAATTATCTTGATCTCAAATAATCATTTACTTACTCAGTAAATAATCATCACTTCCCAAATATTTTTATAAATTATTTCATATTTAAGAATACTTGAAAATTGCAATCATAAGGGTTTATTATAAATCATGAGCACTAACGAAAATATTTTCTTTAAAAATATACTTTTCACCACTAAAAGAGACATAAACTATCCTTTAATTGCAATCTCATCTGCTTACATTTTGAAATAAAAATACTTCCAAGGAAACTAATTTGAAAGTATTGCATAATATTATAGATACCTTGGAAAATCATCTTAATATCACTCTTACAACCACTCTTAAAATCAATATTGAAACTGGAATAATCTACTCAGTGAATTCCAATATATATTCCCTAGAGAAATAAATCATCACCCATTTCATTACAGAACCATATCAAGATCACCTATCATCATAGAAAATATAAAAGGACTATAACATACATCAAACACATACAAGATTTCATTTTCATCATAAAATATCAAAAAATATTCTTTTTAAGACATATATAGAAGAACATTCATTCTTCATATAAAAATATGGATTCAAATACACCTTCCATTGAAAAATCAAGAAATAAAAAAACTCATAGAAGAATGATAAATTAAATATTATTCTAAAACCATGAAAATTTAAAGATCAATATTCTTAAATAATAATTATAATGACAGCTGGAAATTACACACCTTTAATATATATTAAAAAATATTCCATTCATAGTTTTTTAAAAATTTCAAAAATATAACTTTGTGATGACATTAAAACGAATTATTTTTAAAAATTTATAAATAAAGTTAGGTATGGTTTCAAGTGAATTTGAAAACACATTTACACAAATTAATAATTATTATAAGTTTATTATAAATGGTTTAAAGCTCTAATGGGTTGAGTGAGACTAAAGATATGGTATTTTTCTTTACAATATTGTTTTAAATGTTTTAGTGTTTTTATTTTATTTTTCCTCAATATAAATTTTATTTAAAATGTTTTAGGTATGTTAGCTAATAGATACCTATTTATTGAAAAAAAATTGGATTAAACCTTATACCTCTAAGGAAGGACTATTTGGAAACAATGACCACTTTGAAATGGGTCGGGACATTGGGAAGGAATTTTTCTAGGGTTAATTATAGTTAAATGGATCCAAGTATGTTAATATTATATGGGAGGGGGTTCCCTTTTATTTTTTTGGGGAGTGTCACTCTTGTAATTGTTAAATGTTTTAAAATAATGTATTCTTATTCATGGGGAAAAGGAAAAAATATCTCTCATTTTAAAGTTAAGATGATATTTATCAAAATAATATCATACAATAAAATTTGAGATGAAATTTTATGATCTTATCACTTAGTTTTCACATTAATTAACATGTTTTACCTATTTTTAGTGGTAACAACTTATTACCATAGCTACTATTAATTATGAAGAAAATGAAATTGAACCCATTACTAAATTTCAACCTCATGATTCCAAATATAAATAGATTCATGATTCAATGTGTAAATGTGATAAAAATTAATATTAATATAATCACACAAAACCTAATTAAAAATAGTTTTATCCAAAAATACATTTTGAAGCATAAAAAAGATTTTTTTTCAAAAACATGCATAATGATCATTTATATAGCATTAATTATATTATGTTTATTAAATGGGGAATAATGGTACTTTTAATATAATTCCAAATATAATGGTACTTTTTAAAAACTTTAAATCAAATGAAAGTTTTTATAATAATATGTATTTTTTACTATTTACCGAAAAATCAATATTTTCTAAAAAATAAAACAAAAATCACCATAATATATATTTGATAGGATGATATAAAAAAATGAAGTCTATTTTATGAAATTATATTTATAAAATTAAGGAATTTCATAATTAAATAAAACAATTTAATAGATGTAAATATTTTAGTTAGAACAAAACTACAACTTTTTTTGATCTAAGAAATAACAAAAAATTACTACAAATAATGTGTATCCATAAAATATAGTCTTGAATACTAATAATAAGTTAATTTAATTTAATATGATCATTAATCATGTTTCCACTATGATCAATATTGAATGAAACTGTATTGCCCCTCCCTCCACCAAGGTATAAACTTGTTCAAATATATTTGAACCTCATTTAATTACCCTTGATAGATGCATTTTTAGTGGTAGATGGAATGATGGGAGAATTATAGGCGTTTATACCTAGCCCTAGGAATTTTCCAGGATTATTAAGCACCACCATTTAGAAAATATATGGAAACCAGGTATCTAGAAGAGAAAAAAACTAGGTCCATGCCTGAGGCCACCAAATAGATGTTGTACCTAGGTCTGCTCCCCAGTGGATTCATGGGCATATTTTATGGGGTGAAAGACCATTAATTTCACCTAGTGACACAACCATTTCTTATAAATTTTTATTTTAGATCCCTTTGGCTCTACTATCACTTTACCACATGCCTCTCTCCCTCTATACTCCCATAGGTAGATCTCCATGTAACTAAGAACGATTGGAGTGTTGTAGGGCATGATTTGAAGAGAAATGTGAGTCTAAGGGTCGTATACCATATATTATATATTTTATTCATTTTTTTTCATCTCTAACAATTTTAATCATTTATGACTTATTTCTAGGGATTTTCTTGTTTTTTATTTTCTTATGATTCAAGTCAAACTGACAACTAATACTCGACACATGGGATTTATGAAGAATAAGGTAGGTTTTGTGTAATCCTAACTTATAGTATCACTGAATTTTTCATGGTAACTACTTGTGTATCCACATCAGTTGTCTTTTATAAACCTAAGATTTATTAATTATTTTAGTCAGTGTGTTTCCTTACATGGAATGCCCTAAATTAGATATTATCCGTAATTTGGCTTGTTTTTTGCGAATGATTATGAAATTTCAAAAATATTAAAAAAAAATTGGATTGTGGATGGATTGATGATTGTGATATGGGATTTCACAATCATCAATAGTGGTAAAAGGAATTGACCTTTGAATATGACTTATTTTAGGGGTTAGCATGATATGTTAATGTTTTGGATTGGGGAATGGAAAGGTATTAAGGAAATGAAATATAAATCCCAAATTATTATGTTGGAGTTATAATAGATAAAGGATAAAAAAACTATAAATTTTAATGGGAACATTATAAAAATAATAAATCTTTAATGAAATGAACATTGAAATAACATAGTGGTGTGAGATTTAAAAATAGTTGTTGATATGGTTTTGAAAAATCTAATTGGTAAATTCTAAAATATAAAATAAATAATTATATGTGGTATACTATTTTAATAGGGTCCATATTTCATGTGTATAAATTATAAATTTTGTGAAAAGTAATAGATGATTTTATGTGTGTAATTAAAGTATTTCCTTGAATAAGGATGTATTATTTGATAATAAATTTTGTATTGGTAAATTTACATTTTTTGATTGAGTTTTTATTGATATAATTATGAGTTTTGAATGCCTTTTATGTATTACACTGAGTCTATATAGACCTTGTTAGTATGTAATTACATGAGTGAGCCTTGGAGTCTGGTAGGGGACTCATGTGAATGTTATGGTGTGATGACACCCTTAGATTCAATGGGTTTGATATAATGGAATTCGTCAATAAATCCATTAGATTTTTCTTACATTCATTATCATGAATGGATGGGGAAGTATCCCACTGGATTCAGGTAATGACTATACTTATATAATTCAACATATTCGTTTCATGGATTTTTGTATGGAATCATTTTGAATGATGTAGTATGAGATCCCCTTATTAGAGATGATTTCATTTGTGTGGAATTCCATGGGTATAAGATAATGATTCTAATAAATAAATGCTTTTTACTCTCAAGGATAGTTCCTTGACTTCAGACTACTCACCTAGAAATAAAGATGGACAATGGTCAACCCTAGATTACTTTTTAGATTTATTTGAAGGGATTAACTGGTTGAGAATCATAGATTCACTTAAACTAATGTGTATTTTAGTTTCCTTGGTGGTTTACCCTAGAATTAGAGAAGATATATTTTTTTATTAAAAATTAAACACAACAAATAAACAATGCAGGTAGGTTCGACATCGAGTGTCACTATGAATCCCAAGAACTGAGGTTGTGTTATTTATTTATTGTTTTGTAAACCAATTTTTTATCAATATCACTTATTATTAGGATTTTTATATGGGATAGTTATTTTATGGAAACCATTGGTTGTAGACTACGAAGCTATAATCACACCTTGTTCAGGCCTCCATGACACTTGGGTACCTAAGCGGAAGAATATCTATTTTCTAGATGGGGATAGAAAATCAACTGATGTATTTAATTACTTTCATTTGTATTGTCACACTATGAGCGGGGTTTAGAAAAATGTATATGGAATGATTAAGAATTAGCATGGTATAGAGTTTAATTTTAGTACCTCTTTTTCTATTTTTCATTCATTGTGTGTGGTCATCCCATGGGGTATGCATTTGGGAATGCATGGAATAAACCATTCAAAATCATTTTGACATTGTAGTTATTATTGTAATTTACATCATTTAAATGCTATATTATTTTAATCTAGATTTTTTTAATTATTATTATTCTAATGGTTTTATGACTATGGCCATAAGGAACAGTCTACCCATGATATTCTCATGGAAATTTTCCACTATTTAGAATCCATTAGAGTATGATGAGGAAAACATGAGGCTATTTAGAGACCATCAGTTTGGAAACATCCAGTGGTTTGAGGTAGGAAGGTGTTTATTTCTGACACTTTTTCTAGGGCCAACATACCATGAACACTACTCTATTTCCCTAAATTCACACATTCTGATGGTGGGAGGCTTTAATAACATCAACTATAGATCATGGATCCTTGATCGAAATTGGATGATGGGATTCCAGCTTCTCCTTCCATTAATTCTTTCTTGGAGCTCATCACTTAGTCTAGTTCTCCCTCATAGTTTTATTTCATGTTTTTGAAACTCATTATCCATGCCATCTCAAGGTGTATTTTAGTTAATTATGTAATTTATTTTTTTATAGGGTAGAAATCTTCAGTTAGGGGAGGTAGTAACACTGGGAAAGTTTAGAGATTATGGACATTGGGTTGTTTGGAACAAGTAAAATCTTCCTCTTTTGGAGAGCGTATCATGTGTGAGGCATATTAGGTTTCAAACCCAAGGTACCCCATAGTGGTCATGAGGTATCTTGTTCTTGGGGTGTATGTATGTTGAGGTTTTTTTACCTCCATCATCACATTTTTGTTGAATGTGGAAGGGATTCTGGATCAGGACACAAGTTTAACATCATGTGGAGATGATTGGGGCCCATGTTTAACATCTTGGGGGGACATGACAGGTGGTAGAGCATATCCCAAGGGGGAAATATTTCACTTTCAGGATTTGATGGAGTGTGTCCCCCAAAGGGTGATGATTTCACACTTGGATGTTGAAGTGTGTCCACCCAAGGGGGATGATTTCACATTTGGGTTCTTGAATGTGTCCCCATAGGTGAATATTTAACTGTTGGATGATGGAGTGTGTCCCCCCAAAGTGGTATGATTTCACAATTGGAATTGGTTATTGGTATTGATCCTCATGGAGGTTTTATATATACCCTATTTAATATATGGATCTAAACCGATATAGTTTGATGTCACAATTTAAGATCATGTGGTGGGACTAGTCTATGTAGTTTAATGTCATTCCATAAGGATTATCATGTCGTGAAAGGAGAGTCAATGAGGGGTGGTGTGGGGATTGTATATAGAATATTACTAGTAAATAATTCACATTAGATGGTTAGGGATTGGGTTTCATGCCCTGAATTCCATGCACATGCATCTTGTTTTTGTTACAGAGGGTAATATTAGAGTTTAACATCATATTATGAGGATGTTTCTTTAAAGTTTAACATCATATTAATATAATGTGGTGTTAGTTAGTTTTATGTAATAAATATTAGTCATGGCTGGAGCCTACACCATAAGGGGGAACATGTCAAGGAAATATTAAGATTAATCATAAGGACTCTCCACTAGAATATATAATTTGTTTCCCATGGTGATGCCACCCTTATGGAATATCTGTCCATCGCTCATGTTACTTTGGTTCGAGAATGGTGTATAAACTTCCATGAAGGTCAAGAAATCATGAGTCTCGATATTAGGTTACCCATACTTCTGAGAAAAAATAATTAGTGTACCTATTTTTATAAGAAAACTTATTTGTAATGATTGCTATTGAAGAATAGGGATCGTCAGGTCATGGAAAAGAATGTTTTTGTGAACAAAATTATTTTATTGCACACAAATAGTGTTTAATAAGCCATGGGATCTAGTATAAGGGAAACACATGGATTCTGGGGGCATGAGTGCGTGTAGTATTTGGGGTTTCACGTAGATCTAGGTATCACGAAAACTATTTACCGTTTAGAAACTGATCATCCTTAAGAGGTGTGTAATGGACCAATCAGGGTTCCACACACTAGTTCCCCAATCCAGTAGGTCAGATTACCTGAGTTGTGCCTCCCCACACTCCAGAGGCTTCTTTCTAGTAGAAAGAGTCAAATATCAATCATAGGGATATTATACCCTCTTTATCAATGTTTCACAATAGTGTAAAATAAATAAATAACAACCAGATGATATAACCAATAACCAAACTAGTATCACAATATGACTAAAATAAGAACATGATATACCAAAAAAAATACTAGATATGTCATGATATATATGTGTCAAGTGTCAATATGAAAAGTCCAAAAATAAATAAAGACACTAAAAAATAAAAATAAGGTCATGAACCATGTCTAGTTCCCTTATACATGATCCATCCTGAATCTTCTATTTAACATATGGTACTTTACCTTATACTATCAATCAACAATAAAATCTATTTGGGTACTGATCCACTAGCCTGAGTGGGGTGTGACAATAACTCATTAGGCCGCCACCAACGGTGTCTAAAATAATATCAAGTCAAATAACAGTGTTTCTAGTTGTATAATGAATAAATTACATTGCATAAGATTATCACATTTATTTATTATTTAATTAACTGTATAAACACACGGGTTCATGAAGAAACCGAAACCCTCAATACCTTCTTCGTCCTGTTCTAGAGTCTAAACTATATCATAATACCATTGCAACTGTTTCCGATGCTTTCACCGGGGCGCGCGCTCACATCCGTTCCGTCCACGGAGGAGGACGCGCGGCGCTTTGTTGCCCCGCATTCCCGCTTTCCAAAGGCGGGCGACATTCGCTCCTTATTGAGGGACGTCTGCTCCTTGATCGAAATGGGATGATGGGATGTCAGTTCTTCCTCCTGTGGATTCCTCCTCAGAACTCGTCACCTAGTCCGGGTCTCCCTCATAGATTTAATATGCAGTTCGTGAAACTCTTCCCAGTGCCATGTTTCCATGGATGCCAGTTAATTACACTGCTTCTGTCGGGACATTCCAAAGGGTCCGGTCAGGGCAGCAACCTTCAGTCGGGGGAGTAGTCACTTTGAGGCATTAGTAGCGTGTCTGGATGCTGGGGGACCTGGAATGTCTGTCTGTTATCCCTGGTCACAAGGCTTCTCGAGGGCGTGGAAGCCCGAGGCATCCCACAATGAGCGCGGGGAATTATATGTCATAGACACATATCTGAGGTTTTCCTCAGCTTCTCGTGTTTAACACAGGGTATGCCGCGAGTTTAACGTCTAGCGGAGATAGATCAACCCAACCAGAGCATTATCTAGGATAGGTCGGATTCAGGGATTCTCCTTGAAGGGATGTCATTACCGGGGCCAGCCCATGGGCGGCTGTGAAGAAGAGCGTACCGACATGGTCTCACCGGGATATGACGGTCCGGGAGAGAATCAGTATGGGCTATAGGTGGATGAATGAAGTAGAGGGGGAATGAAATGGGACCATCGTAGGGGTGACAGTGAAGTTGGGATTGAACCATGAAGAGGCTTCCTACGTATCCCCGTGGCAGGGAATCAAAGTCCGCGTAGTTCGGGATGGTGCCGGTAAACCGACGTGAAGGTGGACCTTGGCCTGATGAATGTCATCGGCGAACCAATGTGAAGGTGGACCTTGGTCCGATGGGCATCTTCAGCGTACCGACGTGAGGGTGGACCTTGGTCTGATGGGCATCGTCAGCGTACCGACGTGAGGGTGGACCTTGGTCCGATGGGCATCATCAGCGTACCGACGTGAGGGTGGACCTTGGTTCAATGGGCATTGTCAGTGTGCCGACGTGAAGGTGGACATTGGTCCAATGAGTGGTGGGCTTGAGCCTTTGGAAGGCTTCCTACGTACCATTCCTTGACATGGATCAAAGACCCCGTAGTTCAAAGGGTTTCATCGGTGAACCGACGTGAAAGTAGACTCGTGGGTCCACTAATGGTGGGATTAAACCTTGGGAAGGTTTCCTACGTACCATGCCTTGACATGGATCAAAGTCCTCATAGTTCAAAGGATTGATGGAATACAGTTTAACGTCATGCGGGACAATAGTGAACCCTGACGTGAATAAATGATGGGCGGTGGGTGTCGGCAAACCGACGTAAATGAGGGACCTTGGTCCAATGGGAGATGGGCTTGAAAATGGGGGGCCTGGCACACCGACTAGGAGACGGTTTGGCCCAATGATTGTTGGGCTTGAACCTCAGGAAGGCTTCCTACGTACCATGCCTTGACACGGATCAAACTCTTCGTAGTTCGGATTGGGAAATGCAGTTTAACATCATGTTGGACGTGGGTGAACCGACGTGAATGATGATGGGTGGGCTTGAACCTCAGGAAGAATTCCTACGTACCATGCCTTGACATGGATCAAAGACCTCGTAGTTCACATGGGGCTTTGTCGGCGAACCGATGTGAAGGTGGACCTTGGTCCAATGAGTGGTGGGCTTGAACCTCTGGAAGGATTCCTACGTACCATGCCTTGACATGGATCAAAGACCTCGTAGTTCAGGTGAGAATGGGTGTGCAGTTTAATGTCATGCAGGACAAAGGGAGGCATACAGTTTAACGTCATGCTGGACGAGGGCATGCAGTTTAACGACATGCAGGACGGGGCGTGCAGTTTAACGTCATGCGGGACGGAGACAAAAAGTTTAACGTCAGGCTGGACGAGGGAGAAACTCGACGTGAATGAACGACCGATCAATGTGACTTGAACCTCATGGAGGCTTCCTACGTACCATGCCTTGACATGGATCAAATTCCTCGTATTTCGCTATGGGTGGGGGTCAGGGTCGGTGCTCACTCTAAGCCCACGTGAGTCATGATTGGTGTGAGAAACAAGAGGTTGCAAGGACCTGACGATCACGTCGCGAATGATGCGTCCGTGAGAAGCGAAGAGGGGCTTACGTGTTAGGCGGCCCATGGTGCTAGGACTTACTCCAGGATGGAGGCCCATGGTGCGATAAAGTGCGGGAAAGATGGACCTTGGTCCAATGATGGGAGGTGCCTCATTCCCTATCACGCCCTCCACTGACCTTGGTAGTGGGGAAGTACGGAGATGCAGAGGTGCAGCCATCCGTTGGGGAACTAGGGTCTCCCTTCTCCCATGAACATACGCCACTCCAATAAGGAGGATATCATCCCTTGTGGATGGGTGATTCCATTCCCGTGGAGACGAGTGGTGTAAAAAATGTTTGAGCTGGGGGGACCCTTCGTGAGGGGCACGAGGTCGGGTCACAGTTTAACGTCATGTGTTGAGGACGTGGTGCTTGGCAGTTTAACGTCCTGCGGCTCGGACGAGGGGGGTTCACTCCACACCCCTAGGACTTACATAACTGGTACCCTCTATTCCTTGGGGAAGGGAAGGTACCAGTAAGGCCATGGTTAAGGGGGGTTGTGGAACGAACCATCAAGGGGTCCACGTTAGCATGGATATGCGAAGAAGCAATATCTGTTAGCGTGCCTATGCGAATAAGCATTAGGCGAAGCAACGCTACGGGTGGTATTGTCCATGGGACTTTGAAATCACATCGTGCAAACCTGGAGGGTCGCACGGGAAGAGGAATCGCTAAGAAAAGGAGTGTGCTTTGTGAAGTGGAGTGCCTTGTCCTTAGCATGGGGCATAGGTGTGAGTGGAAGGTGCTTCATGAAGTGGAACAGTGTTCACAGAGCACTGCCTCGCGAAGAATATGTGACTCGCGAAGCAGGGTCCTGCGAAGCAGTGTGCTTCGCGATGTGTAGCGATCCTGCCTTAGTATAGGGATCACTAGCATGGGTTGGGTGTTTCGCGAAGCATAAACGCTCCGCGGCTGCCCGGGTTCCCTTGGGAATCCCCTTCCTTCACGAATGCCCTTGGGATTCGTGAAGGGAATCCCTCTCAGAAGAGGGGATCAAAAAAAAACAAAGCAGAGGCGTCTCGCGAAGTAGAAGTACCTCGCGGAGCTCATGATTCCCAGGGCAAAGAGTGCTTCGCGATTCGGGAGAGGAGAAGATGAAAGGTCGGATTGTCTGTCTGCGGGACTCAGGGGGAGTCCAGTATTTATAGGCAAGGGGCGCCGTGAAGCAGAACTCATGCGCCACCTCCGGTGCTTCGCGGCGCGCTCGCGAACGTCAACGTTGTCCGCTGAGGGTACTGCCTCTGGAGCTTTGCGGCGGCTCGCGAACGTCAAATGTGTTCGTGGAGGATTACCGCCTCTGGAGCTTCGTGGAGGGCTCGCGAACGTCAAATGCGTTCGCGGAGGGTTACCGCCTCTGGAGCTTCGTGAGGCCGCGATGATCAAGGCCCTTCACGTCGGTCCTTCGCGTTGGTCCTTCGTGACGGTGCTTCGCGGCGGTGCTTCGTGAGGCAGCGTGTCGGCCTTCTTTTTCGTTCCTTCCTTTCGTGCAATATTTTGGCGCCAACAAATGCCCCCCCTCAGACTTGGAGCCGCGGAGGGCGAAGGGTCGAAGTTTGAGGGAAAATCGCCAAAATTGTCAGTGGTTCACGATGCGGCTACGCGAAGGGTGCCCGCGGTGCTAACCGGGGCCACAGATCCGGACGCGCCGCGATGCTCCGCGCGGGTGAGGCGCACCGCGATGCTCTGGGGTCGCCGCCTATAAATAGGGGGGTCGACCTATTTTGTCTTCACGTGCCTTCCTTGTCTTTTTGTGCTCTCGACTTCGCGAAGCCCCGCGTACTCCGCGACAGCCCTCCGCAAATCGAGCTTCGCGGCGAACCGCGGGTCTCCGACTCCGCGTCCGCGCCAAGCGAACCTCTGCTTGTCGGCCTTGGCTAGACTTCGCGGCTTGGTCTCGCGACCGATCTTCACGATCCGGCTTCGCGATTCAGCTTCACGGTCGAGCTTCGCGATCCAGCTGAAAAAAATTCTTTTCTGAGGGCCAGAGTTAAAATGGCCCATCAAGAGGCTGTATTGGGGGTGCTTGCAGATGCTGCTCGTCGGGATGAGATGGCCAACTATCCAGGCCTAGGGGAGATGATCTGAAGCCACTCGGACCACACTTCTTTGATAGATTTGATATCGGAGGGTCATAAGGTTTATCCGCAGTGCAAGAAACTGCCATTGTATGGCTTCGGGCTGAGGGATGACGTCTTTATCCCTCAGGCGAGTAGGGATGAACCAGCTTGCTGGTTCAGGAGCATACCATGCCAGCACCAATGGTTTAGGGCTGCCGATGGTCACACACAAGAGAACTTCACACCCGTTACCGTTGACTATCTCTACAACCATGTGAACGACATTGACGGGAAGCCACTGCAGCTGGAGACTTCCCCTCCCCTCTACTGTACCATACTGAAGGCAGCTTTGCAGGATTCGAGGAAGGGATGGTCCGATGAGTGGGACCTACGCCAGGGCGGCAACTTTACTGATGACTGGGCCTGGGCCCACTGGGTAGGAGCCTCATGCGAGGAGTTTGGGGCCGATCTGAGGAGAGTGGGGTTGTATGAGGCGGCATGGGCCTCCCAATTCCACATTTACCAACCAAAGCAATTGATGCTGGAGCTGCTGAGCAGATGGTCATCTTGGACCAACACTTTTCACCTGCATCATAGGGAGGTGGGAATCAGCCTGTGGGATGTCCACCAGATTTCTGGGGTCCCGATCTTGGGGGCCATGTATGACGAGTTTCTCCCCGTCATCAGCGCGTGGGGGGATACGGAGCAAATGCCGCGACTGGCGTCGGAACTGATGGAACTTGTCCCTGGAGAGGACAAGGAGGAAGTGAGGGATGTCCACTTTAGGAGGTGGTTCAAATGCTTCCTGAATTTCCCAGAGAATCGAGAGTTCCCTCCGAGGCCTCGAACTTGTCCAAGGGCGGCCCAACGGGGCAAGGGGCACTCGTATTGGCGGGTCTTGGAGGACATCCAATGGAATTCGTGGGGTTTCAGTGTCAGCACTGAACAACAGCCGATAGTCAGGCTGGCGGCGTTCATAGCGGCTCTCGTCTGTGGTTGGATCCTACCGGTGAGAGATACAAGCATGGGGGTACGGCCCAGCTCATTTATCATGGCGTCTATGTTGGCCATGGGGCAGCGGATCAATCTGGGGATTCTGATGCTCACCAAACTGTACAGAATGCTGCGGCATATTAGCGAGGGAAAGAAACCGTCAAGGATATGCGGGGCCTTCCACTTCCTGTATGGGTGGATCGCAGCGCATATCATAGGGATTTACAAGTATCCAAACCCCATTTCGCCACCGGGATCAAACTTCCGCCCCTCCATCCTGAACGCGGTCGGGAGCTTCCCGTTCAAACTGGACATTCCGATGGTGCTGAATCGGGTGTGGAGGGCAGATGAGTTCAACTTCCACCCCTTCTCAGTGCCGACGGGGATGCTTACTAATGACGGGCGTGGAACAGAAGAACATCGGGCTTACCTACTGGCCTTCCGAGGGGGAGTTTTGGTGGAACGAATAGATCGTGAGCCACTCTGTGAACCGTACACCCCGCATCGGTTTGCGAGGCAGTTTCGGTGCCTCCAGCGGCTGACCCTGCAGGTCTACTGGGAGGTGCGTCACGAGGAGCACCCGTGTGTGATGAGGTAGTTGTGGCTCATATTCACATGGGAAGATGGAAAGATTCGGATTGCATTTCCTCCATCCACCGCCACTTTCGGATTAGTGAAGGAGTACACCATCAGTTGGGAGGCTGCTTACCCAGGGGAGATGCTGAAGCAACCAACTATCCGGGTCGATGACGGTGGGCCTCCTCTATCTCGAGGTCGGGGTCGGAGGGCAGCTAGGGCCGCTCGCGGTAGCGGGGCTGCCATGGCGGCGAGACCCGCACCGGCCGAGGGTATGGCAGCAGCGGTGGATCCGGTGATTCCGGAAGAGCAGGGTCATCCGGAGGGGCGGCCACCGAGGGGATTTTGAAGGATATCCACTCAGGCTCCGGGGAAGCGCCTGCATCCTATCGACATGGCAGAGGATGTCGTCTTCCCGGAAGCTTGGGACATTTGGGATGTCAACCGGCAATTCCTCAGCCCACCCGAGATATAGGCCCACCTGAATCGCCTTGGGATGGAATTACCGGGCATAGGCCCAGTCCGGGCTGGATTCATGGCGTCTCCGGCGGAGGCAGAACAATACCTAGACGAGCTGGAGGATTACGTCCACTCCGGTGGTGTCCCTCGCCCAATGACAGACCAGGTGAGGGTACTGTTGAATCAGATGGTCCCCCCACAGTTATCGGCTGCTGATCTGAGGGAGCACTTCCCCTTGCTGGAGGAATCAGAGGACTCCTCTCGGGAGGATGAGGCTGGAGGAGGGAGCCCGTTGGAGGAGGGCGAGGTCGGAGACCGAGGCTCAGAATCTGACGATTTCGCGGAGGCTCTCGAGGTAGCATTCCAAACTTCTTTCCCTATGATCTGTTCTTGGGTCACTATGGACTTCTCACCAATGTTTGAGCCATGCAGGAGGAACTTGTTCGCAGGCCTCGTTCTCACTCCTTGGCGGGTGATGATGTGGGGCCGTTAGAACCTGCGCCTATGGCTGCGTCCAGTTCCGCGTCTTGTGGGACCAGAGCGCCCGAGGTGGCTCCTCCGAAATCTCCAGACCTTCCAACAGTATACGGAGGGCCTCGCCTCGGGGTCCCGTCAGTACCAGCTCAACAGCAGCGCCAGGAGGTCGATCTCCGTAAGTCTCCTCTACCGGTCTCCTCGTTGTCACATGTAGACCATGCCAACTAACGTTTGTCCCTCTCTGTCGTACAGTTCTTCGACTGGCGTGGGCCGCCGCGGCAATACTGGTCAGGATGTCTGGTGGCGTCCCTCCTAGGGGCATGCCGGTGATGGTGGCGATAGTCCCCCCATCTCCTCAAGCTGCGACGCACATCATCACTGGTGGGACCACCAGCAGGGCATTACCTGAAGTCATTGAGGTGGACTCCGAGGAAGAGGATCAACCGGTCGGTCCCAGTCTTGTCACGCCTGCTTCGGCGCCAGGTTTCGTACTGGATTCAACACCGGATGTTGATCCTGCCGAGGATTTCTTACGGGCGTACCCCGCGTACGAGCCTACCAATCACGCAGACTGGGACGAAACGAGCTCCGATGAGGAAGACAGCAGCATAGTCCACCGCCGGTCATGGAAGCTGATCACGTGCTTTATCAAGGACACTGCCCAAGCGCAATGGCTGGCCAAAATGGATAGACTTCGCTCACAGTTGTGCGAACTGTGTGCTTGGGGAGTGGATGCCCAACGTCCTCACACAATCATCCGAGATCTTATGGCTAAGAAGATCTGGGAGCATGATCGTGGGATCAGCGTGGGCTGGCAGCGGAGGAAGGAGACCAGTATCAAGAAGCTCCAGGAGGCTGAAGGAGAGGTTCAACAGATGCAGACCCGAGCAGATGAGCTTTCAGCCTCTCTTGATGCACAATCTGAGCTGGTCTCACGGTTGAAGGCCCAGCTGGAAGAGGTATAAGAGCATATGAGGCAGACCTCGGGAGAGATGGTTGCCGTTCAAGCTGGCGTAGAGAGGGCCAAAGCCAGGACTGACGAACTGTGCCCCGCCTCTACTGAGGAGGAGTGGGAGCTAGTTCAGCGGCAGCAAGCCTTGGATTCCACAAGCCAACGGGTGGCAGAACTGCAACGCTCTTTTGACGGGGTCAACCCGTCCATGGGGGGAGTCGACCCCCGAGTACTGTAACAAACCCAAAAACCTTTTATTGGTACTTTCATGCTTCAAAATTTTCTCTTTGTTTTGAATGCCGTAGCGCGCACGATTTCCACTGTTGAATTGCCTTGTTACATCCCTACAATGTTTGCGGGACGTTCGGCGGCAATTCCCCAAGCCCACGTGGGTTGAGCCCGATGTCCGGGATTCGGATTACCAGTCCGGATTTTTTGAAAGACAGGAGAGGTTTGGTCGGGGAAGGAATTTTCAGGATAGCCGAATTACCATTTCTTCAGCGTGCTCTTATGCACGAACGGGGCAACGCCAGGGGCGCTGAAATCGGTCCAAACAGATGAAAATGGGAAGTTTGAATCACGATACCCAAAATTCGGAACACTGTGGGGATGGCGTGACAATAAGGGAAACCCGTTAACCTTGGAGGAGAAGCGGTACCCTTACTGCGTTAGCCTGTAATGGGGACAAAAAATGAGGGTCGACCATTGACCATGTTCGAAACACGGGATCATGTCACAAATGTTGTTGATCAATCCTTCGGGACGTTTGCCCAGGACAGTTGGCGGACCATAGGTCAAAAATCCATACTTTTAGGGGGTCCTTCCAAACATGACCCGTCTTCCGGAACGTTGGCCCAGGACGGTAGGTGAGCCGATGCAGCATGAGACCAGTCCGTTAGGGGGTCCCGTGAGACATTAAAGGGGACGAGGGTCCGAATAAGGGGCACGCAAAGCGTGGAATATGGAGTGATGGTCTGTCCGAACAGAATCCAACACTTAGGTAGTTACACCACCATGGTGGGAGCACACCAGATGGGCGCATCGGTCTGATCCTGGATCATTTCTTCTTTGGGACAGGGCCTCTATGGCGAGGGGGCCTGTCACTTCCTAGTGGGATCTTGGGGCATCCTGAAATTTTTCAGGGTAGAACCGCAGTTTAGTGTCATGCGTTGAGGACACATAGACTCCTGTAGTTTAACTTCATACGATAGGACGTGGAATAAAAGGGAAGGAAGCATGTGGCGCAGTAGATATGAAACCGACGTGAATGAGGACTTGGAGTCCAAATCATACCACATACCCCCGGAGGAAACTCTTCAGGTCGAGGGACCAAGAGTGAGGATTGGGCTGGGCCCGAAGCAAAGTGGTCGGGCGTTCCTACGTACCCCATGAGGATGGGAATCAATCCATACATAGTTCTGGAAGCGCATTTTAACGTCATGCAGGATGAGGAGCAGCATGACCGTGTTGGTACACATCCCGCCAAAACTACTAAGCCCATGTGAGTCGTGCTCGGTGTGGGAAACAAGCAGTAATTGTGGGAATTTCCCGACACAGAAAGGGGAAGGTTAGGGCAAAGGGACGCTCAGTGAATACCGGCCCAATGACACTAACACGATCATTTAGCGCACCTAGATGCTTGAAGAGAAAGAGCCGAGTATGATGGAATTCCACTTGAACATGAGGAAGTAGAAACGTGTGAATCATGGAACTCGAGATTCAGATCACGATGACGGCGGCGTGATGACGGAGGATAACTGTTGACCATGTTCGCAACACAGCATCCTGTCACATTAGCCTAGAATGGGGACAGACAAATGAGGGTCGACCGTTGACCATGTTCGAAACATGGGACCATGTCACAAATGTTGTCAAATATCCGTAGGGACGTTGGCCCGAAACGATTGAAGGGCCCTTAGGTCCAGCATTCATGGAGAGCCCTTAAGCCTAGTATCCATGTCGTTCAGGGGTCCTTTTGGATGTGGAATAGGATGAGGATCCAAATAGCGAGCTCACGAAGCTTGGTCGTGGGACGAAGGGAATGTCCGTATGAAAGTCCCACACTTTGGGTTCTTTGTCGAAAGACATCTGAATACGACAATGAAACGTATTAGAGAGAGGGAGAAGATTCCTTTCCCTTGGGGAGATATTAGTTTAGGGTCGTAGAATTCGGACCATGGATGGGAAGAGACATAAGAGGCACATGGTGGAGTAACTCAAACACCTGGCGCGAATGGGAATAGGGGGTGTGTGCGGTGCCTTGAACAACCTGACGCGGATGAGGACGTATTCCCATATCATGCCGCCCGACCCCCTTAGGAGAGGTTTTTGTTCAAGGGACCGAAAGCGAAAGTTAGGTTGGGCCCGCGGGGAAGTGCCCGGGCGCTCCTACGTATCTCATAGGGATGAGAATCAAGCCTTACGTAGTTCTTGATGGACCTTACACCATAAATGGGTAAAGGGAGCAGGGGACGCATGGCATCAAAACCCGACGTGAAGGAGGACCTAAGCCCTACTTACCATGCATTCTCTGGGGAAATGCTCGAGTCGGGGGACCGAACACAAAGGTTAGGCTGGGCCCATGGGGAAGTTCCCGGGCGCTCCTATGTATCTCATAAGGATGAGAATCAAGTCATACGTAGTTCTGAAAGGTGACACGGTAAGATACCAGTGCTGGGGAAAAGGGGAGTGCGGGCGTGGCCCTTGCACTAAGAGAAGCGGAATTTGATAAATCTTGTTTGTTCTTTAAGGTGAATGTTTTTTTTTGTGAAGCGACAGGCCTAGAATAGTAGGTCGTGATGTCGCCACAAGGATCAAGCCATGATGGGCGTTGACAAATGGCATGGCACGTGGCCAATACCCAACGTGATGTCCTCTACAACGAGGTCACCACAATGCAGTACCGTTTTTTCGTCATGCGGCCAGGACGATAGTGTCACAGTTTAAGGTCGTATGATAGGACCAAGCATGCATTTTATCATCATGCAGCGCAGACGTAGTAGAGACTATGCTAGGTGGGAAATGTGCGCAGTGTTATAAAACACAATTGACGAAGACATGATCCCACATCAAATTGTACGCCATTCAGAGAGGGAAACCTTAGGCCGAGGGGCCTATATAGAGGTAAGAGGTGAAACCGGGGGAGAGACTGGCTCCCTAAATGGGATGTACCCGAAGACAGGGCGTCCGGGCGGTCCTACGTATCCCATGAGGATGGGAATGAAGCCACATGTAGTTCTAAATGGATCTTAGTTTATGGTCTTAGAGCTCGGACCATGGGAGCCCTGAAGGACGCCATATTGCAGCTTTGTCCCCCTGACATGCAAAGGTGCACTGAGGGATAGCACCAAAAGTTTCGAGATTCCACCTGGACATGATGGGGTAGAAAATGATGTGAATCATGAAACCAACATTTTAGGACTGAAGGGGCTGGCGTGACGACAGAGGAATACTGCTGACCAAGTTCGCAACACAGCATCCTGCCGCGTTAGCCTGAAATGGGGACAAACAAATGGGCATCGACCGCTGACCGTATTCGCAACGCCGGATTTTATCGATTTGTTTTCCAAAACCCTCGGGGGCGTTGGCCCGTAACGGTAGGAGAGCCCTTGGTCATTGTATCCAGGCCTTTCTTGGGGGTCCCTCCGGGTGTGAAAGGTGATGGAAGCCCGAATAGAGGGGAACACGAAGCTTGACAAGTGGAAGGAACTTGATCAGGTTGAATCTGACACTCTTGGTCCTAGACCAGAGTACTCTTAACACATGGTTGAACCACTGCAAGGGGTCAAGAGACTCAACTTGAGGGTAACAAGAGATGGCGGGTTCCCGGGGAAAGGGAGCATGGTGCCCAAAACCTTGTATCATACCTACATATCCCCCTCCTAGAGAGGGATAGAACAAGTGGCCTAGGTGGTCAGGAGATCAGGAGATCACTAAGAGGTGTGGATGGACCCGAATCCTAGGCATTCAGGTGGTCCTACGTATCCCATGATGATGGGAATCAAGCCATACGTAGTTCTGAAGGGTTCCTTTTAATGTCATGCTGGACAAGGAATAGGAGGGATAAATCTCAGAACGGGAATGTGCGTGGTGTAGCTATTGCAAACCCGACGTGAATGAGGACATAATCCCGCACTACGCCACGCGGTCCCGTAGTTGGGGTCCTGAAGGCAGGACCAGAGAGGTGAACTTGCTGAACTCAAGTTGGACCCAAAGACAAGGGGTCTGGGCATTCCTACGTATCCTATCAAGATAGGAATCAAGTTGAACGTAGTTCCAGATGAGAATCTTAGTTTATGGTCTTAGAGTTCGGACCATGAATGGTGACAACTTCCCAAGTAAGCACAGATGTCAACCAGATTCCTAAGCCCACGCGAGTTAAACTCGGTGTGGGAAACAAGGGGGGTATCCTCATCGCAATACTTGGGGCGTCCATCAAAGGGGAGTCGGCAGAGAGTTCCGAAGGACACCTTTGATGCAGCTTGTTCCCCCAACGCACGGACGTGCACGGAGGAAAAGTACCAAGAGTTCTGAGACTCTACTTGGACATGATGAAGTGATGAAGGGTGTGAATCGTGTACCCGACATTTTGGGCTTAATGGGTTGGCGTGGCGATAGAGGAAAACTGTTAACCATGGTGGAAACACAGCATCCATATCGCGTTAGCCTGAGGTGGGAACAACAAACGAGCATCGACCGCTGACCCTATTTTCAATGCGGGATTTTATCGATTCGTTGTCCGAAACCCTCGGGGGCGTTGGCCCGTAACGGTAGGAGAGGCCTTGGGCGTAGTATCCAGGCCGTTCTTGGGGGTCCCTCCGGGTGTGAAAGATGATGAAAGCCCTGATGCAGGGATACACAAAGCCTGGAAAGCGGGTGCGGACGTGTCCGAGTAAAGCTTGGCATTCCAGGTAATAAACCAGAGTATTCTTAGGCACATTGGTGAACCACCGAAAAGGGATCGACGAAACAGCTCAGTAGGGGGAGGTACATGGCGTGGTCATTACAGGACCGACGTGAATGAGGACATAGTCCCACACCACACCATATAATCCTCTCATGGAGGAAGGATAGGCCAAGGGGCCAAGACGGGATGAGGATTCCCGAGAGATGGGGCTGGACCCGAATCTTGGACATTAAGGTGGTCCTATGTATCCCATGTGGATGGGAATCAAGCCACACGTAGTTTTCTAAATGTAGTTTAACGTCATACAGGACGAGAAGGGGATTAATATACCCCTAAACAAGGGAGGTATACGGTATGGCGAAGAAGCCGACGTGAATGAGGACGTAGTCCCACACCACACCGTACACTCCTATAAGAGAGGACCTGGGTCGTGGCCCGAAAAGGCCAAGGGGCCTGATGGTTAGGCATTGGTCAGGAAGGCCTGACCTACTTGTAGTTTAACGTCTTGCAATGAGGACGAGGGTTGGGGACCCGAGGAGGCCAAGGGGACTGAGGATGGGCCTCATAAAGGGAGGCGTACGGCATGGTACATGATCCCGACGTGAATGAGGATGTAGTCCTACACCGTTCCGTACACCCCGGGTAAGAGGTTGGGCGAAGGGGCCCGAGAAGGCTAGGGGGCCTAAGGTCAGGCATCGGTCAGGAAGGCCTGACGGGTCTGCAGTTTAACGTCTTACATGAGGACGGGGGTTGGGGACCCGAGGAGGCCAAGGGACCTGAGGCTGGGCCTCGTAAGGGAAGGCGTACGGTATGGTGAAGAAGTCGACGTGAATGAGGACGTAGTCTCACAACACACCGTACACCCCTAGGGGGAATCGGGGTCGTGGGCCCGATCGCTAGCACCACCCGGGGGGAAGTTTGTCACCTCGGGATGGGGCAGAATGAATCACTGCACTCGATGTCTGGGACATCTCGGGGTGGACCCGAAGATCCAGGACACTGTTGACCATGTTCGAAACACCGCGTTCCTATGGTAACCTGATATGGGAGCAACAAATGAGCATCGACCACTGACCAAATTCGCAACGCGGGACTTGTATCGGATTGTTGCTTGAAAACCCTCGGGGGCGTTGGCCTGTAACGGTAGGAGATCCCTTGGGCATTATATCCAGGTCGTTCTTGGGGGTCCCTCTGGGTGTGAAAAATGATGAAATCACAGTCAAGGAGTGGGTGAAGCATAGCTGTATCCATCCACGAAAGAGGCGAACATCTCCAGGGGGATGTGCAGCCGGGTCGAGGCTTGCTCGATGTGAGTCAAGGCAAAAGTGCGCACCCCGCCATGTCTTGACCCGAGGGGAAGATTTTGGCTTTCGGGCTAGGCCAACGGACGAAATGTCTGGGCCTTCCTACGTATCTCATGAGGATGAGAATCAAGCCATACGTAGTTCTTGAAGGCCATGCAATTTAGCGTCGTGCGGTGAGGATGTGGGAGAATAGAAGAACGGGAGTGGGCACATGGTGTGACCCTTACAATCCTTGTGCGAGCAGGGTTGTATGAGCGGGGCTAAGAAAGCCTACTCCCTGCTACACAAAGATCCTCCAAGGAAACTATTCCCAGGGGGGGTAGTGGAAAAGAAAATCTTGGGGCTGGGCTCAGGACGAGGCGTCCGAGCGTTCCTACGTATCCCATAAATATGGGAATCAAGCCACACGTAGTTCTTGACATGCAGTTTAACATCATGCAGGACGAGGAGCATCTCATTTGGGGATATGTAAGGTACGAAAAGTAATCCGACGTGAATGAGGACGTAGTCCTATGCTATACCATACAATCCCGCGAGAGGGTAAGTCGGGGAAAAACCAACTTGCGGTTTAACGTCTTGCAGTGAAGACGGGGGGCCAGCGGCCCGAGGAGGCCAAGGGGCCTGAGGCTGAGCCTCGATCAGGAAGGCCTGTCTGGCTTGCAGTTTAACGTCTTGCAGTAAGAACGAGGGCCGAGGACCGAGGAGGCCAAGGGGCCAGAGGCTGAGCCTCTGTCAGAAAGGCCTGACTGGCTTGCAGTTTAACGTCTTTCAGTAAGGACGGGGGCCGGGGCCCGAGGAGGCCAAGGGGCCTGAGGCTGAGCCTCGGTCAGGAAGGCCTGACTGGCTTTCAGTTTAACGTCTTGCAGTAAGGACGGAGATGCAGTTTAAGGTCGTGCGGGACCATCTTGCAGTTTAGGGTCATGCAGGACTTTACATTTTAGAGTCATGTTGGACCATAATGTGCAGTTTAAGGTCATGCAGGACCGTTTCACAGTTTATCGTCTTGCAGGACGAAGATGCAGTTTAAGGTCGTGTAGGACCATCTTGCATTTTAGGGTCATGTAGGATCCTTTTGCCCTAGGCAAAGTATCGCTTGAGGAATTTGGCATTGGCGGGAGGGGTTATACGCTCTCCATCTGTGGTCACCAAGGAGTATGCTCCATTGGGGTAAACCTTATGGATGATATAAGGCCCTTCCCATTTGGGTTCTAATTTGGGCGGTTTCCTACCGGGAATCATTGGCGCTCTAAGGGCCAGTACCAGGTCGCCCTGTAGAAAAGAGCGGAGACGAACCTTCTTGTCGAAGGCCCTCACTATCTTATCCTGATGCCTTTCCAGATTGTGTAGGGCACGAAGCCGGTTCTCGTCCAGTGCTTCTAATTCGGCTAAATGGATCTCGACTACCTCATCTGATGTCTGGTGGTCATAAACTACAGTGCGTAACGACGGCTGCTGGATCTCAATGGGTAGGACAGCCTCAGCTCCATACACTAGGGAATATGGGGTCACCTGGGTAGAGTTGTGAGTCGTCGTCTGGTAAGCCCAGAGGGCGATGGGGAGATTGTCCAGCCAACCTTTCTTGTTCTGACCAACCATATTCTGCAGAATGTTAGAGAGGGTCTTGTTGAACGCCTCGATCTGTCTATTCGCCTGCGCGTGTTAGCGGGAGGTATGGTTCTACCGGATGTCTTACTTGGCGTACAATTTCTTCAATTCAGCTGCTCGGAAGTTGGTGCCGTTATCGGTGAGGACGGCGTGTGGTACCCCAAACTGGTGGATAATGTTGGAGCTCACAAAGTCAATGATGGAACGGGCCTTGACCTCTTTGAGCGGAACTGCTTCTGCCCACTTGGAGAAGAAATCTGTAGCAGTCAGGATGAACCTACACTGGCAGGCTGTTGCCGGTGGATACAGTCCCACTACATCAAGTCCCCGTACCGAAAATGGCCAAGAGTACTTGGTGGGGTGGAGGGGCTCCGGTGGCCGATGAAAGAAGTTGGCGTGTACTTGGCATGCTTGGCATCTCTTGGCATATCCAATAGAATCATGGATCATAGAGGGCCAAAAGTACCCCAATCTCCGGATTTGATGGGATAGCTTCGGCCCAACTTGATGGGCGCCACAGGAACCGGCGTGAACCTCTTGCATAACTTGAGGTATCTCCCCTCCTTGGATGCAACGGAGGAGGACACCATCAAAACTCTGCATATAAAGGATTTGTTCAAGACTGGGGCCGCTCTGGAGGGTAAATTGCAGCGCGCGGCATCGAATTCACTCGCGCTCGGCTTGGTCGTCCGGGAGGCGACCATTTTGGAGATACTCGACAAAAGGTGCTCTCCAGTCGGGGGTGGTTTCAACCACTGCGTCTGACGAACCCGGGACCCCTAACGTGGAGGGTCCGGTGGTGATATGACTTACCCGCAGGCTATCATGGTCCTCTTGGGTGACGGGGGCAATGACTCTCTGGTGGGCCACATGTATGATAAAATCATCTTGATCGGGTTCTGCGAGCGACGCGGCTAATCCAACCAGGGCGTCTGCTTGGACATTATGCGACCGTGGGACATGGGTAACCTCTGGTCGAGAAGAGAACTCGGCCATTAGGTGGAGGGTGTACTCCAGCAACGGTGCGAGCTCCGGCTTCCTAACGACGTAGTCGCCATTAACCTGTTTGATTACCAGCTCGGAATCTCCCTTAACATGTAGATGGGGCACATGGATCTCAAGGGCCAACTCGAGGTCGGTGATGAGAGCTTGGTACTCTGCCTCATTGTTCGTACAGCCTTCTGACAACAGGAATGAGTATGGCAAGACGGCTTGCGCCGGGGTAATGAAGACAATACCCAGGCCCACTCTGTTGAGCTTGGGATCATTGAGCCTCCTACCGGTGGGGCTCCGGGAGGCGCCGTCGAAATGCATTTTCCAACACGGGACAGCATGATCGACTGAGAGGATCGTCTCATCAGGGAAATCCATGTCCAGGGATTGATCCGCAGAGGTTGGATGGGCAGCTAAAAAGTCTGCCAACGCTTGTCCCTTAATGGCCTTCTGAGGTACAAACCTGATATCGAACTGCTGGAGAATCACTGCCCACCGTGCTAGTCGGCCAGTTAGCATAGGGCGGTTCAAGATGTACTTCAGTGGGTCTACCTGGGAGACCAATTGCACCTCATGGTGCTGAAGGTAATGTAGCAACTTCTTCACGGCGAAGACGAGCGCAAGGAAGCTATTTTCGATAGGGGAGTATCTGACCTCCGTATCAAGAAGCATGCGGTTGAGATAGTAGAGATTGTTCTCAGTACCCTCGTTATTCTTCTAGGCGAGCAGCGCACCGAGGGATCTCTCCAGGGCGGTCACATAAAGGACCAGCGACTTTCCGGAGATGGGTGGCATCAAGACCGGAGGTTGGAGCATATACTTCTTGATTTCCTTGAAGGCGGTCCGACACTCCTCATCCCATTCGTAGGCGGCACCCTTCTTCATGATCCGGGAAAATGGCTTACACTTGCTGGCGAGATTTACGATGAATCGGCGTATATAGGCTAAGTGGCCTTGAAGGCCTCAAAGCTCCCGAATGTTGCTCGGGGGAGGCATTTGGCTGACGGCTTTGATCTTCTCTGGGTCGATCTCGATACCTCGGTATCTGACAATAAAACCCAGAAACTTCCCAGAGGTGACCCCGAAGGCACACTTCAGCGGGTTCATCTTCATGTGACGGGAACGGAGGAAACCGTACACTTTCTCAAGGTCTTTGAGATGGTCCTGGCGCTGAAATGATTTGACTACGAGGTCATCCACGTAGCATTCCACCAATGTCCCGAGAATCGGCTTGAATATGCGATGCATGGCCCTCTGATAAGTGGAACCTGCATTTTTCAAACTGAATGTCATAACCTGGTAGCAAAAGGTACCTTGGGGAGCTCTGAAGGCAGTGGACTCCTCGTCTTCGGGGGCCATCCGGATCTGGTTGTACCCGAAATACCCATCCATGAAAGAGAGGGCTTGGAACCCGGCCATGGTGTCAATCAACAACTCTGTCACCAGGAGTGTGAAGTAATCCTTTGGGCAGTGGCGATTAAGATCACGGAAGTCGATGCAGACTCTGATCTGCCCATTCTTCTTCCTGACTGGCACAATGTTGGCAAGCCACTTGGGGTACTGGACCTCCTTAATGAAGTTGGCTTTTATTAGCTTGTCAACTTCGGCCTCAACCATAGTACCATGAGAAGGGTGCATCTTCTTGGGAGGCTGCTTAAACCCACGATGTTTTGCCGGGAGGCCCCAACGGTGAACGGCTACCTGGGGATCTAGCCCTGTCATCTCGTTGTAACTCCAAGAAAACACATCACGGTGCTGTTTAAGGAAGTCTACGTACTGTTGTCGCTCCTCGGGGGACATGGCTACACTGATCAATGTGGGTTTTAGATCTGCCTTGCTACCAAGGTTCACCTGTACCAGTTCATCAATCGTGGTAGAGACACCTTCTTCAAAGGCGGGGGGAGCATCCTCTAGGTCTTCCTCCCCACCCGTAGGGGGACTTCCCATGATGGAAGATACTTCTGGGCTATCAAAACCCGAGGGGTAGCTGGTGCCGGCCTGGGCAGCAGCGGTCATCACATCGGGAGACTCACTCGCCATTGAGACCATAGCAATGAAGGCGGTCGACCCTATCCCATCTGGCCTTCGGCCTAAGGGGACGCGTTTGATAATATCAAAGTAGTGGTGACGTGTCGGCTTGAGTCGGTTGATTCCAGCCCGGCGGAAGAGACATGTATGGTGCACCGTTGTTGTCATAAGCTTGACATCCCGGTACCGTATAGGGGTAGGAGGTTCCGGGATGACTTGAGCCTGGTTGATGTAGGAGTACGAGGTGATTTTCTGTCGTTGCATAGACATGGGAACATGCCTTCCTTGCGTACCCGAAACAACAAAACATTGTCCCATGTCGGGGGTCGTGGCCTCCAACCGGTGGATCGGGAGGATGTAGGTGCCATCCATGCTTTCCCAGGGATCACTTGTTACCGGGGCGGGTTCATCCTCGCTTACTAGGATTTTCTTATCCTTACTTTTGTAATAACCCGTATCCAGATAGCGGGCCTCACAAGAAGCGAAAGGGGACGCGACTCCTTGGAGCACGCCTACTCGACCGTTGAGCGAGTACTTGAGGCACTGGTGATATGATGAAGGGACCGCTGCATGCATATGGAGCCATGGCCTACCCATCAATGCGTTGTAGGCGGTGTCCTAAGAGACAACCATGAACTCGGTGCTGGAAATTAAGCCACAGAACTGAGTATTCAGGCGGATCTTGCCGACTGGGGTTTGCTCTGTCATGCTGTACCCCTGGATCCTGAGGTCAGAGGGAGTTAAATCACCTTTAGATAGACCCAGCTTTCGCAACGTCCGGGTCGGAATTCGATTGATTCTGGAACCTGTGTCAACGAGGCAGCGGCGAACTTCCACACCATTGAAGTGACAAGTGATGTACAATGGGCGAATGTGCCCCTGTATAGGAGGGTCCCCATCTTCACCGAAGAACGAGATCACCGCCTGACATTCGGCATTTTAAATCGTCTCGGTATGGGAGGCTTCTACAGCTGCTACCTACGTCTCAAATTGGAGGGGGCTCCTTAGGGCCTCGTCAAGTGCCTTGCGCATTTCAGATGACAGGCGGAGGGCCTCAAGGATAGAAATCCTCGCCGGAATGTCGGCCAGGTGCTTCAGGACATCATACTTTCGTGCCAAACGCGAACCTCTGCTTACAGGAGGTCGTTCGGCATTTGGAGGCATAGCGGGTCCTGCTGGTTGAACCGGCGATCGACTAGTACTGGGTACATCTTGCTGCCTACTAGTAGAAGCCTAGAGAGTGGTCTTCGGACTAGGATCGGACAACGGAGGCTGGCCTGTAGCCGGGAAATACTGACTGTGATACGAATGATCCATCTCCCCCCGATCCAGTAGCATGAACGTCGATGGAGGTAGAGCCGAGGGCTTTAGATGGGGTTGCCCGTGCTAAGATCTGCGCTGAGCCTGCTGCCTGGTCTCAGTAGCGTGCACGGCTTTGCCAAAAGTGCCTGCTGACGTACCTCGATGACCTGCGCGGTTATGATTCCGCTGACGTTGACGTCATCTGGAAACTTTGGGGAGGTCTGCCTGGCATTCCCCCTCGTCAGGGGTCATATAGGGCTTTACCAGCTCCACGGTGTTAACCGAAGCGTACCTCTGGCTGTCGCTCGAGGAGTCATCCACCGCAGGGCGGAGTCTGGGAGGAATCCCCATTTCAGGGGGCATAAAGTCGCCGAGAGTGCGGGATGACGACGGCACCGGCGGTGCGCGTTGCTTCTTCTTACGTCGCCGCTGCTTGCCCTTTTGGGAAGAGGCCGACTGTGAAGATGATGCGGAGGCACCGACTACTTCTTATGAAGGTTCCGAATGCTTCAGGTGCGCCCAGATGATACCATGGGCACGGACGACAGTTTTTCGAGCCATTCAATCATCGTATTTCTGGGATATGCGGCTGGGGACCTGCTGCCACTCGCCTTCGTTGTCGCTGCCGATCTCTGATCCTGCAAAGACACCTGCCACTTGCGCTGGTGATGGGACCATCTTGACTATGTTGTTGTTGACCTGTTCTTGAATCCAGTCTTTAAACACATAGCATTGATTGAGGGTGTGCCCCAGGATCCGATGATAAGGGTAGTAGTTGGGGTGATCGGTGAGATTCGCCTCTGTCGGCCTTCTGCACTCAGGCAGACGCACAATCTCTTGCTCTAGAGCACTTCAGAAGTAGCTAGGGACCTGATTTTCATTGAACGAATAAGTCTGGTACCTTCTTTCTGGATAGGGGGCCCTGGGGGCCTGGCCCTGACGAGGGGCTGGAGGGGCCTGCCGAGGAGGCGGCGCCTGATTGTCTCGCCTAGGTGGCGGTGGCGCATTGCGCGGGGGAACCTGTCGGTTCTGAGGCAGTCGCTGCTGGGCAGGAGCCTGTGCTTGAGGTGGAGGACCTCTGTGGGGTTGCGGGGGTGGTACCGCCGGAAGTAACTCCAGCTGCCTCGGGGCTTCTATTTGGGCCACCGCGGTGGGTTCAGCCCTGGCGGTCCTCCTGGCTGGGATCATAGGGGGCAACAAACGTGCCTGACTATCCTGTTGTAGGGCTTCCTCAAGGCGTTGAGCCTTATGAGAAATATCTGAACCTTCCAGGGTAGTTCTGGGTAATCAGGGAGGGTACCAGCTCTGTCTTGACATTCCCTACACACATCGTCAGTAGTTTCTCTTGATTCAGTGGCATATCGAGGGAATACGTAAGTCCCTTCCACCGGGCGATGAAATCTATAACCCGCTCATCAGGCCTTTGCTTGCACTTGAAGAGGTCTGCAATGCTAGTCTTCCGCGTGGTGGAGCTGAACTGGTATAAGAACTGCCAGCGAAGATCCTCCCAACCGGTCACTGATCCGATAGGGAGCTGGCTGTACCAGACAAATGTCGGACCTTCCAATGTCTGTACGAAACATCGGAGCTTGGCGGCTACTTGCTGAGCCGGGGTCCCTAGCATGGGGCCACACCTAGAAGAAAAATGAGCCAAGTGCTGCGGCGGGTCCACTGTCCCGTTAAAAGGTGAGAAAGTGGGGTTCCCAAAACCCGGAGGTGCGGACATATCATCCACCCATGGGGGATAAGGCTTGCCATCCGGTGGGACCGCCACCTGCCGCATTTCCAATGCTTCGAGGCGGGCTGTGAGCACCGCGATAAGATCATCCGGGTGGGGGTCCCTGTCTTGACGGGGATCCCTAACCACAAGTGCATTGCCAGGTTCTTCAACACGGTAGACGGCTTCAGCCGCTCGTGGGTCAACTGGCTGGACGACCCGCGGGGCGACTGGGGGAACCCGGACTGGATTCTTCAGATTGCCCCGTCGCTCGGGGGGATTTGGCGAGACGTATCGCGCCCTCTTGCCATACGTTCCGGCTTCTGCCCTATCTGCGACAGTAGCATGATCAGGGTTTCCCGGAGGCATCTCACCGGGGGAAAATTGTTCCTGCCCCTGCTTCCCCGGCCTAGGATTACCATAGTCGGGTCACCGCTCTACGGCACGCTCAGCCAAGAGTTCGTCAACCATCCTCTTCTGCTCAGCAAGCAGCTGGCGTAACGTGGTCTTCTTGGGATCTTCGTCCGTTTTCTTCACAGAGGAAGACAGGTCAGAGTGCTTGACTGTTCCGACGTGCTCCTTACCCTTGCCGGTGTTTCGACCGAGTACCAGTGACTCGGTGGGTACGGGGAGGCCTAGCAGGTTCCTCTACTGATGGGTAACTCTCCCTGATGGGTCCAGCAGTGGCGGTATGCCCTCAGGGGGTAAGTCTCCATCAAGGAATTCAAGCTCATCTTCCTTGTCCATGACGTCAGCCATGTGGACCGCGACCCCTATCGAGGGCATGTCCTCGATGTCGCATAGCAAATCAGGCTGTCGTCGGATAGGGTCGAAGAGGAGAGCGGCATAGTGTCCCCAACCATGGACTTTCACATGGGGGGTGGCTTCCCTGACGATTCTGCGAAGTGCTTTAAAACTCTGAACGCATTTTCTTTGAAGGGTTCTCTGGCGGCCTGGTGACTCAGGGTGCTGGGCCACAAGGTGTGCGGCTGCATCGACCAGGCGGCACTGCTCGCCGATTTCTTCAAAGTGCTCTCGACTTCTGAGGTACACCACCCGTTCGTAACGAAGGCAGAAGTGTGTCGCCCATAGGGTTCGACAAAAGCACCCCACTTCTTCAGGGGTAAGAGACTCTGGTACGCGAAAATTCAGCACCGCTGTCGGCCAAAACTTTTCCGGGAAGTAATCCGCTGCGAGAATACTCCAGAAGCTCTTGGGCTCGGACTCAGGGTCTGGCCCTGTGTTTCCCCACTCATCAACCGGGGGCGGCTGAGGGACCGGTAGCGGTACTGAGGCGGACCTCTGGGGTAGTAAGCTCGACGGTGGAGAATACGGTGAACGAGCTGACTGGCCGCCGAATTCCGGGCCATCCTCCGAAGAGTGAGGTGACCTGGCCACGATGTCACAATATGAAGGGATGATAACCACAGCTTCCGAAACAGGAACCACGGCTACCGGCGACAGGTTGTGTCATTGCTCTACCGTCGTTGGCCCCCAAAATAACTCTCCGTGATCTCTGGTAGAGGTAGAGGGCGCTTCTGGTGACAAAGGCGGTGATTGCACGGTCGAGACCTGCGGAGTTCCCAAGATTTCTTCCTATTGGATGTACCTGCGGAGGGAGATGGGAATCTGGTGGACCTCAAATTCCGGGAGAATGAGGCTAATGCGTCTGGTTCCTGCCCCAGTCCTTGATACGGAGGAGCAGGGAGAAGGTTCCATCGCTGAATCGCATTTCGCTTCCGAGTCGGAGAAGCGGGCAGGTTTGATCTCCACCTGGGCCTTCCCAGGGTTCTCCTTGTGGTGGCGAAAACCCGCTCTTCTGCCTCGGGGTGGCTCTTCGGGACAGGGTTCACCCCTATCGAGTAGCCTCGGGGCGGCGCTGGCGCCGTGGCGGAGCGGGCCCCCACTCGAGATAGCCGAGGTGCGAGGGGCGCCAGGGCAAATGTTGAAGGTTACATGGGGAGGACCTCCATAAACACCACCCATGTAGGCGGAGCCTCTGTTGGAATCGGCAGGAGCATGGGGAGGACCTCCATGGTCGATGCGAGTGGATCGAGGATGACCTTCACTCCTCGAGTTGCTGGGGCGAGGAGGACCTTCACCGGTTTTAAAGAGTACGTAGGGAGGGCCCCCACATTGGAGAAGGACCGGATGGACGGTGCCTTCAGGTTGGCTGTCGGGGGCATGAGGATGGACTCCATACCCTGTATAGTGGGTGCGGGAAAGGTTTCCGCGCTGAGCGTCACTGCCGCGGGGCAGGTCTTCCTTCGGGATGGGGGTAGCACGAGGCATGCCTCCATGAAAAACTTCGGAGCAGGGAAGGCCCATGCTCTGTGGAGTAGTGGTACGGGGAGGACCTCCGTACAGGGTGACATTACCGCGGGTTAGTTCGCGGCGATCACCACTTGGGCCTGCAACCTGGAGAGTCAACCCAGCCTTCCCGTGGGGCGGTTGGGGTCTCGATCCTGGTTGGGTGAAAGAGTGCCCCTACTCAGTGTATGCAGGGGCTTCACGATGCACGTCTGTGGTGGCTCGGGCCACTGTAGCTGTCGACGTCGACGCGCCTGGGCGAGCGTCCTCAGCCCGGGCCCGGCACTGACGTCGGGTCAGGCAAGCTGGTGCAGGTGGTGCAGGGACGTAGCCTACCTGCTCTTCCTGCGGGGCCGGACGGCAGCGCTGACGCGGCTGGGCGGGAGCTCTCGCCTGGAGCCCTTGGGTCGGGACCCTGAGCGGGCTGAGCCGGACGGCGCCCGCCTCTTCAACGTAAGGCGAGGAGTCGTCAAGGCGTTTCGGAGACAGGCTCCCGAAACGGTTGAACGTTGGGGTGGGGAGAAGGGTCTCCCTGCGCGGACTGTTAGGGCGGCGTTGACGGCGGGGCCTGGAGGCCTCCAGGTCCAGGCGGTCCATATCCCGAGTTGGGATGACCCCTTCTTCCTCGTACCTGCGCACGAGGTTGTTGATCACCCTTCGCAGGATGACCTCTGATGGGGAAAGGGAAAGTGGGCGCCCCGTATTCCGTGATGTGGCGGCCATCGTGGCTGTAGCGGCGCTACGTGGGGTGGCCGTGGCGGTGTTGCCCCTGCCCCTGCGTGGGCGAGGAGCGGACAGTGATCGCGTCTCTGTAACAACAACCTGGTTCCTGAGAAACGAAGGGATCAACTCATCAGGTGTGATAGGAAAAGGATTGACAGCCAGTGACCCAGCGTCCTTCCATTCTCCACATCTGTAAGAAGGATCCACGCCAACACGCAGCAGAACGGATTTCCCCACGTTCTACTGCCCCGAATTCTGGTGATTTTCACGACAGGCCCGCTATTTGCTTCGCGGGACCAGGCACCGGATATCTGGATCTGGTGACACGTCAATCTACTGGTGTCTCGAACGCTACTAATATCCATATTGAGGAGAATAATTTCACGTCGAGTTCACCATTTCTGTTTACGACACTTTCACCGGGGCACGTGCGCAAATCCGTTCCGTCCGCAGAGGAGGACGTGCGGTGCTTTGTTGCCCCGCATTCCCGCTTTCAAAAGGCGGGCGGCATTCGCTCCTTATTCAGGGACGTCTGCTCCTTGATCGAAACAGGATGATGGGATGTTGGTTCTTCCTCCTGTGGATTCCTCCTCAGAACTCGTCACCTAGTCCGGTTCTCCCTCATAGATTTAATACGTAGTTCGTGAAACTCTTCCCAGTGCCATGTTTCCATGGACGCCAGTTAATTACATTGCTTCTGTCAGGACATTACAAAGGGTCCGGTCAGGGAAGAAACCCTCAGTCGGGGGAGTAGTCACATTGAGGCATCAGTAGCGTGTCTGGATGCTGGGGAACCTGGCATGTCTGTCTGTTATCCCTGGTCACAAGGCTTCTCGAGGGCGTGGAAGCCCGAGGAATCCCACATCGAGCGCGGGGAATTATATGTCATAGACACATATCTGAGGTTTTCCTCAGCTTCCCGTGTTTAACACAGGGTATGCCGCGAGTTTAACGTCTAGCGGAGACAGATCAACCCAACCAGAGCATTAGCTAGGATAGATCGGATTGAGGGATTCTCCTTGAAGGGATGTCGATACCGGGGCCAGCCCATGGGCGGCTGTGAAGAAGAGCGTATCGACATTGTCTCACCGGGATATGACGGTCCGGGTGAGAATCAGGATGGGCTGTAGGTGGATGAATGAAGTAGAGGGGGAATGAAATGGGACCATCGCAGGGGCGACAGTGAAGTTGGGCTTGAACCTTGAAGAGGCTTCCTACGTATCCCCGTAGTAGGAAATCAAAGTCCACGTAGTTCGGGATGGTGCCGGTAAACCGACGTGAAGGTGGACCTTGGCTCGATGAATGTCGTCGGCGAACCAACGTGAAGGTGGACCTTGGTCCGATGGGCATCGTCAGCGTACCGATGTGAGGGTGGTCCTTGGTCCGATGGGCATCGTTAGCGTACCGACGTGAGGGTGGACCTTGGTCCTATGGGCATCGTCAGAGTACCGACGTGAGGGTGGACCTTGGTCCGATGGGCATCGTCAGTGTTCCGACGTGAAGGTGGACCTTAGTCCAATGAGTGGTGGGCTTGAGCCTCTGGAAGGCTTCCTACGTACCATGCCTTGACATGGATCAAAGACCCCATAGTTCAAAGGGTTTCATCGGTGAACCGACGTGAAAGTAGACCCATGGGTCCACTAATGGTGGGATTGAACCTTGGGAATGTTTCCTACGTACCATGCCTTGACATGGATCAAAGTACTCGTAGTTCAAAGGATTGATGGAATACAGTTTAACGTCATGTCGGACGATAGTGAACCCTGACGTGAATAAACGACGGGCGGTGGGTGTCGGCGAACCGACGTAAATGAGGAACCTTGGTCCAATGGGAGATGGGCTTGAAAATGGGGGGCCTGGCACACCGACTAGGAGACGGTTTGGGCCAATGATTGTTGGGATTGAACCTCAGGGAGGCTTCCTACGTACCATTCCTTGACACGGATCAAAGTCCTCGTAGTTCGGATTGGGAAATGCAGTTTAACGTCATGCTGGACGTGGGTGAACCGACGTGAATGATGATGGGTGGGCTTGAACCTCAGGAAGGCTTCCTACGTACCATGCCTTGACATGGATCAAAGACCTCGTAGTTCACATGGGGCTTTGTCGGCGAATTGATGTGAAGGTGGACCTTGGTCCAATGAGTGGTGGGCTTGAATCTCTAGAAGGCTTCCTACGTACCATGCCTTGACATGGATCAAAGACCTCGTAGTTTAGGTGGGAATGGGTGTGCAGTTTAATGTCATGCAGGACAAAGGGAGGCATACAGTTTAACGTCATGCTGGACGAGGGCATGCAGTTTAACGTCATGCGGTATGGGGCGTGCAGTTTAACGTCATGCGGGACGGAGACATACAGTTTAACATCATGCTGGACGAGGGAGAAACTCGACGTGAATGAATGACCGAGAAATGTGGCTTGAACCTCATGGAGGCTTCCTAAGTACCATGCCTTGACATGGATCAAAGTCCTCGTAGTTCGCTATGGGTGGGGGTCAGGGTCGGTGCTTACTCTAAGCCCACGTGGGTCATGCTCGGTGTGAGAGACAAGAGGTTGCAAGGACCTGACGATCACGTCGCGAAGGATGCGTCCGTGATAAGCGAAGAGGGGCTTACGCGTTAGGCAGCCCATGGTGCTGGGACTTACTCCAGGATGGAGGCCCATGGTGCGAAAAAGCGTGGGAAAGATGGACCTTGGTCCAATGATGGGAGGTGCCTCATTCCCTATCACACCCTCCACTGACCTTGGTAGTGGGGAAGTACGGAGATGCAGAGGTGCAGCCATCCGTTGGGGAACTAGGGTCTCCCTTCTCCCATGAACATACGCCACTCCAATAAGGAGGATATCATCCCTTGTGGATGGGTGATTCCATTCCCAAGGAGACGAGTGGTGTAAAAAATGTTCGAGCTGGGGGACCCTTCATGAGGGGCACGAGGTCGGGTCACAGTTTAACGTCATGTGTTGAGGACGTGGTGCTTGGCAGTTTAACGTCCTGCAACTCGGACGAGGGGGGTTCACTCCACACCCCTAGGACTTACATAACCGGTACCCTCTGATCCTTGGGGAAGGGAAGGTACCCGTAAGGGCATGGTTAAGGGGGTTTGTGGAACGAACCATCAAGGGGTCCACGTTAGCGTGGCTATGCAAAGAAGCAATAGCCGTTAGCGTGCCTATGCGAAGAAGCATTAGGCGAAGCAACGCTACGGGTGGTATTGTCCCTGGGACTTTGAAATCACATCGTGCAAACCTGGAGGGTCGCACGGGAAGAGGAATCGCTAATCAAAGGAGTGTGATTCGCGAAGTGGAGTGCCTTGGCCTTAGCATGGGGCATAGGTGTGAGTGGAAGGTGCTTCGCAAAGTGGAAGAGTGTTCGCGGAGCACTGCCTCGCGAAGAAGAGGTGACTCGCGAAGCAGGGTCCTTCGAAGCAGTGTGTTTCGCGATGTGTAGTGATCCTGCCTTAGCATAGGGATCACTAGCATGGGTTGGGTGTTTCGTGAAGCATAAATGCTCTGCGGCTGCCCGGGTTCCCTTGGGAATCCCCTTCCTTCGTGAATTCCCTTGGGCTTTGCGAAGGGCATCCCTCTCGGAAGAGGGGCTCAAAACGAAACAAAGCGGAGGCGTCTCGCAAAGTAGAAGTACCTCGCGGAGCTCATGATTCCTGGGGCAAAGAGTGCTTCGCGATTCGGGAGAGGAGAAGCCGAAAGGTCGGATTGTCCGTCTGCGGGACTCAGGGGGAGTCCAGTATTTATAGGCAAGGGGCGCCGCGAAGCAGAACTCGCGCGCCGCCTCCGGTGCTTCGCGGTGCGTTCGCGACCGTCAACGTCGTCCGCGGAGGGTACCGCCTCTGGAGCTTCGCGGCGGCTCGCGAACGTCAAATGCGTTCGCGGAGGATTACCACCTCTGGAGCTTCGCGGTGGTCTCGCGAATGTCAAATGTGTTCGCGGAGGGTTACCGCCTCTGGAGCTTCGCGAGGCCGTGATGATCAAGGCCCTTCGCGTCGGTCCTTCACGTCGGTCCTTCGCGATGGTGCTTCGCGGTGGTGCTTCGCGAGACAGCATGCCAGCCTTCTTTTTCGTTCCTTCCTTTCGTGTAATATTTTGGCGCCAACAGCAACATTTTTCATTTCATTTCAAAATCATATCATGAAAAATTGGAACCATAGTCCAATTCCAATTCATGGGTATAGAACATCATGTCTAACATCCAGAGGGTATTTGGAGCCTTGTTCCTTTTCCCACATCCCAATGTCACATGGGTATTTGGAGCCTTAGTCCTTATCCCATACTCTCTATCTCATATGGGTATTTGGAGCATCATTCCATGTCCAACGGTCATTTATTACTATGGGATTTTGATTCAAGAGACCATGTCCCACTCAAAAATATCAATCAATTTATCATTATATGCCTTTGATACAGTAGACCATGTCCCACACACAAATTAGATAATCAAATATATCACAATTTCAAAAGTACCGCAATATCATATGTACCACAATATCACATATATCATAATATGACATGTATCAAAACATTCCATTAACTAATTCACCAATTAATTAATCCAATTAAAAAATCATAATATTCCACTAATTAATTCACCAATTAATTAATATAATTCAAAAGTCATAACATTTCATCCATTAATTAATTCAAAAAATAATTAATCCAATTTATACAATCCTAATATCTGATTAATTCTACAATCACATGATTTAATTAAATAATTCACTAATTAATTAATTCAATTTCACAATTTCAATATCCCATCAATTCCACAATCATAATATATCATTAATTAGTTCACCAATTAATTAATTAAATTTCACAATATCAATATCCCATCAATTCCACAATCAAAATATTACATTAACTAATTCAAAAATTAATTAATATAATTTCTCAAATCTAAATTTCCCATCAATTCCCCATCTACACACTCGATTAATTAAATCAAAAATTAATTAATCCAATTCCATGTTTCCAAATATTAGTTAATAAATTAATTTAATCAATTCAAGATTTAATTTCCAAACATTCCAATTGAATTATAACAATGCATAATTGAAATTTTAGTAATGACTAAGGGAATTGAGTTGATATTACCTACCTCAAGATCGATGATGGATGCTCTCCAATGAAAAACCCCAATTGAAGAAAAGCAACGACATTTATGACTAATAATGAGATCTATTTTCAAATCCTATATCAATGATCAAAATAATTAAGGACCAACAATCCTATATCTAAATCCATCACAACCAGAGAAAAAAATCCATTCAAAGGATGAAAGAATGACAGATAAGTGGGAGGAATCAAAAAAGGATGGGATTTTCTTACCAAGAGAGGTGTGGATCTTTATTCCTGACTTTGAATTTCCAAGAACGGAGGTCTTAATGGCTTTGAATCCATCCAGAAGACTCAAAAAATAGGTTAAATGACTATGGTCATGATAAGGATGATTTGGGGTTAATAAAGTGGGTTTGGGTATTTTCAATCTTATTTTTGGTCAAATTAAAACTACATGCACAGTTTCCGAAGAAGGGGTGCACGGTTTTCAAAATTGTGTGCCTTAATTGTGTGCCTCTTCTAGGGAATGTTCACGGATTATCTTAAGAGGGCTCAAAATTTGGAAAACCATGCACCATCCATGTGAGTCCCCTATATTTGGGATTTCATGGGTTTCTAGGTAGGGTGAATGGTTTTAGAAAACCATGAATTAACCGTCCACTACATCTCCTCATTCCAATTTTCTCCAAATTTCACCCAAAACTCTACAAGGTAATATCCATACAAATAGTTATAAAAAAATAAGGAAAAAGAGTACCTTTAAAAGAGTCTGATACATCTTTATAAATGGTTGGGATCTTACAATCTTCTAACATTATAATAAATTCTCCTCGAGCTGTACTCTTAAGCCTCTCTAGGATTCCAAGTCAAAAAGATCATGCCACTGAGACCATGTTTCCATGTCTCTATAAATTTTTTCCCCATGAACCAAACCCTTTCTACCACAATATACAAATTATTAGAATAGTGTATCCTCGCAACACTTTCTAACTATGATCCAACACACGTATCAGATACTCCCCAAAGTACGCATCGGTCTCAATCTTAAAATAATCGACATCAATCACATGATAAGGGTAAGGGTGATACCATAGAATTATTGACACATGAAGAATATAATGCATAACACTATACCTTTGTAGAATAGCCAATCAGTATGCCACTAGACAAATTCTCTCCACAACCTCAAATAGTCCAACAATCCAAGGTTCCAAATTTCCCTATCTCTGTATCATGCGGTGACTAAATCTAGGAGACACCCCAAGTAATACAAGATTACCCACTAAAAACATTAGGGGGTTTCAACATCCATCAACATATGACTTATTCATTATCGGATCTTTATCTATAACCTTTTGAATCAACTGGACCTGCTCTGACGTCTCCTGTACAAGACACGGTTGCAAAAACTCCGACTCACCTACCTCCATCCAATATGGAGGTGATATGCACGTACTACCATAAAGAGCATCATATGGTGTCATTTATATAGTTTCCTGATAACTATTTTTATAGGAAAATGCCACCCAAACTAGGTGCTTCTCTGAATACCAACCAAATAATAGGACAAATGACCGAATAAAATCCTTTAATACTTATATCGTATGATCTGACTGCCCATATATTTATGGGCGAAATTATGTACTCAATAAAACCTATATACAGAGAACCTTCTATCATCCCTGATAGAAGTGTGAAGTAATGCATTAGTCATGATCTGAAATAATACTCTGTGTAATCCCATATAGACGGACTATCTTCCAAATGTACATGTCCCCAACTGTTCCATTGAGAAAGTATCCCGTATAAGAAAAAAATGCTCTAACTTTTTCAACTAGTCCACAATTATCCAACTAAATTCATTATTATGAGGAATCCTTAGGAGAATCACCACAAAATTTATGGTAGCCTCAGCCAACTTCCATTCCGTAATTGGATGTGGTTCTAGTAAAACACTAGGTCGTTTATGCTCGGATTTCACCTACCAATAGGTGTAGCATCATGTCACAAACCCTTCTATATCCATTTTCATGCTCGAACACAAAAAATGTAATAATAGGTCAAAGTACATTTTGAGGCATGAAATTCACACATCATTTCCTCCTGTAAACTCATAGGCACAAAAACCTGATTCCTGACATATATGATCTCATCCTCATATATGGTCTAATATGATGGTGAATTTCCACTTTGAAGGCCTTCCCTGAAGGAAAGACATTCTAGATCCTCATAATTCATCTCTCTAATCCAACTCAAAAGTGTGGAATCTATTGAAACTAATAGGATAGTCATATACTCTTAACTCTCCTGAACCATAAAATCTATCTCAACCAATAAATTAATCATATTCAACTCAGTACTAACTCCTTAACTTTATGAGTCTGTGTTTCACTGCTTAATGTGTTAGCAACACTATTTATCTTTCCAGGTGTGTATTCTAGCTCAAAATAAAATGAATACATATAATCAATCCACCTCCACTACTGGAGATTCAAATCACATTTGGAAAAGATATAATACAAGCTCTTGTGATGTTTATACATCGTAAACTTCTTTCCCATTAGATAATGATGCCAACACTCTATATAATAAACCAATTTTTAAAAATTGAGGTCATGCGTAGGGTGGTTATGTTCATATAGCCTCAACTTTCGTGACCCATACACAACTAATCAATCTCCCCGCATCAACAGTGCTCTAATACCTATCCCAGATGAATCAAAAAACATTGTATACTTCTTAAATGGCTCAGGTACGATCATGATTGGTGTCGTATTAAAGCACTTTTTCAACTCCTGGAAGGAATTCTCACATTCTCCACACCATTAAATCATAACTACCTTATTCTTCAAGATTAAAAGTGTCACTTACAAGTTGGAAGAGTCTTGGATAAACCTCCAATAGTATCCTAACAACCCAAAAAATCTATGATTATTGAAAATATTCCTGATAGGATTCCATGAAATTATAGCCTAAACATTCTCTGGGTCCACTAAAACACCTTTCTATAAGACAATGTTATCCAATAAGTGTACTTGATCAATCTAAAAATGACACTTACATAGCTTGGAATATAGTCAATTCTATATCAATGTACTTAGGATGAGTTCAAGAAGTTGGACATGATCATCATGAGTCTTGGAGAACACCAATAAGTAATCCATAAACACTTTAACAAACTGATCTAGGTACGGGTGGAAGATTCATTTCATCAATGCCATGAACATTGTTGGTTCATTCGTTAACCCAATCATCATTACAAAGAAATCATAAAGGCCATACATTCTTCTAAAATAAGTCCTCCATATATCAGATGGTCTAAATATCAACTAATGATACTATGATCTCATGTTGATCTTGAAGAAAATACAAGCTTCCCTCAGCTAGTAAAAATGGTTGTTGATATATTAAAGAAGATACTGGTTCTTTATAGTCCTATGGTTCATATTTCGGTAGTCAACACATAAGTGAAAGGTCCCACCAAACTTATTTTAAAAAATACTAGAAAAACCCAAGGCAATATACATAGTGAAATAAACCCCTTATCCATCAACTCTTCCAGTTGATTCTTTAACGCTTGAAGCTCTGTTGGTTCTATTATATATGGTGGAAAAAAACTCGCTCAGCTACTGTTATGAACTCAATTGTAAACTCACCTTCTCTCTAAGGTGGAATCTTAGAGAATTATTAAAAAATACATCCTGAAATATTTACAATATAGGTGGAAAAGCACCATCCTTATCACCTCCATCATCTAACAACTGACTAGAAACTTTGGCGGTGTGCTCCCCCAGTTGCTAATGAACTGGATATTCTCGACCTTCTTGATTATCCCATTCAATATGGTGAAGATATTTTTCACCCTCATGAGATATAAAATTCACACTTCTACAAAAACATTAAATGTGGGCTCGATATGCTACTAACCAGCTCATACCAATAATTAGGTAAAATCTTGACATATCTAGAATGCAAATATCCCAACAGAAATGGTACTCCCCAACCTTGAGAGAACAACCTTTTCACAAATATTTGTCTCTTTGACCGTACTCCCATAGTTGTATCTATCATAATCACCCCACTCAATAACTCCACTTTCAGACTCATCCCATTCACATGTTGTGTAGAAATAAAATAATTATATGCACCAGTATCAAATAATGTAATCGAAATTATAAAAGATAAAAAAATCGTACCACTAACTATTGATGATCCATCCTCACTATCCATAAGTTTAGGATTCAATACATTCAACATTCCTTCCCCTATTCCCTAGGATAAAATCTATATACCCTAAGATGTTCCACTATGCTTATATGGTCTCTCTTTCATAGAAGCACTATTCTCATAGCCTCTACCTCTGTGGCTTGTATAACTACAGCTGCCAGAATGATAAGTTGTAGAAGACCCCCTTCCCACAATCAAATTATAACTAGATGCTCCATATTCACACATCAGTTGTGGGTTCCTATAGAACCCTTGTAGATATCCCATCTTATCACAATATTATCATTATACTGATGTTTGGGGACATTGTCTATGATATTGGAAAAGCCTATGGAATTGGTGGTGAAGAACTTGGTTATGATTCTAAGTGAGTGATCAATCCCCTAGTCCACACTTCTTTCCACTTATCTAGTAAAAATTTTCATAGCAATGTTTCCTAAACATGGAAGAAATAGCTCTTGATCATCATGTAGAAACTACCTCCCCTCAATTGGAACCCTACTTCAAGTTCTTATCTCCTGTGAGAGCAAGATCCACCACCTCAACAAACTACTTTAACCAAAATATGTTAACCTATGACTTAATCTTAAATTTATTTCAATCCTAGAAAAGCATTTATGTATCTGTCTCATTTACTATCAATGAATGAGAAATGTAGAACATTCCTGTAAAGAGACTAGAATTTTCCATCACAAATATAATCCCCTGATTCAACCACATAAACTCAGCTGCTCTCTCCCATCTCAACATCTCTGGATAAAATTGATCTGGGTACTTCTACAAAAATTCATTCCAAGCCATCTTTTCTTCCTTCCCTATTCAGGTCTGAACATCACACCAATGCTTCTCTAATCCCCACAATATGTAAGTAGACAACTTGACTCTCTTCTTAACAGGAATCTCTAAATGGTCGTGTATTGTATGGATGGATTCAATCTAGAACACATTTACCTCAGGTCCACCATATCCAATGAATTTTAGAGGGTGTTGTAACTAAAGATCCCGCTTCAAGTCAGAAATATTACTCACAACCCACTCTGGGTATCCCTCTATGAAGTTCATAAACCAAAAAATGTTTTCCTAAAGTTTCCCCCTTGCTTCTTTAACGGCAATATCATTTTATCATTTACCACTACTTTAGGGTCATCTCTATACATGTCCTAATGTTATCCTCTCAATAAGAATCATCATGGAGTAATATCTCAACAATTCCAAACACACATCTCTAGACACGTAACATAATTTTAACCCAGTTAACAAGATGTTTCCACAAAATCCATAATACATCATTTCCCCAAACCTTACTATATGGTCAAAATCGAGGAACTTTCACTACCCTTAACCATACTACATCTAGGTAATTGTTAACACAGGGTAAAATCATTTTCATTAGTGAATTGTTCTAATTATACGACCATTTATTGACATCAAGCATCATTTAAAAATTTCAACTTCACATTAGGAAACTTTTTCATTTCAATTACACTGGCAAGGAAGAAATATCAATTTTGAAAAGTTTCCCAAAACCTATTTTCCCATGCATGCCTAAAATGATTTCTGACACAAATAATATGAAGTTCCAAGAATGATATATGCATACTCAACTCTAATAAAATATCAGAACATGAGTAAGATCTCAGAAAAACTCTAAAGAAAATAATCGAATCACAAAAAGACTGCATCAATCGATATGATTTGACATCAACATTAACAACACACATCAATAACAATAATCCAACCTTAGGTACTTGGATTTTACCCCTATAAATGGGTTAGATACTCCCACACATGTGCTCTTAACTAAGTCATGAATCATCCTATTATCCATTCTACCTTTCCCATATAGTAATACAAAATAAAATAAAATAAAATACCTTTCATACCACTTTGTAACTTCCCGAATCGGGTGCCACACACTGTAACAACCTAATCTTTTGAATAATATTTTTTTCCTAAACATGTATGTTTTACTGGGTCAAATTTATTAAAACTATATAAGTATAAATAGAAATGAAATTTTCAGTTTTTTACCTTTATATGACCGTTGGTCAATTATGAACAATGATCAACATGACTATTAGGAACAATAATAAATGTAACAATACAATTATTGTTTATAAATATAAATGAAAATGGAAAATTAATTCAAAAAATAAAAATTTTATGGCCTCAACAAGAAGGATCATACCATATGAAGAACATTTATTGGAGCTTATGAGGGTGATAGAATTTTTGGGCATTTCCCTAGACCAATCCCATGCTGATATCCAACAACTTAATCATGATTGAAACTTCTTATGGGAGAATTTCAAGTTCATCGACATCATGGCCCAAACCATGTTTACCAAACGTCCCCAAGAAAGACCCACCATCGCACACCTTACTCATAAGTAATATGTTGGTCTAATAAAGGGATATGTAATAGGACTATATAATTATGTTTATATTCATTATTTTTTTATAGAATAATGAATATACTTTCATTCTACTGTAGTTACTTTGTAAATGATTTTTAAAGCACAAATAGTATTTTTGGTTAATATTCAAATTCAATTAAGAAATATATTTTGATAAATTAATGTATTTTTTAATTAAATATTTATTTTAATAAAATATTATTATTAAATTTATATTATTAAATATAAATGATCGTATAATTTTTAAGAAGTCAATTGTAATTTTTAATCAGGTTTGAAAACTGTTTTTATCAAAACCCATAAATTTTCAACAAATATCAGTTATTGTTTTAAAATTCAAAATTAAAATATTTTTAAAATTATTTAGATAATATGAATATTATTTTTGGAATCAGGATGTCGAACCTATCCAATGGTTGATTTTTCATAATTTTTTTAAGGCAGTCAAAATTTTGGGTAAAAAATAAATACTGTATAAATATATAATGGGTTTTATGACATGATAATAAACCAATAGTTATGTAATAAAATATTATAAATGGTATCTTAAACCAAATATTTTTTTCCTTTAAAATATTATAATTTTTGGTTTATTCGACTTATTTTGTAAGTCCTTAGTGAATCTTCCAAAATGTATAATATATTTTAATATTTTAAATTCATTTCCTTGAGAGTGTGACTCACCTCCACATATGAAAGGGAAATATTTTAATATATTCATCCCTTTTCCAAATAAAATAATTATTTCTAATACCCTTCAATAGAAAACATGGTCAAATACCTTAGGATGATTTGTGATTTTGAATATTTTATTATGTAGTGTCCAAAACCTAAATAGAAAAAAATTCTCCATCCTTTCCTATATAAACACACCCAATATCTCATTCCTCTTCACTAAAACCATTTGGTTCTCAAAAAACTTATACCCCATACTCCCTATAGTCCTCCCATGGTTCCCCCAATCCCCAAAGAATCCTCTCACAATACATTGGGATCACACATCCAAGTAAGGGATCCTCACTTTCCTTCCTTTCTCATTTTTGTCCAAGTTTCCTTATATTATTATACCCTTTTATTTTTCAATTAAAAATGATGGGATATGTTTCCAAACCTCCCCCATACATAACATATTATTTTTTAGTATGTGAGACCAATTTATCTCTCATTAATCCCTCCCATGTTCACCTGTAACCATTCCAAAATTTCCTAGGAGTTTTTCCATTTCTCCACTTTCTTCAAGTTTCTTTATTATGTTACGCCTTCTATTTCTGAATTCCTTGTGTTGTGACATGTATTTATAGGACCCCATTACTTTTCACTTCATTTATATATTATTAGATAACCCTTTATCTCTCATCAACCATTATTTATGAATTTTTATGTCGCGTCGTTAGGCTACCGAAATTTCACCATGATTTTCCACGCCAAAATCATCATGTAGTGAATTCCATGACCATTTCTCTATCAAGGGTATTCACCATTATGAACATATGAATATTTATCATATACAATAAAATATATATTCCACATTCCTTTATTTTGGAATAAATAATGATGTGGAATGAATCCATGTTTATGTGATCAATGTGCCACACTTAATCATGAGACCGAAATGATTATGAAGGGTGCTCCTTGATAGAACTCCAATGCATTGGGTGATGCTTAGTATCATGATAATTCGTGTAGGGAAAATGGTTTACCTGATTCCATTTAGGTCATTTTTTCACTATGTTGGGATAGTGGCTTACCTTATTCCTTTATGTTAATGATGTAGTGTTTTAAGTTATAGCCACATTTCCATGTTATGATAATCATGTTTTATCATGCGTTTATGCTCATGTTTCTCTTGTAATACATTGATATGTCTAATTCCTAACATCTATTGTATTATTTATTTTATTCCCTGTTTACTCCCTTACTAGGCTTTATATCACAACTTTTTCTTATGTATGTCCTCAGGTTATCCCATAAAATGTTATGTATGAAGAAATGTTGTGGTCATGTAAAATACTTTTTCAATAAAGATGTTGTATTTTATGTCTTATGTTGTCATGTAATGTTTCTAAGCCCCAATGACACTATAAATATTGATATTATTGGTTTTATTAAGTTCATGTTTATGTAATAAATCTTTTTTAAATGTGCAATAAAGTGAAGGGCCATTATAGATGGAATCAGAGGATGGGATTAGTTAAATTTGGGATTAGGATTAGAAAACCCTAGTGAAAGGCTTTGGGATAAGACTATGTATAAAAAAAAATCCCTAAATTTTTGTGAGTATAGAGTTAGTGGTTTATCAAGAAAATACATCCCCTTTCTTGATACTAACAAGTACAGGTGGCTCTGGCATAGATGTATCGAGGGGTAAAACTGGAAAACACCACTTTGATCTTGACTCGAACAAGAACCGGTGCATGACAACATGACTTACTACAATATTGGTTTGACACTCTTAGGGAATATTATTTGTTAAATTCATAATCTCGTTATGAAAAATTATTAATAGAACCAAATAAAATACCCATAAGTATATATGTTATGAAATACATCATGGACAACCTAGATTGAGACATAGGGTTTCATAGGTTAGGATATACTGTTTATATGAATGTTTATACATCTATTTCCAATGTTTTCTTTTTTACATATTTATTAGAAAAGTATTAAAACCCCCTAATTGTATTTTCTTTTTCTTAGTTAAAATATGGAAGGAGGATGATCGCAAAAAACTCTTCTCTCTCTTCCAGAAGAACTACTTGGAAATTTTATCCTGAAGTCATGCATAGATGAATTTTAAACCTTTTCAAATATCTATGTTACATGAAAAATAACTTTATGAGGCATCCAATGCCTCTATAATTGAAATATTATTTCAAGGATTAAGTGCCATCTATTGAATAGTTTTTCTCTCTCAACTTTCTTACCATGCTAAGCGTGGGAAGTACCATCAGGGTCTTTTCAAATTATTCACTTTATTTCAAAATTATGATGCAATAAATGTTTTTTGGATGATTAATAAGAGGAATACATCTGATCAGCCTATATGCATCAAAATGTAGATTTTTTTCTTTTGGGAAATATAAAAAATTGATTTACCAAAACCCTATTTTGAAATATCTGAAGATGAATCAGTAAGAATTTTTTATAAAAAACATGTACAAGACAATGTCTCAAAATTATATATAAGAAATACCTTTTTTATAACTTATTGATTCTTCCATTGATAAAATACATGATGGATTAAGTGTTTTGGGAAAAATAAAGTAGATGATTTTGAAAATGTCTTGAGGTACTATCATAATGAATGAACCCTTTCTTCTTGAAGGAAATACCAATAAGAATGACTGAAGACCTAATTGAAGTGATAAAGGAGAAGCAACCTCGCCTGTTTTCACCTTAGTATGTAAAACAAAATTTCGGGGATGAAATTTATTAATCGAGGAAGAATTTAATGACATGTACTTTTGAATAATATTTTTTCCAAAAAAAATGTATATTTTACTATATCAAATTCATTAAAACTATATAAGTATAAATTTAAATTTAACTATCAGTTTTCAATCGTTATATGATCATTGGTCATTTATGATTGATGATCAATATGACCATTGGAAAAAATAATATATTTAACGTTATAATTATTGTATATAAATAAAAATAGAAATGGAAATTTAATTTAGAAAGAAAAAGTCGATGGTGTCAACTAGTCGGATTATATCCTATGAAGCCTATTTATCTGAGCTTATGAGCGAGATATCATTTTTGGTCTTTTCCCTATACCAATCCCAATCCAATATCCAAAAAATTAAGTATGAGTGAAACCATTTACGGGAGAATTTCAAGCTCATCAAGATCATGGACCAATCCACATTCACCGAACGACCCCATGAATGCCCCACCATTTCCAACCATACTCTTAGGGTGTATGCTGGTGTAATAAAGGGATATGTAACAAGACTATATCATTATGATTATGTTCATTATTTTTTTATATAATAATGAATATAATTTCATTCTATTGTTGTTACTTTATAAATTATTTTTAAACCACAAATGGTATTTTTTTTAATATTCAAATTCAATTAAGAAATATAATTTGATGAATTAATGGGTTTTTGAATTAAATTTTATTTTAATAAAATATTATTATCAAATTACTTTTATTAAATATAAATTATTTTATAATTTTTATGAAGTCAAATATAATTTTTGTTATGGTTTGAAAACAGGTTTTATCAAAACCAGTCAATTTTCAATAAATATAGGTTTTTGTTTTAAAATTGAAAAATCACATTTTTAAAAAATTATTTAGATAAAATGAATATTATTTTTTTTAATTAGGATTTCGATTTTATCCAATGGTTAATTTTTAATAATTTTTTGAGACAGTTGAATTTTTGGGTAAAAATTAAATACCGTATTAATATATAATGTGTTTTATGACATCATAATGAACCAATAGTGATGTAATAAAATACTATAAATTTTATATTATACCAAATATATGTTTTCCTTTAAGATAAAAAATTTAGGTTTATTTGACTTATTTTATAATGCCTTAGTGAATCCTCCAAAATATATAATATATTTTGTGATTTTAAATTCATTTATTTGATAGTGTAAATCACCTCCCCATAATAAAGGGAAATATTTTAATATCTTATTACCTTTTAAAAATAAAATAATTTTTTCCACTGCCATTTTCCAAAAACAATGGGCAATTAGAATGGTCTTATTTGTGGTTTGGAATATTTTAGTGTATAGTGTCCAAAACCTAAATAATAAATAATTCCCCCTCCTTTCCAATAATATCCCACCCAATATACCATTCCTCTTCACTAAAAACATTTTGCGATCAAACAACCTCTTCCAAATACTCCCTATAGTACTCCCAAGGTTCCCCCAATCCCTCAAGAAGCCCTTCCCAAGCCTTTAGGATCACACATCCGTGTAAGGGATCCCCACTTTCCTTCCTTTCTCATTTTGTCTAAGTTTTATTATATTGTTATACCCTTTTATTTTTCAACTAAAAATGATGGGGTATATTTTCTCACCTTCCACATACTTCCCTTATTATTTTTGTTTGATGGGAGACCTCTTTATATCTCATTAATCCCTCTAATTTACACCTATTACCGTGCCGAATTTTTATAAGAGTTATTCCATTTATCCTATTTCCTCAAGTTTCTTTATTATTTAACACCTTATATTTACAAATTCCTTATGTTGGTACATGTTTTTATATGACCCTCCTACTTTATATTTCTTTTATATATTATAGTACACCCCATTCTCTCTCATCAACCATTTTTTAGGAATTTTTATGTCGTATCGTTAGGTTTCCAAAATTGCACTACGATTTTCCAGGCCAAAATCATCATGTAGTCAATACCATGCCATTTTATCTATCAAGGGTATTCAACTTTATAAACATATACTTATTTATTATATACTTTCATGTATGTATTCCAAATTCTTTTATTGTGGAATAAATGGTGATGTTGAATGATTTCATGTTATAAGATTTATGTGGCACACTTAAGCATGAGATTAAAATGATTATGAAAGGTGCACCCTGATAGTGATCCGATGTATTGGGTAATGTTTAGAATCATGATACATCATTTTGGGACATGGGTTTACCTGATTTATTTTATGAAATTTTCTCATAATGTTGGGACATGGGTTTGCCTGATTCCTTTATGTTAATGATGTAGTGTTTTATGTTTTTTCCACATTTCCATGTTATGATAATCATGTTATATCATGACTTTATGTTCATATTTCTCTTGTACTCTATTAATATTACTATTTAAAGACATGTATTTTATTCTTTATGTTTACCTTTTTTAATACTTTACATTTCATTATAGCTCACCATTTTCTTATGTATGTACTTAGGTAATCGCATGCAATGATAAGTACAAAGGAATGTTGTGGTCATGTAAAAGAATTTTATCAATAACGATGATTTATTTTATATCTTAGGTTGTCATGTAATGTTCCTATGCCCTAAATACACTAGACCACTCGATATTATAGGTTTTATTAAGTTCATGTTTTTGTAATAAATCTTATTTAAATCTGTAAAAAAGAGAAGGGTTGTTATACACACCGGTTCCCCGAGTCGGTCGGTCACATGAGCTCAAGAATTCCTCTCCATATACCTAAGGATTCCGACTAGAAGTAAGGGTCCAATACCAGTCATGGGGATAGTATACCCTCTTTATCAAATAAACACAATAGTAGAAAATAAATAAATAGCAACTAGATGTATAACTGATCCCAAACCATGTCTAGTTCCCTCATTCATGTTCTATTCTGACTTATCCATATAATATATGTCTCTTTCTTTTATCTTGTCCTGAAACCAAGAAATCTGTTAGGGTACTCATCAAGTAGCCTGAGTAGGGTGGGAGTACAACTTAGTAGGTCACTGTTAATAGTGTCTAAAACAACATCTAGTCTAATAACTATGTATACAGTTGTATAAAGAAAAAAATTAACATTCATAAGAAAAAAGTTAACACATTTCATTATTATTTAATTAACTACATAAAAACCCAGGTTCCTGAGGACACCCGAACCCTCAATACCTTCTTTATCTTGTGACGGAGTCTGAATCGCACCACAATTCCATGGGAAACAATTTTCATTTTATTTCAAAATCATACACAACCAATTGGAATCATAATCTAATGCCAAGTCATCGGTGTGGAACATAATGTCTAACAACCCATGAGTATTTGTGTTTTCATTTCATATCCCACACCTCAATGTCACATGGGTATTTAGAGCCTCATTCGTTATCCCATACTTGCTATCTCATATGGGTATTTGGAGTACAATTCCTTTTCCCACACTCATTTTTTACTATGGGATTTGTATATGAATATTAATAAATTTATGATTTTGGGATTTGATGTAACATACCATGTCCCACTCACAAATCACGTAATCACATATACCCAAATTTCACAACTATCAAAAAATCACATGTACCACAATATCACATGTATCACAACATTCCATTAATTAATTCACAATATAATTAGTGTAATTCAACAATAATCCAATTCCATTAAATAATTCACCAATTAATTTTTCCAATATAATAATCATAACATCACATCCATTAATTGATTTACCAATTAATTAATACGATTTATGAAATCACAATATCTAATTAATTCCACAACCATAAGATTTTGTTAATTAATTCACCAATTAATTAACCAAATTTCACTACCTAAATATCTCATCAATTGCACAATAATAATATATCATTAATTAATTCACCAATTATTTAATTAAATTTAATAATATCAATATCCCATCAACTCAATAATACATGATTCCACTAATTAATTCAAAAAATAAATAATCTATTTTAAAAAAATCTCAATTTCCCATCAATTATATATTTGCACATTCCATTAATTAATTCAACAATTAATTCATCCAATTCCATGTTTCCATAAATTAATTAATCAATTAATTTATTAAAATCATGATTCAATTGATAAAAGTTATAGTTTAATTCTAACAACACAGAAACTCAATTGGAATAAATTCTATAGGAATTGAATTGATACCACCTACCTCAATATTGATGATGAATGACCTCCAATAAAAACCCCCAATTGAATCGGAACAACCATGATCGTGAAGAAGAATGAGATCTAGATCCAAACCATAGATCCATGATCAAATGAATCAAGATCCAAAAATACTAGATCCAAATCAATCACAATGAGAGGAAAACATTCATTCCAAGGATGAGAGAAGGATAGAAGAGTGGGAGGAAACCACATGAGATGAGATTCTCTTACTGTGATTTGTGAAGATCTTCAATCCCAAATTTTATTCACCAATAAAATAGGTTATAAGGGCCTTAAATCTATCCATTATCCTCCGATAATGATAGAAACTGATTATGGTTGATCTAAGGTCGATTTGGAGTTAATACTGGGGATTTGGGTATTTTTAATCTAATTCTCAGGATAATTAAAACGGCACACATGGAATCCTGGTAAGGGGCACATAGTTTGAAAAACTTTATGCCTATAATATGGGATGGGGGTGCACGATTACTCAAAATAGGGCCCACAGTTTGACAATCACTGTTCCATTCATGCAAATCCCATCTATTTGGTTCTGCATAGTTTGATGGGTTAGGCGCACGATTTGGGAAAACATTGTGCCAACCATTCACTGCCTCTCTTCATTTCAATTTTCTCTAATTTCACACAAAAACCCCTATGGTAAAACCATTGAAAAATTAATCAAAATAAGGAAATAGTGTACCTAAAATGATCATGAGTCATCTTTATAAATTTTCAAAATCTAACATGGTGTTAAACATATATCTCTCAATTACGGGCCAGGAAGAGTTGGGGCCCATGGGAGGTAGGTCTTAGTAGTTCTCTACCTTTTGGGGTACATTGTACTCATGTTTTAAATGAGGTCACAGAATAGGGGTTTGAATAAGATAGAGTGTCTCTTCATCTTATTGAGATCTTTCATTCAAGACATTGGGGGGGGGGGGTTCTGTTTATAACCAAAATCGACGGTTGATGTTGTGAAAACCCACTATAGCATGGCACAATGTTAAGATTCCCATTCAATTTCCAATTGGGAATAACCATATAACATGTTCCATATGACATCACCATTCATGCACAACTTGGTGGTTGAGTGTATGTTTGTTCCAAATCTCTTTATTTTTCATTCACATGCCTTGGGACCAATGGGGCATAACTGCACAACCTATGGGACTGGCGTTTCCTTTGGAATGAAATAGGATAGTTCTGCGATGTATTTCGTTGCCAAAATATCATTTTATATAAACCTTACTTGGGAATCAGTTCATGCTTTGGGAGAACCATGAAACCCAGCATTATATTTGGCATAGAACTCCATTGTGCATGAAACTGCTTGTTTGTGCACACAACTCTGAATCTACATGAAACCTACTTATTGACCCAATAATTCTCTTTCAGGGTGGGTCACATGTTTGGTTTAAGAAAAAGTATCCCTTAAGGATGGAATCATGTTTCCTACACTAGAAAAAACACACCACCATAATCCTATTTAATGGGGCATAGGAAGGTTAGGTTCCCAAGGAAACGCTAAAGAGTGTGGACGATTTTTTCACATTCGCAAAACTCCTACCAAAGGATGAAAAACTATGTTGCATTATCATGTGAGATAAAGTTCATATTCCTATAAATATGTGAGATCCCCCTTTTTATTGTAATCTAACTTATACCATTTATCATGCGTAGAATTTATCCCTTTGTAAAAACTCTTGGGATTTGTGCAACAACTTTAATGAAACTTCATCTTTTCACAAGATAGTTTCCATCGTTCAATCATTATTTTTCATGTATATCTTAAAATTTTCATGAAATAGTGACTTTGAACACCATATTACCATATTTTAATGACATATTATTTGTATCCCTTGATCATTGACAAATGGTTGACCCCACTAACCAAACTATAATCAAAACTACTGGTATGACCCGAAGGGTTGAAATGGAAAGGAATCCAGAAATTACTCTTTCGAAAAGAGAATTTTTTTTATAAAATGGTGATATTGGGATTGTTTAAGGAATTTCTTAGGGGATATTTGATTATCAACAACCTACCACTTTATAACTTTGGGATAATGGACGACATGGAAATTCTATCCATTGTAGTGAATACACAATGGTTTTGGTTCAATCATGATGTTGAGCTTACCCATTGAAACATCGGTATCTTGGGGAATATGACTAGGGATAATGAAGATAGTTCAATTTACACTCTTAGTGGATAGACAAGGACATCCTTTTGGGATCTCCAAAACAATGAAGAGTTCCCATGTAGACATGCGAGCATCTTCCAGAGAAGCATCCAGAACAACATCATGGGATGTTATAATGATTAGAATCTATGGGCTAGGGGAAACTTCACCAATTAATGGAAATGATTTCATAAGGTACAGTTACCTTTTTAGAAGTATGGGATTGAACTATACCACATTGGGCAGTATGAGGTAGTTTGGACATCCTAGTTTTACATTTATCTTCAATAGGAGATACTGCTGGATCTTCTTAGATGGTGGTCCCTGGACAAAAACACCTTCCACCTCTATCATAGGAAAGTGTGGGTTATAATATGGGAACTCCACTACATTGGTGAAATCAGAATGACAATATTTCAATATGAAAATTCATCCCACCTTTGAATGCTTTGGGTGATAAGGAGTTGACGTCCCTTACCATATTGATCCTTTTAGATGCGTTGACTCGTGTATTGAAGCAGCACCCATCATTTTATTAGGAAATTTCATTCAAAAAATGGTAGGGTGCATTTTTTAGGCCTCCAACTACAATGATACCCAAATGATAGATGATATGTATATAGGCATAACAGATGAGGAAACTAGGGTCATATTTGTTAATCTTGAAGGAAGGGTGATATCAACAGTTGGTCTACAACATTAAGGATTTCTAGAAACTAGTTTCTAATTACACTAAATTTTGGTAAACCTTCCATAAAATCTGGATACTTCTGTGGAGGTTCATGTTCATGGGATTACGTCTGGGGACACTCGTGATGGAAGCGATCATGGTGTCTAGAAATCAGATAAACATGGTAATAACAGTTCTGGCCTAGCTCTACATCTAGTTGGGCCACGTGAGAAGATGGATCATGACCAAGTTGATCCATGTTCCATTCCAATTCATTAATGGGTGGATCTCAATACATTTTTGAGGATACAAATTCCTAAAAACCATTAAAACTCCAAACACTTGTCTCTTTCCCTCACTCCTCAACTTCACTGGTATTCAAATGATGTCTCTCAAAGAAGTTAGGGTCATGTTAGATATCTAAAATTAATCCAAATTCCACTTCCATCCATTACTAATTTCATATGGTGAGATTGTGGATAACCTTCAAGGGATTTTGGAGCAATGGGAGTATTTTTAACCATACGTGGTTATGTACAAGTCACCAAGAAAAATGAAAACACTTATTGTGAGTGGTATACTCCATAATGATTCTCTTGAAAAATTGGATTCATCTAGAAGCTAATGATGGGAGTTTACATGTGGATATATGAGGAAATAAATATTTTCATCCTTCATCAACTGTGGGGGATGTTAATAGGTGAAGGCATGAGGGAGGTCCTCATACTGCCATCCAATAATGCCAATTTTGGCCTCTCACAGGGTTGTGCCTATAATAGGATAGCGGTATATACAGGTGTCATCCTGATTCAATGTGTGAGTATAATTATTGCTTCAAAAGAGGTGTAGGAGCAGTAGGGAAATAAAATAGATGCTCTTTGAGGGGATCTCTAAGTAATGAGGGATCCAACTATGTCTAAAATGGGTGTAGTTCAATGTGTTATTGTACCCATGACTCTTGAAGGGGAGGGACCCCATTATAAAATACCATGAGAGAAGGAATGTTCCCTCGGTCAAGGACAAGTAGGACTAGGGATACCCATGGAAAAAGATATGGTATGTCTTTCATCCAACTAATATTGCCTACTTTCCCATGATTTGGGTAACATGGGGAATACTGTGGATGACCATGACAGTAGAGAAGAAAAGCTGGAGTGTGACCTAAGATGAAATCATTCTTCCAAATGTGGGTTTTTCCTAGATCACTGCGAGTGTAAAATTTCCTATAATATTTTTTTAACATGGAAATATGGATTCCTTTTAACAAAATCATGAGGGAGTTGATCTTACTAACAAATGAGTGTGCATGGTGTTTGGTAGCAATCCTGATCCCAATGGGACAATATATATTGAATAATTAAATTCAAATGTGTTAACCCTCAGTACTGACACACATGAAACCAGTGATGAGGAATATTGGGGAGCTTCCACTGATTAATAAGCTCCCCCATAGAGTGGATAGTTCACCCATAAGGATGATGAATCAACTGAGATTTTATTCATTGAAGAAGTCTTAGCTTTGTTAACCTGAATTTACTATCCATCCTATATTTTTTTATTGCAAAGGTTATAACCTAGATTTATTCTTATGAGGTAAACATCCGAGGAGGGCCAACTTGTCCTAAACATGGGGAATGAGGATTACCATAAACATATCAGTGGGAACACCTCAGAGTTCTTGAAAGAGGTTTCCAAAACTAGAGTTTCTGAGGAGGAACTTAAAATGGTGATTTCATATACCTCAGTCCTCCCACTCATTAATGGAGGCCACTCCATGGCCTTCCAATGATGGGATCTACCAATAGTAAAGTAGAACTTTTTGGGAGACTCATCATTGGGATCACCATAACTCTAGGTAAGATTATATATCAATCATCCTGGCTCTCTAAAAAATTTCATGGAACCATCTGATTCTATTCCATCAATGTATTTTTTTTATATAGCTTCCATCGAACTAGAACAGAGGGGTATGGTGTCGAATATTGAAGTATCGACCAGTGTCAAGGGATATTTGGTGCTGGAATCCTCTCTCAATACTTCTAAACCAAATTTCTCAAAACAATTAACCTATTTATGTCCTTCACCCTTACATGAGATAAGTTTTTCGAATCTTTCATCACTATTCAAAGTAACGGGAATTATTTTTTTGAGTCATTGATCACGATGGTGGATTCTAAGAAAATGAATGTGGTTGGAAAACTTGGGGCATATCCCCCGTTGACTGTTCCAACTATTGGGGAGCTAGTAATTCAAGATGACCCTACCCAAGTCTTATGAAGGCACTCAATCATGGATTTAGGTTAAATTTCAATAGAGGCAGAGCTCGAGGTTGGAGGAAATGGTGCTACAAATGAAGAATCAGATGAGAATATAATTCTTCTTAAACTATTTTTCAACCCATCTAAGATGATCCTAGAGGAAGACCTTTCTTCTAAATTCCTCATGGACATTATAGATTATGAAACTATACCACCAAAGGAATTTGAAGATTTTGGGTTTGTCATTTCCAAGGATAATCACATCATCCAATATAGGGTTTGGAGAACATGTGAAGCTTTATTACCCACACTCTAGAGCCACATCTAGTAAGTTGAATGGGGTCCCACCGTAACTATCATCTAAATGGGAACTAGATGGGTGGAAACCTTCCCTATATATGTGTTGGTTTGTGACTAATTTACTGATTCAGTGCATGAATAATGTCAAGAATTTTTCCTTACCTAGAACAAGGAGAAATTTAGTAGCACTAAGAAGCTTCAAAATTCTAATTATGAATGTCAATGAAAGGTAGAGTAAGTGAATGAGAACATGGATATCATCAATTCCCAGGAAGAGATCATCAGTTGGTTGAGGGAATAGTTAGTGGTATCCTAATCATTAGAAGAAGAGTTAGTATCTTAGATAGATGAGGACCAAAATGAGTATTGAAGGGTATATATCAGATCTGATAAGCTTCTCCCCATGGATAAGGAGGAATAGGAAGATCTCATTAGTTTGTATCATGTTTTGGATGCCAATCTCCATAGTTTGGATGGTCTAGAGTGCTCGATTCCTCATGTGGATCCCTTATGATAATTTTGTTCGATGAATGTAAAGGCACCAATGTGTGGATGACCCTCACAAAAATTTGAAGTTTATTTTTATCAACACCTTGTATACATGGAAATGTTTATCTTCTTACACTTTATTACCACACCTAAATAAAATTGATAAGGAATCCAATGATTAGTCCCTAAACCCATGTGATAGATGCTCAGTGTGAGAAAAAAGGTGTTATCATGTTATAAATCATTTATAAAAGAGTTTAATATAATGGTTGAACCCTCGGTGTCTGGATATGTTTAATGAATACTGGGAGTGTCATGGATGATAATTTTTTTTAGGAGAGTGTTATTCTCCACACAACTGTCATTCTTTATCAATACACGCTAGTTCATGAATTTGGTAGTTCTAGGGGTGTAGAATTGTACAAAAAAGGAGATGAAGATCATGAATTGATGAACCCAGGATCTGAAACACAACGTGAGGGTGTGATGATGGAGGAAAACGTCTGACCATGTTCAAATCACAGAATCCATTATCATTTTACAAAGGATAGGTATAAATAAATGAGTATTTACCACTATCTACGTATTAAACATGAGACCTATCTCAAGATGTCTTTAGAAGCCTTTTAGGGCATGTGCCCAGGATGATAGGTGATCCATTGTGGTTAGGAACCATTCCCTCAAGGGGGGTTGTTCATAAGTGAAGGTATATGGGGATCAAATTCATGGGATACATGAATTATGGGAATGAACTGATGAAATGTTCTAATGGAGTTCAACACTCTTGGAATTTCACCACAATGGATTTGAGAACATTTGGTAGGAATAATGGTCTAAATAAATTTGAAAACATTCTTCCAAGGGGAGTTTCATCTAGGATGTCAAGCGATGGTTTTAGAACATGAAGGATGTGGTAGGTGAGTGAAACCCATGGGGGAAATGGTTATTAGGATATGGACTAAATTTCTTTATTGTTTTATGTCATACAATGGTGATAATGGACATATTTTTTAAGGTCAAATGGTGAGGACAATGTATTTCATTTTTAAACATCGTGTGACTGGGAAATGTGAAGTCACATGAATAACACCTAACTAGACAAGTTGGTTGATGGTGTAAGATGTAAACACAATGGGGTATCTCATAAAAGGGCTCATGAGGTAATTAGAGATTAATATTTGATTATAACATGTTTTTGAACCCATTGGTTCAGTATGCACAACCATGGTTTTTCTAGGGGGAATAGTGGGTCTTTGATGGATTTGTACCTCCCACTTTTTCCCCATATTTTTTACCAAGTAACATGAATGACCTGATGAGGTGATTTTGACTCTTCATCATGTATCCCTTATGTGTTTTAAACCAAACAAACATATGTAACTCTTGTATCTGGTAGTTTAAGGATATACCAGGAAGACCATGAAGCTAAAAATAGTTTGAGGTTTTAATGCTTGGGCCATGATTCCTAGTTCATGGTCATAAAGTTTTGACTAAAGGGTTTTAAATAGTTTAATGTCGTAATGTTGGGACCTAAGTAAGTATTTCTCTCAAAATTTTTCTCATGACACTGAAATATTCAAAACTGATGTAAATGGTGTTTCTAGGAGGCCTTGAATAGGGAAAAAATCTTGGGAGAGTTGCACATACTTTAAGGTCATGATGATTAGACCAAAGGGTTGGGTATCAAGGGGATGTGTATGGAATGGGGGAGAGGTAACCTAATGTTAATGATGAGCCAAAGAATCCCTACCACATAGAATATCTCAAAGACATATTGTATTCAATTTAAGGTCATGATAATTGGACCCATGATCCTTGTTATAGGTCATAAAGTTTGGAAAAATTTCAAATAGTTTAAGGTAATAATGCTTAGAACATAAAGGGGAATGTATCAAAAGAGTAATTATGGAACATGTAAATTGAAGTCCAAGGAGGAACTAAGACACATATAAACACTCCCAAGATTACATCCACACATTTTAATGTAATGATTCTTGGAAACGAGATCCTAGTTTACAGTCTTGGAGTTTAGAACAATGGGTGAAAATACCAATAGGACATGTGTATCATGGCATAGTGATAACCTGATGTGAATTTAGGGCCAAGAAGGTTTGATGCCACACAACACATTCTCGGGATGAATTTCACACATTTTAAAGTAATGGTGCTTGGACTTGAAATCCTAGTTTAATATCAGAGAGGTTACGCCAATGGGGGAACCCATGCATCTCAAAGTTTCTCAAGGAAAACTCTCTCCCAAATCCTAATCCCATGTGATCCATGCTCGATGCGAGAAATAAAAAGTGATATGGAGCTCTTCAATTTTATAATGGAGAACACAATGAGGGGTGAAAGTGATCAAAAAATCCCACTAGGGTGATCATTACATTAAAGAATTGGATAGTAAAAGGGGGATGACCAACAAGAAGGGAACAATGAGTGACCCTATTCAAAATAATGGTTCTATACTCACATCGAATTATTATGGGATTAAACAACTCATGATCGATTGTTGAACGATTCCAAAACACTACTATTACTATTTATTTCAAAAGATCCATCATGATAGGATCCAAAGACGGTAAGTGAGACACTTAATCCAACAACCATTATTATTATGGATCTTGTTTAGATCAGGGGGTGGGATGATGATTATCCATATCAAAGAACGTGAAAAGAATATAAGTGTAAGTAGGGAGTGTCTAGGAGGGAGTATTTAGTGCCCTGGTAGATATTCCTCCATAATATCAAATATGTTGGATGATAATTCCAGTAGATTAGAATCAAGCCTAGCCTAGAGGGGAAGGAACCTAAAATGCATCGTTGGTAGGGATGGTCCCAAGATGAGATATCTGGGCATCACTTCATATCTTATAAGGATGGTAATCAAGCAACATGTAATTATATAGCACGTTATAGTAGGATAACAACACCTGAGGGGTGATTTCCTCTCTGGGAAGGATATCATACCATATCATATTATAATGTATTAGGAAAAAATCCCTCAAGGTAACACTGATTAATTTTTTGGTTGATTGTGTTTATTGACAAAGAGGGTTTCCATGGTCAGTTGTGGAGTTCTATAGATATTTCTATAAAACTATATTGACAAAGAACTATGAAAATTTTATGGAAACTCTAGATGTGGTACAAAAAGATCATATAAAAGGTTGCTTAGTTTCCTAGTGTTTGTCAAATATTTGGGTCCAAAACTTTGATAACAGAGAAAAGTGTGATTGGAAAATAAAGTTGCGCACAAGTTTTTAGGAGGTTTGGAGAGTTTCATGAATGAAATTATTCTAATTAATTACATAAAAATATGGAAAAGTAAAGAAGTTCACATGAGTTATGGTTCAGCATGAAAGGTGAGTTCGTGTGAATGAGACTTGCGTGAATGAGACTTGTGTGTTTGGGGAAATTTGAACAAGTTTCATGCAAGGTCAGAAAAATGACTATATATAAGTAGATACCACACTCATTTTAGAATTATTAATACTTAGAGATAATCTTTGCTCTGGATCATAGATTTATTTAGTTTCACACATAAAGGAAGTTGAGCGCAAGTAGTGAGTTATGCGTAAGACTAACACATAAGAAGAGATCTGCGCATAAGAAGGGAGTTGCACATAATAAGGGTGTTGTGTGAATGTAGTGAGTTGTGCACAAGTATAAAGTGGCATGAAAGTTTTTTTCCATGAAAAAGGCACATGTTGAGTGAAAGTAATTAATTAATCATGCATGACATCCAAGAGTTGCGTGAAAGTTGTAAGTTTCCCAGTACACCTGTGGTAATGTATTATTCATCAATTGGATGAAATCAAAACTTCAAAAGTGCATCTATCTATAATTTAAGATGTTTGATTTCATGAAAATAATGGGACATACAATTATATAAACTATGAGTGGATCTATTCCAAGAGAAGTGAGAAAAGGGAGAGGAAAACAGTGATCCTTTTCACCAGTAGGGAGCTAGATAAAGAGACATAGGGAGTGGCCCTTGGAAAATTATTGTGCTAACTCTAAACCTTGTAAAGGCAGTGGGACTAGGTATAGATGAGATCTATCCTAAACCACCTTTCATGGAAGTGATATTTATTGGATTTGGTATAATCTACACATTGTCATTGCATGATCCTTTTACGTATCCCAATGAGGGTGAACCAAGTAAAATTGATATATCTTATTCATGATATAAATTTTGTTCATACATTGCTATGGGAAAGGGAGAGAATAGAGTTTTGTCTAATAAAAAAAGATCCCAAAATGAAAAATATTTAATCTGTCATACCCTGATCAACCCCTTAAGGTATTTAAACTAATTTTTATAATATGATGCATCCCAATTTTATACGGGTTAAGGATATTGTTTAGAATTGTGTGATGAGGATGTTAGTTTGGTTCATCGCATATTAATTATATGATACTTCCCAGTTTTGTATAGGGTATGGTTTTTTCATCCCATACTTATCATATGAGGAATCCTAATTTTGTATGCAGTATGGTTTTTGGGTCATCTTATACATGTTGAATGAGTAATCCTAATTCTATAAAGGGTAAAGATATAGTTTAACATCATGTTATGAGGACGCTAGGCTTTGTAGTTTAAATTCCTACAAATTGAACTATGGATGATGCTAGTTTAAGTTTATAGAGATTTGAATATATGGGAAAATTGTAGTTTAAGGTTGTATAACATGGACCCAAGGGGAATTAGAAACCTAAGGAGTCTTGTGTGGCATAAAATAGAAACAACCATGTTTTAAAAGACTAAAAAATACCCTTTGGAAAATAAAACATGACAAGCTACACCCAAGTTGACATGATGATGTCGAGGATGAAAAGTCCCTATAATGAGTCAAAAAAGGGGATATGTCCAAGATTTGATATTTGGTCATCACTAAATATCCCATGATAATGATAATCAGGTGATAAATTGTTTTGGAACATAACCTAGTAGGAGACCGATGTTGTTTGGGGGTTTTCCCCTCAAGTGGGTATACTAAACCATCTCATATTATGATATGAGGAATCTCAAATTTATATGTGGTAATGCTACATTTTAATGTATTGTGCTAAGGATTTCGGAGAGGCTTCTGAATTGAGATGCTCATTACTTTCTTCCTAATGTTGTCTCATGAAGGAATCTCAACCTACTAATGGGTCTAAAATATGATTAGGGATTATACAAAAAGTGGAGGCCCATAAGGGAATTTTGGGGGGGTCACACTATGGTTCATAGTTGTTTTGTGTTCAATATATGGTTGGTCTTAGTGAAATAAGGTCTACGAGTCACTAAATTTCTCACGATTATGGGAATAAAGACACATATAGTCCTTCATAAGGTAGGGGAATTAGTTTTCTGAAAACCCAAGGGTCAAGAAAACCATTTGAATAAAGTGTAGTTTATACTAGTTTATTATCATAATGATTGGCCCAAGACTCCTATTTTATGCTCTTATATCTTGGACTATGGGTAGGTACTCGGAGGATATTTGGGTGGTTTCAAAGAGTTAAAACCCAATGTAAAAGGATCCAAGTAGTCTTTTAACCACACAAAGTGATCTTGCAGTTAGTTGAAAGAAGTTTAGTGTTATAAAGAATGGATAAGGGAATTTGGAAAATAATATAAATTCATGAATCTTTGACTGAGGAGATGATTGTTTTGAAGGTATTCATGTGGCATGAAATAGATAATCTCTGAGGTCAAATGTGGGATATGCCATGTAAATGTTAATGAATCCACTCATAATTTTAATACAAAGTACAATGGGATACCAGCACCAAAAGTGGGGGAAACCCTCTCTGAGAAATGCATTAAGGCATCTTATGGTCATGTTGGGGAATCCCTTGGTTATGACATGGGGTAAGGATATAGTTTATCAATGTGTGATGAATATGTTGTTTTTTGGTAATCTAAAACTTGTTATGTGAGGCATCGTATGTTCACTACACAAGGTAAGAATGTAGTTTAACATCGTGAAATCTAGAAGTTGGTCTTTTCAATTTAAATTAATATAAATCAGACTTTTGATACTACATGTTGATGGTCATGGATCTCAGACCATGGGGGATGAAAATAGTTTTTGGTCACAATGGTTAGACCATTAATCCAAGTTTATAGTCATTATTTTTACCATGGTTTCTACAGTTTAAGTTCATGTAGTAAAAAATGTGTTCATTAAATGTAATGATTAAGAAACATAGCGTTGGTGGGAGGGGTGATATATCTCAATCGATGGTTATTGAGGATTATGATCCACTAGAATATACCTAAGGGATAATGTAAGTTTATTCCTTATGGGGATCCATATTTGGTGTATTTTTTGGGTATCATCAGCCTTTTGAGATCCAATACCATGTCATCCTAGAGAGGGAGTGGAAAAAAGAATTCTTGTTGAATGCTCTCGCTATCCTATTATGGTGCCTTTCAAATTTAGGCATGGAATAAAGACTATTATCCTTGCGAGGTTATATCTCAGCTAGATTTACTTCTATTAATATGTATAGTATATTTTGTTCATAAATAGCCCTTCATAGTGACAAAAGAAGATCCTAAATGGGTAAAACTCCCTCAGTTCCATACACCATGGTGTATGGGGTCTCCTAGGTTGAATTTTGAGTTTTCATCCGATAGGCCTAGTGGTTTTGGGGAATTTTTTCAGGTCAAATCTTTTTTTTTTGGCCTACTATCATCTTCATGATGAGAGAGAGAGGATATTTTTGAATGCCTCAATATTCCTATTTTTCTACTTGCAGTAGTGATAACTATGGTTGGACTGTATTTTGTATATGGCATACAATATCTTCATCTAAACAATCTAGATGTTTGTTCATTTTTCTATGAGAAAAGAGTGAGGAAATGAAAATCGATGGATTATGTGATAGCTCACGAACTTGATCATGGATCTAGTTTTCACTTCCATAAGGGGGACTACTTCTATCAATTATGAAAATTAGTCTATTTTATAAAAAATGAAAATTTACTATGGAGTTATTCCTGGTGGAAATGGACCCACAACATTGATCCCCCATACTTCAAAGGTCCAAGAGTTCTTGGTTTGACAGTCTATGAAAAAAGTTTGCATGCATCTAACATGCATGAAACCTGTTGGAAAAATCAATGAAGTCTTGAACCATGGTGGGATAAAAGTAACCCAACCTCTATATTTGGTGGGAGGGCTTCAATACTCTCAGATGGGAACCGCATGATCCTACATGGACCCCTTTAATAACCTAAGGTATATCATTTTATTGAATGAAATGGAGTATTATTCCATAAATCCCACACATATAGAGGGTTTTCTCGAGGTTAGGACCACTCTAAAGGGTAAACTATGATACACTCTGGTAGATTGTCTCATGCTCATCTCGGTTTTGTGGGATAATTCCATGTTAGATATACTCAATGAAAGGAGTAATAAAATCTGGAATTTCCTCAACTAAGGGGGTATTAGAAGATCATGGAATAAAAGTACCATAATCGAACTGATTCAGTATTTAGTTTCCAACATCTTAGGTGGTAGGGTTAATGAACCTTTGGTGTTATAGATGAATGACTATGCTATCCTAGTTGGGTTCTGTAGGAGATGTGACTAGACCTAAAAAATCATTGGTTTTCCCATCTTGTGATCAAGGAACACAGGTCACCTTAAGGTGAGAAAGAAACTGGGACACCAGTATGAATATACATTATACCAAGGGATTAAGATATTTATTTCTGAGAATGTAGTCACCATTTATCTATTTGATGACTAGATCATATTCTCCCTTCACATGAAAATGGGGGACAAAAATCTTCAGGGAAAACTCAAGATTGGTAATAGGATCATGGTACTCAACCTCTTTTTTGGGGTATCCTTCAGACAAAATGAATGTGTATAGATGGAAAACATATGTTGGGGTGACAAAAATGATTCCAGAGCATAGCCTGTTATGATTGGGTTCATTGAGCCTTATACCAGTTGGTATTTGTGAGGTACTATCGAAGTGCATCTACAAACATGGTGAATCCTGACCAACTGATATAATAGCCTCATTTTGGAAATCAATATCCAATGGAAGTTATTAATGGTCCAGATATATAGCTAGTAAGTCTTCCAGTTACTATAAGTTTATAGACTTATATGAGAAACACCTTATATTAAGATACTATAGGATTACCACTTAGTGGGCCAATCATCCTGTCAGTATTGGGCTATTGAGGATTTACTTTACCAGGTCCACTCGAGACACAAACTACACCTCCTAATGTTATAAATAACATCACAAAATTTTCACTCCACATGATAGTTTGAGGGGACTATTCTTAAGGGGGAGTGTATGTTCTCCAGGTTAACAATATTATATCTAAGATAATATAGTATTTTTTTCTATTCCCTCGCTATTTTTATAGGATAGGAGTGCACAAAGGGATTGTTCTAGGGATGTCACATAGAAGAAGAAAGAATTTATTGAGATGGTTGAAATTAAAACCAGAGGCTGTATTAGGCACTAATTTTTATCTATAAAGGAAGTTCACCACTCTTTATCCCACTAGTAAATACCACATTTATTCATGACCTTTGATAAGTGAGTACACTTTTCAGCTATATTTTTCAAAAATCTGCATATGTGGGATATGTGGCCTTGAAGGACTTACCACTGCCATAGATTTCTTGGGGGTGTATTTGATTGATGGAATTAATATTCAATAGTTAAATAATGATTCCTCTATATCTTATAAAAAATATGAGAAATTTCCTTGAGGTAACCCCGAATGCGCACTTCAAGTGGTTCATCTTCTTGTTTCAGGAGTGGATGAAGCCAAACACTTTCTCAATACCCTTTATATGGTCCTAATGTTGTTGGGATTTGACCAAAAGTTCATCCACATAATATTCCAACAATGTAATTATAATTGTCTTAAAGATGTGGTGTATAGATCCTTGGTATGTGGCTCCATCATTCTTTAAAATGAAAGGCATCACTTGAAAGAAAAATCTTCCTTGAGGTTCTCTAAATGTTTTAGATTCCCCATCCTTGAGGTCTATCCAGGTTTAATTATATCCAAAGTATTCATCTATGAAGGACAGGGCCTAGAACCTAGATGTGGCATCAATCAATATCTTTCTCACTGTTAGGGGAAAATCATCCTTTAGAAAATGGTAGTTGAGGTCCCATAAGTCAATATAGATTTTTCTTCTACCATCCTTCTCCTATAATATGAAAGTTTTGGATATCCATCTGGGGCCCTGTACCTCCCTAAAAAGGTTTTATTCAATATTCTTTCCAAATTCAGCCTCAACTATAGCATCATGAGAGGGGTCCATCTTTCTGGGAGGCGGTTTGAATCTTTGATGAGTCACTGGGTGGCCATGATGATAAATGAAAACTCGAGGGACTATCCCTTCAATATCATCATAGATCAAGGAGAATATGACATATTGATGTTTCATAAAGGATACAAACAACGGTTTCTCCTTTGGGGACATGGATACGCCGATCAGCAGTAGCCTTAGATCTTCCTCAATACCCATGTTCACATAGGTTAACTCATTAAAAGTGGTTGAAAGACCCTCTCCAAATGTAGATGAAGTGTCTTCCAAATCCTCTTTATTATTTTAGATAGGATGATCAGAGGAAGGTGGTAGATCTTCTAGACCATTTGACTAAGGTGGATCATTGGTGTATTCTATTGAGGATAAATAATTCTCAATGAGGTTTTCTCATTGTGTTGAGACTGTAGTGGAAAAAGTTTATAATCCAATCCCATTTTCTTTCTGGTTGCATGGCCCGCACTTGATATTGATGTGATAGTAACAAGATGACCTTCATCGAGTTAACCCTTTTTTTGAACATGGTGGGATGTCATGGATCTATGGAAATAAGGATAAATTCTCAATACTTTATAGGGGTGAGGTCTTTCAGTATCAATAGGGACTATATAGTGTATTGGTGTGAGATAACATGTGAGTGCTCATATGTCTTGGAATGACGAAATAACACCATGTCCTGGTGTCATGGTGTTCAATTAATGAATCAAGAGAAAAAATTAACCATTCAGTTATACCCAATGATCAAATGTAGTGGATATTATATAGTTGGGGGAATTGATGTGATCAACCCCATCGATATAAACCTTCCTTTCTTCCCTTTTGTTGTACCCAACATAAAAATAGTGTGCCTCCTAAGAGACAAATGGGTATGCATAACCCTGGTGTACCCTTACATGACCATAAAGGAAGTATTTGACACACTAATGATATGAGGAGGGGATTTTGGCATCAAAATGAAGAAAGGTTCTTCCTAAAAGTGCATTTTTTGAAGTATCCTATGAGACTACCATGAATTTAGGGCTTTATACTTAGCCAAAAAATTGAGTCCTCCAACAAATTTTTATATTAGATTTATGCTAACTCTTATCATACCCATGAATCTTCTGAATTTATGGATTCATACTAGCTTCTATAAGTCCAAACAAATAGGTTTTCCCCTTCAGGATGAGGTTGACCTAGAATCCAATATCCACTAGGCAGTTTTAGATTTCCATGCCATTGAATTGGCCTATTATATAGAATGGGTGTATGTTCCCTTATATTTTGATGGAATTTTCATCACTAGAAAATGATATAATGTCTCTACATTCCAATTTCATGGGATCCTCTATATATTAGGCCTTAGTAATAGCTACCCTAACATCGAACTGAAGAGGAATTTTCAAGAATTCTGTGAGGGCCTCTCATGTTTACTTGGAAAATTGGAGAGGCTCAAGGATTGAAATACTTGTGGGTATTCTGGAAAGGTTCTTTAGCACATCATATTTCCATTCCTGTGGAATATTTTTTCCTATTGGGGGGCATTATTTGTCAAAGGGAATAGAAAATTCCATTGAGTAAACCACTAGGGCCTAGTTAGTAATGGATATTCTCTACTGATATCTATCTAGTCTACTATGAAAAACTATCAGTTGAATATTGGCTTCCTGAGTTCAAGCCCTGGCTAGACATGATTGATCGCATTGTAGTCTTGAATGACATTCATGGTTAAATAATACAATCGGCTATGGAAATGTATATGATGGAGTGAACTGAGAGATATTTTCTTATTGATCTCTATGAATGGTATGCTTCCTAGTTTCATTAACATGAATATCCTAATTTTAAGCACTATCTTGAGAATTCAATTGGCTCACATTTCTTCTACATCTCCTTCTACGACATCGACAGGAGACCCTTGAGGGGTTCACATAGTGTTCCTCACAATTATAGATTCTTAAGAGGTCCACCATATCAACATATTTAAAAGATGTGTACTCCATCTCATAATTAGTGTAGTAGTCCAGGGGTTGGTGGAATCTTATCACATCTCTAAACATAGGACTCATGAATTAAGAAATATTGGGAATTGGATTTTACAATATTGGGGGACACTATTTCCCTTACACCATTGACTTTAGATCTCTTAATACATTGAAGGATGTGATAGAGATGTGGAGGAAGACATTGGAGGAGGCACAAAAACAACAATAGGTTATGGATTTCACATGTGATCACATATAATACCATGATCATGAGAAGCCTTCTTATAAGACAAATATTCATTTTATTTCTTCATCATATGGTTGGGAGCCTCATTCCACTTTCCAATGTCTTCACAATTGTTGTATGGGTTAGTGGATACATTTTTCACCTTGTATGGAACATTTTTCAACTTTAATAAGAAATAATATTCCATGTTTTGGAGCCAATATTTGAAGAAAAATCATTTTTTAATGATATGTATGAGGATCCAGTGATATGGGAAATGGTTCCCATCACCAATGATTCTGTCCTCCTAGGGTCTCTTAAATTTCTGAAAGATGTAGGTCTCCCTTCATCAGGGCTTATATAAAGTTTCATGGGACCTATGAATCACTAAAGTAATAAGTATAGTTCCTTTTATCAATGAAAGAAACCATGGGATCCAAACCATTATTAGGGGCTAGAGCCACATTCTCCCATAAAGGTAGCTACACTTGGAGAGGCTATGCTTGGCTGGGATGTATTGGATGAGGCTACGCCTGGTAGGGATACACCTATTAATTCTATTCTAGTAAAGGGGATATTAGTTTCACCATCTCAAAAACCTCTACATTCATAGTGGTGGCTATATCTTCTTTCACTAGTCATCTCAAATAATCTTGAATGTGCAATGGGCATGACTGTCAACTAGTCCACTGCAAGGCATCCTCCAAACATAGAGCCTTTTTAGAGAATTCCTAAAATCCACATGACCAATTTAGGGAGAAGAGGTTGGGGACCAGATCATTGTTAATGTTTTCCATTCACATCACTAGAAGTTGTTCCTAGGGCATCGGAATATTGAGTGAGTATGTGAGTCTCTTCCATTGACTGAAAAATTTAGAAACTTGCTCATTGGGTCCCTATTTTCATTTATAGAGGTCAGTGACACTCATATTGTGTATGGTGGAGATAAACTAGAAAAGGAACATTATATTAATTTCATATCATCTAGAGACATACCTCATTGGTAGATGACTATACAAAATTAATGAATTCCCTTTCAATGTTTGGATGAATAATTATAGCTTGGTGGCATCCTATTATTCTAGAGTCCAAAAAATTAAACTGCATCGTGAAGAGAAGTGGCCCATATTCTATAGAAGTTAAACTATTCCATTTAATAGGGTTAAGTTTGAATTACCAGACTATGGGTTACTCATATATGATACACCCATGTTGGGTATTGATTCCCTTTGAGCAAAACCACCACCTATCATGTTTCTAGTGATTCAATGTGGGAAACAAGAGTAGAAATCACATCATCATTGATAGAGTTTGTGACCACCAGTGGATTTAAAGGCTCATCGACTCAAGGATTATAATTTCCTAAATCCCGAGGTAGATAGAAATGTTTCTCAAGCACGGTGGGTGACTCATATATTATTCATTTCCATATCGCCCAGATTCTTCCCTAGCCGGATGTGTGGAGTCACCAAGATCAAATTGATGGTTTTGACCGAAAAAGATAGGGTTCCCCATTGGTTGGGATATGAGACCTCTTTTGGAATTTCTAGGGACTGGATTCTATAAATAAGTAATCTGATTAGTGATCCTTTTATACTCCACTATGATGGGTTGGATGTTTTTGCGTGTACCTTTACTTTTTCAACATACCAATGGGAAGTTATTGAAATATCACTAGGGGGAATGTTAAGGGTCAACACATATTTCTATTGATGAGTGTGTACACCTTTAGAGGGGTATATTTGGCATTGTGTTTCCATTTTAGGTGTGTTCTCCCTTTCTTGATCTATATTGGAAACCATATTCTAATGATTTTCTAAAGAGCCGGTGGGGACCACATTCACCATCGAGGTAGTCAGATGGGAAACTTCTTCATTAGAAGAAGGGATGTACTATTAGTCTTGTTGTTGTCATAGGATAGGGCTAAAATAGAGGACAATATACTACCACCAGCCTCTGATTTGCACATATGGGGACACATCATCTATGATATGGCATTCCATAGTGGGGTTCTTATCATAGGGGTTTTTTAGTGTCTGGAGTTATACATAACCCTTATGAAATTGAGCTATATGGAGTGATTAGGGGAAGTATCTAGTTCTTGGTTAGCCCAATCCCAAATAGTAAAAAACTAAGATAAAGGTGGATAAATTAATGTATACTTTCTTTTTGACTTATTTACTGGGAGAGGGGGAACTACATAGGTCAAATATTCTCTACATGAAATAACACCTCTTGGTGGTGGATCCAAATTTATAATCATATCAATATAGGATAGGGTATTTACCACCACCTCATGTGTGAGGGTGTAAGCATACATTTGAGCCTCACCAGAGTTCTCACCATCATTTTAGTGTGTCAATTGATACCTTGAAATCTATATAACTTCTTTTATGGAGGTATAGAGGAGGGGAATTAATAGTGATAGAGATGGTTTCACTGCGATTCCTTGGAAGGAGGATAGAACATCTTTCTCCTGCAGGTAAATATAGTGGGAACTGGTGATCTTATGGACCTTGGATTATGATAGGGTAATTCTGATATTATAGTCTTCTACCCCATACTTCAGCATTGGGAGATAAGGTTCTATTATTTATGGATCTGTTTATTTGGAATCTAAGAGATCAATGATGGCTTGAAGCGTCCTAGTGTTCCTACTTTGATGGAGAAAAACATATCTAAGAGAGTATTTCCAAGAGTTACTCAGGTTTCCCCCTATGGGTTGTGGCCTACTCTGCAGTCATGTCACTTGAAATGAGTGTTCTTATTCCGGCCTCAGAATGGTTCTTTCAAGTATGGAATATCTTCGGCACGAGAGGAACTATGTGCTACTTCGTGGTGGTGTAGGGAGGCCCTCTATATTTGTTTTTTGTATTATAGGGATGACCTCTATAATTATTGACTAATGTTTGGGGAGGAAATTTTCATTTATTAGTGGTGGTGAGGTTAGGACGTCTGAATTTATTGGTGGTGGTATAGGTAGGACCTATACATTGATTGGTCATTACACAAGGAGGCCCTTAGTGATATTTTATAGAAGAGATTGGAGGATCTTCACATTTATTTTACACATAATGGGGGTTCTCTTAATGACTATTGCTAATTCCAACAACTCATAGAGTCAACCCAACCTAACTAATAGTTAGTTAGGGTCTTTATCCCAGGTGGGAAGAGACGACTCCACTTTCAACTGTTATAGAGATCTAATAGCATACACCAATGGTGGAAGGGGCTATAAGAGCTACATAAGAGGCCTATTTTAGGAAATATTCTACGTCATCCCTTCACATTGGCATAGAGTGTTCTAGATTTTGGATGATGGGGTAGGGAAAGAATCAATACTCTATTTGGTTTGTGCAACCGGCTGGTGTTGGCACTGATGAGGCCTTGTGGGAGCCCTCACGTGCTTCTCTGAAGTTGGGGCTATGACAGGTGTGGCTCAATGATCCCATGCCTACTCTATGTAGTTGAGTTAGTTTCCAGAGCACTATGAGGAGAGGATCCCATTTTAATTATCCATTTAAATAGGGGTAGGATTTCCCCAATATAGCCTTCAACGGTGGTGGTGTCGATGAGGCACCAATGTCTCATGATTATGGTAGGACACACCCCTTATGGGAATGGCCCCTTACATCTCATACTGGTGAAAAAGATTTTTTACCACCCTCCTATGAATGATATTTTAGGGTGAAATTGGGTGTGGTTTTACAACAACTGAAGGTATATTGGATTTCATGGCTAAGGTATAGTCATGTGGGATTAGTGCACCAATGTTTCCTCTACCCATGTGCATGTTGGATATAGATCATTTATTCCATGTAGCTCATGTCCTTTTAAGGAATGTGGATTTTTTTCTTCAAAACAAACATAGTAAATGTGATGACCAATTCCCTAAATTAATCAATTATATTTTAAAAAATAGAGGAGGGATCTATGTTGATGATGTCGCAAACCGAGGATGCCCAATGTTAAATGAACCAAGTAATTATTGAGCTTCATGATGGGCCCACCAATATTTTGGTGGGTCTTGATGCTGAATATCTAGATCTCGTGACATACAAATACAATGGATCCCCAAATTATAATATTATCCATAGAAGAAGATAATAGTTTCACATCAGGTTCACCATTTTTCTTTCTGACGATTTCCCTAGGGCCAACGTGCCCTGTGCAATGTTCTATTCCCCACTTTCCCACTATCCAAAAGTGGGCATCATCCATTAATTTAATTGTTTATGTCATATCATTAATGAAAATGGGTTTATGTGATATCATCTCTTCCTTCCATGTATTCATCCTTAGATGTCATAACCAAATTTGGGTATCATTCATAGATTTAATTCATGTTCATGAAACTGATTCTCAGTTCCATATCAAGGTGAAAGAGAGTTAATTATTATTCTTTTGTCTCGATAGGGCAGAAAAATTCAGTTAGAATAGGTAATATCATTGGGAATGTTGATAATGTTTGGACATTAGGTAGGTTTGGAACCTATAAAATCATCCTCTTTTAAAGGGAATCTCATGTGTAAGGAATCTTATGCATAGAACCCAAGGCATTCTATGTCGAACACGATGTAGTTGATGCTAGGAGAATAAGGCTTTTGAGGCTTTTTTACCTCAGTAATATGATTTTTAGTTCATGGGGTAGGGTTTTTAGATCAGGTCATAAGTTTTACATCTTATACTGAAAATTTTGTACAATATTAATGTTTTTGGGGATAGGATGGGTGGTAGAGTGTGTCCCTATGGGGAAGGATTTCATCATTAGGATTTTTTGGAGTGTTTCCCTCAAGGGGGGAATATTTTTACCTTGTATAATGGAGTGAGTCCCCCAAGGGGTTTATTTCATACATGTGTGTCCCCATAGGGGAATATTTCACATTTGGATGAGGAAGTATGTCCCCCAAGGGGGTGATTTAACACTTGGATTTAGTTATTAGGATTTAACCTCATGAAAATTTCCTATATAACCAATTTAAGAGATAAAAAGCCACATATTTCGATGATTCAATTTAAGTTCATGTAACAGGGTCAGTCCATGAAGTTTAAAATCATGCAGTAAGGATGCTCGTATTGCGGAATAAGCATCAATGAGGGATGTCATGGGAATTATGCATAAAATATGTTTGGTATGGGAGTCACATTTTAGAGTTGGGGGAAGTGTGTCATCCCATTAATTCAATATATAGGTAATATAGTGTTTGTTTTATTAGGCATGACTATAGTTAACGTCATGTTATGAGGATGTTTTCATGGAGTTTAACATCGTATGACTAGGATGTAGAGCTAGGAAGTTTTATGTATTGTAGATCATACATGGATGGGGGATACAACTTGAGGGGGACCATGTTATTTAGAGAGGAAGCTTCCTCATAAAGACTCTCTGCCAAGATAAGTAACCCATTTACCTCGGTGATTCCACCTTTAGAGATTACATGTCCATCACTCACACAGATTTGGGTTGTGAATAGCATAGTAACTTCCATAGAGAGGTGGAAATATGGATTCTTGACATTAGGGTACCTATTCTTAGCGATAAAGGAATTAGGGTACCAATGATTAAGAGAAAAAATTAGGGTAATGTATACACTTGAATCATAAAGAACATTGATCCAGGGACTAGAAATTTATTTCATGAAACATTATTATCTTGTGTTTAAATAGAAGTGTGTGATCAATGGTATATAACATAAGTAAAACACATGGAGTCTAGGGGTGTGGGGGAATGCATGATTTGGGGTTTCATGCATATTAGATTTTCATGAATGATACTTATCATGTGCCAAACTGATCAACCTTAAGAGGTGGTATGTGAGGATATCTCAAACGTTGTTCAAGACAAGTTGGGTCCCGAGGGAAGTAAGTCATATTAGATATCTACTTTTAGGGTCCATGGAATTATATTGTTGTATGATATAATGGAAGAGTAGGTTTTAAGAGATAGAGAGAGAGAGACTTATTCTTCTATAGATCTTCCATTCAATATGTTGTGGGAGATTTTATTTATATTCAAAATCAACGGTCATTATCGTGCAACTCCACTATAGCATGGAATAGGGTTTCAAGCTTCCTAGTCCATTTCTGAATGGGATTTACTATACAATAGGTTTCATTAAATGTTTCCTTTCATGTGATACTGGGTAGTTTCTTGATAGGGAAGACACAAAGCTGTTCTTTTGCATACACGTACCTTGGGGACTAATGGGGCGTGACCATGCAACCTATGGGTATGACATCACCTTTAGAGCACAAAATTATGGTTTTTTGATTTATTTATGTTCCAAACTATCCTCTTTCATGAATATTACTTGGGAATCACTTAAAGCTTTAGGAGACTCGCAAAACTCATCATTTACTTTAGCACACAACTCTATTGCACTTGAAATTGCCCGTTTGTGTGCACCACCCCAAATGTTTATATAACCTAATCCTCAAACTCAGAATACTATTTCAAGGTGGTCCACAAGAATATTTTTTAAAAAACTATACTTTAGAGGCCTGATATATTTTTTCAATGCAAACAGTTTCACAAAATGATATTAGAGAAATTTTTATCTATCGTACTATTAATGGATAGTAGGAAACATAATAGGGATGTGTCAAAATAGGTAATGAACTTATTCTTGGGAGTGATCAACTTATGTATGATAGGAACCTAAATTTCCAAGGATGAGATTTTTTCCTCTTGGAATTTTTTGTTAAATTTATGATAAATTCACTTTAACTGATGCACTTAATTTAAGATGTTTTGATTTTTTGTATTTTTAACTCTTGGTCAGTATGTTAAGAGTGTCTATGTGTGTTAATGAATCATTCTAGGTGTGTAGGATTTTTATATCACCCATAAGTTTCTTGTGATTGATACGTTTGTTTTCTATGATTTATGTGAGCCTATTATTTAACAATTTTATTTTTATATGAATTTGATTTATATTTATTATCAATTAAAGGGGGTTGGTTATTTAAATTTTATACAACATTATATATTGTGTTTTAACATATAAGACTATGGAGGAATGATACTTGTTAAATTCCTTGGGTGATCTTTTTATATATAACAATATATAAATTTTATGTTAAATTATGGTCTTTGTTAAATAAGATGATATTAAGAAATCTATATGGTGTTTTCCCTCATATCATGGGAATGAACCTTTATTTAAAAAATATTTGGAAACATGAAAACATGATAGATTCTAGAAAGAAATAAAATGTAACCTCTATAAGGACATGAATGAATTTTTAAATCATTGTATTGGATAAAAAGAGTTCTAGTAAGAAACCTATAATGTATTTTCCATTGTATATTATGAATGAAACCCTATTTCATCAATTCATGGAAATGTAAAAATTTGGATAGTTCCTGGAAAGACTAAGTGAACATCCTATAATTGAAAGATCATGAACACTATTGAAAACATGGACTATATAGCTTAATGAATGAGGAAAATCCCTTAATAATGATGGAAATTATTATTGATCATGGTGAATTAAAACCCTTATATAAATTTGGACTCACCTATGTATGGGTTGTTGGGGAATTAACAAGTTCCTAAAATATAAGATCCTAGTGCGATGTGTTGAGGGAGACCCTATGCGGGTAGTGTGACCTAATGTATATTCTTATGACTAACCCTAGTTATGGTAGTTGGGATAGATAGAGAGCTTGATATTGTGAAACCTCTGTGATGTGTGGTGTGTTAGGTAGTAGGGTGTTATACCTAGAGGACATATATTTGATTTTAACCTTGTGAATCATCCTATTTTTTGTTTATCAGAGCATGGAGGGAACGTAATTTGGTAGGTGGTTTCATGTAAATGTGATACCATAAGGTGGGAACTAGGAACACAAGATGCCATGTGACCATGAGATGATGAAAAGTGCTAAAACCATGGGTGGTGATCCTTATCAGGATTATTTTAGGGGTTATATGTCAGGACCTAGTGACCATTGATATTGAATTGAGTTCAGTGAGTTGGTTTCATGTGATGTGTGAGATTAACCTTTGATAAGGTTTAGCCCAGTTATGTTTGTTCCTAACAGGTGTAAAACATAGGTGAATTATTATATTATGTTCATAGATTGGGAAGTTCCTTTGGGGGTGTGTATTATGCATGGAAAAATTTGTTTAGGGTGCTTATGAAAGAGGGTGACTATGAGAGGGTTGACCCAATAAAAATGACATTAGATGTATGAAGTGTGGGTATATTCTTTGGATTATGCGATTGGTGAATGTTCAATGATAGTTATTGTATATTCAGTTGTGGTTAATCCACTATAGTCCTTGTTCCTTTTATCTAGAAAAATGTTGAAGGGGTATATCATTTATATTCTCAATCCTATCAATTATGGATGTTCTTTTGGTAAGTGGTGGCTATATTGGTAAATTCATATGGTTATGGATACTTTACACAAGATGTTGGGTGGTCGTTCATTTAGCATTGACATGTGTATGGTGGTATGATGGTTATAAGAGAGTATATATGATAAATTTGGTTTGTTAGGTGACATGATATAAAAATGGTCCATTTCATGATTAGGTGGGAAATCCTAGGGGATTTGAGGCACTACTCATTGGAGATGTGTAAGGTTTGTTATGTCAATCATAATAGAGCATGCGGCCCTTGGTATTTAATAAGATTGGGTATAATGAGCATGAGAACCCATTATTTGACAATGTAATCAAGATGGTACATGATGATCCTATGGGGATTAGAGTGTTCAAATGGGCCATGTAAGGTTTCATTAAGGATAATTTGGGTCATATAATTTCTTGAGTGTTACAGTGGAATCAAGTCATGATTAGTTTTAGTTTAGGCATGCTTGGAAGAGATTAATGGGACCATAAAAATCCCCAGTTAGGGTATACTCTTGGAATTAGGTGTATTGAAGTAGGTAGAAATGTACCAAAAGAATGAAATGGTAGTAAGTGATGATGTTTTTTGATGGATCAAGGTGCAGTGACATAGTCGATTCAAGGTTGACCCATGATATGGGCATCAATGGATAATAGGTGAGTGTGGCTTAGATGGAGAGGGACAAATTCAACATAAATCGAACCTTTTTGTGTTTCAATCTGTGATTAATGTGTGGTGAATCCATGAAGTAGGGATCCCTCCATAAGTTAATTTAATGAATAAACCTCACATTGTATGAATTTTTTAATGTATTTTGGTTGGTGTTCCATGGGATGGGTATGAAACAACATTTGATGATTGGATTTTTGAATGGGTATTAGTGAGTTTAGACATGTCTAAGTGTCATGTTCAATGATGAATGAGATTTGGGACATGAGACCAGGATCTGGATTCATTAGAGAGGAGACAAAGACACTACTATGGTGGGGATCATCAAATCAGTCAGAATGTGTGTCCCCCATCGATAGAAGTGGCGTTAATTCTATGAATCATGTAACGTCCCGGACCCGGGTGCCATGCAATGGGTGCCCCAAGCCCGGTTCTCCATGTGACCTCAAATGCATTTCCCCAAACGCTAGAGGCTGCCAACTAGCAGCAAGGGCCCAGGTCAGATAGTGGGGAAACTATGACGTCATTTTTCAAAGTGTAGCGCAGCGGAATACCAAAATAAACATACAACGACAGCAGAAGAAGTTTACATACACAACGGAAATAAACTATAGCAGTGGATATAACCAACAGTATATAAATGATGATGCTACATGTTCAAGTTCTAAGAAAAAAGCCATAACCTGTTATATATCAATATATTACAACAAAATATAGGGTACAACAAAACAAGCAAAACCGCTGGCAGCGGCATCGCGAGCCTAGGCTCGGTCCCATGCCCTCCTACTCCTCAGCAATAGTCAAGTACCTGTATAGGGACTCTTTCCCCTATCTAAACCTGCATAAACGTAATCTATTTGGGCTGAAAAGCGTGGCCCAAACAGGGTGTGAAAAATATATCTCAGTAGGCACCCACCAAAGGCCTGTGCCCAACTACGTGTAAGCATGAAACAACAGTGTGCAATAGTAAAATGCAATAAATTAAGTAGTAATAAAAAGTAACTAACTTAACAATTAAATTTCCATTTTATTATTCATTTAATTTATTTAATTTAGTAACATTCTTGTCCTCAACAGCACCAAGCCCTCAGGCCAACCAAAACCGTGCTCTCAGGATAAAATAGTAACCATGCCCTTAGGCTTGCCCTCAGGCCATACAGAATCCAAATCGTAGGTATTTCCCTCAGGCGTAACAGAAATTGACATCAGGCGTAGGAAGTTTCTCCCTCAAGCACATAAGTCAGCCCCTTAGGCACGAAAGGTTTCCATCATATGAAATAGAACGTCACCCTCAGGCTAAAATAGTCATGCCCTCAGGATAATCACAACAACGCCCTCAAGCTAAACAGGTAACTGAGCCATGCCCAACATGTCAAAAACGGAAAACAATAAATTCCTCTCAAGTCAATTCTACAATTACTATTTTAAAGGCATCCCCTCGGGTATCCTGGCCAAATGGCTAAACAGTGAAACACACCCCTGGGGTGGTTCTGGATCCAAGCAACGATCCTAACCAGCATTTTATTATCACAATTTAATCACCTATGCAATTATAGGCATTAAATATAGCAACGGCCTTAGCCACATGACACCCCAACATGGGTTCATGGCACAAAAACGCACGACAGTTGGAAAATAAACACAACGCCACCTACCTTATATGCCAATGAACGTTATACCCGAACGCCGACTCCAAAAATGCCCAAGAATGGTGTAGATCTGATGAAGAACAAAACCCATTCAAATTTCAATAACTTCCCCTCGGGAAATAATTGGTAATAACGGTACTAAGAGAGGAGAGGTCTTACTTGTGCGGTTCCAACGAGATCATCCGAAGCCGAATCGGATTCCAGACGAACACCCGACGGATCTTCAAAGGTTCGGCCTCCTCCTTTGGCTCCAAATCGGCTCAAGTGTCTCCTCTTCCAAATGAGGAGGTTACTGCTTGTTTTAATCCGAAAAAAAAGTACACGGCGTGTACTTATGAGTACACGACATGTACTTCTTTCTTTTAACTGTTCATTTGGCGGCACCGCCACACTGTTCATCCGTAAACATGAGTACACGGCATGTACTCCCAAGTACACGGCGTGTACTGTCGCCCAGCTGTCGGCTGCTCCACCGCCTTACTGTATTGGCCTACCGACTGACTACACAGCGTGTAAGTACCACTACACGGCGTGTAGTCCGTTCCTACACCCCTCATCGCCGACAAGGCTACACGCCCCATGTACCCATCCCTACACGGCCAGAAGTACACGGCGTGTGAAAAAGTACACGGCGTGTAGTTCCAAAATTTATGATTTTTCCCCATTTTCCATATTTTCTCAAAAACACTTAAGGAAAAGGATAAAGAAGAAGCATGTATCTCAAAAATAAGAACCGGGTTCTTACAAACTTCCCCCCTTATAGCAATTTGTCCTCGAATTTCCCTTCCAAGGGTGGCGAAGATAAAGCTCAGAACAGCTCTGGCCACTGAGCACGTTCGTCAGCCTCCCGCTCCCAAGTCTCATCCTATACTCGACCATGTTGCCATAACACCCGTATGAGAGGAACTGACTGGCCTTGGAGAACCTTCGTGCTCCTGTCAACAATATGGATCGGATTCTTTTCAAAGGACGTATCATGCTGAAGCTCAACCTCCTCAGGCTGAAAAATGTGAGATGGGTCTGAATGATAGCGACGCAACTGAGACACGTGGAAGACGTCGTGCATGGCTCGGTACCGCTGCGGTAACTGCAACCGACAGGCAACCAGCCCAACTCTCTCTAAAATCTCGAATGTCCCCACATACCTCGGTGAAAGTTTACCCTGTCTCATGATCTATTTGTGTCCCAGCCGCAGCGAAACACGTAGAAAAACCTGATCCCAGACCACGAACTCCAAAGGTCATCTACGGTGATCAGCATAAGACTTCTGACGAGACTGTGCGGTAGCCATCCTCTTCCGAATCAACTGGACCTACTCAGATGTCTCTTGCACGAGCTATGACCCAGTAAATCTTCATCACCTGCCTCTAACCAGCACAAAGGTGATTGGCATGGACTACCATATAAAGCCTCGTATGGTTCCATCTCAATAGTTTCCTGAAAACTATTGTTATAGGCAAATTCGACTAAGGTTATGTGCTTCTACCAAGAGCCCCAAAAGTCTAAGAAGCATGCGCGCAACATGTCCTCTAGCACTTGTATCATCCACTCTGATTGGCCATCGGTATGAGGGTGGTATGCTATGCTCAGAAGCACCTTTGTTCCCAGCACCCTCTGAAAACTCTGCCAGAAACGAGACGTAAAGCGGGCGTCCCTATCTGAAATGATAGAACGAGGGACCCCATGAAGACGTACGATCTCTCGGATATATAGCCTTCCGATCTCATCAACATAGAAGGTCTCCTTGATCGAAAAAAAGTGAGCTACCTTCGTGAGTCTATCCACAACAACCCACACGGTGTCATTGCCTCAAGGTGACCTCGGCAATCCCGTCACGAAATCCATCGCGACATCATCCCATTTCCACTCTGGAATGGGTAACTACTGTAACAGCCCAGCTGGCCTCTGGTGCTCTACCTTCACCTACTGACAGGTGCAACACCTCGTAACAAAGCCAGTTATCTCCCTCTTCATACCTAGCCACCAGTACTGACGTCTCAAGTCACGGTACATCTTGGTAACCCCAGGATAAACTGCCCAAGCTAAAGCATTAAACTCCCGCATAAACTCCTCACGTATATCCCCTAGAACCCATACCCGTCCATGGAAATAAAAAACCTCATCATCGCCTACTGTCCAACCAGGAGAAGGGTCCCCACATGCCACCGACTCCCATAGAACTAGGCCTTCTGAATCTGATAGTTGTCTCATCCTCACTCTATCCAGGAGGGTAGATGTCACAACTAAAGAGGAAAGACAAGTCTGCCCCTGACTGTCATGCACCTCCAGATACATCTCAGAGAACAAAGCCATGAGCTGCCACTCACCACTGGCCTCTTGCACTACCTGTATTTAAGTCTTCCTGCTCAGTGCATCAGCTACTGCATTACCTTTACCAGGTGTGTAGGCAAGCTCAAAATCGAAGGAATGTAGGTACTCAACCCACCTTCTCTGCCTCAGATTCAGGTCACGCTGAGTAAAGATATACTTGAGGATTTTGTGGTCGGTGAAAACCACAAAATGCTCTCCAAATATATAATGTCTCCAACAGCGCAACACGTGCACAACTGCAGCCAACTCGAGATCATGCATCGGGTAATTCCTCTCATGTAGCCTCAACTGCCGAGACCCGTATGCAACAACTCGGTTGCCCTGCATCAACACTGCTCCCATCCCAATACCTGATGCATCACAGTAAACTGTATAGATTTTTCCCTGCTCTGGGAGTATCAGGATCGGTGCTGAAGTCAACCTTCCCTTTAGGTCTTGAAAAGCTATCTTGCAAGAGTCTGACCAAACTAACTTCACACCCTTATTAGTCAGACCCATCAACGGTGCTGCTAAGCAGGAGAAGTCTTGTATGTAGCGTCTGTAGTAACCATCCATCCCTAAGAAACTTCGTATCTCAAACACGTTCTTAGGCTGCTCCAAGGAAACTACTGCTCTCACCTTCTCTGGGTCTACTGTAACTCCTGCCTCTGAGATGATATGACCCAGGAAGTGAATCTAGTCCATCCAAAAGTGGCACTTTGAGAGCTTAGCATATAGCCGATGCTCTCTCAGTGTACCCAATACGATCTAACGATGGGTGGCATGGTCGTGTCGAGTGTGGGAGTACACCAAGATGTCGTCCACGAATACTACCACAAAAGAATCAAGATATGGATGGAACACGCGATTCATCAGATCCATGAAAACTGTTGGCGTGTTCGTAATTCCGAACGGAATAACCGTATACTCATATAGACCATACCTACTCCTGAAAGTTGTGAGAGGTATATCAGATGGTCTAACGCACAGCTGATGATATCCTGATCTCAGGTCAATCTTCAAGAACACTCGTGCTCCACGAAGATGATCAAACAGATCATCAATCCTAGGCAAGGGATATCGGTTCTTAACCGTCAACTGGTTTAGCTTCCGATAATCCACGCAAAGTCTAAGGGTACCATCTGCCTTCTTCGAAAAAAGGATCGGATAACCCCAAGGAGAATTTCTGGGTTGGATAAATCCTTTTGCCTGTAACTCCTCTAATTGCCTCTTGAGCTCCTGCAACTCAGGCGTGGCCATCCTATAAGGAGGAATGGACACTGGTGCGGCTCCTGGCACTAGCTTGATAGAGAAATCCACCTCACGTACCAAAGGTAGACCCGAAAAGTCGTCCAAAAAGACATCCCTGAAACGATCAAAAACTGGAGAGAAATTCATTTGAAAAGTCCCCTGAACATCCAGATATAAGCTCGCTATCTAGGTTGTGACTCCACCTCGTCCATGATGTTCTGGTCCAGCTCGACTCGCCTGAACATCCCATTCACCCTTGTATAGAAACCCTCCGCCCTCTGGTGACGTGAAACGCACCCTACGACGATAGCAGACTACAAAGGCTCGAAAGGGAACCAACCAGTCCATCCCGAGAATGACGTCATAAATCATCATCTCTAAGACATAGAGGTCCCAAAGGAAGTGACACCCTCCAACCTCAAGGGGGCACCCCTTGCACTGACGCACACCAGCCGTCCTAGTCCCCAACGGAGTGTCTAGAGTCAAGATATCAGATGAAGTATAAACACCGAGCCCAAGGCTCTCCACAACGGGTACAGATATGAAACTATGTGTAGAACCCGTATCAAAAAGCACTGAAGATAAAACAGAAGCTACTAGAATAGTACCTCTGACTGTAGAAGGTCCGGGATCCTGCTCCTGCTGGGTCTGTTACACTGCATATGTCTGCCCAGTGTCGCGGCCCAGCGACACAGCCTGGCTACCCTGAGCTGTCTCGCCCTGCTGCCTCTGCGATCCTGGTGTCTGGCTACCATGTCCACAACCACCATCTCGTCCTTCACGCCCCGACATATTCTAGTTCCCCAAATGGTAAGAAGCTACTGGTCCTTCTCCTGCATGCGAATTCTGAACTGAACCCCTCTCACTAGCCACTGGTAGAAACTCCCTACAAAAGCGCTGCAGATGACCTATCTTGCCGCAAGCTCGGCACTCCACTGGGTCTCGTGGACACTGCGGTCTCTTGTGCCCCTCTCTGCCATACTGGTAGCACCTGATCGGGCCACCTGAAGAAGCTTCCTGGCAGGTACTTCCACCCTAAGAGAAGTCCATCTGTATCTTTTTCTTGCCAGTAGAAATAGTACCAGTAACTGGTGCTGAACCGCCCTGGACCACACCACTAGATTCCCGTAGGTTCCTCTCTATAATCAACATCTGGTTCACAATCTCATGTACAGTAGGCAACCTGAAAACATTCACCAACGCTCGGATGTCATACCGAAGACCATCCTCAAAACGTCTGGCTATCAACGTCTCATCACCCACCATCACGGGTGAAAAACACTGAAGCTCTGTAAAACGATCAGAATAGTCCATCCCTGACATGACGCCCTACTGCAGAATCATGAACTCTCGAGCTCTATCTTTCCTCAGCGTCTCAGGAAAGAAGAAGTCATATAAGACTGCCTGAAAATCTTCCCACACCATGTCCCTGTGATGCTCTGTCTAGGTGGTAACATCCCACCACCTCTTGGCAGAATCACACAGCATGCAATTCGCGAGCTTGACCCTTCGCCCTGAAGGCATCTCCATATGCTCGAAAATAGTCTACATCGATCCTAGCCAAGACTCCGCAGCTTGTGGTCCTCCATCCCCTGAAAAAGTAGGTGGATGCTACTGCTGAAAGATACGCGTCAGCTCATCCATAGATGTAGCAGCCTGCGGTGCTCCCTGAAAGGTCTGCTTGAACCGCATAAATCCTTCACGGAACTGCGCCTCCGCGCCTGTGTCTAGTATTGCAGCTGGCACCGCATCTGGATCTGCTGGAGGATCAACTGGTAGCTCATGGACCACCATATCCGGATTATAATCGTCGCCACTCTCCTGGCGAACAACTAGTGGTCTTCTAGGCGGCATGACACTACAAGGTCAAAAGCACGCCTCAGATTCAAGATTATTATGACTGAAAAGCGAAGGAACCACAAAGGAACGAGAGGAAGAAGGCATTTCAAAATTTCCAAAACAAGACTACATGGCGTGTACACTGACTACACGGCGTGTACTTGACTTCTCTTCCCCTGCCCGGGTCCTTACTCATGGCTAAGCCACACATCTTCCGTTGAACAAAACTACACAGAATGTATAATATCTACACGGCGTGTACGGTGTTATTTTCCAACTTCCTGTGTCATCTATGACATGGCCGACTACTCAGCTTGACACTACACGGCATGTTACAAACGCACACAGCGTGTACACCACCCCGTTTCCCAGCCACATGGCTAACTCCACACGGTATATCCTCGAACAAGACTACATGGCGTGTCCCACAGGTACACGGCGTGTTCAGGGAGAGGTGACACCAGCCCGTGTTGTTAGTTACACGGTCGAGTCCCCAGGTCACACTACACGGCGTGTTCTGTCAAGGAGTTCACTAACCCATGTTGTTAGTTACACAAACAGAATCCAGGTCACACTACACGGCGTTTCCATTCGGTACATGGAGTGTTTTACCCAAGCCTTTCCCTACCCCGTGTCGCCGCCCACACGGTTTGTGACATGGGAAGAGACTACACGGTGTGTACTCAGGGTACACAGCATATACTCAAAAAGTACATTTTTCTTCCCGAACAAAAAAGCATACACGGTGTGTATGAAAATATTACACGGCGTGTATATTGGGTTTCCGGACATTATTCCTTAGAAACTTCCCCAGAACCCAGAAAATACTGAAAAAAAACACCTATGTGTCAAATTCTGACCCGTGGGGGCCCATACTCCCCACAAATCAAAGTTTGGCATCTTATATGTGTTATAACCAACAAAAAGTCAATGATCCACCAATTTCTGGTCAATGGGGGCCCATACTCCCCAAAAACAAAAGTTTGTCATCCATTCTATAAACAGGCTCAAACAAAAATACCATATCACAAGGCAGGTATTTATCAAGCAGTTATCACAACAGTGTGCTTTCTTAGCACAACAACATGCAAATTCTAATGCACCAACATGGCATGGAAACTATGCATGGAATTGTGATTTCTAGAATGTGCCTATATGATGCATGAGACGGCATACCCTCATCTCATTGGGTTGCAACTAAATAGAACCCATAGATAAAATAAAAACTGCACAATCTCAAAGTGCGTCACCCAATGGTGAAAATCAAATAAACTGTAAAATTGCAAAATCAAAAGAATGCAACATACGAGGTAGACTAGATTTTCCCTGTACATTGGTTAGCTATGCCCAGGCACAACTTATTACCAACTACTGTTCCGTCCAATCCCTGACTACGGCTCCACATAGTAAGTCAAAGAAAAGAAACCCCCTCTGATACCACTTTGTAACGTCCCGGACCCGGGTGCCACGCAACGGGTGCCCTGAGCCTGGTTCGCCACGTGACCTCAAGCGCATTTCCCCAAACGCCAGAGGCTTCCGACTAGCAGCGAGGGACCAGGTCAGATAGTGGGGAAACTATGTCCTCATTTGTCAAAGTGTAGCGCAGCGGAATACCAAAATAAACATACAAAGACAGTGGAAGCAGTAAACATACACAATGGAAATAAACTATAGCAGTGGATATAACCAACAATATATAAATGATGATGCTACATGTTCAAGTTCTAAGAAAACAGCCAGAACATGTTATACATCAATACAATACAACAAAATATAGGGTACAACAAAACAAGAAAAACCGCTGGCAGCGGCATTGTGAGCCTAGGCTCGGTCTCATGCCCTCCTACTCCTCAGCAACAGTCAAGTACCTGTATAGGGACTCTTTCCCCTATCTACACCTGTAGAAACGTAATCTGTTTGGTCCAAAAAGCATGGCCCAAACAGGGTGTGAAAAATATATCTCAGTAGGCACCCACCAAAGGCACATTCCCAACTGCGTGTAAGCATGAAACAATATTGTGCAATAGTAAAATGCAATAAAGTAAGCAGTACTAAAAAGTAACTAACTTAACAATTAAATTTCCATTTTATTATTCATTTAATTTATTTAATTTAGTAACATTCTTGTGCTCAACAGCACCAAGCCCTCAGGCCAACCAAAACTGTGCCCTCAGGCTAAAATAGTAACCATTCCCTCAGGCTTTCCCTCGGGCCATACAGAATCCAACCCGTAGGTATTTCCCTCAGGCGTAACAGAAATTTCCCTCAGGCGTTGGAAGTGTCGCCCTCAGGCACAGAAGTCAAGCCCTCCGGCATGAAAGGTTGCCCTCAGATGAAATAGAACGTCGCCCTCAGGCTAAAACAGTCACACCCTCAGAATAATCACAGCAACGCCCTCAGGCTAAACAGGTAACCAGGCCATGCCCAACATGTCAAAAGTGGTAAACAAGAAATTCCTCTCAAGGAAATTCTACAATTACTACTTTAAAGGCATACCCTCGGGTATCCTGGACAAACAGTGAAACACACCCCTGGGGTGGTTCCGGATCCAAGCAACGATCCCAACCAGCATTTTATTATCACAATTTAATCACTTATGCAATTATAGGCATTAAATATAGAAACAGCCTCATCCACATGACACCCCTACATGGGTTCGTGGCACAAAAATGCACGACAGTTGGAAAATAAACACAAATCCACATACCTTATATGCCAACGAATGTTATACCCGAACACCGACTCCAGAAACGCCCAAGAACGGTGTAGATCTGATGAAGAAAAAAACCCATTCAAACTTCAATAACTTCCCCTCGAGAAATAATTGGTAAGAACGGCACTAGGAGAGGAGAGGGCTTACCCGTGTGGTTCCAACGAGATCGTCCAAAGCCGAATCGGATTCCAGACGAACACCTGGTGGATCTTCAAAGGTCTGGCCTCCTCTTTTGGCTCCAAATCAGCTCAAGTGTCTCCTCTGCCAAATGAGGAGGCTACTACCTATTTTAATCCGAAAAAAAAGTACACGGCGTCTACTTCTGAGTACATGGCGTGCACTTCTTTCATTTAACTGTTCATTTGGCAGCACCGCCACACTGTTCATCCGTCGACATGAGTACACGGTATATACTCCCAAGTACACGGCGTGTACTGTCGCCCAGCTGTCGGCTGCTCCACCGCCTTACTGTATTGGCCTACCGACTGACTACACGGCGTGTAAGTACCAATACACAGTGTGTAGTCGGTTCCTACACCCCTCGTCGCCGACAAGGCTACACTCCCCGTGTACCCATCCCCACACGGCCAGAAGTACACGGCGTGTGGAAAAAGTACACGGCGTGTTGTTCCAAAATTTAGGATTTTTCCCCATTTTCCATATTTTCTCAAAAACACTTAAGGAAAAGGAAAAAGAAGAAGCTCTTACCTCAAAAATAAGAACCGGGTTTTTACAAATCAGTCATGAGATTGGTCCCTATAAATCCCTGAATACAATAGATATAATTTCATTTTTAATTTTAAGGCAATCATGATTAAATTGTAAATGATAGAGGTTATTCTATATATGATTCTAGTTTGTGTTCGAGTTTTTGTTTGGGTCTAAAGATGAAATGGTGTGATATAAAAATGGTTCATATTGATTTTATGATGTGGTTATTGTGAGAAGATGATTCATAGTGAGAGTGGATGGGATGTCAACTATGAAATAATATTGAGGGTTTGGGTTATACCTCGATGTGTATCTGAATGATCATCGAATGCCTCTAGTGATCAAGGAATATTTCTCTTATAATTTAACGGCATGTTGGTAAAGGAGTCCATGTGTTCCTGTGGTGGTTTCACTATAGAAGGTCTGACCAGTAGTTTTGTGTGGGATTTCATGTGGTGGGTTTGGGACCATGTAAATTACGTCCATAGAGATGCAACAGATTAGATTTTGGTTCTATTATAGGGTTTTCATCAAAATAAAATATGTTTAGGTTATAGGTATGGTAATGAATACTCACCTAGTTCAGTTCGAAACTAGGAATGATAGTATGTGATAGTTTATTAACTGATGTTCCTAATCATGGGTAGCATTAATTAGGAAATACTATTTCTAGGATTACACCCTGAACAAAATGATCATGTGAAACTTGTTTTAATTGGTTTTAGTAAACATTGAAGGAACATGGTAATGAACAAAACATGGGGGTAGTTTCATTTTTCTGACCCCACTTGCATACCATTATCCAAGTTAAAGGGTGGGATATTGAATACCAATGTATGGGTAATCACTATTGGGTTTTGGGTAGATTTTGTGTGGGTAGTAATTTTGATAATAGCTTATTCATGATGATGGTCATATAGTATGACTAGGTGTGATCATCGAGTAATAGTCAGGTGGAGTATATTACCTTGTAGATTTAGAATTATAGAATATTTTTCCAATGTGAATGTCAAGTAAAGGATTCAAGTTATGAATATATTGAGGTGCGAGAGTATGTATTTCAATAAACATTATTGATTGGAGGACTGATGGGAAATTCAATGACGTGTCTAGAATGGATTAACGTCCTAAGTATTAGGATATGTGAAACAAAACCTTGAGAGGATACTCAAGGTGGGTTTCATTGAAATATATTAGTGTCAATATTTATAAGATAGTGATATTTTCAATTGTATATTAGGATCGGGCTGCTATATTAGCACAACCATGAATATCTAGACATTTGAATTTGTTTCATGAATTGAGTCATAGTGATTCTTGGAGATACAAATCAAGGATGAGTTTCTATATATTGGGGGGATTGTAAAACCTTACACTCCACCATGGTACAGACTCATTTAAAATAATTTTTCACTTGTTTAATTACCCATTACCTATACATTTTTGGGGGGTAAAGGAACAATAATATCATTCTTGGGGTTTGGGACATAGGGATAGGGATACAGAAAAATGGTCTGGTACCACCAGCTTGACGGTGGTAAAAAAACCATATACTAGGTCATGACCTGAAGCCATCATCCATCTGGTGTCTTGTTGAAAATTGTACGGTGGCCTCACGGGAAAATTTTCATTGGGATATGCCCCACAATTTCACCTAGGTCTACTTCAATGTATTTTAACTCACGATTTTATACCACTTTTTTTCAATATCACCCTCACATCTACCACCCTCACTCTATAATCCCATGGGTGTATATTATCAGTTCCTTGAGTGTTTGGAGTGCTGTAAACTATGATTTAAAAAAATTGATACTATGGAGCTCTCTCTTATATTACATTTTTTATTTACCTCCTTTTTCATCTATGAATTTTTTTATCATTTATTGTCTATATCTAAGCCTTTTGTCTAGTTTCTTATATTCTTCTAATTCAGGTTGAACATGTCAAAAATAATCAACATGTGGTATTTTATATGAAAATGGTAGGTGGTCCATAATGCAAACCCATAGTCTCACTATAGTTTTTAAATTCACCTGTTCTACAGCCATGCTTATTACTACTAGTTGGCCTCAAATTTATTAATTATTTTATTTTTTGTGTTTCATTAGTTAGAATTCCAAAAATTAGATGTTTTCCTTAATTTGAATTCATATTGATGAATGATTAAGATATTCCATAAATATTCTAAAAATGGGTTTGTGTATGGATCGATGATTTTTTAATAGGATTTAAAAATTATTGATAGTGGAAAATAGAATCGAACATTGAATTAGACCTACTGTAATTGTAAGTGTGATATGTTAGAGTGTTGGCCTCTATAATGGATAAGTATTATTGAAATGGAATATAGCTGAAAAATTAATAAAATGGTGTGAAATGGAAAAATGATAAATAATGTTTTTAAATTTAATGGTTTCCTTTGTAAAATGATAAATCTCTTCTGAAATAAAATAAGAAATTACATAGTGATATGGTATTTAATAATAGAAAATAATATAGTTTTTGTAACATTAATTGATTAATTTTGAAATGTAAAATGGTCAATTTTATGTGGTATGGTATTTGAATTTAGTGGAATCTCCTTACTTATTAATTGGTACTGTAAATGAAATTAATGGATGTTTTTGTGTGTGTAATTTAACTGTTTACTAGAATAATGATTTTTTATTTGATAAGAAATCCGTTCTTGGTAAATATATATTTTTTTATTGAGTTTCACTTGTTATAATGATGATTTTGGAATTCCATGGATGGATTCCATGGAGTCCTTGAAAAAAAATGTTGTTTTAGAATTTCATGAGTGATAATTATATTCAGATAGGAGACTCAAGTGAATATCATAGTGTGATAACACCCTATGATTCAATGATGTCTGATTCTGTAGAGTTCATTGAGAAAGAAATTGGATTCTTCTTTGATTCATTATTATGAATTACTTGGGGTGATTGTCCCTTATATTTAATGTTATTTTTTTATATGGAAATCCATGGGTGAAATCCATGGAATCTAATAATTATATTCTTATAACATTCAAGGATGGTTCCTTCAGTTTAGTCTAGTCATATAGTACTAAGGAATGCCAAGGGTTACCCCTTTGGATTCCCTTGGGGATTTATTTCTAGTTAATTAATATTCAATCCACATAGATTCCTGTAAGCTAATGTGTTTTTTTGGTTCCTTTAATGATATAATAGGGAATCAGGTGATCTATTTTTTATGTTGTTAGTAGAGATACATGAGCATCAGATGAAGTATGTAGGTCCTACCTTGGTTTTCACCATAGAGCTTGTGATCCTTGGTTGTGTTATTTATTTATTTTTATGTAAAATAATTTTTTATCAGTTACACTTGTACATGAACATGTTATATGGACTAATTATTATGGGGATGATATCGGTGGTGTCTAACTAAAATATAGTCACACCCTAATTAGGCCACCATAAAACTTGTTTACCAGATCATAAGACTATCTATATGGATGTCTAGCATGAGAAATCCACCGATGTTGTTGATTACTTTGGATTGGAATGGAATGATAGGATTAGGGTATGGAAAATTGAATTAGTTATGAATCCAAACCATCAGAGGATATAATTTCATTTCAGGTAGTATATATCCTTTTATTATTCTTAATGTGTGATCCATCCATGGGTGATTAATTATGGCATGTATGACATACCACTTGCTTCAAATTTTTGATATTGTAGTTGTTCTTTACTATTTTATTTATTTATATGCAGTATTACTTTTATCTATTTTTTTGATATATTATTATTATATAGGTATTTTGACTCTAAATAGAGGGTATAGTCTCTACAGAGTATCCTTATAGATATTCATTGCTAGTCATATGCCTCTGACATGTGGAGAGACACACTGGAGGTAATTTGATGAATACTACACCATTCAGTGCATGGGGTGGTGAGGAATTATAGACATAATTGGTCATAATTACTCATGATAGAACTCAATTACTCTATGATTATGTTTTGAGGTTTTTGGAGAGTGTGTGGATACTTTTAGAAGGATATATACTCTGATCCTTTTATGTAATGATGGTTGGGTAATAAGAAGTCAACGGATTTGAATGTGAAGAAATAATTGCAGGACATGATGAATGTTATTATTTTTAATTAATGATAAATAATATGTTAAAAGATCTTATGTTTAAATTTTTGGGCTTCTTATTGTCAACTGTTAGGAAATTATAAAAAGAAACCGAAGAAATATTTTATTAGGAATGGGCCCAACTAACTTTCACTGCAACCAAGAAAATTAAAGTGGTATTAAATATGTCACATACTAATTTATAAATATTCATTACTCATTTATCAATTTATAAATTTTTTGTTAGTTTGTAATTTATATTTTTTCATTATTTAATATGAAAGTAAAAAATGTTTTTTCACCTTTATATGACTAAGAAAATGGAATTGATAGATAGAGAATATTCAATGATACCATATGATAGTTCTAGAGATTCTGGTTGAATAGAATTGGAAAATAAGGAATATAAATAAAATATACATGTTGTATTCCCAAATTCATAGTATTATTGTAATATATTTATATTTTAAAAGAACTTCATTCCTGATAGCTTATACAATGCGCAACACCAATAAAAGACGAACCACAAAATATTATTATTTAAATATGACTATTAGTAAATAACCTTTAAATTGGTTGGCATGAATTGTAATAACTGATTTATTAAAGATATACAATGTTCCATCTCAATATAAATATATTGATTAATTCTTAGGAAATAAACACTCAATTTTTATTAATGACATTTTATTCTAAAAAACACATTTTTGTCAAAATTGTTTTTAATTTTTTTTGGAAGAAAAAAATTATATTTAGTTTCTTAAAAATTTATAAATTTTATTTTGTAAAAAAAGTTATCATTTTTAAATGAGTATATCAAAATTAAATTTGGGTGATTTTTTTGATTTGTTTTGAATAGAATGATTTTTCAGTGAACAGTGAAAAATACATATTTTTGAAAATATGTAATTTTCTATTCATTAAAAAGTATCATTATTTTATTTAAAAATAAAATTTTCATTATTTAATTATATATAATATAATTAACTTCATTTGAATCATTATTATCCCAGATTTTCTTACAAGTACATTTTGTTCCTTAAAACACATTTTTCTATGAACTGTTTTTTATTGTGTTTTTTAAATATATATTAAAAGTAAATTTTGAAAATTATACGAATTAAATCATGGAAAATTAATTCCATATTTGGAATCATGATGGAAATTTTTTTATAATTTTACCATTTTTTTTTATCACATTATAAATAGTAAAATTAGAATTTTTTTTACATGGTAAAGGTTTAAATCATGTAATTATGGTCAAAATTAAAATTATAAAGACTTAATAATGATCCTAATACATGAATTAATTTTATTGGATGATTATATCTCATTTATAATCATCCAAATGTCTAATATATAGATTTCCCCCATTTTTCCATGATTTTAACTCTTCATATTATTTTATATAAAGAAAAGTAACGAATTTCATTATGTCTGTTTTATTGACTTTTACATTTTTACAAATGGATAAATAGAGAAACTTTTCAAATATATATTCAATTAAAAGATAAATTATAAAATTTTCATGATGGTAATTTTTTAAAAAAAATTAGTGAAAATATAATTTCCTTAAAATATTATACAACATTGACACAATGCTTGTGCAAGGAGTAAAAAATAAATAAAATGATTTTAAAAACCCTAAAAATAATCTTATTTTAGTGGGTTTTAGTGATACATGATTTTTTAGATATAAATGATATATTATAGAGGTTTTTATATATTTTATTTGAATTCTATTTTTGTCTTGTAGTTTTTTAGTAAAACTAAATAAATAGTTTCAAAATTAAAATTAATGATATTTTATAATGAATAGTATTTTATTAAATGATTTAAAATTCATAAAAATATTTTATTTGGATAAATTAAAATTAAATAGTTTTAAATATCAACAATGTAACATTTAGGGGTTTTTTTGATTTTAGAGTAATATTATTAAATCTTAAAAGGTAGAAAACTTTAATATTACAGTAATTGTCAAAAGGGTTAATGAGGGGTTAAAACTAAATGATAAGGGTGAAAACACAAATAAAACATCTCCACATTATATTTTATGAGATTATTTAATATTATAATATTCCAATATTATAATTATAACAATTTTTATCCACTTTTATGTGAAATATAATATATACTAATTTAATACTTTAAGAAATTCCAAGAATTCTCCACCCCTCTCTTATAAAAGAAAACACCTTCTCTTAATTATATAAACACCTTGAGCCATATATATTGAAAAATTCCTACCAATTATATCAAAAAAATAATTATTTATGTTTTAGAGGTTTTCTTGATTCCAAATGACCAACCCTAGTTCCCTTAAGAATATATCTAAAGGAATTATACCAAAGAAGAGGTAATAAACTTTTCTAAATCCTTCAAGTATATATTTTCTTATACTTATTATTAAAATGTTTTAACCATAATAATATAATAGATATACTATCATAAATTTTTTAGATGTTATTAGGATTATTGGAATACCATATTCCATATCTTTTCAATCCAACGAAAAGAGAAAACATCACTTGTGAGTACGTATGACTTACTGACTCTATGTGGCGGTGTAATTTTTTTTCATTAACATTTCACATGGATGATTATAATGATGGAAAAAATTAATATATATGATATTTATGACATAAATATGCATATCTTTTATAATATCATATATACCTTCTGAATTTCCAATTTGTTGGAAAATGAGAAATTTGCTTATGCGCATGTGTGGACTACCGTCTCCACGAATCGATGTGATCCATATTTAATTTCTATTTTACATGTTTTTTAATCAATATATATTTAATGAATATATTTTTTATATAAGATATAATAATTAATCTATAATTATTAATTATTATTCACCTTTATTTTGTTCCATCTATTGAAAACTGAAAACAACGTCCATGCATATGTCCGACCTACCGTCTCTATCTGTAATTCATTTTTATGGTGATATATTTTCTAGATGACTATAAATATTTATACTGATTATATACTAAATTTAAATATTATGTAATATTCTATATGTGATTAAACCATGATGATATATGGAAGGCCTCAGACTACCGAATCAACACATACTTGAAAAAAAAGTCAGCAAACTCCCAAAATAATGAAAATAATAAATGATTTTTGATAAACAGGTAATAAAATGTTATAAATGGATAATATTTGATATTATATATTTTAATATTGTTATTTAATGAATTTATAATAAATTTAAGTTTATTATACAAGAGGTTAGAAAACATATGGGTCAAGTTGAACTTGAGGTAAGAGATTTCATTTCAATTTCAACTCTATTGAGACATATTTGTATTATGCACCTGTTTATTTTCTTTAAGTTGTATATACTTACAATTTGAGATATTTAACATAAATATCTATTTATTCGTGATGATTTATTTTTAAAATCATTTTAATCTTTTAAGAGGTATGTTAAAAATTAAATATGATCTTATTCCTCTTTTATATCGGGTATATTTTTCTTCCATATACAAATTTTTTAAATCATTTCATGAAAATACTTTTATTTACACAAAAAATTTATAAAGTAATTTTTAAATTTTCATTTAATTTTTACATTTTATTAATTGAATCATTTTAACTTTTTCCTAAAAGGTGTTATTTTTAAGTTTATTTATAAAAAGTCAAAAGGAACGTCTTTTCAACTTATAAGACATTAACAAACATTTCCAACGACATAACTATTTTAATCTATTTATCTTCTTCTACAAATTTTCAATGGTTTTAAAAATGAAAATATTTAATGAAAAATTATTTTAAATGTTTCATTTCCATTTTTCAACTATTAGTAAAAAAACTATTTTCCTACAAAATATAATTTTTTTTACGATCATCTCTAATATCTTCATTAATCTAATGAAAATTATATTTATTTAGAATCATTAACTTTCTTGTTGTCATTCGTAAAATAAATTTACCTTAAATATCAATATTATTTTTTGCATGAATATTCTTTTTTATTAGATCATGTATCATCACTATTTAGGGTGTTTTAGTTAGAATGTTATTTGATTTGATGGGGAACTATTGATAATGTTTTTTATTTACCAGATACTGAAATTTATTGACAATATATATTGTAAACTACTTAAATCAATCATTAGGTATTTAAGGAATGTATTAGAAATTCAGTTTTGGGTGGGGCTTAAAAATTCTTAGCCTCTCGATGTGTTAGTAGGTCTCACGAGACAAATAAGTTTGTCAAATTAAATGGGTCCTTATCTATAGTTTTTAAAATTCCTCAGGGTAAGGTATTAAAGGTAGATATATCAATAATTCTTAGATCATGAGGTCCAATAATATGTATTTACATCATTGAGAATTTGGTTATTATTATCAATGGCATTACTCCATTTATATTATGCATGGATTCATTTTATGCATAAGCTATTGATTAATGAAATGTGTTTCAAGTTATTTACCATTCCATATTAATTATTTCATATTTATTTATGATAGTTTCCAATGTATAAAACCATTACTAAGAATTTTATCTCACCATTATTTTGTTTCTTTTCCCCATCTTATGAAGAAGAAAACTTTGAATGAGTTTTTGTGATTGAATTACATTTTTATTCTATCTATTTAATGTTTTCAAAATTGGGAGAATATATATATCGGGTTCTTCAAGACAACTACGCTATTTTTTTCTTTGTGGTGCGATATCATTTATCTTATGAAAATGTAATAAAGTATACCTCATCTCTAGGTTACTGGAGTTGGGTTCGTTACTATGGGTATCAAAGGAAGATTAGTAGAAAACATGAGAACTAGATTTTAAATGAACATAGAGAAAATGAGAATCTTGATAATACCTTATTGTATGTAAGAACTTTTTAGAGGGTTTTTTATTTTATAGAACAATATTATTGATAATTAGGATATTACTCAATGTGTTCCGTTATTTAGTAATGGTTCCTAAAATATTAAATAGATTCAATACTCATGGTCAATATATAGATTTCCGCACAGAGTATCCCAATACATTTGGTGATGAATATGATGATATCATGACAGTATTTGAGAAGATAACCCTAGTTATGTCTAACTGCCTTGAATATATTAATAAACATGGTTTTTAATGAAATAAGACACCTATATTGGATTGTTTCATGTGATATAATCCTCCATCATTTAGTGGAACTACTAATATGGTTATAGATAAATAATAGATCAAGTCTCTTGAAAAGATATTTCTCTCCATATGTTATAATAAAAGGGAAAATTATATGATGGTATAGTATTGTCTTAGTGGAAAGAATGACCAATGGTGGTCATCGATCCAAAATATTAAGGTGGAAAAAGTAATAAAACATATATAGTTGGCAGATTTTAAATTAATATTTATTGATAAATATTTTGCAAGGGAGAAATGGACTGAAATGAAGTGAATTTTCCTCAACTTAAGTAAAGAGATGTAATAAATGGTTGTAGAGTATGAATTAAACTTTACTCAACTATCCATGTATTATATGGATAATATACACAATCTAGAGAGAAATCATGACCATTTCATTGAAGTCCTTACAAAAAATCTCTAAAATGAACTGTTTTTTTAAAAAATTCCATCACATGATGAAATGGTATTTTTACCAACAAAAAAGATAAAGAATTTATATATAATCTATATATTCAAATGAAATAAAAATAATAAGAGGTTCAACAAGAACCATGAGAAAGGTAAATCATGAAATAAGAAGAATGGAACAAAGAAGTTTCCATAATCTGAAAATTGTGGAAAGACACATTCTTTAAAATTCATGAATGTAAGTGGAGTTTGTTAAAATCATTAAGATAAGGGTTAATTGGATAATGAATGCAAGGTGAAGAAACAAATAAATGATGTAAAATGCTTCAATTATTGTGAAATGGGACACTATTCACACCAATTCTTTAAGCATAAAGGGAACATACCATAGAAGAGGCCTATAAGAGAAGGCATAGATTATGTGATCACTACAGCTAAAGTTGAAATTCCCAATGATATAGTGTAAGATAATTTAATTATAGACTCAAATTTATCTAATGATTTATTTGATTCTAAATCATCACACTATTTTATATCTAACCAATTTTCCAGAAAAAACTAGATATTTCCCTAACAACTTGAGAAGATACATTTTAGTCAAAACTCTTAATGGATGTATCATTGTAAGAAGGTTGAATCAATTAGTTCTCATTATGAAACATAAACATTTCTATTTACAGATCTGATTATTATACCTATGGTTTTTTTATTTTCATTTGTATCGATTGGATTTAAAAATATTATGAAATAATTAAATGGAAAGAGAAGTAAATTATAATTTTTAATGAGGATATAGAATTACTTATCTTTATATGGGAGATTTCATCACTTGAGTGATTTCTAGATCCACCAACAATATATATTTTTAATGAGATTGTTTGGGGGGAAGACCAGATCCAATCTATGGATGATAAATTTAATCTTCTAAATGAATATTCAGATATTTTACTGGAGTGCATTAATGTATTTTTTGATGAATAACGTAGAGATCCACTATAACATGAAGTTGAGTTTTACATTGATTTAATCCCTAATTCAAGACATATATTAAAGACTCGGTAAATAATAGACATTGTGGAATTATTGGTTTTGAAGAAATAACTATAGGAGTTGTGTTAAAAGGGATTTATATTCATATGTTTTTCACCTTGGGAATTCCCTATTCTGTTCATTAATAAGAATGATGGATCTATGAGGTTGTGAATTTATTATAGGGAAAATAGTACTATTATGATAAAGAACAAGTGTCTACTTCCTCACAGTTGTGAATTATTTGATCAAAGCTCAATATTTTCTATAGATTGATCATGATTTTGGGTATTATAAATTAGGAGTAAATAAAGAATATATTCAGGAGATATAGTTTTGAACAAGGTATGATCATTATGGGTTTAGAGTAATTCCATCTCTATTGACTAATGCACAATCTATTTTTATGGATCTAATGAATATAATATTCAAGGAATGTGTTAATGAATTTTAGTGTTATTTGTTAATGATATCTTATTTTCCTAAAAAATCTATGAGGATTCAGAGAGTCACTTAAGGATCATTCTTGAGACTCTTAGAAGAAAATCCATATATGGGAAATTTAGCATGTGTAGATTCTATATTTATAATTTTTCTTTTCATGGCCATATTTTCTATAAATATTCTATCTCTGCAGATCTAGAAAATAAATAATAACTTAAATAAAGAACTAAACCAAAAAAATAATGGAGGAATGTTGTTTAATTGGTTTTCATGATACTGTTTGTGATCTGTTCAAAATATTGATCAATTGGATAGCCTGTTAACTAATCTTACGTGTAAAGGGGTTAAATTCATATGAAAAAATGAATATGAAGAATGATATGAAGAATTGAAGAGGATATTGGTCAATGATGAAATTTTGAATCTACAATCAGTAAATGATGTATTTGTTATATATATTCATGCATCAAAGAATGGGCTTAGTTTCAAACTTATATAGAATGATAATGTCATAGCATATGAATCAAGGATGTCACAGAATCATGAACATAACTATCTGACCTATGATATTGAGTTGGAATCCATAATCTTTGATTTTATGATATGAATACATTATCTATATGGGTAAATATATGAGATACAAAAAGATCAAAAGAGTTTAAAATACATATTTTCTCATAAAGGGATGAACATGAGGCAAATGTGATGCCTTGAGCTACTTAAGGATTATTATTTCTCAATACACTACCACCCAGGGAATAAAAATAAGGTAGCATATACATTGAGTATAAAGGATCATATAATTGTAGATAATATGAGGATTTACAAAGGTCATATGTTTATGGATTTAGTAAAGATGTTTTTTGAAAATTATTATTGAGGGGGAAACATCACAGCATTTTCAAATGGTTTCCAAACCATTTCTATTAGAGAAAATAAATAGTTCTCATTTTGATGTTGAGAATCATCAATATAAAATGAAAACTATGAATGATGGGAAATTGGAAGACATTTTATGTAAAGGTAGTCATCTAAAATTTTTAATGAGGTTATGTGTCCCATATATTACTAATCTAAAATTGGAATTACTAGAATATGGTCATATCTCAAATTTTCCAATACTCTCTAGAAGAACCAAGATGTATATAGATTTGAAGGGACATTTTTTGTGGGAAAATATGAAGTGGGAAATTTATGATTGTGTATCAAGATTATTATATTGTTAATAAGTGATTTTTGAGAGACAATATCCTATAGGAGTTATGAAACCTCTTCCAATTACTATGTTGAAATGGGAAGAAACTACTATGGGATTTGAAACCAGATTACAAAAGTCGCCAGGAAAGAATAAGGCAATATTGGTTCTTATTGATCACCTCACCAAATATACAGATTTCCTCAATATAAGAAAAGATTAACCTTTATATAACCATGAATGGATATATATTAATGATGTTGTAAGACTTAATGGTGGACCTATTTAAATATTTTTTGATTGTGATACATGAATTACATTGAAATTAGAGAAAATTATTCAGAAGCAAATAGATACTATACTTCATTTGAGCACTTCCTCTCATCCTCAAACTGATGGGAAATTACAAAGGACTATTTAAACATTGGTAGATATGTTTTGGTCATGATAACTTGACTTTGAAGGCATGTGGGATCAATATTCACCTTTGGTAGATTATTCTTATAATAATAGATTCCATTCAAGTATTCAAATGGTCCTCTATGAAGAATTATGTGAAAATCAATTTCATAATACTACATTTTAGGAAGATTTTAGTGAATTAAAACATATGGGTATAGATATTTTTTAAAAGAAAATAATAAATATAAAGGCTATTCATACTCATATTGATGTGGCTCAATGTTGGAAAAAGATTTATGCCAAAAATATTGGTTTGAAGGTAAAAATAAACTCCAGGTACGTTATACCTTTTAAAATTGTATAACTAATTGGAGTGGTGGATTATCGATTGGAAATTTTACCAAGCATCTCTAAAGTATAAGATTTGATTCATATCTACTTGTTAAGGAAATATATCCCATAAAAACACATATACTCACATCTGAATAATAGAACTGGAACATGGTTTATATTAATATAAAGACCCTATCCAGATTCTTGACACTAGAGAGAAAGTGTTGAGGAATTAGGCGATTGAATTGGTAATGGTACTTTGGAGAAATCATAAAATAGAGATAGAAACATAGGAACATGAGGATGTTATGAAGAAAACCGAACTCATTTTTTAGAAGGAAATATTCATAAAAATTTATAAGGTGAATTTTTTTTTGGGGGGAAGTATATAATATCATTATATTTTAAAATAACTCTATACTTTATAGTGTATAGAACATGAAGCACCGAGCCGAAACAAACAAATAAATATTATTATTTAAATATGACCGTTATAACTTAAAAATAAAATTGTCTTTTATAAATGGTATTAAATAATTTATAAAATATATATATGAAGGTCCTACTCAATATAAATATATAGATTAATTCTTATCAAATAAACCCTCATTTTTAAAAAATCCATTTTATTCTTCAAAAATACATTTTATTCCAAACTGTTTTTTATTTATTTTTGTGAGAAAATATTTATGATTAATTTATAGAAATTTTATAATTTTTATTTGCTAAAAAGGATATAAATTTTTAAATAATCTAATCTATATTATCTTTGGTTTAATTTCCAAGGACTCAACTTTAAAAATACATAATCTTGAGTTAAATCAAGAATTCACATTGAGGGTCTTTTTAGGTTTTGAGTTTCAGATAATTAGGCCATAACTATTACACATCAACTTGAATATTACATGTAGACACTACTAATCAGTATCCATTTTTTTCATAAAATAAAAACTCTTACAATGAAACATGTCTAGTTCCATTTTTTAGACAGCATGACTTTTCCTTGATCCCATCATTGACCCTATTCCACTTCATGTCCTGTGAAAAACATTTCAAAAACCTGGGATGAGAAAAAACCCCATTAAGGGATACACAAAGAAGGAAAATTGTTAGTTTTTTTAAAAACAACAAGTAAACCATGAATACTTCATCATAAGTAATAATTTTCACCTTTATTAAGTAGTAAATACTATTCACTAAATAAAAGATCATTGCTTACCCATTTGTAACTAAAATATTACCATAAAACACATAGAAAACCCACATAACATATATAGGTAACTTGGGACATAAACGTACTTAAATAGAATAACCATACGGTTGACTTCCACACATATCACTAAATGGAATAGCCATATGCCCGACTTCCATACCCAATGCATTGGAGGTTATAACATAACCACCCGTCTTGGTTTATTATGACACCACCCATCATTTGTCCAAGTACCATTATAAAATCATAAAATATTTCAAATATAAACATTTCCTTTGCAATAACAAGAAATCATTTCAAAATATTGAAATAATCAATCAATTTCAAAAACCATTAAAAACATTTAATAAAGAGATTTTTGAATCAAAGTGTCCCATGCCACTTTGAATATTTTAATGTAATTAACATTTTAAAACATTAATTTCCATATAAATGAATCCTTAAACCCATTTTGAAAACATGGTCATTAATGAGAAATATTTAGAAGAACAAATATTTAAAACATTTAAAACAATGTTTTAGCTAAAGAGTCCCTTACCACTTGAGAAAATGCTTGAATAAAAATAATTATAGAATCATATTAAACAATTCTTATAATATCATGAGAATAAGTATATTCTTGATATAAGATTTAAAAGGGCAGTATATACACCATATAAAAGTGAATTGGTGTATAACAACAAATAAGTCTCAATGGAATGTAAATTGAGACAAAGTCCCTTACAAAGATCGTATCCTTAGATTAAGGATAAATCAATGAAATAATTATGTGTGAAAAATAATAAGACACCCAATATAAGTTTATATTAAGTGTAAAACAATCATACGTAAGTCACACATATTCATAGAAAAACACAACCAAGAATTATAAATTTGACCCGAAGAATGGAAATTGCGTGAAGAAGTTCCCTTACAGAAATTCGACAACCTAACGGTGTCACATTAAAATTAATAAAATGAGTTGATGAGAGATAAAAGTATCTCTCATCACATGTTCATAAAATTTATATCAATAAGGATATTTAATAACATATCACAACATAATAAAGTGGAAATTTAGAATACATAACATAAAAGATGTCTTACACTAAAAGATGAGGGTGAAAGGTTCCCCTACCGATTTGGTAACTTGCGAAACATACACCACATGAAAGAAGGATTATAAAATGAAGATGTAAATACCCATAAATTAAATTATATTAAACAATTAATATAACAATGGGTAGTACTTACACTACACAAAAAGAAATAGTGGCAAATATAGCATGAATTTGACGGAAATAAAAAGTGAGATGAAAACCCCTTGCCACATTGTAATCAACTGAGTCGTATGACCAAATGTTAATAAACACAAAATTAATCAAATAATACTAAAAATATAAATATAATCATGATAATATATATCCAATTTAAATTCACAATACACCACATCCAATAAATAAGTGGCGAACAATGAAAATATCATGGAATTACAAGTAAGATAACAGACCCCTTACCTCGTGTCCGACTTGACTTGTTTATTCCTTGTTCTTTAAAAATAATAAACTTAAGTTAATTTATAATTTATTGAGAACCTTTTTCAAGTTTATTATTCCTTTTATATCACTCATTACCTTGCTATAACAATTAGTCAATTATTTGAGTTCATATTGGACATTTTGTCAATGTTCAGAACTTGAGTTAAAAATGAACTTGTTATAATTAAAAAATGTCCATGTGGTCAAAATTAAATTATATCCAGAATAATATTAATGATTTATATATCATATATATCAATTATATATATGTATTTATAATAGTACATAACATTTGGAGATAAGAAATGAAATGCACTGTTCATGGAGAGAGTAAGTCGTACGTACGCATGAATGATACTTTCATTTATATTTCATATTTAATGGAGTAAAAATGTAATACTAAATAGAAATATTATAATTCCAGTATAATATCAAATATAATTTAATTATATCCATCCTTTATACTTTTCACGTATGTCATGAATGAGTCATATCACTTTGAGGGGCTGGTAGTCCGCACTTCTTCAAATGAAATTATCGCGTTTACCCATTATGGAAACCATAAGGGTATGATATAAAAAGAAAATACAGAATAATATAAGAATATAATATATAATATATATCACATATAAATACAATTTCATCATAGTGTACACCATGAGAGGCGGTCGGAGATAATTGAATAATCATCATTTTGTGAGGCACTAGTTCGTCGTCTACAGAAACAGTATGTTCTTTACCCATTAGATGGAGGTGTGTGTAAGTGTAGATATAATTATTCTCATAAAAACAACCTATTATAATTGGGATACCGTTGTTGTTATAAAATAATGTAATAAAAATAGTTTAGGTGGTTGGAGAAGTAAAATAAAAGAAAAGAACTTAAGAGAAGAGGTTACATTTAAATTGGGTAACTCCCTTTGGTTTGAACCAAAAGGTTTAATTGAAGTGCCTTATACCTAAGGTAAGACTTATATGAGGATTATAGGCATGTAGGTAGCTTAAGTTTTCAGAGTTTTGATGAGAAAATGGGCTTTTTATGTGTGAGTAAGGGGTTATAGGTGATAGATTATTATAAGGGGGAGGAGGGGCTCTTTAGGGAAGATTGAAAATATTACTTTATTATAAACTTATCATCAGTTTCAAAATGTCGAAAAATAATTAAAGTTGAATATAAGATGACTCATGTTAGAAATAAATTTATCCAATAAGAAATGGACAGGTTTTAGATATTGTTTTAATTTTTATAATCTTATTTATTTAAATCATTCATTAACGAGGTAAACACTGCATCATCACTGTGTCATAAATAATTTTATTTATTTGATGTCTAAAAATTATAAATAAAATACCATGATGTATGAAATATTGTTATATTTCTAATGAATATTTATATTTTAATAGATAACTTATATAACCCTCTGTAGAAATTGTTTTACTATAATATATTTGTTTATGTCATTTTTTCCTTTACTATAAATTAATTAATATAAAGTGTCATTATCACTCCTAAGTGGCTCCATGGGGTCCCAAAATTGACCCAAGGATGTCCATGGTCAAAATTGCATCAACCAATAGGATTAGGAGACATGTTAGGGTAATTTAATATTATAGTAATATTATTTTTTACCCTTATATACCATATTTACCTTTTAACCATGGTAAATAAAATATAAACTAAAGTAAATATTCATAATGTCGAAAAATAAAAATTAACTATTTACACAAGTTGGATATCATGATTCCAAATAGGAAATCCATTTTTCCAACTTCAGAACACAAAAGTGGAAGAAATTAATTTAAAATTAATTCATGTTGTCAAAATAAAAGTGTGTTTTTAAGAAATAATAACTATCAATAGATTAACACTTTTTTATGTCCAATTTCAAAGTGAAATTACATCCAATAAACAAAATTGGATTAAATAGTAAAAACATAATCTCATTAAATTTTAAAACCAATTGAAAAGATAATATAACCATATAAATAAATTAGATTAAAAGGGAGTTTTGAATTAAAATACAAGTATTTTTCACTATTCATTTAAAAAAATGAACTTTATCATGTAAATACCAAAATTCCATCCAAAGTAAATTTTGATATCTTGATTATAAAGAAGAATTTTATTTTGTCAAATAGAACATATAAAAGTGAAAAAAACTAAATTGAAAAAGGGTTCTCCATTAAAAGGTGGTAAAATGACCTTTTAAAGAATATTAGAGTATTTCATGCTTGAAATAGGATTCATTATTATTTTAAGCCTCTAAAATTTATTGAATAAATGTAAAGTCATTTTAACAACCATGTATAATCATATTTTTTTAGTTTTGTTCATTCTCACCCATACAACAACTAGGCGTAAACTACCATTTAAAATAATAATATTATTATATTCTTTTTATGTATAACTCAACGTTGTGTGCAACATAAGATTTCAAAGAAACCCGTTGTTGTGAGTTGAGTATGATATCAGAAATAGCATCCCCTTTAAAGTAAAATTAATATTTAATTCAAAAATATTAATAAATATGAAAATTTCATATTATTTATTTACTTGGGATGTTACATCCTTCCCCCCTTTTGAGAATTACGTGCTCGCAATTTCAAAATTAGGCTCAGAAACTTCATTAAAAGTACTACATCGAAAAAGATTAAATAAAACTATCACTTTGAAAGAAAGAAAGAAAATAAAAATAGTTACCCGAGACAAAAAATACAAGGATTCCATGAAAATATGGATATGAATAAGAAAAAAACCGTCAATTTTTGATGGAGAGTGATATAAAATATGATTTGGAGAAAGTTAACCACCATAAAATCACAAATTTGTGATGGGTTAAATGGTCTTTGATTCCCCAGTAAGAAAATTAAATGGAAAACATTTTTGTTTTAAGTTCCTTTTCATAGAGTTAAGGAATTTATTTAAGAGCTTGAATAAGAGAATAAATAAACATAATTACTTTTCAGGTAGACTTTCATCGTTTACTAGATTTCTACCAAAAACTAATCTTTTCTCCAAACAATGAGAATTCAAGTTGAATTGTTCACATTAAAATCACTATAATCAACTTCTAGAGAATTACTTAATCCAAAAAAAAGAACTATATATTTCCCATGTCTTTATACATTAACCAAAACCAAAATGGTTAGTATGATATCAGATAATCCCCAAAAAGGATAATATTTTACAAAAAGAACAACTACACTTAATCTCTAAAAAATTTAAAACAATACCCAAATTTCAACAAAGACCATTCAATAAAAACTGTCTATAAAATTCTTAAAAGTAATCCAAACTAAGATTTAAACCCAAATATCATAAGGATTTAATCACAAATTCCTCCAAGATAAATCTTAACATTTATCTCTAAATAACATAAGTTACTCTTAAAGTATCATACTAAAAATTAATTAACCTAACCACATATTATCCATGAGATGTTAATCATTTCCATAGATAACTCAAAATCAACTTATTCTTGATTCATAAAATAATCTGACTAAAAATAATTACTCATACTAACCAGGGACTTCATGTAGTCCAGTGGTAGGTGATAAATCCCAGTCGCAATTTGGTTGTGGGTTCAATTCTCGCAGCTTTGTCCAACGCGACAGGTTGTCACACGATCTTTGTTTTGTCCTTTTTCAAAAACTATATAATTTTATAACATTCCAAAAAAAGAGTTAAATTAATCAAAAATAACTGTAACATAATTTTAACAACAAAGGTTATCTAATAACTTTCATTTTGCATCCCAAAATGTAATAACCTGTAATTGCCTCGAATTCAAGGATCATATAAACCCAAATGGTTCTTTATAACTATATACACAAAATAAAAGATAATTATTCTTTGAATAACATTTTCACATATCAAACTTCAGGGTTACACATACTAAAAATAGTTTCCAAAGTAATCCCATCATTAATACATTCAAACATATCATCATCTATAACTCTTCAATTTCAAAAAGGGAGACATCTTAATCATTGAACATCTTTCCTGATCCTTTATCCATATTTTTTCATATTATTATTTTATACTTCTTTCTTACAAAAAAAATCATATATAATGTTCTAATATTTCATTAATTTCAAAAAATAAGCTAAGAAATAATCCATACCTTTCATAGGTCATTTTCAATTTCCTCATCTTCTATTGGAATGACATTAGGAATCGGTAAACGTATATTTTTACAATCCTACTGATCCCTTTCCCGAAACTTCTTTGTAGGACATCTATTTACGTAGTGACCATGCACACCACATTTAAAACATTCAGTTGACCCCATGGAAAGAACTACTTTTCCTTTTTTGGAGTAAACTAGATGCTTACTTTTTCCATGGAAGGTTGTTGCTTCATCATCTTCATTACCACATCTGAAACTTCTTCCTGTCCCTTTGAAGCATTTTTCTCAGTTTTTCTTTCCACATTCTTGACACATAGGTTTTTGAATATACTTACCTCTATTATTATTACCTTAACTTCCATAGGGATTTGTTTCTCGCATATATGATGCCTTATAAAAATCACCAAGGTTCAAGTGGTCAATCATGACTCTATATAGTTGGTTGAGAATAACCACAAGAATTCTCATTGAAGCTCACATTCCATTCAGTTTCCCATTCATAAAAATTTCACAGTTTTCTTCATATACATTTTTACTTTGGGGCCTACTAGATCCATCCATTTACTAAAACCAAAAAGGTCTCTGTGATTATATCAGTAAAATCATCATAAAATATCTTATGAAGAGGGTAAATACTAAGATATAATTATTCATGTAATATTTAACTCATTCACTTTATCTAAAATAATTATGACTCTTTCGAAAATCCTAACCATTATGGTTATGTCACTTATGCTTAAAGAACACCCTAACCTCTAAAGTTATCTAAACTGACATCTGATAACAACTATAAGGACCTAGACTTAAACATTACATAATCTTTAGTTAAATCAGGAATTCATATTGAGGATATTTTCAGGTTTAGAGTTTTAGAGAATTAGGCCATAACTATTACATATCAACTTGAATATTACATGTAGACACTACTACTCAGTATCCATTTTTTTCAAAAAAATAAAAACTCTTAAAAAGAAACATGTCTAGTTCCATGTTTTGGACTGCATGATTTTTCCTTGATCCCGTCCTTGACCCTATTCCACTTAATGTCCTCTGAAAAACATTTCAAAAACATGGTATGAGAAAAAAAAGCTCAGTAAGGGATACACAAAGAAGGAAAACTATTAGTTTTTTTAAAACAATTAAACCATTAATACTTCATCATAAGTAATAATTTTCACCTTTATGAAGTAGTAAATACTCTTCACTGAATAAAAGATCATTTATTACCCATTTATAACAAAAATATTACCATAAAACCCATATAAAACACACATAACATATACAGGTAACTTGGTACATAAAAGTACTTAAATGGAATAACCATAGAGTCTACTTCCACACATATCACTAAATGGAATAGCCATATGGACGACTTCCATATCCAATGCATTAGAGGTTATAACGTAACCACCCGCCCTTGTTTATCACGGAACCACCCGTCATTTTTCCAAGTACCATTATAAAATCCTAAAATATTACAAATATAAACATTTATTTTGAAATCACAAGAAATCATTTCAAGATATTGAAATAATCAATCCATTTCAAAAACCATTAAAACATTTAATAAAGAGATTTTGGAATCAAAGTTTCCCATACTACTTTGAAGCTTTTAAAGGAATTAAAATTTTAAAAAATTAATGTCCATATAAATAAATCCTTAAAACCTTTTTGAAAACATGGTCATTAATGAGAAATATTTAGAAGAATAAATATTTAAAACATTTAAAATGATGTTTTAGCTAAAGAGTCCCTTACCACTTGAAAAAATGCTTGAATAAAAACAATTACAGAATAACATTAAACAATGATTATAATATCATGATAATAAGGAGATTAATGATATAATATGTCAAAGGTGGGTATATATACCATATAAAAGTGAATTGGTGTATAATAACCAATAATTCTCAAGGGAATGTAAATTGAGACAATGTCCCTTACAAAGATCGTATCCTTAGATTAAGGATAAATCAATGACATAATTATGTGTGAAAAATAAAAATACACCCTATATAAGTGGATATTAAGTGTAAAACAAACAGAGGTCATTCACACATATTCATCTCATAGAATAACCAATAAGTAGAATTTTAACCCAATGAATGGAAATTGGGTGAAGAAGTTCCCTTACATAAATTCGACAGCATAACATTGTCACTTTAAAATTCAAAAAATGAGTTGATGAGAGAGAAAATGGTATCTAATCACATAGACATAAAATTTACAGAAATAAGGATATTGAAGAACATATCCCAACATAAGAAAGTGGAAATTTAGAAGACATAACATAAACGATTCCTTTTACTAACAGAGGAGGGTGAAAGGTTCCCATACTGATTTGGTACCTTATGAAACATACACTACATAAAAGAAGGATTACACAATGAAGATGTAACTACCCATAAATTAAATTATATTACATAATGAATATAATCATGGGCAGTACATACACCACACAAAAGGAAATAGTTTCAAATATAGCATGAATCTCACGGGAATAAAAAGTGAGATGAAAACCCCTTACCACGTTGTAATCAATTGAGTCATATGACCAAAAGTTAATAACCACCAAATTAATCACAGAATACCGTGAAGATAAAGATAATAATGATAATATATATCAAATGGATGTTCACAATACACCACATGCAATAAATAAATGGCGAATAATGGAAATCTCACGGAATTAAAAGTGAGATAAGAGACCCCTTACCTCGTGCCCGACTTGACTCTTTTGTTTCTTGTTCTTCCTGAATAATAAACATAAGTTAATTTCTACTTGATTAAGAACTTTTTCATGTTTATTATTCCTTTTATATCACTCATTACCTTGCTATAACAATCAGTTAATTATTTGAGTACATATTGGACATTTTGTCGATGTTCAGAACTTGAGTCAAAAATGAACTTGTTATAATTACAAATTGTCCATGTGGTCAAAATTCCATTATCTCTAGAATAATATTCATGATTTAGATATCATATATATCATATATATCCAGTATATATATGTATTTATAATAGTACATAACATTTGGAGATAAGAAATGAAGTGCACCGTTCATGGAGACGGTAAGTCGTACGTACGCATTAACGCTACTTTCATTTTTATATCATATTTAATGGAATGAAAATGAAATGATAAATAGGTATATTATAATAACAGTATAATATCATATATATTTAAATTATCTCCAACCTTTATAAGTTACATGTATGGCATGAATGAGTCATATCACTTTGTGGGGGGCGGTAGTCTGCCCTTCCTCAAATGAAATTATTGGATTTACCCATTATGGAAACAATAAAAGAATGCTATAAATGAAAAATATAGAAGAATATAAACAATATAAAATGTAATATATATCACATATAAATACAGTGTCATCATAATGGCCACCATGAGAGGCAGTAGGAGATAATTGAACAATCATCGTTTCATGAGGCAGTAGTTCACCGTCCACAGAAACAATATGTTCTTTACCCATTAGATGGAGGTGTGTGTAAGTTTAGTTTGAGTAATTCTCATAAACACAACCTAGTATATTGAGGATACTATTTTTGTTATAAAATAAAGGAATAAAAAGATTTTAGGGGGTTGGATAAGTAAAATAATATAAAAGAACTTAAGAGAAGACATTGCCTTTAAATTGGGTAACTCCCTTTGGTTTGAACCAAAAGGTTTACTTGAAGTGTCTTCTGTGTAAGGTAAGGCTTATAAGATTAGAAGATGGATGTAGGGAGATTAATTGGTCATATTTTGGAAGATACAAGGGGATTTAGAGGTGTGAGTAATGGGTTAGAGCTGATGGATTTTTATAAGGGGGAGGGGGATCTCTTTAGGGAAGTTTGAAAATATTATTTTATTATAAAATTATATTCGGTTTAAAAAGGTCAAAAACACATTAAAGTTGAATATTAGATTATTCATGTTAGAAATAAAATAATCTAATAATAATTGGACAGTTTTTGGATATTTTTTTAATTTTTATAATCTTATTTATTTAAATCATTCATTAACGAGGTAAACAATTCATCATCATTGTGTCATAAATAATTTTATTTATTTGATGTCTAAAAATTAAAAATAAAATACCGTGATGTAGGAAATATTTTTATATTTATAATTAATTTTTATAGTCTAAGAGATAACTTATATAACCCAATGTAATTTTTTTTTTTCTAAAAGATATTTGTTTATGTTATTTTTTATTTTACTTTAAATTAATTAATATAAAGTTTCATTATCCCTCTTAAGTGGCTCCATGGGGTCCCAAAATCGACCCAAGGATTCCCATAGTAGTAGATGTATCAACCAATAGTATTAGGACACATTTTAGGGTAATTTAATATTATTGTAATATTATTTTTTACCCTTATTTTCCAGATTTACCCTTATTTTCCAGATTTACCCTTTAACCATAGTAAATAAAATATTTACCGAAGTAAATATTCATAATGTCTAAAAATAAAAGTTACCTATTTACACAACTTGTACCTCCTAATTAAAAATATGAAATATATTTTTTCAAATTCAAAACACATAAGTGGCTGAAATAAATTTAAAATTAATTCCCATTGTCAAAACATAAAGGCGTGTTTTTAGAAAATAATAACAATCAAAAGATTGACACTTGTTTATGTCCAATTTAAAAGTGAAATTACTTATAATTACCAAAATTGGATTAAATGGTAAAAACATAATCAAATTACAATTTAAAACCAATTATAAAGATAATATAACTATATAAATATATTATATTAAAAGAAAGTTTTGAATTAAAATACAGTATTTTCCATTATTCATTAAAAAATGAACTTTTTCAGAAAAATACCAAAATTTCATCCAAAATAAATTTTTATGTCCCAATTCTAAAGAAGGATTTTATTTTGTCAAATAGAACATATAAAATTGAAAAAAAAAACTAGATTTAAAAAAAATTCTCTATCAAAAGGTGTTTAAATGACCTTTTAAAGAAAATTAGAGTATTTCATGTTTAAAATAGGATCTATTCTTATTTTAAGCCTCTAAAATTTATTGGATAAATGTAAAGTCATTTAAAAAAACATTTATAATCATACATTTTTTAGTTTTTTTCATTCCCACCAATAAAATGGCTAGGCGTAAATTACTATTTAAAATAATAATAATATTATATTATTTTTCGGTATAACTCAACATTGTGTACAACATAAGATTTTAAAGAAACTGATTGTAGCGAGTTGAGTACACTATCAGACATAGCATCCCCTTTAAAGTAAAATTAATATTTCAAAAATATTAATAAATATGAAAATTTCATATTCTTTATTTACCTGGGATGTTACAAAAATTTTGGTATATTTATTAAAAGAATGAATTTTTAGTGAATAGTTAAAAATTTCAATTTTTATAAGACTATCATTTTATTTTCATTAAAAAGTTTTATTATTTGATATCAAAGTATGAAAATACTAATTTAATAATATGTAATATAATTATATTCATTTTAGTCATCATTATATGTGATTTTGGTATAAGTACATTTTTGGGCAAAAAACACATTTTTCTAAAAACACTTTTTTATTGTGTTTTATGCATTTATATTAAAAGTAATTTCTTACATTTCTTATAATTTAATAAGAAAAATTTAATTAAATATTTCGAATCAATTGTTCTAAATTTATTAAATTGAAACAATTTATTTTTACACTTTATGAATAGTAACTATAGAAATTTTGATACCACGGTAAAGTGGTAAATCAGGTAATTATATTTAAAAATAAAATAATCAGAACTAAATAATGACTCTAAAACTTGAATTTGTTTTATTTTATGATTATATATCATCAATAATCATACAAAAGTCTAATATATAGCATTTTCCATTTAGCGATGATTTTGAACCTTTATATTATTTTATATAAATAAAAGTAAAAATTCAATTTTTTTATTATTTATCATTAAATTGTTAACATAGGGGTAAATGAAGCATATTTTTTATTATAAATATTAATTATAAAGATAATTTTTTTTATCACTGTAGTTTTTATTTATTTTTTTTTGAATAAATAATTTCTATAAAAGCTTATGAAACACTGGCACAGTTCCTATGAAAGTAGTAAAAAAATAAATAAAATGATTTTGAAAACTCTAAAAATAATATTAATTGTTATAGATCTTCTATTCCATGATTTTCTAGAACCAAATTAAATATTATAGTGTTTTTTTTGTGTTTTATTATAATTACACTATTGTATTGTAGTCTTAAAATCCAAATTAAATGAATAGTTCTAAAATTTAGATTAAGATATTTTAAATAAAGGGTATTTTATTAAATAATTTAAAATTAATTATTATATTGTATTTAAAAATATGAATGGTATATGGATGAAAAAATAAATCATGATTTATGTATGGTCCATTTTTTATTTTTTATTAAAATTATTAACCCTTTAATGGTAGAAAACTTTAATATTTCTCTAACTCTCAAAGGGGTTAACATGGGGTTAAAATTGAAAGATAAGGGTGAAAAAAATTAGACCTATAAAAATTATATTGTGTGAGATTATTTGGAATCATACTAATATTATATTCTTTTAATATAAATTTTGATCGAGGTGGAAATGAAATATAGTTTATAATAATTTAATACGTTCGTAAATTCTAAGAATGTTACTCCCTTATATTATAAAATGACACACCATCTCTTAAATCTTCACACCACATTGAGCCAAATAGCTCCAAAAATTAATCTAAAAATATCTTCTAAACGTCCTTATATATTTTATATAGGTCATGGTCATCTCAAATTACCTACCTTGGGTCCCTTAAAAAGTTATCTAACATATGTGTACTGAATAACAGGTATACGTTTTTACTGAGTACTTCAGGTATATTTCTTCTTCCACATCCTCTTAAAGTGTTGTAAACATTCGAATATAATAAATAAATTATAATAAATATAATCATATTTTATTATTATTGTGGAATAGTTATATTCTGTCTCTTTTCCATCATATGAAAAAGCAAAAACATCACTTGTGCTTACGTATGGATTACTATCCCCACACAGCGGTGTAATTCATTTTTCATTACAATTTGAATTGGTTTTTTAAAATATGTTACTATGAATATAATGATATTTATGAGATAAATGTTATTATTTAATTATTATATCATATATTCTTTCTTACCTTCCAATCTGTTGTAAAATGATAATGTCGCTCAAGCGTACGTGTGAACTACCACCTTAAGAAGTAATGTGATATATTTTTCATATATGTTTTACATGGATATTAATAATTATATATTTAATAAGTATATATGATATAATTATTATTATTTAATGATTAATTATTATTAAACATTAATTTATTTCATCCGTTGAAATGTGAAAACATTGTTCATGCGTACGTACAACCAACCGTCTCCACGAACGGTGTAATCCATTTTTCAGTCTCTATATTTTATGGATGAATATATATATATAACGAATATATAATATATTTAAATATTTAATGACATTTTTTATATTATGGAACCATGGAAAATATGTAAGGATTGAGACTAACGAATCAAAACATACTGTAAGAACAAAGAAATTAACACCCAAAAAATGATAATAATAATAAATGATTATTAACAAATGGGTGATAAAATGAGATAAATGGATTATTTATGATATTATAGATATGAATACGGTTATTTTTTGTAATTATAATAAATAAAAATTTATTATATATGAATTTAGTTTACCTACAAGGCATTTAGAACATGAGGTATGATATTTCATGTCAATTTCCACTCCATTATGACATATTTTTATTATGCATCTATTTATTTATATGAGGTGTACATAATTACCATTTGAGGTTTTAAAATGAATATAAATTTATTCATTATTATTAATTATTCAATTCATGTTACTCTGTCTAGATCTATGTTTTAAATAATGGATGATCTTACTTCTCTTTTTGATCGGGTTAATTTTCTTCCATATCTATATTTTTTAAAATTGTTTTATTAAAATCATCTTATTTACACAAATATTTTATAATGGAAATTATAAACCATAATGGACTATTTACATAGTATTAAAGTAATATTAGTACTGTTTTCTAGAAATGGTTCATTTTCAACTTTATTAGAAAGATTTCAAAAGGAATGTTTTTAACTTATATGACACTATTGGACATTCGAGATATAATAAATATTTTATACCCTTTACCTTATTCTACATGTTTTCAATCTTTTAAAAATAAAAAAAAATAAGAATAATTAATTGAAATGTTTCATTTTAATTTTTAGTGTATTCTTTAAAAAATATATTTTACTAAAATTGTACTTTTTTGATGGACATCTCTTATCTATTGATTAATCCCACAGACATTAACATTATTATAAAACATTAAATTTTTTTATGATCATTGGAAATTAAATTTCCCTTAAATATCCATATTTTCTTTATAATGGATATTCTAATTTCATAAACTATATACCATGTATTTATACAATGTTTTACTTTGAATGTTATTTTATTGACTAGGGATTTTTTATAATAAGTATTCTTTACTAGATATGGAAATTTATTGATAAGAAAAATTATACATGAATCAAATTGATTATTATATGTAAGAGGAATGAATTATAAATGAATTGGTAGGTGGGACTCAGAATTATATAGCCCCTCGATGCATCAAATGGTCTCTTGAGACAAATCATTTGGAAAAATTAAATAGTTTTTTACCCATTGTTCTTAAAATGTCATGGAACATAGTTTTAAAGTTAGATATATCATGATTTCAGAGATCATGATGTCCAATAGTAAAAATTTACTTCAAAAATAATTTAGTTATTATTTTCTATGATATTACTACATTGAAATTATATATGGATTTATTTTATGCTCATGTTATTGATTAAATGGCATGTGTTTCCAGTTATATACCTTTCCATATTGATTATTCCTTATTTATTTATCATAGATTCTACTATATATATCTTTTAATGAGGATTAGTACTCACCATTATTTTTTACCATTCCCTGGGTTATGATGAAAAAATATTTGAATGAGTTTCATGGAGGCAATAACATTTTTTATGTTAAGTATTTTATATTTCAAAAATGGGAAGAATGTATATAACAATTTTTTTCAGAACTGATAAACTATTTTCTCCATTTGTATGAAATTTATTATAACTTATGACTACGTACTAATGTAGACACTAGATCTAGTTTACTAGAGTTTTCATTACAAGCAGGATGATATATATAATTCATCAAACCTAATGGGGAGGAGTTCACTATGTCATTACACATCAAATGATGACTGGAAAAATGGACTACTATATTGGGAGTTACATGATGTGTGTTTTTCATACATGCAATATAACATCACAAAATTTTCCCCATTATAGATTCATTGGTCATGGGTCAAAATGCATAGTTTTTATTTAATAAAAATTGTGTCATGAATTACAATCGAGTAGTATAGCTAACTGTGACAACATGACATCTATCTTAAATACACACCATGTATCACGTAAATGATCAAATGGAATAACCATCGAGTACATAGTCATGTACCATAAATGGTCATAAAAATGTATTAGATGTGTAGTTAGTTGTATAAATCATGTAACATGTACCCAGTCACATGGGTATGGGCCGAGACTGGTTGCCCCCATGTGAATTAATTTTGTAGAATAAAAAATAATTAAAAAATTAAAAAAATACAAGATGTTTAGATAGTGTATATTCTAGGTGGTAGTTTTAAGGGAATATTTAAATGATTAATTAATTTTAATGTGAATTTTAAAAATACACACCATGTGTCATCCTCGTATGTCGCATATACAGCACTGATATTAATTGCGGCATGCATCGTGGACATTAATACGTACTATGTGTAATATATTACTAGATGACTACTATTCAAAAATAATAGATTTATTCACTATGTAATATGTTATACACCATGTAGTGTACATTCCATGTGAATGAATAGTACATTAAAAGAACCATAGAATATTTTAGGAATTTCATAGGGGAACACAACATGTTAACTCTAAGTACACTCTATATAATTAATTAATTTTAAATTGAATTTATTTTTGAAATTTATTTAAAATTATAGATGATGATAATAAATATTAATATTTAGATGAAAATTATTATTTATCAATTAATTAATTAATAATATATTTATTTTTTTCAATTAGGGGATTTTATCTTAATAAATAATGAATTGAAATGAATTCTTACTAGTTTTTTAAAATATGTACTCATTTGATGTATGGATGATCATGAGCATGATTGACCTCTACACTCATTGTATTTATTTTAATATAATTTTTATTTCATGTGTTATTAAATTAAAATGGTGATATGTATATCATCCCTTAAATTTTATTACTCACGAGCCATTATGTAAACCATTTCTTTTCGGTTACCCTATAACCCCAACTCCCCTGACTTGTGTGTGAGTAAGCATATGTAAAGTAGGGAGATACCTAATTAGTGAAGGTGGTTTAAGATCGGATCTGGTATAAAACCATCCCAGAATATAAATATTAGTTCAGTTGGAATGAAACCACTCAAATCACGTTCGGTTCAAGGGGTTAATATGCTTGGGTTAATGGATAATTTATCATTATCTCAATAAAATGACAATAATAAAATATCATGATCATGGAACATGTATTTATTTTTTTAATTAATTATATTTATTCAATTTTTTGTGATGATCACATAAAATTAAATGAATTAACAAGAATGTTGTATAAACTAGAATAAATTGATTAAGCATAAATTATTTTATCAACACATGGTTAATCACTTATGTAAAATCTATATAATATTAACAATCTTGTAAAATGATAAAATAATGATTATTTATACATAAAGATAAAAATTAATCAATTAAAATTATTAATTTAGTTTTGAATTCGATCATTTAAGTTAAAATAAAATAGCATTTCAAAGTGCTCATCTGGCTCAAGGTGTGGTTCCTTTAATTATTAGAGAGTTTTAACTAAAATATTTTCATTGAATTTTCCAAGTTCACAAAAAGTTTAAACTAATAAATCAAGAATTTTGTAACTAGGAAGAATAATTTAGGCAAATAAGTGTACTTTATTTTAGGATTGTGGAGTCCGCTCAATGGCTTAAGGAGATGAGATTTAATGTAGTTGGCAGGACTGTCATACATAAACACCTTCAAATAAAATTTATGTCCCATGTTTATGTAATGGAAATGAATATAAAGATCCTTACAACCAAAATATCTATGGGATAGAATATTCCAAATCTAATGGTGAGGGTTATGGGATTTAATAGTATATTTGGTCATTACTAAATAAAATTTATTATGTCACATATTTTCTTAATCCAGATGGAGTACTAAAACCTATATTTATTTATTATATTGAAATTATAAGGAAATATGACCTCACTGTTATCAATGTGTATAATATTTAATAAGTGTAACCTATTTAATAGAAATTAATTCCATGGGTGGGACAATAACATTATCATCATATAATGCCAAGAGAGGAAGTCTTACATGGGAGGATCCCCTATTCATAATGTGCCTTCTAAGGAGGTGAGTGAGGAAGTTCTCTCTATCTGTCTGATACACCTGGATTATGGGGTATATGTCCAATGTTTGATGATATTATTCAAGATTAGTGAGATACATAAGCTATATGAAAAAAACAATGCATATACTATGCTTTTTTATCCTACACAATTTCTATCAGGATAATTCTATAAAAGTGTGGTACAAGATATCCAAGTCACTATTTATGTTAAATAATGGAGAAGATTTCCATCCAGACCCCATGTAGTCAAGTGGATTGTCTATATTGAGTGTTTGGATAACTTTTGGTTTAAATTACATGATGATTTTTTCCTAAAACTCGTACTTTCACCACTCACACAGATCTTATGTTACATTATTATGAATTATTATTTGAACAATAATGATAATTCTATCTAAAATTATATTAACCTAATTCATTATGTAGATTAAAACATGATCTATGAAAAACTGGTATTCCTTATGGTGAATAGCATTATAGGAAATAAAAATATCCCTTAGCCTCATTCTAATTATATGAGTTCTATAGAAAACCCAACTAAGAAGATAAATATCTAGATGTAGATAATGGAACATGTTGAATAATGTTTTTCATGAGGAAATAAGGGTCACTAGATGAGAAAATTTACCACTATTAGGAAGAAAGGGGAATATTCAAGTGAGTTTTAATATAATATAATTTATCTACATATAACACTTTGATATAGATTTTGGTGCTCACTTTTGTATCCAAATAAAGAATAAAATTATATTCAGGAAGGTTATGGTAGGTGGTATGGATATTTGATCTACCACTAGATAAAAACTAGAGACATTAGTTATAGAGATCTACCATCTTAAATTTTCAACATGGATGACTTTTGTTTTAATGAACAATTATTACATTCCTAGTTTTATAAAAATGATTATATTCATGTCAAATATGGACATGGATAGTGTTGTAATACAATTTGGAAATAAAATATGTTACTTTTATGATTATATAATTTTTATGGCATGAAATACTTCAAAAATGGTCTTTAAGTACCCTAATAAAAATACCAAGTGTTGGAAATACATAATGAATCATGTTTCTAGGAAACATTTCACGATAGGTTGTGAGGTTACCTTAGTATTTCATACATTAATGTTTCATCAATTTAGATAAATATTCTATATATATTACTCTAATACATTCTTTAGAACCATGATGGTTTAGTTAATTTTGATACTACATACATAATCATCTTATTTCTTGAAGGATATTTGAAAGCTCCAAAAAAGATCTTATCACATAGTACACTTCTTAAAGCAACCCTACAAATAAAATTCCTTAGAACTTGGGGAAAAGAATCATAATAATCGGTGAGCTCGGATTCCTAGAAGGGGTAAACATATGAGATATAGATCAATGATCTTAAGTGATAACAAGATAAGCATAAGGGTACAAGAAAATGATCATAACTAACAATAATAATACCCAATTAGTAAAATATCATTAATAATAAATTATGGAAGAAATCATTTTCATTATAAAATACACAATTCATTAGTGTGGGGAATCATAAATAGTCAATCCTGATCAATGATAATATATCCTAAGCATAAGACATAAGTTTTTGGTATCCAAATAAGAACATAAAATCACTTCCTTGGTCATGGTTAACTCCCAATACTATCATTGGGGACAAAGTACCATAATTTAAATACATACCCTATCATTTCCAACATTCCCATATGATTAAATTATATCTAGTTTACTTTTTGTCTCTTAGGAGTTTATTAACTCCATCCCTACTTAGGATATTCTCAACCACATCATCATTACCCAATGCATTGGATAGTTATATAATTCTCGGCCCACTTGTCACTCAATGAAAACCATATATATTTATTCCATGAGATCAAAAAATATCCACAAAAATGTCATATCATAACCCATGGAAGGGAAATATGTTTCTTAAACATTTTATCATTATATCATAGCATAACATGTGGAAAAGAATCATGTTTTATAGAAGTTTCATCATAACATAATTAACCAATTGAAAAGAAAAATGTTTCCTAGAATTATTCATAATTCATTATCATCATAAGCCATATAGAGAAAGAAATTGGATTTTATCTTAAGATCGTATCCCCAAAAAATCATAATAATCCTAAAATGGTATTAGCATTGATGAAAATACCTTTAATGTATCATTCAAACCTTTCTTTGGAAACACTAGAATATATCATTTTTTAAAATATTTTAACTGAAAAATACAAGAATATCGATAAAAAAATTTCATTTTAAATTATGATAGAAAATTTTAATGTAAGATTAATATTAAATAAGTATCCTTATGATAGAAAATTAGTTCATTTCGTATACATGAATAGAAAAAAAATCATTTCACACCTTTGAATAAAGTCAAATATGACTTGTGTATAAAAATGATTCTAACAAAATATTCCTTTCTAAACAATTGAAAATAAATTCAAAGGTAGTGAAAATGAAATTTAAAAAACATATCAATTATAGGAAATTAATTTCATAAAACAATTTTTAAGAGTACAAATATAGAATAAAAAGTTCATCAACTAAAGAGGAAATAAGGTTATCTTTTCGTTAAAAAAATTGAGGATAATTTTAAGTAAAAAAGGTAGAGAATGGTAATAATAAATAAAAATTCCATAAATAAACAGAGTTGAATATAATATATGGTTTTTAATTTTTATAATATATATAATTTCCTTCAAGGAAATTTTAGCATAGAAAATCTTGAAAAAATGAGATTGTAACTTAAACCCTTACCTCAAGTCTTATATTACTTCACACACATTCAAATATTCCATGTAATAAAAATTGATTTATTATAATTATATTAAATAAAAATATTATAATATTTATTAATATTATTATTCCTTTATAATTCCCAATTACCATTTTATTAATAATTTTTTTCATTAAAATGAAATTTCACTGTGAAAACTGGTCACTTTTCCATGGATGTTTTAGTTCGAGGGTTCCAGGACATAGACCTTGGTCATGGTTTCATCATATAAATAATTATAACCAGGAAATAATTCTCATATTTATTCATCAAATAAATTTTCAGAATTATTTATATACAGGGGTGATGGAAAACAGATCACATTACTTCGTGCAGGTGGTATTCTAGATATACGCATTCCCAACATTATCATTTTCTAAATAATGAAATAAAAAGAAGATAGTTAAAATATTATAATTACATTAGAGTAATTATTTCATAAATATAATATATAAAAATTAAATCCATCCTAATAAAAAATCATTTGAGTCACTGATGGAAAATATATCATATTGCAATGTGGAGGATGTAGTCTATACAAACACATGAGGGATAATTTCATTTCCCATTTGACGAATAGGTGGAGGAAAATGGTTGAGTCATAATCATAAAAAAAAATTAAATATATTGAATATAATTAAATAATTATTTTATAATTGTTACCATATATTTATATGAGGTTGGAGAATAAATATAATTGAAATTTCTCAGCTAAAAGTTATACATTTTCGCTGGGAAAACTTCTTTATCGTAAACCATAAGACTTGAAAGGATGGTATTATAATAAAAACAAGACCCCTATGATGTCATTTTGGATTTTATGAAGGTATTAGAGTAGTTATTGGAAATACTATAAGGCTCCTGAAGTATAAGGAATATTATATATGGGGTGTTCTTTTGTGTGGAAGGGATATGACACACTTGGAATATTTCAAAATTTTAAAATATAATAATGAATTACTCAAGTAAAGTGTCACAATATTTACAAATAATATAATATAGGTAGGATAATGTAGAAATAAAATAGAAATATCAAATTAAAAAAATTGGGATATTTTTAACCTTGTCTCTTAGGTTACCCCTGATAACCCATTCTTAACCCTAACCATGGAAACACAAGTCTACTATTTTTACGATTTATTATAATAAAAAAATATTTTGAAAATTCTAAAATATATGAAATAATTTTATTAAAAATATGGAATACATTTTAGAATATTAAATTTCTATATGTATTAGATATTCATTTTAAAATAAGCACTCAAAATTCAATGGAAACTATTTTTTGAAAAAAATATATTTTTAAGTATAAAGCATGATTTATTCTTGTTAAATACATATTAAAACCTATTTGATAAATGTTAAAAACAATTATTGAGTATATATTCAGAAAAATCATTGAAATCATTCATAAATATAGATTAAATTAATTTATTAAAATAAAAGTAAATTATGCTCATAATAACCATTATTAAGAAAAAATACTTGATTTCCCTTAAAATGATTTTATATTAATTTATTACTAATTAATAACCAATGAATTAATTTTATAAAAGTGTAAAAAAACTAATTTTTCATAATTTATTTATTATTATTCATACTCACCAATCCAATGTCTAGGTGACCAATATCACATTAAATAATAATATTTAAATAGTATACCATTGTCTTCATTAAACTCGGGTTTTAATGTAAAACAAGATATCAAAGAAATAAAATTTATTTTAAAATAATTATATTATAAAATCTTGGGTTGTCACATTATATACCCCTTCTATGAATTTCTCTCTCAAATTTTCATCACTTTTATACATACAACTAAGTTCACTTATGACCCATCACATCTTAGGGTTCCAACAATGCTTCCTCAAATCTATAGTTTCACCACAAAAAATTCACCAGGTGAGTAGTCTTGTTTTTCTACACATTCACTATTTTTTAAAGAATATACACCAGTTGTTCCATATAAGGATTATAATTATTTATTGGTATGACCTCTGAACTTAGTATATATAAAGGATCAGTTGTGAACTTCCCCAGGAGAGACACATAGAAAAAATCATGATCTTGAGGGAGATATGGTAGAATGTCCATGTGATAAGAAATTTTCCCCATATGATTAATATTTTTTAAGTGGTAGATATATCTTGGGATCAACATTACCTTCTTTTTAAATCTCATAAACATCATGGATAGAGAAATTCATAGGAATACTATCTCACTAATATTGAATTCATGATTTCAATGATGATTTTTATTATAACATTTGGTTAATTTGAGCTACATTGAGTGAATGATATTATTATAAGAAAAATATACCATAGGATAGTGTTGGTTACAAACACCTATAAGTTCCATAGAGCATTATATCAACATATCCTATTGGTTTTGAATGTCACACTTAAACTAGCCACCTTTTTAAATATGATATCCAATGTTAGTGTTCAACTATTTATTTATTCCCATTAGAGTACTTCTACAAAATAGTAAGATAAACCTCAAATACCAATCAGATAAAATATAATATGGTATTCCATGAAATATTACCACTTCATTAATGTTTATCCAGTAATTATTATTAAGATTGAATTATACTCTGATGGAAATGAAATGTACTAGTTTCATCAGGTGATTGACTAACACCCAAATAACATTGTTCCTATTAGATGTTTTTGGGAGCCCAATGATGAAATCCATGGTAATTTTATTCCTCTTAAATTATAATATAGGTAGTGGTTGTGACATCCCATTAGAATTATATCTATTTTCTTTACTTTTTGACATACTAGGTATCAAGTTACATACTCCACAATATTCATTTTCAAGTTATCCCTCTAGAAATACTATTTCAAATATCTATTCATCATCATGCATCCAAGATGAATAGAGAATGATAATCCATGAGAATAATCCAAAAAATACTTCATCATCTAAAGTATTAAAGAGTTCCATACATAGTTCTTGAAACTTATCATTTCATTATAATCATTTTTAAACACTGGAAAATTTCCAACCATCTCGTCAGTTCCACATATTATTTATGCACATATTTAATCATCATCTAGATGGATGGTTGAACATTCATATAAGAAATATAAGAACCTTACCATTTCCTCATGATTTTAAGATATATCATATATAAAACTAATAATATTGGATCTTAGTCAATCTTTAACTGGAAAATATAGCATTTTATTTCTGACCTAGAGAATTAGCCACCATGTTTTCCTTTTTTGGTTGGTAAAGTATTGAGAATTCATAATAATTTATCATCTTAAACAATCTATATTGGTGAATATTTAACTATTTATAGGTAAATATATACCTTAAATCTTATGATCAGTATATATATAATCATTCACAATGATGATAATGCCTCTATATTTTCAATTTAAAAATTTTTACCACCAACTCCAAATCATGAGTGAGGTAATTTGTTTGATAAATTTTCAATTATTATGATCCATAACGTATCACCATATCAATATCCATGAATAAAAATCATAGTCCATTATTTTATTCCTTATTATAAATTATAAAACCTTATACATTGTAGTGTAGTGTAATCATAGGTGCACTGATCCACCTTATTTTCATCTCCTTGAAATTTTCCTCACATTCATCTCCCTGGAGTATCTTTGATCTCTTCTGAGTCAACTTGGTTATTGGATTAGATCATTATGAGATATCCATAACAATACATCATTAGTATCCCACCAACCAATAAAAACTATATATTTTTATTATCATGGTTGGTCTTGGTATTTATCAGTAACATCCATATTTTAAGGATCCATTGATATACCCTTTGTTAAGATTATATGAACTAAGAATGAAACTTTTTATTAACTGAATTCACACTTTTTAATTTTCAAAACAACCTATCGTTCATAACAGTCATTAACACAATATTAAAATGTTATTCATACTCTTTCTTTCACTTATAATATTTCAAAATAATATTTATAGAGATAAAATGATATATCAGAGGAATATATAATGAATCTATTCATTAAATCAATTAAGTTAGATCTGAAATTGGTAAGTCCAAATGATATCACTATATTTCCAAAATTAACTTTCCTCGTATATGAGGTTATTTGGGGTATATCCTCCATCTTTACCATCTTATTATGATACCCAGAGTAACACGGAATCTGGTAATAATATTTATTTATGTTTAGTTGATCAAAAAATAAATTAATGTTGGCTAGAGTGTACTTTTTATTAATAAAGATATTGTTAATTTCTAAATAATAAATTAATATACACATTGAACCATATTTATTATCAACAAAAATATTAGGTTCACCCCATGGTGAAGCACTGGGCCATATTGATCCCTTACCAATATTATCCAAATTTTTCTACTACAATTATTGTAACTCAATAAGGGACATTCAATTTGGAGTCATTGAAAAAGGTATAGCACCGGGTATGAGTTCTATTGAAAACTCAATTCTATGATTTAGTTGACTACTAGGAATGTTTTCAAAAATTTCATTAATATATTCTTTAAAAATAGAAATTTATTTGAGGGTTATTTTCAATCCAACAATTTGAGATAAATATCCCTCATGTATAGGTATTAATACACATGAAACATAAATAAATTTTTTTTGTTCATATTTATCTATGTAATGAAATAAGATCATAGGTCAGTTTGAAATATTATATGTGACTTACCATCCATGGAAATTGATATGGTATCTATATAGACAGAGCCAATCCTTTCCCAAAATCAGATAAAATTCAATTAGAGGGACAATCACACAATTTTTTAGTAAGCACATTTCCACCAAAATCAATAGAAGAGGAGATATAGACATGATATGTTATTATCATACAATTATTTTTTTACTTTTAACTCAATATCTAATCCTTAAGGTGGTGACATGATACCCCTATTAAATTATTCAGATATAAAAGAGTGGGTATGACCATAATAAAATTAGAAAATTTCAATTCTAGGGTGGATAATATATGTTATAATCAAGACTCTATTCTTGTAACACAATTCATTAGTTGTGATCACATGAGTTTTCTATTTTTCTCTAGGATTAAGAGGTTTCTGATACTGATTGAGATTATTATCCCTCATATTCATGCATTTATTGGAAACATTTCCACAATCTTTATAATTATATAATTAGAGTGTGGTTGGATAATTTGTTTGATATTTTTAACCATTCCATTCATTGAATACCCACTTTGCATCATTACAATATTATTTTATTCAATAGACTTATTTTCCATAGTTAAAACTTTTACCAGACCCCATAAGGAAATTTCCAACATGATTCTATCCACAATTATGACATGATGGATCTCTAATTTTCATTAATATTTCTATTTTGTTATTTGAATTACATAAAAATTAAATCTTTCACGTTTCTTCAAAAACTACAAGGGAACTAATAGTCTCATATTTCCATTTCTAGTTTATGTGAGCATCAAATTATTTATTTATAGATATGAAATTCTCTTATGGATAATTCCCATTAGATAATGTTTCTCAATATTGTAAAGAATCAATCAAATTTTATTTCAAGATCCAAGATAAAACTAGATTCAATCCATTAATGTCTAGGTAAATTCTCCTCATAGGTACTAATTTATTCATCATCCTACTTATAAGTTCCAAAAATTCCCTTTTTATTTTCGTCTGATGATTTTTGGGAAAATATCAATTTGAAAATAATTTCTTAAAAACTTCTTATGTCTTGGTGTATATTTCCCCATATTTCATTGTATTCTTGATAAGATTTTACCACTGATATACTGCTCCTTCAAAATGATATGTTATTAGGAAAAAAAATTATCTTATAATCACTAGAGAATGGAAAACATTTTTTTTATATGTACTTATCAATTGCATAGATATTAGTGGATTGGAGGGACCATATTATGTAGGTTGATGCTTCTACATAAAAGACGCAGTAGTTAGATTTTCCTTCCTTTTCCCATTTGGAATATAAAAAATTTTCATGTTACCATTCAAATATTAAGAGATTTGGGTAAGTATAGCCACAATATTTTGTATCCTACATCCCATTTCATTTGGTTTCTCGGGAGGATAGTCATTGAATTACCCATTGTAAGATCCCGAATTTCTCCTTAAGGTATTTTTTTCTTATGAATCATTTTAGGCCCTTTTATTTTAGATAATTAAACGATTTCCAAAGTCCTTAAGGAGGGTCGTGGGTGTTTCGGGGGTTTGAGACATGAAAAGGGGGGAAATGAGTTTTCTGGGCTAGTCGCCCGGTCTGCGCATGTTTAGTGCTAACCATGTGGGTAGCCTAGGTAAACTGTACAGGAGGTGGATTTTTGGACAATGGAGTCCGCACGGTTTGTGCACAGTTTAGAAAATGTGTGGGTAAACCGTGCAGCCTAGAAACTTTTTAAAAATTAAAAAATTACCACTCTAAGATTTCATATCTCGTTCGGGATTTTCCTCCTCCTCCCTTGAATCCCTAGGAACTAATCAAAGGGACCAAGAGCTCCCAAGGATCTATCTACCTCAATTCTTGGTCATTTGGAGTGTCGTTGGATGCGAATCGAAGATCCAGGTAAGGCTAATCTCCCTCTTTCTTTTCTTTTGGGTTTAGGGTTTCTATTTCTTTTCCCTCTCATTCTGAAGCACTCAAACCCAACTTTTTCGTTGAGTTTTAGGGTAAATCTTCATGGGTTGGTTGAATTGGGATCTAAGGCTTTGATTGGGAGTGTGTTTGCATACATATTCAAGGTAGGTGGTCTACGGGTTTTATAACTTGGTTTTTGAGTTGATTTGTGCATGTAGGGTTTTATTTCTTGCCCTCTTTTGATGAGTTCTTAGTACCATTGAGACGATGTGTTGTATTGGGTGTCTAAATAACCTAATGAAACCTCATGATCCCCTTGGGATGCATGGAGGATGACTTGACCAAATTAGGGCCACACGAGGGGCATGTCGATATTCCCTGGACTTAGAGATAGCTTAGTAAGTGTAGGACATTGTGCGAGAACAAAGAGACTATGGAGAATACGTTAATATTCTTATGTGATGTGAAATTGGTCTTTAGTCAAACACTTAGGTTAGTTAATTACCTAATAGGTTGTTTGGTTGGCATGAAAAAGGGTTAAAATGATAAGTGGAAAATTCTAGGGATTAACTTTATACTGGAATATGCTTAGTGAGATAGGCATGGAAAATGGGAATAAGGATAAAGGGGTTAATTAACATGAATAATGAACGTGTTAATGGATTGAGGAAAAATGTAATTTACCATTTATTGAGATTATTGTGATGTTGTAAATGACATTGGCTATGGTATTGTGATATGGTGTTTTTTAGGGAATGATAAATAAGTATGTTCACATGGCTTGGTAGAGTGGGGTATTGACTTGAGGTTCTATGCCCACAGGTTGAGTTTGACTGAGGTTCTAGCTCCTCCCCTAAATTCAAGGGTTAGGGAATAGGATGTAGTTCTAGTCCCTTAATGGTTTCATTCCACCGGACTGAGGCTTCGAGGTGAGGATATTGAGAATTGTTGTCAAATGATGCCTAGTGAGATAGAACTTGTTAAATTCCCACATGTCAAGAACATTGATCATGCATAATCCATTGAACTCATGAAAAGGATGACATGATAAATAAAATGTCTTAGAAATAAACTTGGGTTAATTGGTAGGTTAACTTAAAGGAACATAAATAAAGATATCTTATTGAACTGTTTACCTTAACTTGACTTTATTTATCATTTTCATGCACTATCTGCCTTGTTGTATATTTTTTATACACTTTTGGTGGTGTCTTACTGAGTTATACTCACACCCTACTCGGGCCTTCATTCGGTACCCAAGAAGATTTCGTGTTTGCAGGTCAGGATAAGGGCAAGGGCCCTATGCTAGGGAGATGATTTGAACATGAGACATGTTTGGTTGAAGTTCCAAACATGCAGTCCAAACCATTCTGGGGATTCTACTATTTTCATTCTTCTGGGTTTTTTTCACTTTACATTGTATCATGTCATGGAATATTTATTGTTTTTTATGATTGTACCCAGTTTTGGGATTTGGTTATTTACGCATGTTATGGATTGTTCACTTTTGTTTCCACTATTTTAGTTATTATCTGTTGTGTCTTACTCTGGTATTGAGGGTATAGTCTCCCCCCATGACCTATTGGACCCTCACTTATATTCAGCAACCTCTAGAGTACGGGGAGGCACGCTTGAGGTCATGTAACTACACGGATCAGAGCACCAGTTTAGTGGCTCCCGGTTCAGGGACGTTACAAAGTGGTATCAGATGAGTTCTTTTCCCTTTCTTACTATTTGGGGATGGTAGAAAATAGATTAGGAATGTGTCAGTCCTTGGTAATGATCTCGTTCTTGGGATTAGCTAACCTATGTATGGGGGAAAACCTAAGTCACCATAGGAGGGGTTTTTGTTCTTGTTGCGTGTAGTTACATTTAATGATATTTCACCATTGGGTGATGCACTTGTTGTGTGATTTCACGGTTTTTTGATATTTCCCTTATAGCTAGAAAGGTATGAGGTTGTGAATTCATGCATCCTCATAGGAACCTTTGTAGTAAAGTGACATGCATCATGATAGACACATGCACGAGAGGGGTGTGCGGGATATAAAGGTTAGGATGCATATTTTCTCTTAAAAGTAATGAATTATGCCTAATAAGATTGTATAAGGGATTAAAAAGGGAAGTGAAAATGTCAAGTAGTAATTAGAAAGTGGAGATTGATAATTAATTAAAAGTGGAATAATTTTTTGTAAGGGTAAATTGGAATATTAAAATGGGTTGAATGGGAGTAAAAGATAAGGCTTGTAACCACGTTAATTAGATACCGTGTTGGCCACGGACTTAGGAGATGGCTGAGGGTATTGACTGGGTTGGAAGTGGTCTCTCTTGGGTAGTGTATATGAACTGGTTTGGTTATGAAGAGTGATGAGTCTACCTATGTTTCCTTTTTCCCCTATAAAAAGTATTGTGGTTTCATTTTAAAGTTCATGTTTGGCATTGTAGAGAAATGCGACCTCGAAGACATGTGTCGGTTGGGTGACATGAGGATGTTGCTGATAATGCTCCTACTATAGTGGATCAAGAGAACTCGTTGGTTCAAGGAGATAGGGAAGAGAAGTTCTGCGAGAACTTTTCTCATTTAATGTAGATGATGGAATGAGAATTAGGGAGGGTTGCACCGAGTATGTTTGAGTTGACCAGGGAGTTTCAACTACAACACCCTCTAACTTTTACCAGAGAGGGTGGTCCAGAAGAAGCAGAGTTCTGGATAGAGTCTATCCAAACTATTATCATCCATCTAGAGACTCTTATAGATAAGCGAGTCAAGTTAGCAGCCTATATACTACGGGGGAAAGAAAAACGTTGGTGGGACATTATGCTGCAGACAGAGCAGGCTGGGGGAATGATGTGGAAAGATTTTCAAGAGATGTTTCTTGAGAAATTCTATCTAGAAACCTTGAAGTAGGAGAAGGCTGCAGATTTTATGAGGTTGACTCAAGGGAAAATATCAGTTATGGACTATGCTAGTCGTTTCACCGATTTGAGATGTTTTGTTCTGACTTTGAAGGGAGATAAGGCATGTAATGACCCAAACTTTCATTAATGAAAATCCCTCTTGATCTAATTAAATGTCTTATTATGTAAAATGGTTACATAAAATGTGAAATTCATTGGTTTTATGTTTATGGATTTTAAAATACAGTTAATAATTGTGACTGTTACTAATATAGTCTCTGAATAGTGATCACATGATTAGTATAAATTCAGGGCTTTAACAAATCTAATTAACTCGGATAAAGGAAGTGATGGCATCATCCAATAGACTTTCCCTGTATGAAGCCCATTTGTCAGAGCTTAGAAAGGAAGTTGCGTCATTGGGCTTTTCTCTTGACCAAGCCCAATCCAAACTTCAACATGTTAAGCTTTAATGGAACCGCCTATTATAGAAGTGAAAGTTGATAGAGATTACCACCAAAGTGATGTTATCTGAATCACCTCAAGAGTCTGTCACCATCACACACCATACCCTTCGGCCTTATGTGGGTTTTATAAGGGGTTATGTAACAAGACCTTATCACAATAATCATTCTCATTAATTTTTTATATAGTAAATAATATACATTCATTTTATTATTATTACTTTGTAAATAGTTTTTAAAGCACAAATAGTATTTTTAGTTAATATTCAACTAAGGAATCTATTTTGATAAATTAATGGATTTTTGAATTAAATAATATTTTAATAAAATATTAATATTATTAAATTACTTTTTATCATTTATAAATGATTGTATAATTTTTATGAATACAATCGTAATTTTTATGAAGGTTTGAAAGCTGTTTTTGTCAAAACCCATGAATTTTTGATAAATGTCAGTTTTTATTTTAAAAGTGAAAATTCACATATTTAGAAAATTATTTGGGTAAAATTAATATTATTTTTGGAATCAGGGTGTCAAAATTATCCAACGGTGAATTTTTCAGAATTTTCTGAGACAGTCAAATTTTTGGGTAAATATTAAATACCATTTAAATATATAATGTGTTTTATGACATCATAATGACCCAATAGTGATGTAATAAAATACTATAAATACTTTTTTCAGCCAATATATTTCTTAAGATTAAAATAATCAGATTTTATATCTGTTTGATTTATTTTACAAAGCCTTAGTGGACCCTTCAAGACTTATAAAACATTTTAGCCTTTTAAATTGTTTTCCTTATGAGTGTGACTCACCTCCACATAAGAAACCCTATTATTTTAAGAATTTCGGCCATTAGCCTTATAAAATATTGTTTTCCACTCAACTTTGGAAAAATCCATGGGCAAACACCATGGTCTGGTTTGTGGTTTTGATTAGTTTAATGTGTGGTGTCCCAAACCTAAATAATAAAGAATTCCCACTCCTTTCTTATATAAACTCACCCAAGCTCCCACTTCCTCTTCTCTAAAAGCCTCTGGAGTTTATCAAAACTCTGATCTCTACTCTCTATAATCCTCCCAAGTTGCCCAAATCTCCCAATAAGCCTCTCTCAAGCCCCTCCCAAGCCTTGGGGATCACACTTCCAAGTCTGGGATTTATTCCTCTCTCATTTTTTGTCCAAGTTTCTTTATATTGGTGTACCCTTGAATTTTCAATTAAAAATGTTTGGGTGTGATTTCAAACCTCCTATATACTTCCCTACTTATGTTTTAATGATTATAGACACATTTCTCTCTCATTAAATCCTCCCATGTACACCAATTACCATGTCGAAACTCCATAAGAAATTTCTCTCTTCTCATTTACATTCAAGCAATTCTTTATTAGGAATCTAAATCCCATTAGATATATTGAGACATATATCTATATGATTCCCCCTTAATTTCCAATTCATTTTCATATTATTAGACACCCCTTTCTTTCTCATCAACCATTTTTATGAATTCTTATGTCATGTCGTTACGTTGCCGAAATTGCACCGATTTTCCAAGTCAATGTCATTGTGTAGTGAATACCATGCCCATTTCTCTATAAAGGGTATTCACCTTTATGCACATTTAATTATTGATTATAGAGTTTCATGTATTAATTATACATTCCTTTATTGTGGAATAAATGATTATTTTTTATGAATCCATGTTATATGATCCATGTGGCACACTTATGCATGAAATGAAATGTTTACGAAGGGTGTGCCCTGATAGCACTCCAGTGCATTGGGTAAAATAAAGAATCATGATATGTCATGTGCAATGAGTGTTGAATCATGATAATTCAAGTGAAATGAGGGTTTACTCATGATTCATGTGTAATGACAGTTTACTCATGCTCTATGTACAATAAGTCTTGGCTCGTGCTAATTCCATGTTAAGTGTTGTTGCTACTTTTCCATGTTATGATAATCATGCTATATCATGCCTTTTTGTTCATATTATTTTATACTCCATTGATATTCCTATTTCCTAATATGTATGGTATTCTTCATGTGATCTTTTTTACTCCCTTACTGGGCTTTATAGCTCACCCTTTTCTTATGCATGTCCTCAGGTTATCCCATGCAATACTAAGTACCAGGGAATGTAGTGGTCATTTAATGGAAGTTTTCAATAAGATGTTGTATTTTATGATTTATGATTTTACATAATGTTCTAAGCCCCAAAGAAAATAGACCACTCAATATTATATGTTGTATCAAGTGAAATTTTTATGTAATAAATCAGGTTTAAGTGTGTAATAAAAAGCTGGGTTGTTATAGTTGGTATTTGAGGATAGGTTTTGTTATTTGGGGGATTAGGATTAGAAAACCCTAGTGAGATCCTTAGGGATAAGACTAAGTATAATTATAAAATCCCTAAATTTTTTGTGAGTATTGAGTAAGTGGTTTATCAAGTAAATACATCCTTTTCTGGATACGAGCAGGTAGAGGCGGCTCCGGCACAGATGTACCTAGGGGTGAAAACTTCGACAAGGAGTTTCGGGCTTGACTCTGGTTATTTGGGTATACAACAACAGGCCTTGCTGCACTCTTGGTTACGAAACTCCTGGCAGATATGCTTTGGTAAATTCATGATCTTATTATGAACTATTATTAAGGGAATTTCCCTAAGAATATATATTGGTAAGTAGATCATGTATAACATAGATTGGAGCCTATAAATTATTAAGTTAAGGGAATAAATGTAATTTATACATCACCCCTTCAACGTCATTGGATTCCCCTTTATACGTTTAATAATTCATAGAGTATGACCACAATCAAAATGAGAAAAGGTAGGGTTATTCTCCATAGTTCTATGCATTCTTCTATATCACGAAACTTTAGAAGAACCATCCCAACACCACCACAAATCATGGAAGTAAAGATGTAGGTGAGTACGAAACAAGGGGAAATCATTACATCCCATGAATATAACTCTTCTCCTGTCATAATTGGTGGATTCAACTTCCCGGAGATCCTCATCATACTTCCTCTAGTGGAATTTGATGTGATTCTCGGCATGGATTGGCTTTCCTTATATATAGCCAACATAAATTGCCATGAGGGGGAAATCACTCTCCATGTTGAGAGTTGACCCCCGATTCGATACAAGTGCACAGAGGAAGATGAATCTTCTTTAGCGCCATCATCTCAAGTGTGGATAATACTTACCTATAAGCATGTGTATCTGGATCAGATGATTGAGTCTAAGGAGGCAACCATCCTTGAAGACATGCCTATTGTGAGGTAATTCACTGAAGTGTTTCCTAATATATGCATGGTCTTCCACCTAGAAGAGATGTTGAATTCTCAATTGATCTTATACCTGGGGCATTGCCAATATCCAAGACTCTATATAGAATGGTTTTTGTGGAGCTTGAGGAGCTGAAGAAACAACTACAGGAGAATCTGGATAAAGGGTTTATAAGCCCAAGTGATTCACTATAGGCTGCACCGGTCCTCTTTATCAAAAACAAGGATGGGTCAATGCGCTTTTGCATCGATTATCGTGAGCTTAACAAAATCAGGATAAAGAACAAGTATCCTCTCCCAAGAATTGATGACTTGTTCTATCATCTGCGTGGAGCACAATAGTTCTCCAAGGTATATTTGTGGTCGGGATATTATCAAATAAGGGTGAAGAAGGATGATATCCCCAAGACTACTTTTTGTACAAGATACAGGCACTATGAATTCATAGTAATGACTTTTGGTATCAAAAATGCTCTAAAAATCTTCATGGACTTGAAGAATATAGTATTTAGAGATTACCTCAACAAAGTTTTGGTAGTCTTTATAGATGATATTATTATATTATCCAAAACCAAGGAGGATTATGAGGAGCATCTAAGAACTGTAATAGAGTCCTTGAGAAAGGATAAGCTCTAAGAAAAGTACATAAAGTGTGAGTTCTAGTTGAAAGAGGTCTCATTATTAGGTCATATCATCACAAGAAATGGGATATCTATGGATCCCTTAAAAACAGCTGCAAAAGAGGGATGGTCGAGTCCAACATCGGTAACAGATATCTGTAGCTTCTTGGGGTTAGCTGGATATTATTACCGATTTTTGAGAAATTTCTCATGATTGTCCAACCCTCTTACCAAGATAACTCAGAAGGGATTAAAGTTTGTTTGGAGTGATGAATGCAAAGAGATCTTCCAGGAGTTGAAAATGATGCTTATCAATATGCCTATGATCACTTTACCCACAAGTGGAGAACTTTTTGTGGTATTTAATGATGCTTTGAAGAAGGGAATGGGTTGTGTGTTGATGAAGAATGATAAAGTGATAGCCTACGCCTCAAGGCAGCTAAAAATAAATGAGCAAAACAATCCCATGCATGATCTGGAATTGGCGGCTATGATCTTCAAGTTGAAAATCTAGTGACATTATCTCTATGGGGAGAAGTGTGAGATATATACTGATCACCAGAGCCTAAAATATATATTCACACAAAAGGAGCTTAATATGCACTAATGAAGATGGATATAACTCATCAAGGATTATGACTGCTCAATCCACTACCATCTCGGTAAGGCAAACAAGGTGGATGGAGATCTATGTAGAATGGATCATGCATCTTTATCAATGATGAGAATTGAAAAGGATCAAATATTCTTAGATTTGAATAGGATGGACATGGGAATCATTAAGGGAGGAACATCATCAATCCTTTCTCAAATGATTCCTCAATCGTCCCTCATAAAGAAAATAAAGGATTCTCAAAGAAAGGATGTGGAAATTCTGAAAAGGGTGGAAGCTATCAAAAATGGTAAATCCTCAGAGCTCATGGTTGAAAAGGATGGAATTGTGAGATTTGGGTCGCAATTATGTGTACCATCTAATCGAGAGATAAAGAAGGAGCTTCTGGATGACGCACATAGCTCAACATTCTCTATTCACCCGGGGATCACAAAGATGTATCAAGATCTCCAAGAAAACCTCTGGTGGGATAATATGAAAAGTGAGATTTATGAATATACATCAAAGTTCAGGTATGTCATCAAGTGAAGGCTTAGAGGCCAAAGTATAATGGGATGATGTAACCACTACCCATACCAACATGGAAGTTGGACAACATTATCATGGAATTTGTTGCTGGACATCCAAGGACATCTAGATGAAACAATGCTATATGGGTCATTATGGATCATCTTATGAAGACAACTCACTTTATCATGATTTGAGAGGACTTATCACTGGATCAACTTGCATAGATTTACATCAAAGAAGTGTTAAGGATACATAGAGTACCACTATCTATTGCATCAGATCGTGATCCTTGATTCATCTCGAAGTTATGAAAATGTATCCAACATGATCTAAGAACTGAACTGAACTTCAGTATGTCATATCATCCTCAAATTGACGGCCAATATGACCGAACTATTCAGAAACTAGAAGATATTTAAAGATCATGTTCTATGGAATTTAATGGAGTATGGGACCAACATCGTCCACTGGATGAATTCTCCTACAATAAAAATTTCCACTCGAGCATCTGAATGAAACCATATTAATCCCTTTATAGGAAAATGTGTAGAAAACCAGTGTGTTGGGATAAAGCCGGTGAGTGTAAGCTGCTAGGACCTGAATTGGTCGAAGAAATGGCAGAGAAGGTGAAAATCATTCAGCAGCATATCAAGGCATCCCAAAGTTGACAGAAGAGTTATGTAGATAACCGTCGACAAGACCTTGAATTAAAAGTTAGAGATATGGTATTTCTATGCATATATCCATGGAAGAAGGTCATAATGTTTGGAAAGAAACGGAAGTTAAGTCCTAGGTACATCGGCCCCTTCGAGATTATTGATCTTATCGGGGTTGTGGCCTATCGACTAGAACTTCCACCTACCATGGCCAAAGTACATGCTGTATTTCATATATCCCTCTTAAAGAAGTACATAAAATACCATTCACATGTACTCTCTTCAGAGGTAGTACAGTTACAGGATGATCTTTCTTATAAAGAGCAACCAGTGAACATCTTAGATTGTAGAGAAAAAGTTCTACGAAATAAGACAATGCACCTCGTCAAGGTGTTGTGGTGAAACCACAAGTTTGAAGAAGCGATGTGGGAATAGGAGGAAGTGATGTAGTAGAGTTACTAGCATCTGTTTTAGTGAGGGAAAATGAAATTTCATGGGTGAAATTTCTTAAGCGGGGAGATTGTAATGACCCAAAATTTCATTAATAAAAATTCCTCTTGATCTAATTAAATGTATTATTATGGAAAATGGTTATATAAAATGTAAACTTCATTGGTTTTATGTTTTTGGATTTTAAAATATCATTAATAATTTTGACCGTTATTAATATAGTCATTTAATAGTGATCACATTATTAGTATAAATTTAGCGCTTTAACAAATCCAATTTACTCAGACAAAGGAAGCGATGGCTGCATCCAGTAGACTTTCCCCGTATGAAGCCCATTTTTTAGAGCTCAGAAAGGAGGTTCCATCATTGGGATTCTCTCTTGATCATTCCCAAGACGAGCTTAAACATATTAAGCTCAAACAGAACCACCTCTGGGAGAAGTGTAAGTTGATAGGGATTACCACCCGTGCGATGTTATCCGAGCCACCCCAAGAGTCTGTCACCATCGCACATGTTACCCTTTAGTATTATACAGGTTTAATAAGGGGTAATGTAACAAGACCACATCATTATTATTATGTTCATTAATTTTTTATATATTAAAGAATATACATTCATTTTATTATAGTTACTTTGTAAATAGTTTTTAAATCATAAATAGTATTTTTAGTTAATATTCAACTAAGGAATCTATTTTGATAAATTAATGGATTTTTGAATTAAATAATATTTTAATGAAATATTATTATTATTAAATTAATTTTTATCCAGTATAAATGATCGTATAATTTTTATGAATACAATTGTAATTTTTATTAAGGTTTGAAAGCTATTTTTGTCAAAACCCATGAATTTTTTATAAATGTCGGTTTTTATTTTAAAAATAAAAATTCACATATTTAGAAAATTATTTGGATAAAATTAATATTATTTTTGGAATAAGAACATTGAAATTATCCAACGGTGAATTTTTCATAATTTTCTGAGATAGTCAAATTTTTGGGTAAAATTAAATACCATTTAAATATTTATGTGTTTTATAACATCATAATGACCCAATAGTGATGTAATAAAAGACTATAAACATTATTTTCGTACAATATATGTTTTAACAATAAAATAATGTGATTTTAGGTTTTTTTGATTTATTTTACAAAGCCTTAGTGGACCCTTTAAGACTTATAAAACATTTTATCTTTTTAAATTATTTTCCTCGAGATTGTGACTCACCTCCACAAAAACAACCCTATTATTTTAAGAAGTTAGTCCATTGGACTTATAAAATATTTATTTCCACTTACATTTTACAAAAAACATGGGAAAAATTCATGGTATGGTTTGTGTTTTTGATTAGTTTAATGTGTGGTGTCCCAAACCTAAATAATAAAAAATTCCCTCTCCTTTCCTATATAAACCTACACAAGATCCCACTTCCTCTTCACTAAAAGACTTCGGAGTTCTTCCAACCTCTACCCTCCTCTCTATGGAATCCTCCCAAGGTTCCCAAATCTCCCAAGAATCCTCTCTCAAGCCCCTCACAAGCCTTTGGGATCACACTTCCAAGTATGAGATTTATTCCTCTCTCATTTTTTGTCCAAGTTTTTTTATGTTGTTTCACCCTTTTATTTTCATTTAAAAATGTTGGGGTATTATTTAAAACCTTCCATATACTTCCCTCTTTATGTTTTAATGATGATATACCCTTTCAATCTCATTAATTCCTCCCGTGTACACCCGTTACCATGCTGAAATTCCGTAAGGAATTTCTCTCTTCTCATTTACATTCAAGAAATTCTTTTGTATTATGAATCTAAATACCATTACATATGTTGGGACATGTTTCTATATGACCCCCTTTAATTTCCATTTCATGCACATATTATGAGACACCCCTTTCATTCTCATCAACCATTTTTATGAATTCTTATGTCACGTCGTTACATTGCCGAAATTGCACCGATTTTCCAAGCCAATGTCCTTGTGTAGTGAATACCATGCCCTTTTCTATATCAAGGGTATTATATTTAATTCACATTTACTTATTGATTATAGACTTCCATGTATTAATTCAACATTCCTTTATCTTGTAATAAATGATTTTGTTTTATGAATCCATGTTATATAATCCATGTGGCACACTTATGCATGAAATTAAATGTTTACGAAGGGTGCTCCCTGATAGTGCTCCAATGCATTGGGTAAAGTATAGAATCATGATAAGTCATGTAAAATGAGTTTTGACTCATGCTATTTCAAGTGAAATGAGGTTTTACTCATGCTTCTTGTTTAATGACAGTTTACTCATGCTCCATGTTCAATGAGCCTTGGCTCATGCTAATTCCATGATAAGTGTTGTTTCAACTTTTCCATGTTATGATAATCATGTTATATGATGCCTTTATGTTCATATTATTTTATTCTCCATTGATATTTCTATTTACTAACATGTATTTTATTCTTCATGTTATTTTTTCACTCACTTATTGGGCTTTATAGATCACCCTTTTCTTATGCATGTCCTCAGGTTATCCCATGCAATGCTAAGTACAAGGGAATGTAGTGGTCATGTAAAGGAAGTTTCAATAAGATGTTGTGTTTTATGTTTTATGTTGTTACATAATGTTCCTAAGCCCCAAAGACACTATAACTCTTGATCTTTTATGTTGTATCAAGTGAATGTTTTATGTAATAAATCATGTTTAAGCGTGTAATAAAAAGTAGGGTTGTTGTAGTTGGTATCAGAGGATAGTTTTAGTTGTTTTTTTGGGATTAGGATTAGGAAACCCTAGTGACAGCCTTAGGGATAAGACTAAGTATAATAATAAAATCCCTAAATTTTGGTGAGTATTGAGTAAGTGGTTTATCAAGAAAATACATCCTTGTCTGGATACGAGTAGGTAGAGAAGGCTCCGGCACAGATGTACCTAGGAGTGAAAACTCAGACAAGGAGTTTCGAGCTTGAATCGGGGTATCTTGGTACACAACAATGGGTCTTGTTTCACTCTTGGTTATGACACTCCTGGGGGATATGATTTTGTAAATTCAAGAGCTTTGTGTAAACTATTTTTAAGGGAACACCCTTAATAATATATGTTGGGAAGTAGATCATGGATAACATAGATTGAAGCCTATAAATTCTTAAGTTAAGGAAATAAATGTAAATTATAAGTCATCACTTTAACGTAATTGGATTACCCTTTATATTTTTAATTGTTCATAGAGTAGAACCAAAATCAAAATGTGAAAGGTAGGGTCATTCTCCAAAGTTCTAAGCATTATTTTGTGTCCTGAAAGTTTAGTAGAAAAATCCCAACACCACCACAAATCATGGAAGTAAAGATGTAGGTGAGTATGAAAAATGGGGAAATCATTGCATCCCATGAATATAACTCCTCTCCTGTCATAATCAGTGGATTGAACTTCCCTTAGAACCTCATCATACTTCCTTTGGTGGAATTTTATGCAATTATTGGCATGGATTGGATTTCCTTACATAGAGCCAACATAAATTTCATTGAGAGGGAAATCACTCTCCATGTTGAGAATTGACCCTCGATTCTATAAAAGTGCAAGGAGGAAGATGAATCTTCTCTAGAACCATCATCTCAAGCATGGATATTACTTCCCTATGAGTATTCATATCTGGATCAGATGATTTATTCTAAGTAGGCAACCATCCTTGAAGACATGCCTATTGTGAGGGAATTCGTTGAAGTGTTTCCCGAGTAATGCATGGTATTCCTACTAGAAGAGATGTTTAATTCTCAATTGATCTTATACCTGGGAATTTACAATATCCAAGACACTGTATAGAATGGTTTTTTGTGGAGCTTAAGAAGATGAAGAAACAACTACAGGAGAATCTGGATAAAGGGTTTATACACCCAAGTGCTTCACCATGGGGTGCACCAGTCCTCTTCATCTAGAAAAAGGATGGGTCAATGTACTTTTGCATTGATTAACGTGAGATTAACAAAATCACAATAAAGAACAAGTATCCTCTCCCAAGAATTGATGACTTTTTCAATCAACTGCATGGATAACAATAATTATCCAAGGTGGATTTGCGGTTGGGATATTATCAAGTAAGAGTGAAGAAGGAAGATATCCCCAAGACTGCTTTTCGTACAAGATACGGGCATTATGAATTCATATTAATGCCTTTCAAACTCACTAATTCTCCAGAAATCTTCATGGATGTGATGAATAGAGTATTTAGAAATTACCTCAACAAAGTTGTGGTAGTCTTTATAGATGATATTCTAATATACTCTAAAACCAATGAGGATCATGAAGAGAATTTAAGAACTATAATAGAGACCTTGCGAAAGGATAAACTCTATGAAAAGTATATTAAGTGTGAGTTCTTGTTGAAGGAGGTATCATTATTGGGCCATATCATCACAAACAATGAGATACATGTGGATCCCTCGAAGACAGCTACAATAGAGGGATGGACGAGTCCAACATCGGTAATGGATATTTTTAGCTTCTTGGGGTTAGCTGGATATTATTGCCGATTTTTGAGAAATTCCCCATGATTTTCCAACCCTCTTACCAAGATAACTCAGAAGGGAGTAAAGTTTTCTTGGAGTTGTGAATGCGAAGAGAGCTTTAAGGAGTTGAAAATGGGGATTTTCACTATGGTTGTGATCACTTCACCCACAAGTGGAGAACTTTTTGTGGTATTTAATATTGCTTTGAAGAAGTGCAAGGGTTTTGTGTTGATGTAGAATGATAAAGTGATAGCCTACTCCTCAAGGCAGCTAAAAACCCATAAGCCAAACTATCCCATGCATGATTTGGAATTGGAGGTTGTGATCTTCATGTTGAAAATCTATTGACATTATCTCTATGGGGAGAAGAGTGAGATATATTCTTATCACAAGAGCCTAAAATATATATTCACACAAAAATAGCTTAATATGCACCAACGAAGAAGGACAGAACTCATTAAGGATTATGACTACTCAATCCACTGCCATCCTGGTAAGGCAAACAAGGTGGTGGGTGCTATAAGTAGAACGAATCATGCATCTTTATCAAATATGTGAATTTAAAAGGATCAAATATTCTTAGATTTGTATAGGATGAACATGGGAATAATTAAGGGATTAACATCATCAATCCTTTCTCAAATGATTGATCAACCATCCCTCATGGAGAAAATAAAGGATTCTCAAAGAAAGGATGTGGAAATTCTGAAAAGGGTGGAACTATTAGAAATGGGAAATCCTCAGAGTTCATGGTTGATAAGGATGGAATTGTAAGATTTGGGTCACGATTATGTGTACCATACGATACACAGATAAAGAAGGAGATTCTGGATGATGCCCATATCTCAACCTTCTCTACTCACTCGTGGATCACAAAGATGTATTGAGATCTCTAAGAAAACTTTTGGTGGGACAATATGAAAAGATACATTGCTGAATATACATTAAAGTGCCTATTATGTCATCAAGTGAAGGCTGAGAGGAAAAAGTATAAGGGGATGATGCAACCACTACCCATACCAACATGGAAGTCGGACAACATTATCATGGACCTTGTCACCAGACTTCCAAGGAAATCCAGATGAAACAATACTATATGAGTCATTGTGGATCGTCTTACAAAGACATATCACTTTATCGCGATTTGAGAGGGCTTATCATTGGATAAACTTTCATGGATTTACATCAAATAAGTGTTAAGGATTCATGGAGTACCACTATCTATTGTATCGGATCATGATCCTAGATTCACCTCGAAATTCTAGAAATGTATCCAACATTCTCTAAGCACTGAACTGAGCTTCAATACGGCATATCATCCTCAAACTGATGTCCAATCTGATCGAACTATTCATACTCTGGAAGATATGTTAAGATCATGTTCTATGGACTTCAAAGGAGGATGGGACCAACATCTTACACTGGTTTAATTCTCCTACAATAATAGTTTCCAATCGAGCATATGAATGGCACCATATGAAGCCATTTATGGGAAAAGGTTTAGAACACTAACGTGTTGGGATGAAGTCAATGAGCGTAAGCTGCTAGGACCTGAAATGGTCTAAGAAATGGTAGAGAAGGTGAAAACCATTCAGCAGCATATTAAGGCATCCCAAAGTTGACAGAAGAGTTATGCTGATAACCGTTGAAGAGACCTTGAATTCAAAGTTGGAGACATGGTATTTATACACATATCTCTATGGAATAAGGTTATGAGGTTTGGAAAGAAAGGGATGTTAAGTACTAGGTACATTGGCCCCTTCGATATTCTTGATCGTATTGGGGTCGTGGCCTATCGGCTAGAACTTCGACCCACCATGGCCAAAGTACATGGTGTCCTTCATTAATCCCTTTTAAGGAATTACATACATCGACCTTCACATGTACACTCTTCAAAGTTAGTACAGTTAGAAGAGGATCTTTCTTATGATGAGCAACCAGTGAAGATCTTAGATCCTAGAGAAAATGTTCTACGAAATAAGAAAATTCACCTCGTCAAGGTGTTGTGGTGAAACCACAAGTTTGAAGAAGCAACATGGGAATCAGAGGAAGTGGTGAAGTAGAGTTACCCACATCTATTTTAGTGTGGGAAAAAAATTTCATGGGTAAATTTTCTCAAGGGGGAAGATTGTAATGACACTAACTTTCATTAATGAAAATTTCTCTTGATCTAATTAAATGTATTATTATATAAAATGGTTATATATAATGTGAACATCATTGCTTTTATGTTTTTGGATTTCAAAATACCGTTAATAATTGTGACTGTTACTAATATAGATGTTGAATAGTGATCACATTATTAGTATAAGTTTAGGGATTTAACAAATCCAATTTACTTAGACAAAGGAAGCTATGGCCTCATCCAATAGACTTTCCCCCTACGAAGACCATTTTTCGGAGCTTAGAAAGGAGGTGGTGTCATTGGTCTTCCCTCTTGGCCAAGCCCAAGCTGAGCTTAAGCATGTTAATCTTAGAAGGAACCGCCTACGGTAGAAGTGGAAGTTGATAGAGATTACCACCCGAGCGATGTTATCCGAGCCACCCCAAGAGTATGTCACCATCGCACACCTTAACCTTCGGTCTTATGCGGGTGTTATAAGGGGTTATGTAACAATACCTTAGCACTATGATTATATGAATTATTTTTTTATATAATAAATAATATGCATTCTTTTTATTACTGTTACTTTGTAAATAGTTTTTAATGCACAAATATTATTTTTTGTTAATATTCAACTCAGGAATCTATTTTGATAAATTGATGGATTTTTAAATTAAATAATATTTTAATAAAATATTATTATTATTAAATTAATTTTTATCAAATATAAATGATCATGTAATTTTTATGAATACAATTTTAATTTTTATTAAGGTCTGAAAGTTGTTTTTGTCAAAACCCATGAAATTTTTATAAATGCTGGTTTTCATTTTAAAAGTGAAAATTTATATATTTATAAAATTATTTGGATAAAATTAATATTATTTTTGCAATCAAGATGTCAAAATTATCCAGTGGTGAATTTTTCATAATTTTCTGAGATAGTCAAATTGTTGGGTAAAATTTAAATACCATTTAAATATATAATGTGTTTCATGACATCATAATGACCAAATAGTAATGTAATAAAATACTATAAATATTATTTTCGGAAAATATATATTTTTCCATTAAAATAATGTGATTTTAGGTTTGTTTGATTTATTTTACAAATCCTTAGTGGACCCTTCAAGACTTATAAAACATTTTAGATTTTTAAATTGTTTTCCTTGAGAGTGTGACTCACCTCCACATAAGAAGCACTATTATTTTAATAAGTTATACCATTTTACTTATAAAATATTTTTTTCTAATCCACTTTGTAAAAATCCATGGGAAAAAACCATGGGTTGTTTTGCGGTTTTGATTAGTTTAATGTGTGGTGTCCCAAACCTAAATAATAAAGAATTACCTCTCATTTTCTATATAAACCAACCCAAGATCCCACTTTCTCTCCACTAAAATCCATTTGAGTTCTTCAAAAGTCTTACCTATTTTATATATAATCCACCCAAGTATCCCAAATCTATCTATAATCCACTCTAAATCCCCTCTCAAGCCTTTGGGATCACACTTCCAAGTACGAGATTTCTTCCTCTCTCATTTTTTGTCCAAGTTTCTTTATATTGTTATACCCATGTATTTTCAATTAAAAATGTTGGGGTATGATTTTCCCACCTCCCCTATACTTTCCTACTTATTTTTGAATTATTAAATACCCCTTTCTATCTCATTAATTCTTCCCATGTACACTCGTTACCATGCCAAAATTCCATAAGGAATTTCTCTCTTCTCATTTACATTCATAATTTTTTATATTATGAATCTAAATATCATTACATATGTTGGGACATGTATCTATATGACCCCACCCATAATTTAAATTCCATTTACATATGATGATACACCCCTTTCTTTCTCATCAACTATTTTTATGAATTCTTATGTCATGTCGTAACGCTGTCGAAATTGCACTGATTTTCCAAGCCAATGTCGTTGTGTAGTGAATACCATGCCCATTTCTCTATCAAGGGTATTCACCTTTATGAACATTTACTTATTAATTATATAGTTTCATATATTAATTCCACATTATTTTATTGTGGAATAAATGATTATGTTTTATGAATCCATGGTATATGATCCATGTGTCACACTTATGCATGAAATGAAATATTTACGAAGGGTGTGCCCTAATAGCACTCTAATGCATCGGGAAAATTATAGTATTAGGATATGAAATGTGAAATGAGTTTTGAATCATGATAATTCAAGTGAAACAAGGGTTTACTCGTGCTTCATATGCAATGAGGGTTTACTCATGCTCCATGTTCAATGAGCCTTGGTTCAAGCTAATTCCATGTTAAGTGTTGTTGCCACTTTTCCATGTTATGATAATCAGGCTATATCATGCCTTTATGCTCATATTATTTTATGCTCCATTGATATGAATATTGACTAACATGTATTTTATTCTTCATGTTATGTATTTTTTACTCCCTTACTGGTATTTATAGCTCACCCTTTTATTATTCATGTCCTCAGGTTATCCCATGCAATGCTAAGTACGAGGAAATGTAGTGGTCATGTAAAGGAAGTTTTCAATAAGATGTTGTGTTTTATGTTTTATGTTGTTACATAATGTTCCAAATCCCCAAAGACACTAGACTTCCTGATCTTATATGTTGTATCAAGTGAAGGCTTTATGTAATAAATCTTCTTTAAGTTTGTAATAAAAAAAGGGTTGTTATAGTTGGTACCAAAAGATAGGTTTAGTTATTTTTGGGATTGGGATTAGGAAACACTAGTGAAAGACTTAGGGATAAGACAAAGTATAATAATAAAATCTCTAAATTTTGGTAAGTGGTTTATCAAGAAAATACATCCCTATCGGGATACAAGCAGGTAGAAGTAGCTCTGGCACATATGTACCTAGGAGTGAAAACACTGACAAGGAGTTTCAGACATGACTCGAGGTATCCTGGTACACGACAACGGGCCTTGTTGGACTCCTGGTTACGACAGTCCCGGCGGATATGGTTTGGTAAATTCACAAGATTAGTATGAACTATTTTTAATGGAATTCCACTAAGAATATATGTTGGGAAGTAGATCATGGATAACATAAATTAAAGCCTATAAATTCTTAAGTTATGGAAATAAATTTAATTTTCAAGTCACCCCTTTAACATCATTGGATTTCCCCTTTATACATTTAATTTTTCATAGAGTAGAACCAGAATCAATGTGTGAAAGTTAGGGTTATTCTCCATATTTCTATGCATTCTATTGTATCCTGAAAGATTATTAGAACAATCCCAACACCACTATAAATCATGGAAGTAAAGATTTTATTGAGTATGTAAAATGGGGAAATCATTTCATCTCATGAATTTAACTCCTCTCCTATCATAATCAGTGGATTGAACTTCCCAGAAAACCTCAACATACTTCCATTGGTGGAATTTGATGAAATTCTCGGCATGTATTGGCTTTCCTTATATAGATCAAACATATATTTCCATGAGAGGGAAATCACCCTCCATGTTGATAATTGACTCCTAATTCTATAGAAGTGCAAGGAGGAAGATGAATCTTCTTTAGCATCACCATTCCAAATGTGGATATTACTACCCTATGAGCATGCATATCTGACTTAGATGATTTATTATAAGGAGGGGACCACCCTTGACAACATGCCTATTGTGAGGGAATTTGCTAAAGTTTTTCCCGAGTATTTTCATGGTCTTCATCCTAGAAGAGATGTTGAATTATCAATTGATCTTATTCGTGGGGAATTGCCAATATCCAAGAATCCATATAAAATAGTTGTTGTGAATCTTGACGAGATGAAGAAATAACTACATGAGAATCTGGATAAAGGGTTTATATGCCCAAGTGCTTCACCATGGGGTGCACCAGTCCTCTTCATCAAGAATAAGGATGGGTTAATGAACTTTTGTATCGATTATCATGAGCTTAACCAAATCATGATAAAGAACAAGTATCCTCTCCCAAGAATTGATGACTTATTCGATCAGCTACATGGAGCACAATACTTCTCCAAGGTGGATTTGTCGTCAGGATATTATCAAGTAAGGGTGAAGAAGGAAGATATCCCCAATACTAATTTTCGTACAAGTTACAGGCACTATGAATTCATAGTAATGCCTTTCAGACTCACTAATGCTCTAGTAATTTTCATGGACTTGATTAATAGAGTTTTTAGATATTACCTGAACAACTTTGTGGTAGTATTTATAGATGATATTATAATATACTTCAAAACCAAGGAGGATCATGAGGAGCATCTAAGAACTATAATAGAGGCCTTACGAAAGGATAAGCTCTATGAAAAGTATAGAAAGTGTGAGTTCTAGTTGAAGGATGTCTCATTATTGGGTTATATCATCACAAGCAATGGGATATTTATGGATCCCTCGAAGATAGCTACAATAGAGGGATGGTCGAGGCCAACATCAGTAACGAATATCCATAGCTTCTTGGGGTTAGCTGGATATTATTGTCGATTTGTGAGAAATTTATTATGATTGTCCAACACTCTTATAAATGTAACTCGGAAGGGAGTAAAGTTTTCTTAGAGTGATGAATGAGAATAGAGATTCAAGGAGTTGAAAAGGAGGCTTATCACTGCGCCCATGATCACTTTACCCACAATTGGATAAAATTTGTGGTATTTAATGATTCTTTGAAGAAGGTCCAGGATTGTGTGTTAATGCAGAATGATAATGTGATATCCTACGCCTTAAGGAAGCTAAAAATCCATGAGAAAAAATATCCCACGCATGATCTAGAATTGGCAGCACTGATCTTCTAGTTGTAAATCTGGAAACATTATGTCTATGGGGAGAAGTGTGAGATATATACTAATTATAAGAACCTAAAATATATATTCACACAAAAAGAGATTAATATGCACCAATGAAGATGGATAGAACTCATCAAAGATTATGACTGCTCAATCCACCACCATCCCGGTAAGGAAAACAAGGTGGCAGGTTCTCTAAGTAGAACGAATCATGCATCTTTATCAATTATGAGAATTAAAAAGGATCCAATCATCTTATATTTTCAGAGGATCTACAAATGAATCATTAAGGGAGGAACATTAGCAATCCTTTCTCAATTGATTGTTCAACCATCCCTCATGGAGAAAACAAAGTATCCTCAAAGAAAGGATGTGTAAATTTTGAAAAGGGTGGAAGCTATTAGAAATGGGAAATCCTTAGTGTTTGTGGTTGAAAAGGTTGGAATTGTAAGATTTGGGTCAATATTATGTGTACCATATGATCCAGAGATAAATAAGGAGCTTCTGGATGATGCACATAGCTCAACCTTCTCTATTTACCCAGGGATCACAAAGATGTATTGAGATCTCTGAGAAAACTTTTGGTGAGACAATATGAAAAGGGAGATTTCTTAATAGACATCAAAGTGCCTGGTATGTCATCAAGGGAAGGCTGAGAGGAAAATGTATAATGGAATGATGCAACCACTACCCATACCAACATGGAAGTGGGACAACATTATCATGGACTTTTTCACTGGACTTCCAAGGACATCTAGATGAAACAATGTTTTATGGGTCATTGTGGATTGTCTTACAAACACAGATTTATCACAATTTGAGATGACTTCTCATTGGATCAACTTGCACAGATTTACATCCAATAAGTTTTAAGGCTACATGGAGTACCACTATCTATTGTATTGGATCGTGATCCTAGATTCAACTCGAAGTTTTGTAAAAGTATCCAATATGCTCTAAGAAATGAATTGACCTTCAGTATGACATATCATCCTCAAAATGATGGCCAATCTAATCGAACTATTCAGACATTGGAAGATATGTTAAGATCATGTTCTATGGACTTCAAAGGAGGCTGGTACCAACATCTTCCACTGGTTGAATTCTCCTACAATAACAGTTTCCACTCGAGCATCCAAATAGCACCATATGAAGCCCTTTATGGGAAAATGTGTATAACACTAGCGTGTTGGGATGAAGTCAGTGAGAATAAGCTGCTAGGACCTGAAGTGGTCAAAGAAATGGTGGAGAAGGTGAAAATAATTCAGCAGCATATCAATGCAAGCCAAAGTTGACAGAAGAGTTATGTAAATAATCATCGGCAAGACCTTGAATTCAAAGTTGGGGACATGGTATTTCTATACATCTCTATGGAAGAAGTTCATGAGGTTTAGAAATAAAGGTAAGTTAATTCCTAGGTACATCAGCTCCTTTGAGATTCTTGATCGTATCGGGGCTGTGACCTATCGACTAGCACTTCCACCCACCATGGTCAATGTACATTATGTCTTTCATGTATCCCTATTAAAGAAGTACATAGAAGAACATTCACATGTACTCTACTCATAGATATTACAGTTATAGGATGGTCTTTTTATGAGGAGCAACCAGTGAAGATCTTAGATCGTAGAGAAAAAGTTCTATGAAATAAGACAATGCACCTAATCAAGGTGTTGTGGTGAAACCAAAATTTTGAAAAAGCGACGTGGGAATTGGAGGAAGTGATGAAGCAGAGTTACCCGCATCTGTTTTAGTATGGGAAAAGGAAATTTCAAGGGTGAAATTTCTTAAGGGGGTAATATTGTAATTACTATAACTTTCATTAATGAAAATTCATATTGATATAATTAAATGTCTAATTATGAAAAATGGTTATATAAAATGTGAACATCATTGGTTTTATGTTTTTTTATTTTAAAATACCATTAATAATTGTGATCTTTACTAATATAGTTGTTGAATAGTGATCACATGATTAGTATAAATTTAGGGCTTTAACAAATCCAATTTACTTAGAAAAAGTAAGCAATGGCCTCATCCAGTAGACTTGCCCCATACGAAGCCCATTTGTCAAAGTTCGGAAAGGAGGTGGTGTCATTGGGCTTTGCTCTTGACCAAGACCAAGCTGAGCTTAAAAATTTAAGGCTCGAATGGAACCGCCTACGGGGGAAGTGGAAGTTGATAGAGATTACCACCCGAGTGATGTTATCCGAGCCACCCTAAGAGTCTGTCACCATCGCATGCCTTACCCTTCAGTCTTATGCGGGTGTTATAAGGGGTTATGTAACAAGACCTTATCACTATGATTATGTGCATTATTTTTGTATATAATAAATAATATACATTCATTTTATTATTGTTACTTTGTAAATAGTTTTAAAAGCACAAATAGTGTTTTTAATTAATATTCAACTCAAAAATATATTTTGATAAATTAATGGATTTTTTAATTAAATAAAATTTTAATAAAATATTATTTTTTTATATTACTTTTTATCAAGTATAAATGATCGTATAATTTTTATTAATACAATTGTAATTTTTATTAATGTTTGAAATCTGTTTTTGTCAAAACCGATGAATTTTCGATAAATGTCAGTTTTTATTTTAAAATTGAAAATTCACATATCTAGAAAATTATTTGGATAAATTAAATATCATTTTTTAATAAGGATGTCGAAATTATCCAATGGTTAATTTTTCATAATTTTTTGAGACAGTCAAATTTTTGGGAAAAAATTAAAATACCATTTAAATATATAATGTGTTTTATGACATCAAAATGACCCAATAGTGATGTAATAAAATACTATAAAAATTATTTTCTGCAAACATATGTTTTACCATTAAAATAATGTGATTTTAGGTTTGTTTGATTTATTTTACAAAGCCTTAGTGGACCCTTCAAGACTTATAAAACATTTTAGATTTTTGAATTGTTTTCCTTGAGAGTGTGAATCGCCTCCACATAAGAAACTATATTATTTTAAGAAAATAGGATATTGGCCTTATAAAATATTGTTTTCTACTCCCCTTTGAAAAAACCCATGGGCAAAAACCATGGGTTGGTTTGTTTTTTGATTAGTTTAATGCGCGGTGTCCTAAACCTAAATAATAAATAATTCCCTCTCTTTTCCAACATAAACCCACCCTAGCTCCCACTTACTCTTCACTAAAATCATTTGGAGTTCTTGAAAACTCTTCATTATACTCTCTATAATCCTCCCAAGGTACCCAATTCTCCCAATAATCCCCTCTCAAGCCCCTCCCAAGCCTTTGGGGTCACACTTCCAAGTACGGGATTTCTTCCTCTCTCATTTTTTGTCCAAGTTTATTTATGTTGCTATACCCTTTTATTTTCAATTAAAAATGTTTGAGTATTATTTCACACCTCCCCTATACTACCCTCATTGTTTTTTAATGGTTAGAGACCCCTTTATATCTCCTTAATTCTTCCCATGTACACCTGTTAACATGCTGAAATGTTTTAAGGAATTTCTCTCTTCTCATTTACATTCAAGAAATTATTTTGTATTATGAATATAAATCTCATTACATATGTTGGTACATGTTTCTACATGAACCCAATTACTTTCCATTTCATTTACATATGATTATACACCCTTTATTTCTCATCAACCATTTTTATTAATTCTTATGTCACGCCATTACGCTGCTGAAATTTCACCGATTTTCCATGCCAATGTCATTGTGTAGTAAATACCAAGCACATTTCTCTATCAAGGGTTTTCAACTTTATGCACATTTACTTATTGATTATATAGTTTAATTTAATAATTCTACATTCCTTTATCATTGAATAAATGATGATGTTTTATGAATCCATGTTATATGATCCATGTGGCAGACTTATGCATGAAATGAAATGTTTATGAAGGGTGATCCCTGATAGCACTCCAATGCATTGGGTAAAGTATAGTATTATGATATGTCATGTTAAATGAGTGTTGACTCATGATAATTCAAGTGAAATAATGGTTTACTTGTGCTTTATGTTCAGTGAGGGTTTACTAATGCTCCATGTACAATGATCCTCTGCTCATGCTAATTCCACGTTAAGTGTTGTTTACACTTTTACATGTTATGATTATCATGCAATATCATGCCTTTATGTTCATATTATATTATTCTCAATTGATATTCCTATTTCCTAAAATTTATTTTGTTCTTCATGTTATGTCTTTTTTACTCCTTTACTGGGATTTATAGCTCACCCTTTTCTTATGCATGTCCTTAGGTTATCCCATGCAATGCTAAGTATGAGGGAATGTAGTGGTCATGTAAATTAATTCTCAATAAGATGTTGAGTTTTATGTTTTAAGTTGTTACATAATGTTCCTAACCCCCAAATACAATAGATCTATCTATCTTATATGTTGTATCAAGTGAAGTTTTTATGTAATAAATCATGTTTAAGTGTGTAATAAAAAGTAGGGTTGTTATAAGACAATTGTGGAAAATGATTCTTTGATGGGTAGAGACACGAGATTAGGTCTCAGGTGAATATATTTTGTCTAAAAAGGTTTTCTGAAGTGGTGGATCAAGCTCTTATCTCAAAAGGAAACCTGAAGGGAGCTTTAGGTAGTGAACTTTTGGTGCTAGATTGGAGGGAAAGTGGTGCGGCTTCTGATAGTAGGAAGCACCATTTAGGAACCTTCCAGTAATGGGGAAGTAGGCAGAGCAGTTAGAAGAGGGGGTCAGCTTCTCAGGGCAGTGACCAGGTTTTCCATTTTTAGTGTTTCAAGTTGGGGCACAAGTGTGACATGTGTCCCTACCCACCAGTTGAGTGTCGAGTGTGCAGTAGACTAGGCCAAGTGCAGAGATTTTGTAGCAACCTGCGACAGTCGGGGAATGATGGAGGTCATAGGTAGTTGTTGGGTGTAGTATTGGGGTTGGTTACCCCATATCTGGAAGGCAGTTAGAGCTCCATAGGTCATACTGGTAGGGGCGATGGACGTGGGACTCCGGGGCGAGATCACCCTTACCAACAGAGTAGTGTAGTGCAGGGTGCTTAGGCTGGTGCCTAGGGTAAAGGGGCAGGTTATCTTCATGCAGTTCATGCTACACTTGATGGTGGTGATGTAGGACCATCTTCAATTTGAGGTATGATTCTTGTAGAATCCATGTTTTCTAGTGCTTTATTTGATACAAGTGTTATGCATTACTTTATTTCTTTTTAATTTGTAGTTATGTTGGGATCAACCATTGATACTGCATGTGGGGTAATGTCGCTTGATACTCCCCTATGGGTGTGAGTCGAGGACATTAGGTAGTGTAAGGGTTGTGCTCTAGAAGTTGGTGGGTATCATTTTCTATGGGATCTATTTGTCCTATATATGTTAGGTTTTGACCTAATCTTGGGAATGGATTGGTTAGTGTTATATCAATCCCATATCGACTGTTACCGATGTCATGTAACATTCACATCTCTCTATTGGAGCACTCATGTCCTTTATGGTGATTGGGATACTCGAACGAGATGTGCAGGGCCGCTACTCCATCAGATGGGGGAGCTCACATCCCAAGTTTCATGACTTATGATAGATGATAGGGAGAAAGGAAATTTGGTGTTCCCTTTTGTTGGGGACCAGTTTCAGGACGTGTTTCATAAGGAATTCTCAAGGTTACCACCCAATAGAGATGTTGATTTTACGATCGAATTATTGCCTGGAGAAAAGCCAGTTTCCATTCCACCTTACCTAATGGCACCAGCAGAGCTCAAAGAACTGAAGGTTCCGTTAGTGGAATTGGTGCGTAAGGGGTTTATAAATCTGAGTACATCACCTTGGGGATCTCTAGTGTTGTTTGATGAGAAGGCTGACGAATCACTGAGGCTATGTGTCAATTATAGTAAGATCAATCAGAAGACAATTAAGAACAGATACCCTCTTCCTAGAATTGATGACCTGTTTGATTAGCTTAAAGGTGCGTCAATTTTTTCCAAGATTGATTTGATATCAGGATACCATTGGTTGAGGGTGAGACCTTCTAATATACCCCAGAAGGCTTTTTGAAGCAGGTACAGTTTGTATGAATTCTTGGTAATTCAATTTGGTTTAACCAATGCGACAGTTGTCTTCATGGCCTTGATGAACTAGATATTCCACCTGTATCTTTATTAGTTTGTAGTTGTTTTAATTGATGACATATTGGTGTACTCCAGAACTCATGATGATCAGGCCAAACACCTTGACATCATCTTGATTATACTAAGAGAGCATAGGATTATTCACCAAGCTACCAAAATGTTATTTTTGGATTGATGAGGTGCACTTTTTGGGACATATCATATCTGAGTCAGGAATATCGGTGGATCTAGAAAAGGTACAAGTTATGGTGTCTTGGGAGAATCCCAATAATGTCTCCAATATTCAGAGTTTTCTATTTTTGGTTGGTTATTATCGAAGTTTTATTAGAGATTTATCTCATTCGGAAGCACAGATCATAGGCATAACTAAGAAGGGGGTTAATTTCGATTGGTCAGAGGCTTGTAAGAATGATTTCCATGAGCTAAAGAAGTAGTTGACCACCACACCGATTTTGATCTTACCTGAACCAGGTAATAAGTATACCTTGTTCTGTGATGCTTTCAATGTTGGACATGGGGAAGTGTTGAGGCAAGATGATCAGGTTTTGTCTTATGGGTCGAGGCAGTTGAGGCCACATGAAAGAAATTATCCTACTCATTACCTAGATATCAATGTTGGTGTTCATGCCTTAAAGTGTTGGAGGCATTATTTTTTGGTAGAAACCTTTACATTGTTTACCAACCATAAAAGTCTCAAATACATCATCTCCCAACGAGATTTGAATCTTCAACAGTGACGGTGGGTCGAGTACCTACAGTCTTCTGATTTTGAATTGGTTTACACAGTGGGAAAAGGGAATAGTGTTTCTGATTCTCTGAGCTAAAAGACTCTAAATCAAGTAGTTCATGAATCCAGTTCAGAGTGGATGATGATGGCCTTGTTTGTAGAGATGCATTTGGAGGTACATGAGGGCACGATCAGATGACCCTTGCATCTATAGCAGTTGAGTCCGCGCTTTTGAACCGAGTTAAAGAGATTCAATTGGTAGATTCAGAGTGTTTGGATAGGAAGGAAAGTATTAAAGGTGGGGAGTCACCTTCTGGTTGGACCATCAACACTGATGGAGTTGCTTATGTTCATGTTCGTGTTGTGGTGCTGGAAGATGTACGAGAAGAGTTGATGCGCGAGTTCCACGTATCAAAGTGGGTAGTGCATATGGGATTGAATAAGATGTACCACGACCTAAGTAGGTAGTTTTGGTGTCCAGTAATGAAGAAAGAAGTGGTGAGTTTTGTGTCACGATGAATTACCTATCAGCAGGTGATAGCTGAACATCAGTGCCCAGGTGGGTTGTTGTAGTCATTGTCTATTCCAGTGTGGAAGTGGAATGACGTCAGGATGGAATTCATAGTGGTTCTTCCAAGGATGCCTCAGAATAATGATTCCATTTGGGCGGTGGTATATCGACTGACCAAAGTTTTCCATTTCTTGCTGATTTAGGATACCTATACCATCGACTAGTTGGGGGAGTTGTATGTTCAAGAAAAAGGACAGTTGCATGGAGTGCTGAGGACCATAGTTTCATATCGTGATTATCATTTCACCTCACACATATAGAAGGGAATACATAAGGAACTCAGTACCCAAGTGTTTCTGTGTATGGATTACCACCCACAGACTAATAGTAAATCGGAGCGTACAATTCAGATATTAGAAGACATGTTGAGAGCATGTGTTTTGTATTTAGGTGGTTCATGAGAAAAGAACTTGTCTCTTGTTGATTTTTCTTATAACAACATTTTTTAGGCTATATTTTAGATGGAAACTTTTGAGGCCCTTTATGCAAGACCGCGTAGATCATTGTTGTGTTGGTTAGAGGCTGAAGAGTCTTAGCTGTTAGGGATGAGTCTTGTGTAGGAGACATCATAGATGGCTCATTTGATTCAAAAGAATATGGAAAGAGCTCAGAGTAGGTAGAATCCATATGAAGATCAGCATCGTAGGCCTCTTGAGTTTTTGGTGGGTGATAGTGTGTTTGTTTGGTTATCTCCATGGTTTGGCCACCATCGAATTCAGAAATAGGGAAATTTGGTGCCTAGATATGTGGGGTCATTTGAAATTATGGAGAGAATCAGACCGGTGGCTTACCGATTGGATATTCTATAGAGGTATAGTGGGATTCATGACATTTTCCATGTTTCACAACTATGACAGTATCACCCTGACTGATCTCATGTGATAAATGACGAGGATTTCAGGCTTGAGGCAGATGCGTCCTTTGAGGAGCACCCGATTCATATTCTAGATCATAGCGAGAAGGTTTTGTGGGTAAGGTTGTTCCCCTGGTTCGTGTTCTATGGCCACATGGAAATGTTAAGGAGAAAACTTGGGAGTAGGAATCTGATATGTAAGTCTAGTGTCCCAATCTCTTTTCTTTAGAAACTCAATGATGCTCGAGAAGAGAGGCTCTGGGATGATCCATTATAAGGTGAGGAGGTTGTAAGATCCTGGATTTCTCTCTAAGGTATGTTTTTATTACATTCCATTTTAGTTGCCTTAATTTAGTTAATTAAGTGCTTTCCAAAGTCCTTAAGGAGGCTTGGGGGTGTTCCAGGGGTTTGGGAAAAGAAAAAGGGGGAAAAGAAGTTTTTTGGGCTAGCCACATGGTCTGTACATTGTTAGTGCTAACCGTGCTAGCAGCCTAGGTAAACCATGCAGAAGTTGGATTTTTCGATAGTGGCATCCGCATGGTTTGCACACAGTTTGGAAAACCATGCGGGTAAATCGTGCTGCATAGAAACCTTTAAAAATTTACAGAATTTCCACTCTGGGATTTTATATCTCATTCAGGATTTTTCCTCCTCCTCCCCCCTTGCAACCCTAGAAATGAACCAAAGGGACCAAGAGCTACCAAGGATCAATCTCTCTCGATTCTTGGTCATTTGGAGTGTCGTTATATGCAAATCAAAGATCCGGGTAAGGCCAATATCCCTTTTACATTTCTTTTTGGTTTAGGGTTTCTATTTAATTTTCATCTCCATCTAAAGCTCTTAGACCCAACATTTTTTGTGTGTTTTAGGTTAAATCTTCATGGATTGGTTGAATTGAGATCTAAGGCTTCTATTGGGAGTGTGTTCGCTAATTAATTCAAGGTATTTGGTCTACAAGTTATATCCCTTGGTTTTGTAGTAGATTTGTGCATGTAGGGTTTTATTTCTTGCCCGCTTTTGATGAGTTCTTAGTACCTTTGAGATGATGTATTGCATTGGGTGTCTGAACAACCTAATGAAACCTCATGATCCCTGTGGGATGTATGGAGGATAACTCAACAAAATTAGGTCCACTCGAGGGGTGTGTCGATATTCCCCGGACATATGGCTATCTAAGTAAGTGTAGGTCATTGTGTGAGAACATAGATCCTATAGAGAATATGTTATTAAGGTTAAGTGATGTGAAATTTTTCTTTAGTCAAACACTTAGGTTAGGTAATTACCTAAGAGGTTGTTTGGTGGCATGAAAAAGGGTTAAAAGGATAAATGGAAAATTTTAGGGATTAACATTATACTGGAATATGGTTAGTGAGATCAACATAGAAAATGGGAATGGAGATAAAAAGGTTAAGTAACATGAATAATGAACGTGTTAATGGATTGAGGAAAATGTAATTTCCCATTTATTGAGATTACTGTGATGTTGTAAATGATGTTGGCTATGTTATTGTGATATGGTGTTTTGTAGTAAATGATAAATAAGCATGTACACATGGCTTGGTAGAGTGGGGTATTGACTTCATGTTCTATCCCCACAGGTTGAGTTGGACCGTGGTTCGAGCTCCTATCCTAAATGCACAATTTAGGGAAGGGGATGGGGTTCTATTCCCCTAATATCTTTATTCCACCCGGATTGAGGCTTTGAGGTGATGGTATTGGTAATTGTTGTCAAATGTTTCCTAGTGAGATATGACTTGTTAAATTCCCACATGTTGAGAATGGTGATCATGCCTAATCCATTGAGCACATGAAAATGGTTACATGATAAATAAAATGTCTTAGTAATAAACATGGGTTAATTGGTAGGTTAACTTAAAGAAACATAAATAAAGATATCATATTGAACTGTTTACCTTAACATTCCTTTATTTATCATTTTCATGCACTATTTTCCTTACTGGATATTTTTTATACACCGTTGGTGGTGGCCTACTGAGTTATACTCACACCCTACTTGGGTTGTTGTTGGGTACCCGAGCATATTTCATGCTTGAAGGTCAATACAAGGGCAAGGGCCCTATTCTAAGGAGATGAGTTGGACATGGGTCAAGTTTGGGTGAGGTTCTAGACTTGGAGTTCAGACTATTCTGGGGATTCTACTATTTTCTTTCTTTTGGGTTTTGTTCACTTGACATTGTATCATGGCATGGAATATTTATTGTTGTTTATGATTGTACCCAATTTTAGGATTTGGTCATTTATGCATGTTATGTATTGTTTACTTTTGTTTCCTCTATATCAGTTATTATCTTCTATGGATTACTTTGGTATTAAATGTATAGTCCCCCCCACGTGACCTATTGGACGCTCACTGCTAGTCAGAAAACTCTAGCATACGGGGAGGCGCGCTTGAGGTCATGTAATTATCTGACTCAAAGCATTGGTTTAGTGGCTCTCGAGTTAGGGAGGTTACACCCATTGCATTTATTGTTAACCTAATCCCTCATGGGTCTAGCTATTGACTAATAGAAAAAATAATAGTTTGGAAAACAATCATCATAGTGATTAATTATTTAATCATGAAAAATAATTCTTAGAATGTATAAATAATGACACCTTCTTTTCAATCTATAACATATTTGGTTTAACCAAGGTTTTTCTTAGTCATCATATATTCAAATACATAATAATGGTTGATATAGAAAATGTGAATTAACCATGTCATATCCCCTAGGAGTGTCTAACCAGGCGTGTAGTCATAGGCCCACTCATCATGCACCTGTGATTATTGAGTTAATACCCAATAATCCCCTTCCATAATTTCTACCCCTATGTAAATTTGTACTACAACAACATCCACAAACTAGTTCAAGAAAGGGATACATGTTTTTGGGAAAACCATACAATATCCACTTTACCAAATTATTTGGATGTTATCCTCATATTATAAATATCCTAAGGGGTGTCTCCATAGAATTCCAAACCTAATCACTAAATATTAATAGAACCTACTTTGATACCAACTGAGGTGACCAGAGCATTTCATATATTAAAATTTCTTTATTTTAGATGAATATTCAGTACATTTAACAATAATAACCACCCAAGGAACATAAATTTTTAGTGTGTTTGGATATTAGATACAAATTCATTTTATTTATTGAATAATATTCAACATATCCTAAAAATATCTAATCACATAATACACTTATAAGACATACACTACATAAAATCATTCTTTATAACCTGGGGAATGGAAAGATAAGAATGGGTGAGCTCAGATGTTGAGCAAGGGTAAACATATTAGATATAAATCAATGATTATAAGTGAGAATAATATAATCCTATGGGTATGTGAACATGATCATAACTTATGATAATCATTCCCAATCAGTCAAAGATCATTAATTATAAATCATGGAATATAGATTTTTCATAAAAAAACATAAGTGTGTAAAATCATCAATAATAAATCATAATCCATGATAATATTTCATAATAATAATAAATAAGTTTCTGGTATGAACATAAGAATAAAAAATCAATTCCTTATCAAGGGTTCACTATAAAAACTATAATTGTAAATAAAGTCCCATAATGGAAATTACTAACCTATAATTTATATAATTTTCTTAGGAGTTACTTCCATCAAGTTAATTCCATCACCTCTTAATAGTTTATTAACTCCTTATTCACTTAGTATATTATCAACATTTAAAGCCTTAACCAATTCATTTAAGGGATATATAATTTGGGGTCTACCCAACAGATAATGGAAACCATCCATATATACGACACCAGATCATAAAACATTCATCATAACCATATATCAAAACACATGGAATGGAAAAATGTTTCAAAAACATGTCATAATTCCATCAAAGAATAACCTATTTAAATTAAATGGGGTTCATAAAGTTTTCACCATAACTTAATTAAATCTTGTTAAAGAAATGGGTTTTATAAAATCATTTTAAATATTCTTCATAATAAATTATCTAAAGAAATAAATTATATTTTATCATAAAATCGTATCCACAATGAAGAATAAAAATCCTTAAAATTTTTACATAGATGGAAAATACATTTAAATGATCATTTGAACCTATATTTAAAATCAATAGAAAAATATCATTTTATTTTGAAAACATTGTAATTTAAATTTCTCTAAAAATTAAGAAAATACTTTACTTTTCAAATAAAAAAGGAAAATTTTAATTTATTTTTCAAATCAAAAATCATTTATGTGGGTATAAAATTCATTTATGTCATATACATTAAAGAAGACGTTAATTTCACACTTTTGTAAAAAGTCAAAAATGACTAGTTCATAAAAAATTTCTTAAAAAAATCATTTTTAAAACATTTTAAATAAAGTCAAATGTAGTGAAACTGAAATTTTAAATAATTTCATTTATAATTATCAACTTTTATAAAACAATTTTTATGTTTATGGACATGGAAGAAAAAATACATCGACCCAAGAGGAAACAAGGCCGGATTTTATTTTTTAAAATTTTGTCAATAATTTAATGTAAAAAAGATAAGAATGGTAGTAATACATAAAAAATTAAAAAAGATAAGTAGATTGGAATAAAATATATTTTATTTAAATTTTTCAATAAATATATTTTCCATCAATGGAAATTTAGCATTGACAGTCTCAAAAAGAAAAGTGATTGTAAAATAAAACCTGACATCAAGTTTCATCTTTCTTCATATGAGTTAAAATATCCTATATAAAAAATATATTTTTATTATAATTAACTTCAATAACCATATTCATTCATAAAATAATATGTATTATTTCTTTATAGTTTCCAATTTTTATTTTATTAACATTTTCTTTATTAAAATAAACATTCGGGTGAAAACTGGTCTATTTTCCATTTATGTATCAGTTTGATGGTTCCAGTACTTGTATGATGGTCATGGATTCACTATATATAGAAAAATAATCATAAAATAAGTATCATATTTATTTTTTTAATACACTTTTTAAAATTATACATATAAAGCAGTGTTGAAAAATAGATCACATCACTACATAAAGGTGGTTGTCCACACGCATGCATGAGAAACGTTATCATTTTTCAATGAATATAAATATAAAAAGGTATATAGGATATTATAAATAAATTATAATAATAATTTGATAAATATAATATATAAACATTAAATAAGTTATAATAAAATATTCATGTAATACGGTGATGGAAAATGAATCATATCACTAAATCGAGGCAGTAGTCCACACATATGATCGAGTGATAATTTAATTTCTCATTTGATAGAAATGTGGTGTAAAATTGTTGATCCATCAACATAATTATAATTTATTATATGTAATATACATAATTCATTAATATATAATGGATACCATATATTTATAGTAGTTATAAGAAGAAATAAAATTGAAATTACTCAATTATGAGTCATACCTCTTCATTGAGAATCCTTCTTTAGATTACACCTCATTCCTTGAGAGGATGGTATTTTGATCAAATAAAGACATCTAATATGTGAATAGTGATGTTAGGAAGGTATTATTTAAGGTATTTGATTACATATAATTCTCATTAATTGTTTTTAAGATAGGAGATGTGGGGTCCCCTTAGATGGGGGGGAGAGGACACACTTGGAATTTTTCAGATGATTAAAATATAATAATGTATAAATCAAGTAAAGTGGATATAAAATTCTAAATACTAAGATATATAAAGGATAATTTCTTTATAAAACAAACTAATATAATTATGTTATATTTTTTATAATATTTTAAATCGTTTCTCTTAGGTTAACATCCCAAGTAAATCCTTTTTCATCCTATCCATGACAATAAAAGTTTGCTATTTTTATTATTAATTATGACTAAATATTATGATGAAATTATTAAATTATATTATTTTTTTGATAAAAAAATCTATTATCCATTTTATATTATTAAATTACTATAATTGGAATAAATTGATTTTAAAATAAGCTCTCAAAACACAACAAAACCTATTTTTGGGAAAATGCATTTTTAAGCACACGCTTGTTTTATTCATATTACATGCCTATTAGAAACTATTATATTAATTTTAAAAATTTTAATTAAATATATAATATATAAGTTTTATTAAAATAATACATCAATAGAGATTAATTTAAATTATTAAAATAAAAACACATTGTATGAAAATAACTCTATTTTCAGAAAAACATCTTTATTTACCATCAAATGATTTTATTTTTATTTATAAAAAAATTAAAATGAATGAGTTAAATTTATTCATGTTTAAATAATTATTTTTCATAATTTAGTGATAATTATTCATACTCTCTAATCCAATATCTGGAAAATAACTTTCACAGTATTTTAATTGTATATTTTGGTTTCTTTAAATTCAGTGTTATGTGTAAAGAAATCTATAAAATAAATAAAATTTATTTAAAGAGAAATAAATCATAAAATTCAAATGATTTAATTGTTGTGAATTAAATGAAATAATAATGTAAATTAGAATCATTTTAAATATATATCCTTATAGGTATTTAGAATCTTTTGAACTAAAATCACTTGACAGATGTGAGGCTTGTTTGAAAGGAAAAATGAACAAAGAACCATTTGGTGGAAAGGGTGAAAGGGACATAGATCTTATTTAATTGGTTCATATATATGAATTTATACCAATTATTATTGATTTTATAGGTGTATACTCATAATTAGTAATTCTTATCAATGACTTGAGTAGATATGTATATGTTTACTTAATGATATTTAAGTCTAAATACTTTGAGAAATTTAAAGAGTTCAAGATTAAAGTAGAGAATAAGTTTGTTAGGAAGTTAAAAAAAAATTGTTGAATTAAGGTAGAGAATATCTTACCCAATAGTTAATCAACTATATTATAGAGTTTTTTATTCTTAGATCACTTCTTATTATACACAATAGTTGAACTGTAAAGGGATATCCAATCTAGAGACAGTTAGGGCCCGAAAATTCTTTTTAAGTAGGCATAAAACATATATTTTAGGCCTATATGAACCTAAAAATATATTCTTAGAGAAGATTAATTCTCTTGAAATATTTATTTTCTAACTAATGGGAACAAATTTTTCCAACAATGACACTAAGAGACTAATTGTTATCATCCACCATAGACTTGTAGGAATTTCATCCATTATCTGACATGAGAGGATGGTCAATTTCAATTTACATTATAAAGGAATTAAATAATGTTGCACAATAATTTATGCCTATAATTTAATAAAATAATAGGTCTATAGAAGAAAATTTTAGACACTAGTAGAATTATAAATTTCCCATGGACTCTCATGGGTTATTTTAAATATATTCTTAATCCTGATGTGAGACTTGGCATCTGTAATTATTTTACTTTAACCAAATATTTCAAAGCATGTACTAATGATAGTATTCTCTATGAATTTTACCTATTTTTAGATAAATATACTTGGAATATATGGAACCTTAATTATTTTGTTTCTAGTAAATTGGATAGAGTTTTTGTTAATGATGAAACCCTTTATATTTAGATCTCTATCTCTTATTCCAACCTTGAAAATTTTAACTCTCACCACCACCTGATTTTTGGATAATATTATTTATAATGTGGAAAATATACTCTCCCCCTTAAAATTTACCAATTCTTTGACTTCACATTCTATCTATAGTCCACTTGTACAAGAAACATGGAACCCCTTTAACATCATGGATGATTCTCTTTCTTGTGTTTAAAAGCTCAAAATCCTTAAGAAAAAGCTAAAAATATGGACTAAAAACTTATTTAGTCACTTTGTTGAATATATTTCATACCTCTACTCTTTACTCCTTTTTATTAAAGAGAAAGACATTTGGATTGATTTTTATGATAGCCTTGAACATGAAAATAATGTCACGCGCGATCTAAATGATCATCTTAATCTTAAAGAAAGCATACATAGGTAAGACTTCAAAATCAAATGGATTAAGGGTGGTGAAAAAACACTATGTTATTTAATTCTTTTCAATGGGTTTTTATAATTAATATACCTTTTTCAATTATATGTGATCATTAAAAATTATTTGAAAATAGATAATACATATAACATATGTTTTCTCTCATTACATGAAGCTATTTGATGCCTCCAACATCCCAACTGAAACATTGAAAGATATATTTCCTAATCCTATCACCCAAAAGGAAAACTCTAATCTCTCTTCCATTCCTCTTTCTTTTGAGATAGTAGAGGCAGTCTTTGGTCTCAACTCTAGGAGTTCTCGTATCCCAGATGGTTTTAAAAACTTCTTCATTCAAATTTATTGGGATATCATACACAATGTTGTGTAAAAGAGGTGTTCATCACAGACATGGTATAAATGATTATTTCCTTACCATCATACCTATAGATGAGATTCAAAATGAGACACATATCTTTAGTAATGTTTCTCTTGTCAATACCACTTATAAAAGTATTCAAAAAATTCTAGCTAATATATTGGCAGGAATAAAAAATAATATTGTGTCTGTAAAGAAATTTGAATTTATCAAAGGTAGGAACATACATGATTGTATTATTACAGCCTTTGAATGTATTAGTATTCTCAAGAAACCCACAATAGAAGGGAACTTTTCTATTAAATTATATGAAAAAAAATACTTTGACACTCTTGAATGTGAATTTATTTGTGATGTATTAACTAGGTTTATATTCAATGAAACCATTATCACATGGGTTAAAATTATCCGAATATCAGACCATATATCGGTGCTAATAAATAGCTATCCTGATGGATATTTCTGGTTCTCAAGATGTTTCATACATGGTGATCCCCTTTCATCCATTATTTTCTCTATTGATAGGGACTACTTGAGAAGGTGTGTTCTCAATTTAGTGATGGAGAACAAGGTTACTTCCACTTGGTCTATTAGAGGTATGGATACTCCTAATCTTATTTTTATATGGTAATATTATTATTCTATTCATCCAGGGGATGAAAAAAATATTAGGAACTTGAAAAATGATATTCTTCACTATGAAAAAGTCTTGGGTTAGGATATTATCTAGAATGAATCATTCCATTAATTTAGTAAAAGAATACTTATAACCATAGGGGTGAGAATCACCATGAAGTTAGAGATTAGAGAATTCATTCTTCCATTTATTTATCTTGGTGTCCCTATGTTTTGGGGAAAACATAAGTCGGTCACTTCTCTCATATTGTGAGTCAAATTAGAAGTAATCTCTATTCATGGAAAAGAAAAAAAAATCAATTTAAGGATGAATTGCCTTGTAAAATCATTTAATTTTTCAAAATTCATTCACTCATTTATGGTTTAAAAATTTTCTTATGATCTGATAAAAACTATCATCACTTCTATAAAAAATTTCATTTTGTGTAGAATCATACTCCAAAATAAAATTTCCATTGTTCCCCAGAAACAATGATTCCAATCAATTGATAAATGAAGGCTTGGAAAAAAGAATCACTACAAGTTAAATCATGATTTGCAGGATAGATTTTTGTGGAGAAACATTAGTTATAAATCATATTCCCTTTCATTTCTCAAAGAAATATTCCTTTGAAAACTCAAGGTAAAGTATGTGAATTTTTTGGAATCTTTCACATAGTCTATTTTTAAGAAGTCATATTCCACAATCATGATTAACACCTATTGGATTGTTAGTACTAATTCCTTTCACAACTTATGGATATAAAATTGGACTTGTAATCCTCTCATCAAAAACATTGTTTCACAAGAATTTTTTTTTTTTGGAAACCTGGGTTTCAATTAAAGAAAAATTTCAGATTCCTCTTGATACCCTCCTTGCTAATATTAATGGAACTATTTTAAATAAAAAAATTACTGGTGGAGATGAAAATCTTATTTGGTAGTATACTATCAATATAATTCCATTCTCAAAATACTTATACCATATAGAAACTATTTATGACATTAACAACTATAAAAAATACTCAACAGGACTTATATTCTACCATACAGATTTACTCTTTCTGGGAGATTGTTTTATTCTAAACTTCAAACTAATGATTTCCTTAAAATTATTGGGATTTATATTTTCTATAAATTTTTCCATTTCAATCTACATAGGGAATATATTGATCAAATATTCCTTATCCTTGTTGTGGCTATTTCTCTATGGACTGTTATTTCATATTTCTTTCATGTTTGGATTCTATACTATTGCTCAATCAAGGACCTCTGGCTTTCTTACTTATATGTGCAGTCATCAAGATAAAGGAAAAATCTGTTACATGCATCCTACCTAGAAGTTATTAATGTTAACTGGAGTATTTCTAATCAACTCATTCATTATGTCATTCCATTCTTCCCAGAATCAGCTCTTTCACACATCATTAGAGTAGTAAAAGGGGAGAATTCCATTCAAAATGGTAAATGTGATAACTCTTTACATTATTTTTTATCCTTAAATGTTTAGTAATTATAGGTAATTATAATTCTACTCATGGAACATTGTAATTCCTAGAGACCCCTCCAATAATTAGTTGGATCAAATGTAACACAAATGGTTCTTCAAGAGGTAATCTAGGTCCCTTTAGGTAGGGTGATATCTTCAAAGACCACACAGGTAGTGAAAAAGGATGTCTATATTGCCCTTGTATATTTTCCACGTTTTTTGAAGCTTAAATTCCTAATATTATCAATGGGGTTTAATAATCTCAATATCAATGATGGTCCAATATATGGATTGAATGAAACTCTAACATAGTGGTGCAAGCGATTAGAAATGGAATAATTCATTTGTCCTGGAAACTCAATGCCAGATGGATTTGCTTATTGGAATCTCTCTCGACTAAAAATTATATTATTACACATGACTTTATTAAATAATTATTTTTTGTATTATGGTTTGGAAAAAAAAAATAGATGACGACCAATGGATTAACCTAGCATATTGATGTATATAAAGATATTTTTTCCTTTAGTAATGATTACTATTGTAAAAATCCAAACTTCATACTTTTGTATCATTATATTATTTTAATAAAGGAGTATTTTTTTTTAGAATGACCTCATTCTAACAAAAAAAGGGAAGGGTATTTTTATATTTAAATAAATACTCATCATCCAAATTCCAATAAATATTGAGATGGATTGATGGATTAAGTTAAGGGTCTGATGGTAATGGTAAATTAAATATCATTTAAATAAAGATCAGTTTATTTATCTATGATTTAATATTTACATTTTCCATGAGTTTTTTACATGTCAAGGAAAGAATAATAACATTATTATTAATCGGCATGAGGTTTTCTAAGGATTAATATTAGGGTTATGGGCCTTTATGAAATTACTAATTCCTTAACTTTGATATATAAAAATAGTTATAAAATCTCATAGAAATAGATTTAATTTTTCACTAAAACCCTTTATATAGAATTATATAATCCCTATAGATAAATTCCTCTATAATTCTCTTAATAATGAAGAGCTTGACCCTCTTACTCCATTTAATGTCTCTAAGAAAAATTGAATAATTCCTTTAAGCATTGAGGGAATTTTTTGTGATCAATAGTAAATGATGCAAGTGGTGAAAATTATTCATAGTAGAACCTAGGGGTTATATAATGAAAATATGATGTTCATGAGTAATGTTTTTATACTACTAGAATGTATTCTATACTTCTACCCTTCGATGAAAAAATGACATGAAAATAAGAGGTCAACCAATTCAATAAAAAAGAATGAATTTAAGTATAATATAATTGACTTTATTATAAATTAATTATAAATTATTGATGAAAATGTCCTCTCTTAAAATATTATAGTGTTTATAAAATAAATTTATAAGGATTTATCCATTGGAATAAAAAAAAAATATTACTGGGAATGGAATTTAATATCTTCTGCTGCACCCATAAATCTTCATATAATTGGTTAGTAATTATTAATAAAATAATTTAAAACATAAAAAATAATTAGTAATTATAGAAATAAAATAATATGAACATCATGATTTAATTTTCTTATAACACCACTTCATTTATCTGTATCTAAATCTCTATCTTCATAATCCTATTCACCTTCTTTTTTGTCACAATTTATTTCCAAAACATTATTATTTTCATTATTTTAGATTTTTAAAATTTTATTAACAAAAATTTGACATATAATTTCATTTCCTAAGACCATTAATTATAGAGTTTCATTAGTGGTATCTATATCCATTTATGAAAGATAGGTTTTTAATATTGTTGCTAAAAATTTATTATTTTCCAACTTTTATATACTATTTTCCTTTTCAATATTTTCATTTTGGTATGATTTCATTTTTTTACACTTTACAAACTAACTAATTATATCATATTAGCCCAATAATATTCATAATAAAATTTATTTACATGATGTTCCAACATAAATGGTTAATTCAATACAATATGACTTGCATACTTTATATCAATAACTCCATATCATGGATGAATAAAAAACCATTGTTTTATTTTAAAATAATTAAATATAAACATTGGAACAATTTTTCATCCAATTTTTCAAAGAATTAAATACCACTTTCTCAATGTAATGTTGATTACCCATGTATTTCGGTGATGTAATTTCGATCTAAATTTGGTAGGAACATGTGTAATTTAGTAGATTTTTCTTTTAATTGGGGTCCATGGAATCAAGAAGGTTGTATTCAAGAATATGATTTTAGTGTGAAAAAATTTTCCTTCATGTAAGATGCCATATTGTACTAGGGGGACTAGTATAATGTATTCTATGTGTGTAGGTTATATAGGTTGGCTTAATAGGGTCCATCAACCACTCAATGGACATATAATGAGTACATAACACCTATAATGTACATGATGGTTTGGGATCAGATACCTAGATCACTTATACCTTGTTTTATTTTATAATTCACTCTAATTAATTACTTTTCTAAAAGTTATAAAATGAAGATACCCCATTTTGATCCATTTAAATAAGTATCTCAACAAAATTCCCTCATCTATCTCTTATTCTAATATATTCACAAGAGGGAATTTTTTCATTTATCATCCATTCATTAACCCTTCTATCTATGGGAGTCACTGGGGTATGTCTCAACACCCATATTTATCTGATATGGGTTTCAATGCAATTACAAATATTTTCAAATAAATCCCCATGTTAATTATTTTTCGTTGGTTTTTGATTTATTTTGAAAATAGTTAAATAAGTTGTTTTTATTAAAATTGAATGATACTTACCATACAAGGTAGGTTGTGCCTATATATTTTCATTGTTATATGTGTGATTATGAATCTAGTGATGTTCATGAATGGGTAGGGTCATATTTGTGACTAATAATAGAACCAATCGTTATTTCTAAAGATAAAGAGGGGTGTCTAGGTATTATTTATTAGGGGTCTAAGATTTTATGTAGTGTGGTAGGAAAATATAATGATTAGAGGCTTCAGGTAATTCCTAAAATATTATTTTTTGTTGGAAAGGGATGGTTCATGGGATGTATTACTCTTTTTAGTTACATGGTAATGTGATGAGTGTGACCTGTGTGGATGTGGGATGATTTCATTCACCGGTATGATTAGTAGGTGATGTATAATTAATTGATTATGGGGAAACAAAGGACCATTGTGTAGTGGTTATAGGTTGTTGGTGATGGTTTTCATAGTGGGGCTCACACCATTGTGGGACATGTGAACAAGGTAGGGATTCATTAGGTGGTGTTTTCCACTAGATGATTGGTGGTATCCTCCATAGATGAGTAAACTGGGGTGATGGGGTTGACCATAAAACTAGAGTATTGTGGTGTAAGTGGCCATGAGAATTGATGGGTAATGGTGACCCTCTATAGGGGGAGATACTCTTGGCATGTGCAAAATCCATTGTGGATGATGAGATGAGATTAGTAAGGGGATCATGGTATATGGGTTGTTAATGTGTACCATATGGGAGATTGTGATAGGATAAATTAAAGTAGTAGAATTAGGAGAGGACCATAGTGTCTCCAAATATGTACTACCAATGTGTAGATCGTTTCACCATGAAACTATCCAAAGAAGTTTGTGTGTTTATCCATAGATTAAAGATAACAGAGTGAAGTTATATTCATTATGATACATTGAATATTTTTATTCACTCTTTTACATATGGATATTATCTAGGGAAAATATTTATGGTGTCTTATTGAGTTCACATCCACATTATGCACATACCCTCTATGACATGTGAAAACATTATGGTCATCATGTACTCCTAAGGGCCCTGTAACCGGTACACAACTAGCTGGAGGTTTCATTGATGAATGGGTGGGAGGTTAATATAATACTTTAGGGGATGTAGTAGTTGGATTCTTAACACCATGCTAGTATTAGATCATTGTTCTGGCTTTGAGGTGGTGCATATCGGGTGATGGTGAAATGGTCCGATGAGGATCATCACCCATCCCTTTTTCCGAAGACGATTTCCTATCAAGTTCACTATTTATTTTTTTAGACTTATTCATCATCATTATCCCTTAAAGGGAGGTTGAATTAACCCTATGGGGACTGAGCAATTCACCCCTTACACATTGAGAAGGAGGTGGCATAGTCAGATGATCCCAGCAGGCGATTGCATGGGGTCAAGTACTTATGCAGTCAGTCCTCCTAGGATATAAATTTTCAGATGGTCTCCAACGGGTTTATTCATGGATCCAGAAACACACCATGACCCTAGTATCAATTATTAATGGACCTTATTTCCAAAGGAAGGTTCTCTTTGATTGATGATTCAGCCAACAACACTTAAGGACTTCATCGGTCGAGAGGATGGGAGGTCAGGCTCACCGCATCCTTCTAGGGGAGGATTGTTTCCTGTCCCAAGACTCTATTATAGATTTAAGTTGTGTCCATATGTTTATGAATCCTTAGTTCATTCCCTAAGAGTGTGTCCACGGGCTACCCTTGGTTTACAAGATCTTCATCTTCATGCATATATTTGATGCTATGGAGGTGATGCTGACTGGAGCCATACAATAAAGCACTCTGGAGTTTATCGTCATCCAGGAGGGATGGAAGGTGACTTGATGTTGGGATTTTACCCATAATATGGGTTTCCTATGTATCATCGAGAGAGGATTCAGAACCCAAATAATTCGTATTTCTTGGTTGAACCCTTTATGGGAGGGCACCCTTTTGAGCTCAGGTCTTCAGGTAGGAATCCTACGTATTTTAGTTTGATCAAGAATCAGAGTTCTTGTAGTTCAGACATGTCGGGGCTTACACATTGAATCTTCCCATTTAAGGAGATGTGAATTGGTAGTCCCTTTATGGGAGGGAACCCTTTTGAGATCAGTCCTTCAGGTAGGCATCCTACATATCCTAATTTGGTCAAGAATCAGAGTTCTCATAGTTCATATTGTGTGGATGTTGTAATCATAACAAACCTCTAATCCCACATGATTCATGCTCAGTGTGAGAAAAAAGAGGATGCGAGAGACCTAATCAACCACATGCCTCCTCTCCAGTTGGTGGGAAAGGGAGATCCTACGGCAGAAGAGGTTGGGGCGACCAGGGGCGAGGGAATAGAGTAACGAACCCTTTAATGTGATATGACATTAAAGTTCATGCGGCTCGGCCTCGAAAGATTGGGGACTTACCTCAGTTGAAGGGCCCCGGAATACATTCTAAGAAGGGGAGGAGTTTCATACTCATCAAAAGGAGAAGCGAACAAAACTCCTTTGATTGATCACTATTTCTCATTGAATGGAAAAGTAAGTGATCACCCTTAATCCTTAGAATGGGGAGTTTCACACCGGCATCCCAAGGTTGGACTCCAGGTTACCATGGGAATTTAGACCCACAGGCATTCCTAAAGCCCAAACTGTTGTGGGGAGAGCCTTTGTGACTCCGCTTACCATGGGTATGTAGACTCAAAGGGGTGAATTGATGTGCCCAATGGTGTGGTAATATAGGTTTGTTGGCTTTGGAGGAGGCTTTGGCCTGATGTCGGAGGACTATTTTGTAGAGGGACCATGGAGGACTAGACGATATTGAAGGGGTGAGGTTGTAACTGGAGGAAATAATACCAGAAAACACCCCATTCGGCATAATGATTTCTTATGTGGGATAGGGGAGGCTCTGCATACCATAGTGGTATGTGGATAGAGGGTTCGTGTAGAGACCCGAAGCCTGACGTACATGGATATTACATTACATTTGCGGAATACTTAGTACATAACAAAAACACACACACAAGGATCGTAATAGTTTAGTGTCTTTGGAAACTCGGAACGTAATCTTCTAATCGAGGTGAAAGATCTTCAATATCTCCCATAAAGATCTTCCCTTTTTTTTACCTAAAACCTTTCTTTATATCCTGGGGAAAATAAAACATAAAAGGGTGAGTTCAAATGCTCAGTAAGGGTATACAAAAGAAAAATCAATCACATCATATTCATAAGAACATAACTTTTGGAAATCTTAACCTGCAAAAGAGAGCATAATTTCATAACATGGGATAAATCATAGTAGTGAAATGAAATCCCAATAATCATAACTTAAAACATGAAACATTTTGGCATACACACATAATCATAGAGAATCATTTCTTGTTAGTCAAGACTCATTGCCAAGACTATCTTAGTGGACAAAGTCCCTTTCTGAATCGAGTAACCCTCGTTTCAGTCCTGTTTCACTGAACCGGTATAACCTACCATTTCAGCCATGTCTATATCATGAGATATAAAATATTTACCCAATGCATTGGAGGGAGATATAGGTCCCACCCATCTTATAATGAATCCTTTCTTATGTGTGCCACATAATCATAAACCATACATCATAACGTAACCCATGTAATAAAAATGGGATTCTTAAACAACATGACATCATAAAACAATTCATATAAGATAAAGGAATTCATAAAAATATTTCCATCACAACATAATCAAACCAATGTAATAATAGGGATAAAAACAGAACCCTTTTATTATCTTATATGGAAAATAATTTTGATAAAATACTTGAACTCCATTCTTGAGGAAAATATCTTTTCTACTTCAAAAACATTTTTCCTTTCATAACATGTCATACGACTTTAAAATAAAAGAAGTTGATTAAAAATAAACTTGAAAACTTGTAAAGGAAGATTCTTGAAAATAATGTTTTAAAAATCCATTCATGTCATATAAGTTAAAAAAACATTCTTCTCGTACTTTTGTCGGAAAAGTCAAAAAAGTACCTCGTACGAAAAACGACAAAAGATTCCTTTCATATCCTTTACTAAAAATTTACCGAAGGGTAAAATGGGATATAATCTATTTTAGGTGGATGGAAATAATATTACATATTGAGGAAACATGGATGTGGATGATAAAATACACCCCAGTAAATTCCAAAGTATAAACAATCTCGGATAAAGATGAGATTGTGATATTTCCCTTACCTTATGTCCGACTTGCTTTGTAAGTGTCCGAACCTCCTGTATAATGATTTAAATCATGTTATTGACTTATTCCAGAATCATATTCATTGTTATTATATCATATATGGTCCACTTATGACTTTATATTACCCGTTCTTTTGTAAATAGAATCGTTTTGGGTAAAATCGTTTTATTTATCGTAGGTGTTTTGACTTGTTGTTCTTGACATTATTATTACTTATATCATGATTTAATTACTTCCAGAATATAAAATATGATTTATATATCATATATATTTAGAATATATATATATATTTATAATATATAGATAAATGAAATGAAAAACACCGTTCATGGAGACGGTAGTCCGTACATACGCATGAACGCTATTTTCCTTTCCTTATTGTCTTGAATGGAAGTAAGTAGATGACATACATATATATATAAATAAATACAGTAGCTTTATAATGTCATATATTTCATTATTATTTCTTATATATACTTTATAATCATTCTTAAATGGTTAACATGGAGAATGAATCTCATCGCGTCGTGGAGACGGTAGTCCGTACGTATGCACGAGCGATGATATCATTTCCATAAATATTGAATTGAATTGGAGTGGATTATACAATATATCAGAATCAATATGATGTTGTAATAACTATGTATAGTTATTCTTTACACCATTATACCCATCCATGTAAGGTGGTGGTGGAAAATAGATTACACCACGGCGTGGAGACGGTATTCCGTACGTACGCACGCGCGGTGATTTCTTTTCCCGTAGGATGGATAGATGGTGAAATAGGGTTGTTTAATACTTATAATAACATATCAGTATTTTAGTGATACTGATGTAATTACTTCATAATGAAACAACCTAAGAAGAAGAAGTGGAAGAAGAAATAAAGATGAAAGAATTGGTAACGGTAATTACCTCTTCTTTGAAGCGCCTCTTTGAGACCTCCTCTTAGGGAATTACAATTGCTCTTTGAGGAAGACCAGAACCTCTAGGATGTTGCTAGGGAAGTAGAGAAGATATTTTTGCAGGGTTTGGCCGAGCTTGAGTTCTCAAATTGGTGTGAGGAGGAGGGGGAGGATGTGCCCTTTTATAAGGGAGGAGAGGGGTACCTTAGGAATATCTCAAAATATTATTTTATATTAAAGTCAAAATTGGTTTATAATGGTTCCAAAGGGTCTTATTTCGAAGCTAAAGTGGGGATGGGTCGAAATACTATCAACCAATAAGATTTAGACAAGTTTAGGATATTATTTTAACCTTATCAATTAGATTTAACTCTAAGTTAAATAATTTAACTTTTACCATGTATTTTTTTTTTCTTTCACTATATGGTTAATAAACTTACTATAACATGCCAAAAAAACCCCAAATTGTTTATTACTAATAAATATATCCTTATCTAAGTCATTTGGCCGAACCTTAGATTTTTAGGAATAAAATAATAATTAATAATATTATATTATATTTAAAAACTATTTTGTGTCAATTTTGACACTATTTGATATATGATTTTTGTGAAAGTCATAACAGAATTATATGTTCGAAAAAAGTTGATTAAATCAACACTAATATATCATAGTAACCTAGAAAATTAGTTTAATTCATAAAAAGTCTCAAATTACATTTATTTTGGTGTTTATAACATCAATTATGTCAATATTTCATAAATAAGATAATTACTGCATCATCATTGTGTCATCAATAAATTAAATTATTTGATGTCTAAAAATTAAAAATAAAATACCATTATGTAGGAAATATTTTTAGCTTTCTAATGAATATTTACAATCGAATTTATCTTATGTACAACCCTATATTAAAAATGTTTCAGTAAATAAACTTTGATTTTAACTCTTTTAACTCTTCTTTGAATTAAATAATAATAAATGTCCTAATCTAATCCAAGTGGGCCTAAATGATAATATTTTACACTTAAGGTTGTTTTCGGTCGAGATACACTTGTCCAATAGAATTAGGACATGTGTTAGGGTAATATTAATATCATTCTTACCCTTAATTACCCTATTTACTTTTAACCGTTGTAAATAAAAGTAAAAAGTTACTATTCACCAAAAATTATTTTCATCTCATTGAACCACATTTTACTTACTGACATCAACCATGTCTCTCGGATTTTTGAAATTCCATTCACAGAAGCGGTAAAATTAAGTTTTATGAAAAATTCAGTTTTTTAACTACCACTTAGTAGTTTCACTATTCATCAAAAATTGATGTTTTTCAGAACAATGCCAAAATTTCATCCTAAGCTATATTTCATATTCCGAATTCAAAAATGAAGTCTATTTTACCAAATTCATAACATAGAAGTTGCATTAATTAATTTTATAATTAAATCCCGCTGTTAAAACAAATAGCGTGTTTTTAAGAAACAATATATATCAAAAGATTGACACTTGTTTATGTCTGGTTTAAATGTGAAATTAAATCCAATGACCAACATTGAATTAAATTGTAAAACTATATTCTAAATATACTTTAAAACCACTCAAATTAATAATTTATCACTATTAATTATTTCGATTAAAAAAGTTGTTTTTAATTATAATTTAATAATTTTCACTATTCATCAGAATATGAAAGTTATCCGAAAAGTACCAAAATTTCACCTTAGGCTAAATTCGATACTCCGAATCCAAAAATGATGTCCATTTTGAGAGCTAAAATTTCTAAAATTTTAAAAGGTGGTTATTACTATTCATAACGGCTAGTTATAATAATATTTTAATAGCATATCGTTGTTTAGTGAAACTCGGTATTGCGTACTACACACGCTATCGAGGAATGTCGCGATTGCGTGTAATACAAGGCAAGTCAAGGATGTGTGTTGTGAAAGCTCCTTTTGGTGTAGCGTACAACACAAGACATTAATAAAATTAAAAAGAATATTTTTCATAAAATCTTGGACTGTTACATTCTACCCCCCTTAAAATGAATTTCGCCCTCGAAATTCGTCGGGGTTATAAATAGTTTACTATTCAAAAGTTTCTTTAATAGAAACCCACATCGTAAAAAGGAATACCAAAACTTGGCTTTAAAAACTAAAGTATGAAATGTAACGATTACCCAAATAAACTAATCACTGGGTTTCCACATAGGTGAAAATATGGATATGGAAGAGAAATCTAACCATCATGTTCTGATGGAGAGTGGTAGAGAACATGGCTATAGAAAAGCCAGTAATCACAAATCCATAGATTTGTGGTGATATAAGGTACCATCTGATTCATTAGGTATAAGAGCACTAGGACAACATTTTTGGTTTTCAAGATCGTTTCCCTAAAGTTGAAGAGTTTGAATTAGAATAAATACTTACTTTATTTTGGTACAATCTCGCTGTTGTTCGTGCCTTGAACAATTTCTACTTCATCTCTTAAATAAATGAAGTTGAATTTGTTATTCGTGAAGTGTTAGCAGATCATGTGATAGAATGACGGCTCATTCCATCTGTCTCAAACAAAAGGTTCGAAGAGTTATAAGTTCATCTTATGGTTAGATTAATCGTATATGGTTCTAAAAATGAACTTATACTTTTTATATCATACCGCTTAATAAAATAAAACTAGTTTCTACTAAACAGGGACTTCCTGTAGGCCAGTGGTAGGTGATAAAGGCCAGTCGCACTTCGGTTGTGGGTTCGATTCCCACAGCCTTGTCCGAAGCGATGGGCTGTCGCCCGTCCTGCAGGTTGTCCTTTTTTCTAAAACTATAATACTATAACATCCCATTAATAATATCGAAAATCTTCTATCCTTAAACAATACTAACTTATGTCCAACATAATCCATTCTAATCTTTAGGCTTATCCATAATACTGCAGTCCACTCTCATAACATAGTGAAAACGATTACCAGAGATTTAACACCATCGTCGATCCCCATATATCATAAGATTTGTTTTGTTGGTCACATTCCAAACATTCAAAGTCTTTAATCGTGTATTCTCTTGAATACCTTAGTGAAAACATGAATGCAGTTAAAATTTAACACTTTCCACATACCAAAATCCTCAAAATTCTCAAACAATGATATCACTTAGTCATTATATCAATCATGAGCTCATGAATACTGTTAAACATTTCATTTTCTCATTTTCCCTTCATTATGCGCATATCATCTTATTTCCAAAAATATCTCAATTACTTTGAATACCACATTAGACTAATAAATATTCCAATACTTTATGATAAAACATTATTTTGGAATCCCATTACATAAACACTTAATCATTCCACCACATCGTTGTCATATTCAACATCGCCAATAGTGATCGCATGTGACTTCCCTTTGTCCTTTTCCTTCAGTGGTTGCTCATGTTGATCATCACTAACCCTTGGATTAGGGCATTTATTGGCATAATGCCCCATTTCCTTGCACTTGAAGCATTGAAGTGTTGGTGGTGCGTTCTCTGCAGTGTTTGCTTTATTCACATCATTAGAAACCCTTTTTCCATTACTTCGACACTCAGCTGCTCGATGACCTTATTTTCCACACTTAAAACATTTTCTAGTCCCTTTAAGACAATCTCCACCATGCTTCTTTCCACACTTTGTGCATAAGGAAACATTCATCTTCTTTTCACCATTATTATGAGATTTCTCCTTGAACTCCATCTTTCGTTTCTTGTCAAAACCATGAGATGGATATGTAATACCAACTTCCATTTCTACCTTGATAGCACAACGCACAATTTCTTCATAGCTACTGAAGTCTCTTATAGCTAATGCCCTTCGAAGACTTGGTTTTAAGCCACTGAAAAATCGATCAACTTTACTTTCAGGTTGGATGATAATGCCAGATGCATACCTTGAAAATCTTGTAAAATTCGCTTCGTATATACCAACAGATTCATCATCCTTCTGCTTCATCTCAAGAAACTCCTTTTCCATCTTTGTTCGAAGAATACGAGGGAAGTACTTACTGAAAAACAAGTTCTTGAACTCGTCCCATTCCATGGACTCAATTTCATCTCTTGGCCTCGTATTCTTGATAAGATTCCACCATTGATCAGCTTCACCTTCCAAACGATATACTGCTAAGATAACTTTATCATGTTCAGAACATTGAAGAACTGAAAATATCTTTTCAGTGGTACTGATCCATTGTTCAGCAACAAGTGGATCAGAAAACCCACTGAAAGAAAGTGGACGTTGCCTCATGAAGGACTCAATAGAATATTGTTCCCTTCTCTGCTCATTTGGAAGTCCAGAATGATTCATAGCTTGTGTAAGTATAGAAATAAGATTTTGCACTCTATCTCCCATAACATTTGTTTGTTCAGGAGGACAATCATTGCATTGTCCATTGCATTGATCAACACGGTTCCTTCGGGTTCCATCCATCGTCTAAAACCCAAAAAGAATAGTGTGAGAGGCAAAAATCATGCTAGGGAAAACAACATAGTAAAGGGGGAGTACCCTTAATATCTAACATCTTAGGTTAAATTCTATGATCGTTACAGTAGTTCTAGGACCATATCCTATACGTATACTTATCCTTAGGGACATCCCTAGACATACCTTAGAAATATCTCTAGGGATCTCACTAACGTTTTCGCATCCTAGTTTCCAAAGGTTGACTAAACCTTTCCTCTGATACCAACTGTAGCGGTCTGGAATTACTTCCAGTGGACTATAATTGATACCTATCAGGGCACTCCATGGGCGGCTACACCCCCTGGGCAGGACACACCACCATCCCCAGTGGCAGCCATTTCCTCATGAAGCCCTTGGGCGGAGAGCCATGCTTCGTCCAACGCTCACATGTGAGAGTTCCCAAGGATCGGATACATTCCTACCTCCTTTGCCTCTGATACCAACTGTAGAGACCCGAAGCCTGACGTACATGGATATTACATTACATTTGCAGAATACTTAGTACATAACAAAAACACACACACAAGGATCGTAATAGTTTAGTGTCTTTGGAAACTCGGAACGTAATCTTCTAATCGAGGTGAAAGATCTTCAATATCTCCCATAAAGATCTTCCCTTTTTTTTTACCTAAAACCTTTCTTTATATCCTGAGGAAAATAAAACATAAAAGGGTGAGCTCAAATGCTCAGTAAGGGTATACAAAAGAAAAATCAATCACATCATATTCATAAGAACATAACTTTTGGAAATCTTAACCTGCAAAAGAGAGCATAATTTCATAACATGGGATAAATCATAGTAGTGAAATGAAATCCCAATAATCATAACTTAAAAAATGAAACATTGTGGCATACACACATAATCATAGAGAATCATTTCTTGTTAGTCAAGACTCATTGCCAAGACTATCTTAGTGGACAAAGTCCCTTTCTGAATCGAGTAACCCTCGTTTCAGTCCTGTTTCACTGAACCGGTATAACCTACCATTTCAGCCATGTCTATCTCATGAGATATAAAATCTTTACCCAATTCATTGGAGGGAGATATATGTCCCACCCATCTTATAATGAATCCTTTCTTATGTGTGCCACATAATCATAAACCATACATCATAACGTAACCCATGTAATAAAAATGGGATTCTTAAACAACATGACATCATAAAACAATTCATATAAGATAAAGGAATTCATAAAAATATTTCCATCACAACATAATCAAACCAATGTAATAATAGGGATAAAAACAGAACCCTTTTATTATCTTAGATGGAAAATAATTTTGATAAAATACTTGAACTCCATTCTTGAGGAAAATATCCTTTCTACTTCAAAAACATTTTTCCTTTCATAACATGTCATATGACTTTAAAATAAAAGAAGTTGATTAAAAATAAACTTGAAAAATTGTAAAGGAAGATTCTTGAAAATAATGTTTTAAAAATCCATTCATGTCGTATAAGTTAAAAAAAACATTCTTCTCGTACTTTTGTCGGAAAAGTCAAAAAAGTACCTCGTACGAAAAACGACAAAAGATTCCTTTCATATCCTTTACTAAAAATTTACCGAAGGGTAAAATGGGATATAATCTATTTTAGGTGGATGGAAATAATATTACACATTGGGGAAACATGGATGTGGATGGTAAAATACACCCCAGTAAATTCCAAAGTATAAACAATCTCGGATAAAGATGAGATTGTGATATTTCCCTTACCTTATGTCTGACTTGCTTTGTAAGTGTCCGAACCTCCTGTATAATGATTTAAATCATGTTATTGACTTATTCCAGAATCATATTCATTGTTATTATATCATATATGGTCCACTTATGACTTTATATTACCCGTTCTTTTGTAAATATAAGCGTTTTGGGTAAAATCGTTTTATTTATCGTAGGTGTTTTGACTTGTTGTTCTTGACATTATTATTACTTATATCATGATTTAATTACTTCCAGAATATAAAATATGATTTATATATCATATATATTCAGTATATATATATATATAATAGATAGATAAATGAAATTAAAAACACCGTTCATGGAGACAGTAGTCCGTACATACGCATGAACGCTGTTTTCCTTTCCTTATTGTCTTGAATGGAAGTAAGTAGATGACATACCTATATATATACATAAATCCAGTAGCTTTATAATGTCATATATTTCATTATTATTTCTTATATATACTTTATAATCATTCTTAAATGGTTAACATGGAGAATGAATCTCATCGCGTCGTGGAGACGGTAGTCCGTACGTACGCACGAGCGATGATATCATTTCCATAAATATTGAATTGAATTGGAGTGGATTATACAATATATCAGAATCAATATGATGTTGTAATAACTATGTATAGTTATTCTTTACACCGTTATACCCATCCATGTAAGGTGGTGGTGGAAAATAGATTACACCACGGCATGGAGACGGTATTCCGTACGTACGCACGCGCGGTGATTTCTTTTCCCGTAGGATGGATAGATGGTGAAATAGGGTTGTTTCATACTTATAATAACATATCAGTATATTAGTGATACTGATGTAATTACTTCATAATGAAACAACCTAAGAAGAAGAAGTGGAAGAAGAAATAAAGATGAAAGAATTGGTAACGGTAATTACCTCTTCTTTGAAGCACCTCTTTGAGACCTCCTCTTAGGGCACTAAAATTGGTCTTTGAGGAAGACCAGAACCTCTAGGATGTTTCTAGGTAAGTGTAGAAGAGATTTTGGCAGGTTTTGGCCGAGCTTGAGTGCTCAAATTGGTGTGAGGAGGAGGGGGAGGAGGTGCCCTTTTATAAGGGAGGAGAGGGGTACCTTAGGAATATCTCAAAATATTATTTTATATTAAAGTAAAAATCGGTTTATAATGGTTCCAAAGGGTCTTATTTCGAAGCTAAAGTGGGGATGGGTCTAAATACTATCAACCAATAAGATTTAGACAAGTTTAGGATATTATTTTAACCTTATCAATTAGATTTAACTCTAAGTTAAATAATTTAACGTTTACCGTGTCTTTTTGTTTTCTTTCACTATATGGTTAATACACTTACTATAACATGCCAAACGAACCCCAAATTGTTTATTACTAATACATATATCCTTATCTAAGTCATTTGGCCTAACCTTATATTTTTAGGAATAAAATAACAATTAATAATATAATATTATATTTAAAAACTATTTTGTGTCAATTTTGACACTATTTGATATATGATTTTTGTGAAAGTCATAACAGAATTATATGTTCAAAAAAAGTTGATTAAATAAACACTAATATATCATAGTAACCTATAAAATTAGTGTAATTCATAAAAAGTCTCAAATTACATTTATTTTGGTGTTTATAACATCAATTATGTCAATATTTCATAAATAAGATAATTACTGCATCATCATTGTGTCATAAATAAATTAAATTATTTGATGTCTATAAATTAAAAATAAAATACCATTATGTAGGAAATATTTTTAGCTTTCTAATGAATATTTACAATCGAATTTATCTTATGTACAACCCTATATTAAAAATGTTTCAGTAAATAAACTTTGATTTTAACTCTTTTAACTCTTCTTTGAATTAAATAATAATAAATGTCCTAATCTAATCCAAGTGGGCCTAAATGATAATATTTTACACTTAAGGTTGTTTTTGGTCGAGATACACTTGCCCAATAGAATTAGGACATGTGTTAGGGTAATATTAATATCATTCTTACCCTTAATTACCCTATTTACTTTTAACCGTGGTAAATAAAAGTAAAAAGTTACTATTCACCAAAAATTATTTTCATCTCATTGAACCAAATTTTACTTACTGACATCAACCGTGTCTCTCGGATTTTTGAAATTCCATTCACAGAAGCGGTAAAATTAAGTTTTATGAAAAATTCAGTTTTTTAACTACCACTTAGTAGTTTCACTATTCATCAAAAATTGATGTTTTTCAGAACAATGCCAAAATTTCATCCTAAGCTATATTTCATATTCTGAATTCAAAAATGAAGTCTATTTTACCAAATTCATAACATAGAAGTTGCATTAATTAATTTTATAATTAAATCCCACTGTTAAAACAAATAGCGTGTTTTTAAGAAACAATATATATCAAAAGATTGACACTTGTTTATGTCTGGTTTAAATGTGAAATTAAATACAATGACCAACATTGTATTAAATTGTAAAAATATATTCTAAATATACTTTAAAACCACTCAAATTAATAATTTATCACTATTAATTATTTCGATTAAAAAAGTTGTTTTTAATTATAATTTAGTAATTTTCACTATTCATCAGAATATGAAAGTTATCCGAAAAGTACCAAAATTTCACCTTAGGCTAAATTCGATACTCCGAATCCAAAAATGAAGTCCATTTTGAGAGCTAAAATTTCTAAAATTTTAAAAGGTGGTTATTACTATTCATAACGGCTAGTTATAATAATATTTTAATAGCATATCGTTGTTTAGTGAAACTCGGTATTGCGTACTACACACGCTATCGAGGAATGTCGCGATTGCGTGTAATGCAAGGCAAGTCAAGGATGTGTGTTGTGCATGCTCCTTTTGGTGTAGCGTACAACACAAGACATTAATAAAATTAAAAAGAATATTTTTCATAAAATCTCGGACTGTTACAGTTCGTCTGCATACTGATGCAGTACATGGGCATGGCTATAGTCCATCGCGTACCATAGTGGTACACGATTCATCACGTCGCATTGGGTTCCATTCACATACTGATTCAGTACGCGGTGTCGGGTTTAGTCTGTGTAGCAGTGCACTACACGCAGCACCATATTGAAGGAGGTTCTAAGTGATTATCATTCGTAGGAAGTTCATCCTTGATAAGTATATGGTTCATGGTTTCACCATTTAGGTTTGCAGTTTTCTTTTAATTATTAAGTTCCCCCTTTTTATAGTTTTTGGTCGGCTGTAACTGCAGGGAGTGTAGTTCGCAATTCAGGATTCACTGATGAATCAAGACTGAAGCCGGAATCTTCCTTGAACTCTTTCTTCCCACCTTTGAGTCCCCTTCAAGCTTTCTTCATCCGTCTCCTTGTCCTCTTCTATGCTCCTTTTATAGAGCATCGGCACGATCATATCTATGGGGATGCGAAACCATTTGTAGAGGCCCATATAGAGTTATCCTGACCCATGGAAGACTCAGTTAACTTGGGTTTGTAGAGGCTTCAGTTCATGATAATGGTTCATGGAAGCCTGTTGGTTTTATTCGTCCGTGAATTGATGAGTTCACGTAATGGTACGCGAATAGCCTTCGCGCACAGGATTCCTTTAGTGACGCAGTTCATGGTCCACCTTCTTCATTTTCCATCGCTCTATGGGCTAGCTCCTCGTAGATCGTTCCACATACCTGGTGGTTCGTGATCCAAGTGTTCCGCAGACCCTTCTCCGTGATGGTATGTGGGCCACTTGAAATGATTTGAAAACTTGAATCTCTTCAAGCTTCTTCTAAAATTTGCAACTCAATTTGAGTCTATTCACTTTGATAGACTTTTAGGTGTACTTTCTTCCTTATTCAAAGTGATTGTGGGGGTATTTCCTTCCCTTGGAAGAATTTTCAGGACCCTAAAAATGCCCCACATCAGAATGGGGTCCGTTCAGAATGAAATGAGGACTATTTTGATATAGAATCGGTCCTGAACTAAAATGGTTAGTGGTAGAATAGATGGGCCCGGTAGGAGGGGACCACAACTATATATAGGGTCCCATGTCATTTTTCTTTTACCATTTCTTGTAGTGAAAAGTGCTCTCAAATTCCTCAGCTTCCTCTGCTACCACGTACCATGCTCCTTGCAAAAATCCCATTTTCAAATTGCTTCATACGTACCGCAAACTGATATTCTTGCCATTTTTCTTCCCTGTACCATATTTTTTTGTTTCACGAACAGCATTGTGGAATTTTTAAGACTAAAATTCGGATTCCTCGTAGGAGGATGCTACGTGTCTGGTATGTCTTCATACCGAACATGGATTGATGAACCGAACTTTAAGAATTAATAATCTGAACTTAAACTTTATTCTGCAATTTCTGAATACGAACTTAATCAAGGCCTAGGTCCACGGTCAACCTTACACAAAACTTTCTATTCGCTGGACAATGATCCCTAGGCCAACACCTCGTTCATGGTTCATGTACCATGGTTGTACGTGGTGAAATTCATCCATGTACCATAGGAGTTTGTGGGGTTGCTTCTGCGCATTATGCAGTACGCAGGATGTGGCTACTACGTACTATTTTCGGGAACAGTACACGGATCCCTATGCAGATTATTTTAAGTCCTTTAGCCATTCCTCCATAGACTTTATCCAGCAATTTATTTTTATTAGAATGACTTTTCATCAGCTTATGGATCTTCAGGTGTAGGCTACAATGGTTTCTTCACAGGGTGTCATAAAATCGACGAAGACAAGGGCAACCATGGTGGGGAATAGTGAGGATCATCTTCGAGCCTACATTATTCCCTATGATAGCTTTTTAAATGATTTATTGATTCTAAAGCTCCTAGAATATCCACTATCTATATAGTTCCACTTTACAGATTTGGTCTCCCTGACAATGTTCATCTACTGTTGGCTAACCCCGATACCCCTTTATCCTTTTAGAAGCACTGCAAGGACGTGATGGTGTCATCATTTCCCAAGTAGGAGAATTAATCTCCACTCCAATTAAGGATAACTTCTTCATACTAGGAGTCTTGGAATGGACTCGGGGAAACCATAGGTGTCGCGATGGTGTCCCGAGACTAAGCGCCCAAAAGTACCCATCCTTTATCAGTATATTCCCAGATAATCCTAAAGGGAGGTGGAGAAACAAGTGGGATCTGTGGGCCAGAGAATGTTTCTCTAATGAATGGTCTTGGGCATTCTGTGTACATCAGACCTGTTTGGAGTCCCTTGACCAATTGGAGGCATTGGGCTTATATCAAGCAGCCTGGGTTTCTCAATTCATAGTCTTCTCCCCAGGCGAAATCCTTTTAGAGTTGCTGATCCACTGGTGTTCAAGCACCAACACCTTCCACTTATTTCATTGGGGGGAGGAAATCAGCTTCTGGGATATCCACCAAATTAGGGGACACTCCATCCATGGAGATATGTATGATGAGTTTCTCTCAGAATCTTCTTCTTGGAATGACACTGACCACGTGTCCCCTTTGACAATGAGTTTATTGGTCATGTCAGAGGTATTACTTGATCATCCCCTCCAGGCTCGCTCTCTAATACCATTCAAGGCATGGATAGGGTTATTCTTGCATATGAGTGTACCCAAGACGAGGGCTTTCCACAGTCGAACTCACCCATCTTGTTAGTCCTACCAGACTCCTGGGTCAAACTGTGCTACCCTTGAAGCAGAAAAATATACCACATGGGGATACAAGCTTCAACCAGATATATCACATGTTCTTAGATTAGCTGGTTTCTTTACCATGTGTTTGAGCAGATGGCTTTTCCCATCCTTAGACATTTATACTGGGGTTCAGGCCTATACTTTGATGATGGAGGCCATATAGGCAGAGGGTCATCCCATTAATTTGGCCCTTCGTACCCTCACCCGACTTTATGAATTGTTGGGAAAAATACAAAAAGGTAGGCCCCCACATCATCTCAGCGGACCATTTCAATTTTTGTATGGGTGGATGGCAGAACGCTTCCCCTGTTATGAATACCGGCATACTGCAAAAGTTCCTCATTCTGACATTAAACCCACCCTTCTCAACATTTTCGTTGTTCGCCCTAAAACTCTAAGAATTATTGACATCTTTGGGATATTGAACGATGCTTCTTGTTTCTCATTTGCACAGTATCCTACCCCTCATGAGTCATTGAGAGGTGACATGGGTGGTTATTTGGACAAATGTTCATACCTCATCATGCTTCGGGACGGGATTCTCACTACTCATATAGATCAAGTAGTCATTTGTGAGCCATACCTCCCCTACCGGTTTTCTAGGAAATTCGGATGCATTCAATAGAATGAATTGCTTCCATCTATTAAATTAATGGGAGAGTCTCACCCCATATTTGTTCTCCAATTATGGCTCATGATGATGCATGAAGGTGCTAATATCAAATTTATCATCCCCAATACTACAGAATACACTTTTCTATCGTTGTAATATACCCAACTATGGGTGGAATGTTACCCCAACGGGATGCTGAAAGAACCAGTTCAGCGAGTGCAGAAACCTTTAACCATTTCCTACCCCGTCCTTACCCCAATGACAATGCCACACATTCCTTCTACTATGAAGAGTGAAACATCTACGCCTTCTACTTCCTCCCCTGAAATAGCCACGATGGATACACCACCTATTCCCGCCCTTGTGTTAAGAAGATTATCGATTTTTTGTCAGAAATGTATGGGATGGGCTTCATCGGTACAACTTATTTTAGTGGGGAGTGATTCAGACCATTCCCCTCCTATAGATACTATCCAACACCTTAATGAGGCTAGCACTAGCAGAGTATCACCGATCACCCCGAAAGATGTGGCTAGTCTTCTGAATCTAGCTCCAGTGGTTGAACCATCTAAGGGAAAAGAGAGTCCCCCATATTGGGTGACATGTCTTAAGTCCCTTCCCACTCATGTGATGAATCTTCCTACTTATAGACACATCACAGTGGGGGATGATCAAGGAACTAGTTCTATGGTGAGGCACCAACCAGTGAAAAAGAGGCATGGTGCCAGTTATGTTCACTTACCATGGAGACACCTATGGCCAATTTTTCTGATCATATTGACAATTTTCAGAGATTATTCACCGATCTAGGTTCTGGAGTCTTTCATTATCATCACTTAAACCTCATTATCTACCAAATCATCATTTCTTGGGAATACCTTCCCTCCTATGAGGACAATCTGGCCAAGTTCAATTCTTCCCATCACCAGGTGGTGAACTTCTTAGATGTTTCGAAAGAATTTGATCATCTAACGACCAAGGAGGTGACGGATTGGGATTTGGTGGACACCCAAGAGGAAGAGTTGTGGGATTGAGAATCATGTGCAGCAAGGTTGAAAGATCAATTGGCCTCTTCACGTGCTAACTATGAAGTTGTCCATAAGAAATGGTGGGACCTTAAAGTCGTTCTAAAGTAGGTGCGTCTGAAGGTCAGGGCCGAAATAGAGGAGGGAGGTTCTTTGGAGAAAACTATTGATGGACCGTGGCAATCACCTACCATCTTTTTGGAAATGTAAAAAAAATCCTTGTTGTAGTTCTATCCCAAATCATAATATGTACCCTTCCCCCCTTTTTTGATAGTTTGGAGGGACTCTGAACTGGGGATGCTCTAATTTTTTTGTTGAACTCAATGAAACTAATTTTCTTTTAAATCCTCTTTATTTTCCTTTTCCTGTCATGTCAATTGATCATAATCAATCATATAAACATCATTTCAATTGGGTATTAATTTTAAACCATCATTAGAAACTATTAAACTGAAATAATTGAATCGGGCTCTAATTTTTTCCTTAGTCATGGGACTTAGCGAGCGTAGTTCAACTATTATTGAGGTTTTATGGAACACCTCACGAACATTTATTTCTTTTTCATTATTACCCTAATTTTTTCCTAAACCTACTTAGTACGGGCTTAGAAGGCATAACTTGACTTTTTCATAGGCTTCCCTTTGAGGGTTTTTGACCTAACAAGCTTTAAGCCTTTTTTTGATGGCTCAATGTTTTTTGATTTTTTTAACGAACCGATACTCAACTTTTACCCTGAGGTCCCTTATGCATATTTTAAATTTGGAAAGTATGGTGTCTTTTTTACTGTAATTTCAAAATCCTGCCAATAAAACTCATTAATGATGTTTTAGGTCGAACAGCTTTGACCAAACTTAACGGGGAAGGGCCTTAACTTGATATCGTCAGCCGAGAATGTTCTAATATCCTTCATACATGGACTGGGAATTTTTCGTGACCCTTAACTTGTGAATTTTGGACATGCATGAGTCTCGAGATCCATTTTAGGTGTATAGAAGTAGGAAAGGATTCTCCTGGGGATGAATTTTCCTTTGATTGATGACACTTTTTGTGGGAAACATATGTAGAACCTCCAAGGCATGATGTGCATAGTCAATCAAAGGTGTCTGCAGGACACTGTCCTTCTATCTTTAATGGCCTTGGTAATATTTTCAACATTTTCAATTTATTTTGATGTTGGGAGACACAGTGGGTGGATGGCTTGAAGAATGGTTTATGAAAACATTAGGGACATTCATATCAGATTTGAGGGGGGAAACTGTTCCCACATGGTTTTTACTTGCATGAGGGATAGATGGTGAATGGTCAGTTCAGTTTGAAATATTTTTTTATGTAAGGTTTATTTAGAAAGAAGAAGGTGTGTAAGCTGTTATCTAGGAGTTTTCCAAATTTGGGTTGTGAAAAGACATGAATGTCGTCTGAGCATATGGAAATAGGAAATGACCCTCCTCCGAACAAATTTTCCTTTGATTGACATCTGTTTTCTAGGTGATATAGTTGTCCCACCGGGCATGATGTGCATAGTCAAACAAAGGTGTTTGCAGGACACCGTCATTCCATCTCCAATAGCTATGGAAGATTATGGAGATTGAGATCTTTCTTAATATAGTATGTGACCTTCAACAAGAGGTGAATCTGAACACCAAAGGGGCATTTTAACTAAATTTTTCCCAGAAATGAGGGGGAACTCTTCTTTTGTATACAAATAAACTTAACACATATAGACAGGGTATCTTTGGAAACCTCAAGAGGGCCTAGAGATGAACCAGGCCCGCATGTTCTTATATATCTAGGATTTTTGTAGGGAGGAAAATGTAAACCATGATTTTGAAGGCCCTTGAATTGGGAGGGATGGAATGAAGATTGGAATCCATTGGACATACTGAGATAATAGAGGACTATCCTAGGGACAAATTTTCCATTGATTGATGACCATTTTTTTGGGAAACATATCCAGAGCCTCCGGGGCATGATGTGCATAGTCAAACAAAGGTGTCCACAGGACCCCAGCCTTCCATCTCAGATGGCCTTGGAGTGTTATAGGGATTCAATATCACTCAGATCATGGATTTTTGAGTAAGGCAGGAGTGTATCCAGATATATTGGAGACATTTGGGCTATGATTTACTCATGGAATAAGGTGTCCCTTGCATAGATCTGACTCATAAGAAGGGTGAGGCATTCATCCCATTTTTGGGGTACCTGGTCATTTAACATTGTATAGCCAGGATGTGGGGTTCCTCTCGGGGAAGGGAACCATGACATGCCTTTTAGGGTCATGCTTCTAGGACCAAATTTCTGGACTATTTTTCCATAATGTCATAGTGGATCTCTCACTAAGATCCCTAAGCTCACTTGAGCTATGATCAGTGTGAGAAAAAAGGTATTATGAGGATTCCGGTTCATTTACTAAGAATAGAAAAATTAACATCAGAGGGCACTTTAGGCTTAAACCATTGTTATGCATTTTAACGTTGTAAAAACAGGACAATTTTAGCCTTGCAGTTTAATGTCCTGTGGTGAGGACATGATTTTGTGTAGTTTAGAGTCATGCAATGAGTAAAATTATGTTGTCATAAAAATCTTTGATAGTTTTTAGTTAATCTCAATTAGGATGGTTTGGAATTCCCTAGATGTGAGTGATGATAGAAGGTATAAACCATAGTCCCAGGGGGAACGTGAATAACGAGGGATGACATGGGGCTTGAAATCCATTAGGCATACTGAGATAGGAGATGACTCTCATGGGGATGAATTTTCCTTTGATTGATAACCATTTTTTGGGAAACATATGTAGATCCACCGGGGAATTATATGCATAGTCAAATAAAGGTGTCCGCAGGACACTGGCCTTCCATCTCAGATGGACTTAAAGGATTATCTGGATCCATGTTTTCCTGGGGTATGGAGTTTCAGAAACAGGAGATATGTTCCCAGGAATGTGAGAAATATACAGGTTGTGATTACCTGTGAACTAATGAAGCATCAACATAGTTCTGGCTCATATGTATAGGGGAAATAAGATCTTTTGCCTTCTCATTAGCGGGGGGAATGTGTGGGATCTCGTAAGACCAAGGACTGGACCACACATAACTTTTAAGCAACTTCTCATTTTACTATCATGCGATTAGGACCGTCTATGGATTCCCCATACAAGTCTGACCTTCGTGAGGGAAGAGGGGCATTTTTTATGGTGGCTGGGCCAAGATCCAAATTTGGGCGTCACTATGTATCATGAAAGGGTAGGAATCAAACCGCATGTATTTTTGAATGTTACCTACAAATGTTTTCTCAATGTGTAAGGACATGTGAAGGCATTTTTTTATGGCTGGGTTGGGATGCCAAATCTGGGAGTCACTACGTATCCTACAAGGGTAGGAATCAAGACATACGTAATTCTGAAAGTTCCCTGTACTGATTTGGCTCAGTCCATGTGTTGGGTAATTTTCATTCTATCCATCATAGTTACCAGGTCTACCATGTTACTCTATAGTTTTATTTCGTAAGAGAATTCCTACCACTAATCCTAATCTGACTTGAGTTACAAGCGATGTGAGAAAAAAGGAGTGATAAGGGTTTCTTTTATAAATGTGGGGAGACAGATGGCATGATGGAGACATTTTTTTAGGGTTGGGGTTGGGCCAAGATCAAGGGTTGAGGCATCTCTACATATCCCGAGAGGGAAAGAATCAAGTCATACATAGTTCTATGAGAGATCATACAGTTTATTGTCATGTGATTTAGATGTGTTGTGTCATGTTGTTTAATGTCTTACAACAAGGACATGAGTCACAGTTTAATGTCATGTTTAATGGATGAGTGCCTTATAGTTTAACGTCATTTGGAAAGGACAATGACTCATAGTTTAAGGTCTTAGAGTTTGGACCATGGCATCGGGGTTTCATGGTATTGTTACTCATAGTTTAAGTACTTTGAGTTTGGATCATAAATTTTGGGTATTATAACTCATAGTTTAGGGTCATAGATCTTTGACCTTGACATGGTGTATTACCACATGAAACACTTATTCAAGAACTTTTCTTTTGTGGGAGCCGTGATGAGTTGTCCATCCATTGATATCAAAGCGTACGCTCCCCTGGAATAGACCCTATGTATCACATATGGTCCTTCCCAATTTGGTTCAAGCTTTGGAGGATTCTTTCCAAGTACCATCAGGGTTCTAAGGACAATCACCATTTTTCCTTCAAGGAAATTTCAAAGGCGAACCTTTTTGTTGAAGGCTCGTGCAATCCAATTTTGGTAGATTTCCAAATAGTGCAGAGTGTACATCCTTTTTTCATCTAGTTTCTCCAACTCATCAAATCATCTTTAGGATTTCTTTCCCATGGATAGTTGATTGTAAATTTCCACACAAAGTGATGGAACTTGGATTTAGATATGAAAACCCACCTCTTCCCCATATACTAGTGAGTACGGGGTTTCCTGGGTGGCAGTGCTGGTCGTGGTCTGGTAAGCCCACAAAGTAGGATTGAGCATTTCTGGCCACGATTTCTTATCCCTATCAACCATATTTTGGAGTATATTGGAAAAGTCTTATTAAAAGCCTTTATCATCCCATTATATGTATGAAGTAATGTTGGAGGACAGTGTATGAAATTTTTATGAACATGGAAGGAATGACACTTGGTGAATATGGAACAATCTTGTATCATAGTGGGCAAGTAATACTCAAGCCTTCGGATTTGGTGAGAGGACTTGGTTGATGATTGATGCACTCCACAAGCTACAAAGTGCACTTATTTCATGATGGAGAAAGTATCTTATCCATCAATGCACCTGATAAGGACTTCGTCAAGGCCTCATTTGTAGAGAACCTTTTCTTCATTTACCCCACAGTACAAGAAAAAGTTGGCTGCCCGTCTTCGATCCTTCTCCCTTCTAGCCCTATCTGGTGGGAGTTCCCCATTTCGAAATTAATTTGAAATAGGCTTCATATAGCTGGAGTTGTGACTATAAGGCTCATAAATGGGGATAATTTCATCAATATCCTCCACATTGATTTGGAAAAATGGAAAGACCATATGGCGGTGGGAAATGATAATGATTGTTTCATCCCATTCTAGATCATCAAAGTTTGTGGCTGCATTTTCCAAAGCATTGTCTTGGGAATTTTTGGACTGGGGGAAATAGGTCAATATTGGTTCTGATGGTAATTCTTCCATTAGTCCTTGATCATAGTTTGTCAAGGGGACCAATACTTCTTTCTTAATGGCATAGTCACTATTGACCTGTTTGATGTCTAGCTCTGAATCACCCTTTATTTTTAGGTGTTTGGATTTCACATGAAGTGCCAGTTATAGTTCTATAATGAGGGCCTAATATTCTTCTTCATTATTTGTACACCCTTAAAAAAGAATAAAATAGTAAGGAAAGATGGAATTTCTAGGAGATACGATTATAATTCTCAACCCCACTTTGTTGAGCTTGGGATCCTTTATCCTTTTTTCTGTTGGGCTTCTAGAACCACCATCAAAGTACATTTCCCATGTATGGGGGTCCTCTTGGATAGAAAACACTTCTTCATCTAGGAGTTCTGCATCCAAAGATGTTGTTTCCACTAAGGGGTGCTCGGCTAGGAAGTCTGCTAACGCCTGGCCTTTAATGGATTTATGAGGAACGTACCATATGTCAAACTGTTGTAGGATGACCACCCATCATGATAGGAATCCATTTAGCATGAGATGGTTGAGGATATATTTGAGTGGGTTACAGTGGGAGACTATTTGGACCTCATGGTACTGTAAGTAATGCCTAAGTTTCTGAACTACAAAGATTAGGGCTAGGAAGTTATTTTCAATTTTTTAATAACAAGTTTCAGCATCAATCATTGTTCAACTGAGGTAATAGAGGTTGTTCTCACTACCTGCATCTTTCTTCTGTGTTAGTAAGTCACCTAATGACCATTATAGGGTGGTTACATATAAAATGAGCGGTCTCCCCTAAACTGGTGGAATTATCATTGGTGGGCTTAGGAGATATCTTTTGAGATTGTCGAAAGCTTTGTGGAAATCATTATCCCACTTATACATAACTCATTTCTTTATAAGCTTGGTGAAATGTAAATATTTACCTTCTAAGTTGGCTATAAATAACCGAATGTAGGCAAGGTGCCCCTGGTGATCTCTCAACTCGGTGATCTTGCGAGGTGGGGACATTCCAAGGATGGATTTTTCTTCTCAGGGTTGACTTCAATGCCATGATGGTGTAGGATGAAGTTAAGGAATCTTCCTGAGGTAACACCAACGGCACATTTTAGGGGATTCGTCTTTAAACTGTGATGTCGCAATTTTTTGAAGACAGTTTCAAGATCGGACAGGTGGTTTGAGTGTTGTTGTGATTTAACCCCCAGATCATCAACATAACACTCGATGCATTTTCCCAATAATGTCTTGAAGATGAGATACATGGAATGTTGATATGTGGTTCCAGGATTCTTTAGTCCAAAGGGAATCACTTTATAATAGATCACTCTCTAAGGGACCCTAAAAGAAGTGTCTTCTTCATCTCCTTGGGCCATATGGATCAGTTTATATCCAGAATATCCATCCATGAAAGAGAGATCCTCATATCCGGTGGTTGCATTAATAAACAATTATATGATCGGGACCAGGAAATCATCTTTTGGAAAATCCTAATTAAGTTCCCTAAAGTTAATTAAGATTATAATTTTTCCATTCTTCTTTTTTGAAAGAAAATATGTTTTCCACCAAGATCAGATATTGGACCTCTCGTATGAATCTAGCTTTGATCAACTTTTCAACCTTAGCCTCTATTTTGGTAGCATGCATTGGATGGGTCCTTCTAGCTTCCTGCTTATAGCCCCTGTGATCTTCAAGTAATCCTAGTTGATGAGTGCCAACCTTAGGATCGAGGCCTGGAAATTATGTGTAATTCTAGATTATTCTTTAGTAAGGAGGTATGTGCCTCCTACTCTTCGTTGGGCATAGCCAAACTGATTAGAGTGGTTCGTGGGTTGTCTTTGGGGACCAGTTTTATCTCCTTAATTTCCTCAATTATGATGGAGACACCTTCCTCGAATGCGGGAGGGGAATCATTGAGGTCTTATTCCTCTTCTTCTTAATATTCATCATCTTCATCTTCTTCCTCTTATTCCTCTTCTGATGGAGAGAGTATTTTTGAGATGAAATCTCCATTATTGTGAGTGAAATCATCTTTTTCCTTATAGAGTGAGGTAAGGGACGTCCGGAGTCTCGAGGATGAGTTGGGAGCATTTTTGGTAGGGCTTTTCCTGAAATCATGGGAGTCATCCCACTCTTCCATGTCTCTGGAATTTGTGTCCACAATAGAGATCATATAGACAATTGAGTATGCATCTGGACTTGCACTAATGCATTCAACTTGGTTGATGGGTAATACATACTCTTCCCCAAGCTGCTGAAGGAGGTCGGCGGGAGCCATTTCCCATCCATTCGGAGCAGTAATCCATTCAATTTCATTGGCCAAAAGATGTTTTTTATTACGACTCATATAACCCAGCGTCGATATAATGTGATTCACAAGACTCAAATAGATATTTATCGGTGTGAAATGTCTCATTTTTTTAAATTAGTGCAATATTTTATGCACTGATGGTATGATGACGGAATTGCAGCATGTTGATGCATCCAGGGACTCCCTAATAGGACATTGAAGTTCATACATTGTCGTACTACCAGGAACTCATAATCAAATGTGTGGTCTCATATTCAAGTTTCAAGCTTGATTCGTCCCTACATATTCTTCTTGCTTTTTTCATATCCCAACAGAGTTGTAGTGCTAGGTGTCAAGTTTTCTACATCATTGCCCAATCGGCGAAGTGTCTACAGCGGGAGGAGATTGAATTTAGAGCTGTTGTCAATAAAGATCCTATGTACATAAATTTAATTTATCTTTCCAGACACATATAAGGGTTTGATGTGCCCTTGCATGATGGTGTCTTCCACCTTATTCTTGAAGAGGATGACAACTTGACAATTTTTGGGATTGGTCTCCATACGATAGACTTTGGCTACTTCTACTTCAGCCTCGAACTCCTGGGGACTTATTAAGGCTTCGATGAGTGCCTCCTTAAGATATGTGGATAGACTTAACGCATCCTGGATTGACAAATTTTATATTACTGAAGCTAACTATTTTATAATATCATACTTCTACTCTAAAGGTTGGTGCTTTCCAGTTCATCGTTTCCCTTTCATAGACACTTTAGGGGCTTGGCCTTTGGATGTAAATGGTTTTTCCTCTGCGACCAGGTCTGGTGGTGTTGTGGTCCTTTTCAGGTTTGGCCGAACTGGTCTGCCTGCATGCCTTGGGCGATTTGATATTTGTTCTTCCCCTGATAGATATTCCAAGATAATTGGGCATGGATTTCTTTCAATGGGGGTGAATGAGAATTCTTATTCTTATTGTATCCATCATAGGGTCCTTCTGCGAGTTTCTACAATATTAACTGTTTGATTTATGGAATGGCTAGGAATCTGACTCCTTCTATGATCATGCCTTTCAGGAAACCTTTGGCCTCTATGGACTCTTCCTCTGGCTCTCTGGTTGGGTGCGAGGAATACAGGTTCGTGGCCATAGTCTTCATCTAAGAAGGGGTACATCAAGTAAATGAAGTTAATGGAACCTCATATCATGTCTTGATCTGAAATTGTTTCTATCTGACTGTCTCATTTTGGTGGTACTGTTTGGCGGGGCGGTGCCCATTGTACCATTTGGTGGGGCACTTCCCATTGTACCATTTGGCAAGGCAGTTCCCATTGAACTGAGATTGTTGGCTTGAAGTCTGAAAGTTCAACACTAAATTTGGCTTTGGTGTCATCTTGTCTTCTTGAACTTGCTTTTTCTTTTTACCCTTCTGGACTTTAGAGGTTCGCAGGGATGAGGAGGATGGTGGTGTTGTATTAGGATCTTTCGGGGGAATAGTTGGTTGTTTCAACTGTTCCTGGAGGATGCCATAGGATCGGTTGACGGTCTTCTAGGTCATATAATTTTTAAACTTTTTCTCCTTCTTACTAGTGACTATTTTCCATTCCTCTTCATCTCTTGAGTTTGAGGTGGAAGCATACGCCACTTGCGCTAGCGATGGGCCCAACTTGACTTTCTCAGAATCCACCATCTTTTGTAGGAGATCCTTGAAAACTAAGCATTCCTAGATGGTGTGTCCCAGTATTCGATGTTAGGGAGAGAAATTTGGACAGTCGTTGAGACCCACTTCATCGGATCCCTTTGGCTCTGGTAGCCAGAGTAAGTTTCAATTCATAACGGCTATGAAATAGCCACGGACATGGTCATCTCAGAATGAGTAAAATTTATTTATCCATTCTTCAAACTGATTTCTTTTAGCACCCTGTCGCTCATCTTGCTAAAGTGGGGATGGATTTTAGAATCCAGGGGGTCCTTCATGGTTCAGTGGGGGCCTCGCAACTAGAGCCAGTGCTGGGGTGGCTTAAGCATGACAGAAGTCGATTATGCTTTTCCCGTTCTTTTCCCAGGGGCTCATGTGGCCACTTAGGACATGAGATTGGTCTGTTTCAAGGTTTCTTCTATCCTTTGGGAAATTCTAGAGAAATCTCTAAATCCACTTGTGTACTTCATCGGGATGAGCAGTGTTCTCAATTCATCCTGAAGGTCATCGGTGCACATGGCAAGCATCTCATCCTGGGGGAGTGGCCAGTTCAGGAAATAAGTCAGGCCTTTCCATCTGGCGATGAAGTATGAGAATATTTCATTCTCTCACTTCTTGCAGTTCATGAGGTCACTGACCATTGTCTTAGGTAGCATTGAACTGAACTTGAAGAGAAACTATCACCAGAGGTCCTCCCAGCCTGTGATTGAATTGGCTGGAAAGCCGGTAGACCATATGAAAGCTAAGCCCTACAAGGTTCGTACAAATCACATGATATTTACTTCTTCTTTCTGATCTAGAGTGCCCATCATTGGGTCATAATAAGAGTAATAGTTCATTAAATGTTGTTCTAGGTCCCTCGATCCAGTGAATACTGGGAATATGGGGTTTCCAAAGTTTGGTGGTGGTGGAACATTACTTACCAAATCGGGGTAGGGTTTGCGCTCTGGTTGCATCAGAGCATGTCTCCCCTCCATGGATTCTAGTCGAGATGTTAGTTTCCCTATGGTATTCAAGATCCCTTGATGCATGTCCTTTCAGTCTTAAGCATGGGCAGGTGCGGCACTATCCAAGACTGGGTGTGCCAGTGCTGCTAGAATTTGGGGTTGATACTCATCTAGAGGTATCATTTGTGTGTTTACCTAAATATATTTTGGGAGCCTTCCCAGTGGGGGAGTATTGATGTCCTTCTAGGGTCAGGATTAAGCAATTTTATAGTCCTGAAGCTATATTGTGTGGGCCTCCGAGCTTGGAATCATTCACAGGGGTGAGTGCATGTGGCAAGGGAACCCTTTCTCGGAGCACCTACTGATGTTCCACAGAGGAAACACATTCAATGAGGTAGCTCCATCAATGTAACTCAACATTAATCCACCTGAGCTCTTTCATTTCTTCCTCTTGATTGGCCAACCTTTCCTCGAGAGTGAGGGATGCATTTCTAGGGGGAGGAGATGGATGGTTATAGATGACTTTGGAATAATTCTTCTCCTTGTTGGGGTTCCGTGAGGGAGTTAGTGACGGATTAATTGAGGTTACACCCAAATTTAGGATCTTTCTTTGGTTTTAGGTATGCACACTGTTAGACTCGGTGTGGGATTCATCTGGGAGGGAACCATCTTCCTTCGTTTCCTATCCCTTCACGTCATTTCATGTGAGATCCATGGATTTTTTGTTTACCACGTTCACTAAGGCATACAAAATTGGAAGTGGTGTACCTGGTGTCGTATGGTCGGAAGGCCTTCTGTGTCCTTTTTTGGACTTTCTTCTACCATTCTGTGGTATTATTATAGTTTCGCAGTGAAGATGACATGAAGGGGGCCTTGGTTTGACCTCGTAGTGTGCCTTTGTCTCGGACGGTGCAAACAATGAGAAGGGCTGGAACGGGTAACTCCTCTGTCCATCGTTCTTTCTAGATGGTAGAAGACAGACGTCTGTTGTGAAGGGATTTGAGGTAAAAATTCCACCATCCTTGCGGGATGGGGTTGTTCCCGTTATACCGCTAATATGTAATGGCTTGGATTTGTTGGTCTTACAGGGGAGTTTTGATTTAATAATGTCATGAGCCTTATGGGTTGGGGTTGTTCCTGCATTACGGTAGAATCTGCTGTTATTGCAGCCTTTTCAATTTCGCGTACTTCGATGAATGTGTGATCTGAGTATGGAATTGGGTCTTCATGAAGTCTATGGTATTTTAAAAACACTAGCACTGCTTGCTGGTTGGATTACCTTAGTCAGGAAGTCAGTTGGATGTTCCTGGTTTCCTGACTCAGAAGCTTTTCGATGACTTGATCTCTTCGGCCCTGATGCTTTTGAGACTTACTCAGGGATTATTTTTGTCGAGTATCCCATCTTTCCTGAGTATGGGTTTCACTAGATTGCTACCTTTGTTTGATGATGTTGCAGGACGTCATTTCCAATGGGGTTTTCTGAACGGGATGTGGGGTGAAGTGTAGTGCTCTATGTTCTCCCCATCCCCAAATGTGATCTCCAGTCTGGGTGTCGCCAATGAGGCGATTCAAATTATGCAGTGCATGGAGGAAATCTAGTTCAAGTATTTTCTTTTGACTTTCTGATTGTGGTTGTCAAGCGGACAAGAGGGCTTCCAGGTCAATTAGATAGTGAAGCTCCCCTATTGTATTGACATGGTCTGTATACCCTTCATAGGGCATGAAATTTTCTCATAGCTAGAGAAGGGTTGTTCATATGTTGAGGTGAATTTCATGCATGCATTATCCAGACAACTCTATGTGTATGTCGAAGTGAGAAGTGGTTGTAGACCAATACATCACTAGTATATTATCCTTAGCTATTTGTTTTCTCACAAGAAACATATCCTGCTATTGTTCTTCCAGAGGATCCTTTACTTGATATTCCTAGCTCGAATTCTTCATAATAATTTCATTCCAAGCAACTAGTATGGTGGGATCCATATTGACTTACGGATGTTGTGGGGGTGGCTCAAAAGATGAGTGTGACCCCAAGCAATCCTCAATTGGAGAAAGGATATCACTCATGATGGAAAGAGTTCCCGATATGTATGACTCCACCTTTCCAAGCATCTTAGCATAGGATAGATTTCTCACATTTGTTCCGAAATGGGGAGAATCGTCCAACTAGTATGAATTTTGGTTGTGGGGAGGACCACTGCAACTGGTGCTGCAATGGTGAGCGCTATTATTGCAACTTGATGCCCGACCATGGGAAATGTCTTTACAGCATATACCCTAGGGAGGACCTTCAGGGTGACCTATAGTGAGGGGAGGACCTTCTTTCTGCTTGATTTCACTGAGGGGAGGACCTTCACATCAACTACCATTGCGAGGAGGGCCTTCACAATGACTGTCATCATGGAGAGCACTACCAACATGACTTGATACCTATCTGCAGGGAGAATTTCTACAGTGCACATCTTGGGGAGGGCCTTCAGGATGTACTACAATGAGGGGAGGACCTTCACAGCAAATTACACTGTGGGAAGGACCTTTTCAAAGACTTTTATCATAGAGAGGACTACCATTAGGACTCAACGTTCGACTATAGCGAAAAAAATATCTGCAGCATATACCCTGGGAAAGACCATCAGGGAAGACGATGGAAAGGGTAGGTCCTTCTTGTTGTATGATCTTCAGTTCAAGGGTATGGATACCCCAACACACATCAGGAGATAGGCTCTCTTGGTCGATCATTCCTGGACCATGGAGTGCGCCCCTGTGGCTTCTTTATGGAGGACCTTCAGAGATGCCAGTAGCAACATTGCGAGGAGGTACTTTGCAACTGCTACTACCACATCCATAATTTTTCAATGGAATGACAAGTTCTTGATCCATTATTGATATATGTTTGAGGGTGTCAAGAACCCCAGATTCTAGTAGATAAGGATCATGTATGTGCTCTTCATTTTCTAGTCTCCATTGGTGCCATTCATTTTTGAGTGCTCTCTTGTGAGTAACTAGGTCTGCTGTTGGTAATGGCCCTCATATATGGTTCCCTATCTTGTTGGGTCTCGTGATGCCACTGGGATATGACGATGAACATCTTGAGTTTTTGAAGGGATATATGCCTGCCCTGGAGTGGCCACCACGTTGGACTGGCATCACCCAGTTGGAACAGGTATTTGTTCCTGATCTAGTTGTTCGTGTATTGCAGGATATTATCATCAACCCTCCTAGATTAAAGTAGTAATGCATAACTACTAAGGAGTGACTAACTCATTTTGTGAGTGATTCATTCTGTTTGAGCTTGGTCCTTCAGGTAGGCATCCTACATATCCTAATTTGGTTAGGAATCATAGTTCTTTTAGTTCAAATTGTGTAGATGTTATAATCATCACAAACCTATAAGCCCACATGAGTCATTCTCAGTGTGAGAAATAAGAGGATGCGAGAGATCCAACAAACCACACGATTCCTCTCCTATTGGTGGGAGAGGGGGAGACTATGGAAGAAGAGGTCGGGATGACCATGGTCGATGGCATGGAGCAATGAATCCTTTAACGTGAGATGACATTAAAGGTCATGTGGCTTGGCCTTAAAAGATTGGGGACTTACCTCATTGGGAGGGCCCTGGAATACGTTCTGGGAAGTGGAGGAGTTGTTTCCTCATCAAAAAGAGAAGTAAACATACCTACTTTGACTGATCAATATTACTCATTGAATGGAAAATAAAGTGATCACCCTTGATCACTAGAATGGGGAGGTTCTCGTCAGCATACCAAGGTTGGAATCTAGGTTACCATGGGAATGTAGACCCACAGTAATTCCTGAAGCCCAAACCATTGTCGGGAGAGCCTTCGTGACTCCGCTTACCATGGGTATGTAGACTCAAAGGGGCGTGCTGATGCACCTGATGGTCTGATCATACGGGTCTGGTGGCTTTAGAGGAGGATTTGGCCTAATGCTAGAGGACTAGTTCCTGGAGGGACGATGGAGGACTAGACGGTAGTGGAGGGGTGAGGTTGGAACCAGAAGAAATAATATAGGAAAACACCTCATTCCACGTACTGATTTCTTATGCAGGATGACAGAGGCTCTCCATACCGTAGTGGCATGCAGACATAGGGGTTGTCTGCATACCAATGCAGTATGTGGGCATGGGTATTTTCCACCACATACCATAGTGGTATGTGGATCATCATTCCACTTTGGGTTCTATCCGCGTACTGATGCAGTACGCAGTGTTGGGTTCAGTCCACGTAGCAGTGCACTACATGGAGCACCATATTTAAGGAGGGTCCATGAGATTATCGATCGCAGGAAGTTCATCCGCGATAAGAATATGGTTCATGGTTTCACCATTTAGGTATTTGGTTCTCCTTTTATTATTATGTTCCCCCGTTTTATGGTTCATGACTGGTTGTACCTGTGGGGAGTGTGTTTCGCGATTCGGGCTTCGCCGATTAATTGATACTAAAGCCAGAATCTTCCTCAAACTATTTCTTCCAACATATGATTCCCTTTCAAGATTTTGTCATCTGTCTTCTCGTCCTCTTCCCTTATCCTTTTATAGAGCATCGGGGAGATCGTATCTATGGTCATGCGGCACCATTTGCAGGGGCCCATGCAGAGATATCCTGACTTGCTAAAGACTCAGTCAACTGAGGTTTGTAGAGGCTTCAGTTCATGATAATGTTTCATGGAACCATACTGGTTCACTTCTTCCACAAACTGATCAATCTGAGGAATAGAACATGGATTTCCTTCCCATATAGGATTCCTTTAGCGATGTAGTTCACGATCCTCCTTGTTTGTTGGCCATCACTCTATGGGCCAGTGCCTCACGTATCATTCTGCATACTTGTTGGTTCGCGATCCAGGCAGACCATGGAACCTTCCCTGATATTTTATGTGGACCACTTGAAATGCTTTGAAAACTTTAATTTCTTCAAGTTTCTTCTAAAATTTGAAACTTAATTTGAGACTATTCCCCTTGCTAGACTTGTAGGAGTACTTGATTCCTTGTGAAAAGTGATTGTGGGGGTATTTTCTTCCCTTGGCAGAATTTTTAGGACCATACAATCGTTATTACTTTTGGACTTATCTATGTATTATTATCCCATGGGATATCCAGATAGTTGTTGTATGAAAAGAATTAGATTATTGGTTTTTTACATAAAATGTAATGTATTTTTTGTTTTACTAATTACATTGATGATTTGAGTCTTATTAATGATGTTTTTATTTTTTAGGTTTATATATAGAAGTTATAGTCTCCCCAGTATGAACTCCTAGACCCTTATTTCTAGTCAATAGTTTCTGTCATACAGGTAAGTGAACATGAGGTTTACAGTTTTCTAGATTAAAATTGTTCGGGTGATCCATGTTAGGGATTCATAATGTGATATTGGCGTTATTATTTTAATTTTTATTATGTTGATATGGTATACGGTGATTTATAAATGTGTCATGACATAGGATGAACACCTAATTGTATACTTGTTCAACAAAAGTACAGCATGGAGTCTTTGTTTTTAGGGAAGCTGGGACTATGTTTTTTGGTTTTCATGGTTATAGTTGACTTATGTTATCAAGATAGATATGATTTTGAGGTTATTGATATGTGGTTTTAAAAACTTTTCATTGAGAATCAAGAGGTAGGACCCATACATCATTCTAATCATGCGGGTTACACATGACATGTGTATGCCCACTTGTGGATGATAATCCAGTTCTGAGAAAAGGAGTTTATTTTTTAAATTGCAAAAAATGTAGTGTTTTACTATAAAAAATATTAGTGGAATTCTACCTGGATAAATTAGGTTTATTATTCACGATGTTATAGGTTATGTGAATCATTTACGTGTGTGGTGGTTAGCATTGAAAAGGGATGGAAAACCTATAAGGATAGATGGTATGAGACTCGGGTGATGGTGGGGAAGTGTATAGGTGGATGTGATGTACATTAGTTACTTATTTATATATTTTTAATATCTGATCTATAATATATGTATTGATCATTGTATTTGGTTTTCATTAGTATTCCACATCAACAACCTCCACAATAGCATCATGGGAGAGGATATTTAGTGCCACTGAGGCATGAAATGGTTATTTTTCCTAAGGGAGACGTCGAGCATGAAAAACATGAAGAGGTTTGATGATATCATGAGTATCTAGTTCATCTAGGGAAACTATTTGGTGATCAACTGATATAGATTATAATTAATTCTAAGTATCGATTAGGGAACTCCTAATGTTAAGTTATTGATGGTCTATTTTACCTTGGTGTTTAATTCCCAACATATTCCTTTCTTCCAAGGATAGGTTGGACAAAGATAAGTTATTTTATTGATAGATTTGGTCCAAACTATAATTTATTTGATCAATATCTTTCTAGGTTATAAGGTGAATATAGAAATTTACATGCTTAGGGGACTACTGAACAAATATTGGGTTGTGTAGGCACACCAAGATAGACATGAGGATATGAATTGCAATGAATTTTTTGTTACATTTTTCGATAATTTTACCCAAATATATCAAGGAAATGGATTTATCTTGTGTTCATGCATTTGGAATAGGGAGAGATTCATATTATAGAATATGTTACATAGTTCATGGATGTATTATGTTTTGTAAAAATGTTATATGGTGATGGAATCTTCATGGTGTGTTGATTTTAGAAAAGTTTTTGGCATTCCAATAGGGTAAATGTGAACATTTTTAAGTTGACTTTTTTTCTAAGTTGGTGAACCAAGAATTGATAATAAAGTGTAATCTGACTGTTTGGTGTATGGAAATCTATATGGAAGGTAATGAGACTCTTGGAAGACAAAACTAGGGATACAAGGAGAATGAAAATGGTGAGTATATTAGGGGATTAACTTATGACATTTGTATAAGGGATCTATGAAAGGATACAAGTGTGGGTAGGAATGAAACATTTAAACATAGTGTGATCAACTACCTTGGGAGTGTTAGGAATATGGTTTGATGAGGGTTCTGGAGAGGTTATATAGGGAGGTATCATATATAGTTAGTTTTTTGGTATCTAGTTACACTCAGACATATAAGGTGGGACTATGTACATTTTCTGGGGACAAAAGATTGATTTTATCAATATTCACGGTCTCTATAATTGGAAATAGTGATCAACAATGACGTTAGCAGCCTATCCTGAGTGCTACTCTATACGGGGATGGTCAAGAATTTGGGGTTCAAGGTTTGAAACAATTATACATGGTTGGGATGATTTAATCTAAGGAGTCCAAAGATAAATTTATGGTCATATGTGCACCATGATTATGTATGTTCTAGTTTTGTAAGATGGGTATAGGTGTATAATGATTTCATGTGAGAATGGATTAAATAGGTATTGGTGATGGTTTGAGAATTAGTTATGATTCATGGTGATTTTGTATCAATGTATGGTGAATATATAATTCTAGATTATTGTTCTGTATGATACCATCATCATGTTGGTTAGTTGGGATATGATAAAATTATGAATGTGACTCCTATAGGGAAGAGTACCCATGGGTTGAATCGTTTTTATTGAGATTATTGTTCATGATGGTCAAGAATATATGAATGTGTCCATCTTTATCTTGTTATTTTTGGAATGTAGAAGGTGGGATGCATGGGTATTGATCAGGTTTAGTTCATTTTACGGTCTGAATCATCTTTGGGTGAGCTATTCCTTACCGGGTTTGGCTGTGATTATGTGTGTATTCAGGTGTGGTAATTAGTGTCTAACTAAGGGGAGACATGAATGGGTTTTAATGACTGAAATGTTTTATTAAATGCAATTAATCTCACAAAAAATTCCCATGATCACAATTCACCACAAAAATAAATTGTGTATATTGAAAATGATGAATGTTTAATTTTCATCCATGCAGGACACAAAATAATATTCTATCATTGTGGTTTGATTAAGGTCCTTAAAGGGAAAACATTAGGTTCCTCCCTCTATGGTGTGTCTGTAACACCCTAGAATGATAAAGGGTTAATGACTAAAGGATATGACTCAAGTCAACATGGTGCACATTTCTTTTTAGGAGCCTATCTGATTAGATCTCCACAATTAAGCATGCTTGGCTGGGAGTAGTGATGAGGATGGGTGACCATTTGGGAAGTTTTACAGGGTGTTTTTGAGTGAGTAAAATGCAAACTAGAAAGAACATGTGTTGTCCTATGGGGACATTGATTGGTCAGATGACCCGTTCAGACACATGGGTGGGCGCCAGGTAGGGGACCAAGTGTCTGATGAGAAACTGGGGGTACCTGGTGGACCAAGACCCATTTTCCATGTTAATATGGGTGTTTGTACTATTAGTGGGGCCATGTTGTTACATTTTGTATCATAGTAGGAGCCCAGCCTTAAGTGTGGTGCACTTTCTGGGTTGAGATGTGGGAGATCAACATGATTTAGATTATTATTGGTCACATTTTTTAAAACATGAAAATTTAATTGATTCTCTCATCTATGATAATGAAAAATCATCACCTCTCTACCACTCTTATGCTTTATAAGAAGATGATGAATATGAACCTATTGATATTGAGTTGCCTATGGACCTGCTAGAAGAAATCAATTTATAAGTCAAATTTCTTAATGGGGGATATTTTTATATTGATTCTTTCTATTTTAGACTTATTCAAGATGAATTCTTTTTTGACTTATCCTTTTTTGAAATTTTCTATACAAAAGAAATTGAGGAGGCCCTAGATGTTAAGGGAATTCCCACACAAATAGAGTAAGATGAAGAAGAACTCAAGGATATAATGGTGATGTGACTTCATCCTCTATATCAACTTGTATATCACATTAAGGTGGACACCACAATAGTCTATAGTGATGCCTTTTACCTTATCTTCCCTCTCCCTATACACCAAAAATTATCTCTTTCTTCACTTTTGAATTTTAGGAAAATTCTTCTTTTATTTGGGGTTTATCACTCTTAGAATACACTTATAAATGTTGGGATAAATATCATGTGGTATTTAATTCCATGAAAACCTCATCCAATTTTAGATTAGGGATAAAGTTTTGAAATTGACTATGGGGAGTGAAAATCTAGCACCCACATAGTGATTCAAACTAAGTTTTATCCTTCCTTTCCCTTTTTATTTATTTTTCTTATGTTTCATTCTTACATTCCAGGTCTAAGTGGTAGAATCCAGGATATTAACTCAATAATTTCATTGAATAATAAACTTATATTGTGTATGTCCTTTTATTTAATTTTTCTACCCTTCTCATGCACTATTCTTATATGTGAATCTCATTCCATTTACAAGGGTTATTTTAATATTCCCAAAAATTAAAATCTCTTAGGTGATATTTATAAGAAAAAAAATCACCCCAAAATCCTCTTATATTCCCTTTTTATCAACTTGAATATTATTGCAAAAATATCCTTCATTTATTTCTCTTTTTCCTTATCTCTTTTGTCTTATCTGAATATGTCTCCATTAGCTATAGCAAACTCAGGTGTCTTTTTATCAATAATATTCTCCACAAAAATCCATATTTAAATCATTCTTCAAAGGATATATAAAGTATACAGTAGCAGAATTAGTGATGTGGAGCTTCTATGATATCATCTTGAGAGATTTTCATGAATTTATATACAGACTCGTCTTGAGTCTTTAGTTTTCAAAAAAATCACCCCTCTATCTCATTATTTAATCCCAAATTATTTTTTGATATTTTATCTCTAAATAATATCACAAGAATCAACTTCAAAAAAGACTACATTATTATTTAAAATAGATAAAAATTTATCGTCTATTTTATTTTCTCAAAACTTGATTCAATTTTGATCTTCCTCTTCTCACTCTTCTGGATCAACTTCCTCATTCACTTGGATTGGATTATAATTTGTTTTATGATATTTTTATCACTGAATATCATCCCTTTCACCATTTTATTTTCACTCCATTTTGAGTAAAAGTATTGAATTTTAGATATTCTCATTAAAAATCCTTAGAATAAGAAATAGTAATATTCTTTCTCTCCTTCTCATCTAACATTCTTTATCTTAAGATTTTAACATATCTTAGTGGATTTTCTTTATGTTTTAAACAAGAAATAATTGTTTTGTAATCATAAAAATAAATAATTCTAGATACTTGAAATTTCATACCATGGAATTATTAATTTTTCTCTATGTGTTGATGTTTAAATAGATCGAAATCATCTTTACACACTTGTAGAATGATTCTTACATAGAGGGAATTCATGTGTATGTAATGAAAATCATGATTTTATAGATTTATTTATCCTCATGTTATATATGATGATGTTTATGATAACTGAATTTATTATCATGCATGGGTATGGTCCTTACACAAATTTTGGATGATGTTTACATAGTAGGGATTTCATTTTATGCAGAGATATATCATGTTTACATAGCATAATTAACCATTAAAATTTAGAATTAACTTTAAACATATGATCTTAATGGTATGGGATGATCCTTTTGAAGTATGATCCATTCTTATGAAGCACAAAATTCATTATTACACAACTCTAGATTCATGTTTATATAGATTATGACTTTTCATACTTTAATCTCATAAATTCCAAAATTCATCAGATTAATTCAAAAACACTTAAAATTCATTCTGAGCCATCTCAAACTTTTCAATTCACATTATAATATCTCCCAATAATTTTTTGAATTATAAAAATAATTCCAAACTCTTTTTAGTTAATTCCAAATTCACTTTCATTACATAAAATTCTCAATATAGAGTATTTCAATATCCTTCACTACCTATAATCATTCCAGACTTAATGAACCTTCATCTAAAAAATGTTAATCACTGATTTGATAAGAAAATATTCTAATTAACTCAGGTATGGGTTCTCAATGACTTATCACAACTTCATTTATATTTATTCCTTTTATAATTATACTTTAATCTCCCTAATATCTAGATTATTCCCTGAGTTTACCGAATTTTTATAGAAAATACTTATCCAACTTTAGCACTTTTCATTACCTTGAGGATCATCCCAAACAATCAAATAATTTTATGTTATTCTCACCAAGAAACCATCTCTTTGAAATTCCTTTTCTAACATAAAACCATTACTCATTTTCATATCCAATGATAACCAACTCTAATGTAATTCCTTGGAATCATACATTTATTTTACTTTATATTAACAACAAATACAACTCAAGCTACACTAATCAATAGGTAACTTCACTTGGACCGAGAAATAGCTCCATTAATGATCATAGTAATGCTTGATTTCTCCCTCGATGATTGAAACCACCTCAAGTTTAGAAATGGAATTATTGATATAAATAGATTCTTTCACAACATTTGATGCATTGATATACTTTTCATGTATTTTTGAGTCTACTATAGTTTATTTTTTCAAACTATTCCAAGTGATAGCTCCACTATTTAGGAAAAAACATGAAACTAAATTGTGTTTTCATGTCATATTTATCATATTAGACACTTGAATCAATGTAACCCCTTAATCGGATCTCATCCTCCTCTATAAATACCTAGAACATATCCTTAGTTCTTCTAAAGTACTTAAGGATATTATTTACAGTAATCCATTGACTCTCACTGGGATTGTATTGGTATATTCTTATAATATTCAAATAATAAGGGAAATTAGATCAAGTAAACAACATGAAATACATGATAGATCCTATAGAGGACATGGCTCCCGAGTCTCCGGGTTCGCTCTCCCCTCACACTAGGGTCTACCAGCGCCGCCCCTCCCTTCATCTCGTCTCCCTCTCGCATTGAGATTCCTCCGGCGTCCCTACTCATCTTCCCTTCCTCTTTTCCCCTTGCTTGGATTCTTCCAGAGAGATACCCCCTTTCTCTCTGGGATCTCTCCTCCTATCGTCCCTTCGAACTCCGTTCTACTTATTCCTCCTTTTTTCATGCTTTTTTCTGCTCATCTTCGATAGAGTTTTGGTTCAATTTTATGATGATGAAGTCCGTTTTCACAGTGGTTTCACAAGACCGATGTCGGTTTTATGCTGAAGAAGTCCTTGTCCGCTTAACTTGCTCTGACCCCAAGTGCCGATGCACATATCCTAGATGGATCTGGCGCAGAGGTAACTACCGGGTTTTGGGATTTGTGGTTCAGTGTTTGAAGGGATTCAAGGTGCTGTCGGGGCTAGGTTATTTTTTTTGTTGGATTTGGTTTTATTTCTCTATTTATCTGTCTCTATGGGTTTTTGGTTTCTATTTCTATGGCATTAGAGATCTGATTCACATTTGTGTCGACGAAGATGTTTTTCAAGTCGTTTCATTGGGCCCGATGACAGTTGTGTGCTAAAGATCCTTGGATGATCAACCTGCTCTGACCCCAGGTTTCTATTTGACTCTCCTAGTTGGATCTGGCGCAATGGAAACTATGTGGTTTTGGGATTTGTGGTTCAGCATTCGAAGGGATTCAGGGTGCTTCCAGAGTTGCAGTTGTCTATGGACTTGATGTTTTTTTTTGCATGATTTGCGGTGACGGTTTGAATTTTGAAACTGGTACATGACGGCAGATGGCGCGGTGACTTGGTTCTGTTTTACTGTTGATTTGTGAATTCTGTAATGGTTGTTTGTGAGGGTTACCAGTGACTTAGTTCTGTTTTAATGTTGATTTTTGAATTCTGTAATGTCTGTTTGTGGGGGTGTGACTTGATGTGAAGGACTAGTTTTGTAGGTTCCCACTTACCCTGAAAGTGGTTTTTCAATAAAATAAAAAAAAGGATTGTTTGGATCCTATGGAGGATGCATAAAGAATCATATCCATCTATTCTAACTCATAATAAGTATCTTGAATCTTTGTAAGATTCATGTCATGTAACACTAGTAAATACCACCTTTTGGAATTCTCTAGGCTAAACCAATTTAGAAATTTTCCAATATATGTGTTCTAACTTAGTCTAAGTAACCTCTTAGATCTATCTTTATAGATATTCATACCCCTTATGTTGGTTTTTTCACCCATGTATTTCATTGAGAAGCATTTTCTAAACTATATTTTTATAGAGTGAAAGGCCAGGACAAAATTTCCAATAAGGAGTATGTCAACCACGTGAAATATTATAAATACCATAAAAATGTCATTAATCTTCTGGTATACAAAAGAATCATCTAAATTTTTTATGAATATAAAATATTCAATTGAATCATCAAATAATATATTCCAACACTGAGTGGCTTGTTTCTATCTATAAATAGACCATTGTAATTTTAAAACCTTAGTAGACTCATTTGGAAATTCAAAACCTTCATGTTTTATTATATACACATCCTCAACTAAATCCCCATTATGTAATTTTTTTAAACCTTTTCCACAAAACATGATTTATAGCTTAACACTCTATCATTCATGTTGGTTTTATTATGAAAAACCCACTTTCACCCTATGGGTCTCACCCCTTCAAGTGTGTCCACTAAGTTCCAAACTTGGTTAGTGGGCATGGATTCTATTTCACATTCCATGGATTTTAACCATTTCTCAGAATTAAAACTCTCAATATCCTATTCGTAGGTAGTAGGTTCATATCCTATGAATGTTACTTCATTACTATTTTTTATGATAAATCCATTTCTCTTAGTCTCTTAAAGATTCCTACCAAACTTTTGAGGTTCTTATGTAACTTGAGTCGGTTCTTATACTATAAATATTTGTATAACTGAATCAACCACCATCTTAGGAACAATTCATGTTTAATAGTTTTATACTTCTATAAGTTCAACTTTTCTCTCACTGACTCCTCAAATTAAATATTTCTTCTCAAATAATATACCATTTTGGCCCACAAACACTTTTTCACCAATAGGATAATATAAATAATATCACTTAGTTTCCTTAGAATAACCAAAAAATAAGAACTTGTCAGACTTAGGGTCAATATTATCATATTCCAATCATCATATAAATGATTCAAAAGCCGAAATACTCATAAAATACATATTGGGATGTTTCCCAATCCATATCACATATGGTTTCTTTATGAATGCTTTAGATGGAACATAGTAAAGTGGGAACATAATAGTTTCTATAGCATAACCCCATAATGAAAAAGGTAATTCACACTAACTTATCATTGATTGAACCATGTATAATATCATATGATTCCTCATATCATACATACTCTTACACCATGGTGTTTCAATAGAAGTGAGTTGTGAAATGATTTCACAATATCTCAGATGATAAATAAATTCATAGATCAATCATTCAACACCTTGATCTAATTAGAGAATATTAATAATTTTTCCCATTTGATTATATACCTCATTCTAAAACTCTTTGAACTTTTAAAAAGTTTCATACTTGTGCATCATCAAAAACACATAACCATACTGACTAAATTAATTAGTAAAATTTCTAAAGTACCTAAACCCACCACTTGTTTGAGTATTAATTATTCTACAAACATCACTATATTTGAAATCCAATAGTCTACTATCTCTTTTACCTTTTCCACTAAAACTATATTTGGTTATTTTCCTGATAAATAATATTTTTAGTTATCAAATGATTTATAATTGAATGGTTCCAACAATCCATATCTATAGATCCTTTGGATGAAAATATCATTTATATGTCCAAGGAAATAATGACAAAGGTTGGGGGTTAGAATCAATGTTGAGCATCTTATTTTGAAAATTATAGATGGGATTATCAATATCTAGAATTTATAAATTATTTACTATATTCTAGATGCAATAAAAAATTCGTTCATATATATTGAATAGCTATTATTCTTTATAATGAATGAAAATATCATCTCAACCAAACAATATATAGAAATAAAATTTCTATTTATGGTAGAAACATAATAATAATTCTTTGATTTAAGATTTAATCTACTAGGTAGATTTATTTCATAAGTGCTAAATTCTAATGCAGAAACTCTTTCTTTGTTGCCATTATGTACATATTCTTCACCCTTTTCAAATTCCATCACATCTCTAAGTCTATATTTATCAGCAAAAATGTGTGATTCACATCTGGTATCTAATATCTAAGAGTTATAATTGGAGAAATTGATCTCTATAACATTCACATTTTGACTTCAGAATGCTTCACTTTTAGAACTCTTCACAACCTTAGATACTAATATAGAATTTTTTATAGGTTATTCCTATAATATATCTCAAAATGATAAACATGATTCATTCCATAATCTAAAAAAATCATTTATATGAGTGAGTATCATGTTTTATATCTTTTCATCAAGGACATTTAATGATAGTATTCCCACTAAAAATGATAACCACATACATCATATCTATTTAGTGAGTTAAGATCCATATTTCACTAAGTAATGAGTATTTATTGGTATTTATATCATAGCTTAGTTATTTAGTTAGGGAATCATCCCAATCGTATCATATATGAATCTTGGATATTTGATCATATAACTCTTTATCCAAATCCATCATATGGAAAAACCCAACCCTATTCCTTTAGTAACTTAATCCAATTAGGGTATCCCAACTTAGTGTAACCCAAATAAAATTCTAATAACATGTAAATTATCCAATTAGGATCAACCATTACTTTATTTCTTTATATAAGATAATATTGTGGAACCTAGATTTGGAATGGCCTACCCGATTGGATGATCGAGGTCTTAATAAGTTTTTCTTTGGAAGGAATTTCACACTAGTATTTGAGGGGGTTTTCCAGTTAAAGTCTTAATAATTTAACATGCATCATATGCATGTCAAATTTATAACTATTTCATGTCATGAAATCTTTATTAGATCTTGTTTTAATCCTTTATGTATGTATGCTTCTAATGATTTAGTTTTGGAATCCTTGTTCCAACTACCAAATGAATATGTTCACACCATATTAATGTGCGACTTTTTACATAACTCATATTTTGTGTTACTCACCAAAAAATAAAATACAAATATATCCTCACATATCTAAATACATCCTATGCATAAGTTAAATGAACTTTTCATGTAAATATTTATAATTTCATGAGATTTATCATCTCTACAAGATAAAGTCGGGTGCTACAGATAGCCAACCCCCACCTTTATAGAATAATTCACGAGACTTCAAGATGGTGGGAAGTCTATCCTAAATTCCGTATACTTTGGGTTAATTTACTCAAGATAGAATCCAAATTATCATAATTATAACACCTAATATGTATAAAATATATTCAAAAACTATGTTTAAGTTAATAACTTTAATTATAAATCAAGTTCAAGGTTGATAAAAACTAAATCTGATGTTTTCATACATAGCATATAATTTATGACATGAAAATTTATAATAATAAATTCATCAAATAAATTAAGCATATATAATATTAAAATTTCATAAAAAAATATATTTATTTCCCAAAGGGCGCTTGGGCTTGGCAACACTTCCCTTCTAGGCGATGACCTACGATCTGATGACAAAGTTCCTGGCTCCCCCTCCCCATAGGAGGGGGGAGTCCCTTGCTCTATTTCATCTCTACCGAAGTGCCTTATTCCTTACACTCCTTCTCTAATCCATATTTTCTTCCTCCATTTCCTCGAATCCAGATTTTCTAGAAATTCTCATATTTGTATTGTGGTTTACCTCAACTTTATTTATTGTCATCAGAGTTCAATAGTGCCTCTGACCTCTTCAATGAGACTCTAGTGGATCAATTTAATCATCGGTACACTTCAATTGATGTGTTTGACCATTTCATCTTTGAAGCTTAGGGTTTGAGAGATCGTACGGTTGTTGGGCTTCTTGATCGAAGGCATATTATGATTTGGTTTGGGTCGATGGAAGACCTCATCATTACTTGGTCCACTGCTCCTTGATGATGTGTTGGATTATTCTTCTTTCTTATTAGATGGAACTTCAATTTCCATATGTAGAGAGATAATCCTACTATAGTGGTTTGGGAAAGTTTACCCACTCTCCCACTCCCCTCCCAAAATTCATCAATTTTACATCTTCTCGAGAATATGGTTGGTTGATATTTTTGTTCTGATGCCAAAACTAAATTTGTGTTCCATACTATTTACCCTTATATCTATGTGGAGGTGGACATATCCAAGCCTCCGATGGATTTGGTGTGGATTATCGATTGATTAGAATTTCGGAGGAGGTAAGTTGTTAAGTTTGAATCATGGAAATATTTTTATATGTATTGTAACTGAATTGGACATTTAGTGTTGGTCTTCTGTAGTGGGTCTCTAAATAGGAAGGTGAAGGAGCTCTAGTATGATAACTTTGGCCTTTGTTATGGTTCTGTCGTGGATCATCTGAATCTGTACGGGAAGGATTCCCTTGAGGGACTACTGCAGAATGATCAAATAATGATCAATCAGTATCGAGCAGTGATTTTCTTGGTTCATGGTGGCACTGGAAAGGGGTATCATCCTGTGAACTCAAGTGATGTTGGTATACCAAAAAAACCTTTGATGTTACCTCATGAGTTAAAGGTCAGTGGATATTTTGACAGGTTGAAGCGCTATTTGAAGGTTGTCACTCTTCCTGGAGTGAAGTAGGGTTTGGTGGTGGCTACTGATGGAGATCGTGACAGTTACAGTGTCTCTCATGAGGCTACAGGGGGTGTTCAAGAGATTCCTATGGTGATTTAGGTATCCCCTGTTGTTTCAATCCCTAAAAAGGAAGATGAAAATATCATGTTGGGTAATAGATTTGATTGTCTAGAAAGTGATGATCTGATCTCGAAGCCTAAAGAGGTTGGGCACGAGGAGAGGGAACCAATTATGGAACTAACCAGTGGAGATGCAGCTCTAGAGGCAGTATGTTATGGTCAATCTAATGACAGAGTTTCTTCTGGTGTGGTCTTTTAGGAGAAATCAACAAGTTTGGATATTCCAGTGCAAGATTCAAGGGATGGGGATATTTTCTTTGGTACACAAGCCACTAATTTTCATGAGGAGATTCAAAAAATTTATAAATCTTTCAAAGTTTCTGGTCAATGGGAGAATTTCACCGATAATGACAAGTAAATGGATGGAAATACCTCTCAAAATAAAGTCTCTTTCAAGGATTTTGTCATGCAAGGGAAACAAAATGATTCTACTCCCCCAAAGTGAAGGCCAAGGAAAGACTACTCTAACATTCCAAGTAAATTTTCGACCAGGTCATCCTCAAAGATGTTAAGGAAGATTGATGCTGAGGCATTTAAATACATCAAAAAAGTTAACTCATAATCTGAATGGGATATTGCAAATGAGTTTGGTTATGAGACCGATTTCTCTTACTATGATTTGTAATCATCGGATGTGGGTGTTCTTTGCTTGTTTTTTTTGTGCTTCTTTTTTCCAATAAAATTTATTACGAGAAGGTTCTCCTATCTCCTGAAATTTCTGGTATATTTGTTTCTCGAATATGAGATATTAATATGAACATTTCAAATTAATTTAGGCATATTTTTAATGCCTAAAATGTATCATTTATAAAAAATATAATATATAAGCAATATTATCAAAAATATTAAATTTAATCATTTTGGATGTCACTGATACAATTGTGTGCATGGGTCATTTTCATATCCAAAATTACATTGGAAATAGTTTTTAAGCTCATTTTCATGTAGTTTCAGCCTTAACATATTTTGATAGGTGATATCTGGTCATTCAATGAAGAATTGAAAATATTTGGCATGAACTAGGAATTTTGGAGGAAAATTGAAGGCATTTGAACCTATTTTTCATGGTGCACGGTTTCCACTAAAACACTCAAACTATGCACCCCATCCTGGGAAATTGTGAAAGGCCTAAAGATGTGAGATTGACTCACTCGCACTATTTCCACATAGTTATTAAAACCCAGTGGATAGACCTATTAACCATGTGGGATTCAAATTGGGGAGGTAGTGGATATTTCACGATCTTTGTATGGTTATTCAAACCATAAAAACCATCCATCTAATATTGTATGATAGATATGGAGTAGATATAACAGTGCATATGATCTTCACGTGATTGAATTAACTTTATGGACTTTCCAATATCCCACACGACTCAAAATTCAAGGTATAAAATGAACAACATTTTTGGAACATGATTAAACTAACCATGTGCCTTAACCATGCACTAGTCAACAGATAGCTACCTACCTTCCATCTACCCCCATACCACCCTTTAACCTAGGATTATGACCCCTAACCACCCCTGTTCATTAGAATCATCTAATTAATGATAGTTTTCCTTTTTTGAGGGCATCAATCATGTGGGATGAATGAATCTTGGCAAGAGGATATCTTGAAACTCATTCTAATAAATTTTTGGAGAATTCTATTGAGGATGGATTGTACATTTCTTTTCCCCTACTGTAATAAACACTATAGTTAATAAGAGCTTGTTTTTTCATTTGTTCCCTGAGTAGCTAATTCCGCCTATGCTTTGGGGTTGTGGATTATGATAAAGAACCTTTCAAGTAATTGATTTATTTATTTTGATTTTATGTTTATAATTTCATAATCTCCTTGTGTTTTCTCTCTTATACCCATTGGTTACACAATATCCGATCAAGAATAGTGTTTCCAAAGATCTCCAAGGGAATTAAAATGAATAATACCGTGACTATTTGGTGCATTAATTGTCTCTAATGGGTTTAATTTCTCAAAAGTTTTCAAGAATTAATATTCCAACTTGTAAAATGATTTTTGTGAACTTAAAAAAATAACTAAACTAAGGAGGTTTCAATCTAATTGAATAAAGAATAGATTAATTGTGAATTATATGACACATAAATTAGATTTATTTCCTATGGCCTTTTTCAAACTTCACAGCCCTGATGCATTTCCATCATCAAGCTTTAAATCTATTTCTTATTGTATTATTATATTTTACGTGAAAAAATTCCTTAAAAGGATTTAGAATTTTGTGAAAGAAGGTGTAAAACAATTCACACAACCATCAATAAATGATTTTAAATTTCTTTTAATCTTCAATTAGATACCTACAAATCGAATTAATAAATACCCTAAGTTTCTCCATGGATCAACCCCATATTCTCACTATACTCATTGTGAAGTTAGTAAATATTCAATTTGGGCCATTGAAAGTAACCATTCATCTGGAATAACACTAGTTTCATTTTATTATTGATAATGGGACATTTTCAATAATAAGTTGTGATTGGATAACCTAGGACCCTTAAATTTTAATTATATGAAAAATGGGTAAACCCTTGTATATAGGGTAACCCATATGTAAGAGTACCATTGAAAAAACATCACATAATCTTTTCTACTTTTTCAAAAAATGAAAAAAATCTTATGCATGGGGAAACCCATGCATAAGAGTAAATCTCATAAAAAGGAAAAAACTTATGTATGGGGTAAGTCATACATAAGGATTTTTAATTGCATAAAGTAAAAAAACATTACATGTGTGTAATTTTTTACATATGATCCAATCATCATTTACAATATATGGCATATCGTAACTATGAATTGGTTCTCTATTTTCATGTAAATTGTGTTTCAGTCATAGCCTATGATATCACATATATCATAGATTATGTCATAAAACAAAACCATGGGAACTCAAAGTATCATACTCTACGATACACACTAGTCATACCCTACAACTATCAATGTATATTACATTATCCAATAACCTAATGTTAGGCAGAGGGATCTGATGATCCTTGTGACTGACATTCATTCATGACATATTGTACGTTGTGATATGGCCTCAAGTATATTTTTATGCACATGTTATTATAAAAAAAAATAGAACATATTGATTCATTGATGAACCTAGACCCGATACCATTGATGTGTTTGGCTAGAATATCATATGACCAATTTAGTGTAGGAACCCCATTTATAGTGATTTATCTATCACTAACAAAAACAATATATAATATGAAGAACATAAATTATAGGAATTCCTAAAAAACATAAATCTCTACCTTAATCAAATCAAAAGAGTTTTATTGATTGAAATTACCTAGAAATAACCATTGGACTCTTACCTCCACAAGGATGAGACTGACCACTATAATCCTCATCTATAATGGGAGGAGCCTATGAACTCTTATAGTGTGATAGAACCTTCTCCACAAAGACAAAAGGGGAACCAGGAGGAAGAGGAATTCATCTTAGGCTATATAGTAATGTGTGTCTTACAATAGGGGGATCGTATCACTTTTATAGGCTCCATTCATTTAATAAATGGAGTTGAGTTTCATTTTCCAACACTTGATAGTAGACATATGTTACAATGACATATACATGTTTGAGTTTCATAATAATTGAAAACTTTAATGATTATTATACATTTTTATACCTATAAAAGATTAAAATCATTGATTCATAACTAATGGAAATCATCTTGAAGACATAGTAATGGGTAACCACTTGATATTTCATATAGCTTACCTATCGTACACTATGATAGATAAAAGTTGTATGATATGATGGAAGCATCCATATGACCATATTTCTATATATGACTTATGGGATATTATAAAATAGTATATCCCTATTTTAGTTTATTTTCAACAAGATCCTCAAGTTCAAGTGTTGGGCAGAAAAACTCTAGTAAACCCTTGATGTAGCTAATGTAAACCAATTTGTGTGGGGACCACAATCTGAAATATCGATCATTGAACACATCTCAATGGAATATATAAAAAAAGGAGAAGAATGACTTTTTACATTCTTTTTTTCCTAAATTAGGTAATATATTATGAATAATCCATGTGGAATTCAATCAATATGAAAGATAAGTTGTTTATCATCCCCACTTGATTTCACTTGAAGTTGAAGAATTAGAAGCTTATAGAAACTTGTTAAAACCAAGGAGATATTTCCATATGGTTAAATCTATTGAGAAGGTAATTTGGAGGGAAACTAGAAAATTATCCAATTATAATGTAAGATAAATACCTTGGGGGATTCATTTGATTTACCATTTACCAAACCCTTTCCTTATCCAGCTAGATCCATCATACCCAAACCACTCCATCCACACTAAAAGAGAGAAGTAGTAATATCCCAAAGAGAATAAGAGGTCGATATACACCCATGAGGTGGATTCTTATTATTCTTATGCTTTTCATTGTTTATAGTATGATTAGCTAGTATTGTATGTGGGGATTAAAGGGGATGAAATTTTTTATATTGTGTACCTTTTAGAACCTAGATTCTTTATTATTCTTACTTATTTTCATAATTATTATTATTAATTGGTCATTTGTGAGTTGATATAAGGGTGTGGGTGAGGTAATGAAAATTAAATATCTATTCATTCACTTAAGAGATAATCACCACCCCGTGATGGATGAGTGTCTTATGGGTATGGTGTAAATAAAATCATAGAAAAAGAACTTAACCACTACTTATAAGGTACAAGATCAACCTTATATGGACTCTTGACATTATGAGTAAGACCTAAACTACCATGAGAGTGGATTTAGAGGGATATGTGATATTTTTAATACACTTATATTTGTTAATATACTTGAAATGATTCATAATATAAATTACTAACCTAAATCCCAACACACACAACTAAATTTGGATCAAGTGTCCCAGATGATATTTTTTACACTCATCTCTCTAACACCACTAATACACACATAAAAATTAATTTAAAAATATTTTAAATTATCAAAATATTCACACAAAACACCCCACAATTCATTATTATTTCTTATTCACCACACCTAAGTGAATCAGTGGACCAGACCACCTATACCTATAGAGATGACCTGATACTAACAGGTGTTTTACTCATATTTTTTTAAACTAGTCGTCACGTCAATCATATCACAAGTGATTCTTAGATAGTTGAGTAGTCATATATAAAAAAATCAACTATATTAATTGGGTTTCCTACATCATAGGGTTTCCCAACTATGTGTAACCCAAATATCACAATAGGATTTGGTTACCTGACTCTAAGGGTTAGCTATCTCCACCATGCCTTACACAAGATAATCTATGGGTGCCCAGATTTAGCATGAATTTACCCGATTGGATGATCAAGGTCATGAAATTTGTTTAATTTGGAAGTAATATCAAATTTAGTATTTTAGGGGTTTTCTTAGTCTTTTCATTTTTATATATTTCTCATGAATATTGAATTCATAATTATTTCATCTCATGAAATCTTTATTATCTCATATTTTATTTCTATATGAATGCAGGCTTCTGGAATCCCTATTCCTTACACAAAATTAATGTTCAAATCATATTAATGTTTAACTCTTTACACAAATCATATTTTTTCACCAAAGTCCATTTGTATAAGGGGTCCCTTTTTTCTCCAACAAAACCTACCTTTACCTGCATCCTAGAGCAGTATCATTATAGTACAAGACATGTGAAGAAGATATAACCACCACTGTCATCCACACCACAGTTCCTTTTTTTAACTTGAAATCTAGAAAGATACATGAGACTCTTACTAATCATATACATGCCATCTTATCCTAGAGAATTCACTAATCGAAATCCCCACCTTTAATCCAGGAATACAACACAGGTAAAATCCCCCCCCCCCTCAAATACCATACAATTGGGGTTTGATCTTCAAAAAAATATACAAACCCAAAAATAGATTCAAAATATATATACACATATTTAATTTCATTACATGCATAAGGTATAAGTGTTGGAGTTGGTGTCCTTGGACTAATTTTTTTTACTTTGATTGCATGTATATTCGATGTATTGAATATTAATTAAAAATATTATTATATATTGTTCATTGTTCTGTATGGATTTAATTTAATAATTTCCTAGAGTATTTTCACTTTGATAAGGTTGTAGTGGTTCCATGCTATGATGAGAACCTTCAAGTGATATAATAATATTCTTTATATAGATCTCTGGTTGGATAATATACTATGTTGGGACACATAGTATTTATACTGTCAGGTGTGAGTACTCATAAGTGGATGAGGCTTCTTCTAATGAAGTTCATACTTGATAATCTATAATATAGGAGACTATGAGAATAGACTTGCCAGTAGTAATTTCACATGTTTTGATATCATCATATATTCATATCTGTGAGTGTGTATAATGGTCCTTATATTTTAAGATTTTCATTAATGCATGTTATGACTCATGCACTTAGATTTTCTAATGAAAACCATGATGACATATGTTCACAATGAGGTAGGGTACGTTGGGTGTGTCATTGAAATATCATTAATGGTTATGTTGAGGAAGGATTTGTCCCTTATATCTTTATGGAATCTGATATTTTGTCCCTTTGATTAGAATCAAATAGTCATACTAAATTCCATTACCATGTTGTAATGATGTGTTTATTACAGATAGTCAAACAAAGATGTATCAATAATATGGGTTGGTGACACGGATGTGCAGCATTCTTGATGATATATTATGACAAAGGGATTATATTACACAGTGAGTATTCATATGTGGTTTTTGTCATTGTGATATTAAGTTCTTTTTATAGGGTGCCTTGACCCATTGCTAGATAGTAATCTTGGACTTTAGAAAGCCCACCTAATTCCAATGAGAAAGAATATTAGAGGTTCACACACTAAGTGTTTCTATTGATCTTGATTAATTTCTATTTGAATTTAATCAATGGAATAAATATTATTCTCAAGACTAAGGAATAATTTTATTCAAGTTTATTGATCGTATAAATTAAATAAATATTTATTCATCGTATTGTGAAGAAAATATATTTATTTATTTTACTGAGTATTTAATAAATATTTATTTATTGGTTTGTGAATAAAATATTTTTTAAAGAGAATAAAATATTTTATTCAGGTATTAAATAAATTCTAGAGGAGTTTGAATGGATCAAGACTAAGTTAGGTGACAAATATTAATTAACAAGTCGGTTAAATAATATTTTTTATTGCAAAAGTTGGCGACCACCAAAAAATAATATTATTATTATTTTATTATGTGGAATGGGGTTTATTAAAGGTTGTTATATTATTTAATGGTTTTCATAAAATTAAATAATTATTTTAACCAAAACTATAGATCTATAAATAGACAGTTATGTCTATTGTGTAGGGTATTGATTGGTGAAATCAAAATAGAGAGTTGTTGCGCACAAAAAATTATCTCTTAACTCCTTATTCCCTCTCCTTCACAAGAATAAGAAAAACAAGATAGATTTATTTAAAACCAAAGAATGACCGGTCAAGACCAAACAACACAAGACATTTTATTCTTCATGCTAGCACCTGGAGATCAAGTAGTGTTGCTTGTATATCATAGTAACATGTGTGGATCACCACTAGAGGGATTCTATCCTTGGATCCTTATAGCACAACAAAGGTAATCCGAAAGGGTTTTTCAAGACAATCAACAATCATCAATGAAGAAAGATCCTAATCATAGTTATTCATTTCTTTAGATATTAAATTAATAATTTATATATTTGATGTGAAAGATACTTACTCATGGTTTCAAGAAATGATAATTAAAATAAATTTTAATATATCTCCCACCACCACACACATATATTGTGACAGGAACCAACAAGTGGCATCAGAGCGGTCAAGTTTAAATTTATAATTATTCATTTAATTATTGATCTATGCACAATTTTGATTAGATTTTCATTTCATGTTATTCATTCATTAATTTGATTTAAATTAACATGATTCATCATATTAATCATGATTCATTTTCTTAAAGGTTTAAGAATAGATGAAGAATGACCAGTGATGCCACTAAGAAACTGCTAATTTTTTCTGGTAAGACAGGGTTATATTGTGTGTACTATAAAGTACACACCATGTACTCTAGTGAACTGCATCTGTATGTGCTGAGGGATACACAGTGTTTTATGCAGTAATTACATGTGGTGTACGATGTATGTTTATTGGTTAACCTGGAACATGGTTGTCAGATTACATGGCAGGTATCGGTGTACATTCCATTTAGCCTACATGAGTTAGTGGCATAATTCATGTAATACATGTGGTCATTATACATGGTCAAAACTATGTGAGACAAAAACCTAGATCATTTATGATATACACAGTGTGTATGCGGTGTACACAGCGTGTATTTCATCAATTATTGTGCCCAAAACACATGTCGAAGACCCAAGAATGTGTCCCGAACACACGGAAAGTAGAACACATGGAATGTAACTAGTTTGTACATGTCATATAGTATGGATGAGGTACACACCAAAAACCTAGGCATGTACCCTATATACATGAAAACCAAGATACACGGTGTGTAGATGGTCTATACACGTCATGTAGTCTCCCATTAAAGGACAGAATTAAAAATTATATTAAATTGAAAATTATAGCATTAAAACCATATTTTATTAATTAGAACAACAATGTGTGTTTAACAATTTAATAATGGTTTTAAATAATATTAAATGAACAATTAATTTATTGTAATTAATATGTCATTATTGGTTCTGCCTTTTATTTACCATGAATTCCATAAATGATGGGTAACACCAATTAAGTTTAGATGTTCATTAAGATAAAAAAAATATTTATTTATTTATTTAATGGATGTGTGTTCATCTTAATAATAAATTATGATTAAATGAATGAATTTTATCCAGTTAATTTTTCATATTAATTACATGTATGATCATTCATGAGCTTGACCAAGACCTATGTATGTGTTAGATGTTTTAATTTAATTTATTACATGGGTTTTTAATTATTTATTATTAATTTTAATATGATGGCCTAGGATACATCCCTCCATCCATTATTATATAGGACCTATGTGTTCGAGAATATTTATATAATCCCTTTTTAACCTATCCTTTGGTGCCCCTCACCTTCATGTTATTCATAAATACATGTAATTAATGGAGTATCCCATGGAATGTAGAGGCAGTTCAAGATGGAACCATTATGATGAAAACTTAGGTGATACATAGGTGGACAGGTGGAATGTTGCAACTCATGCCAAGACCGACAATAGGAGTTATTTCCCCTAGGTCAAAGGTTGATTTAATGTATTCTCATTAAATCAATTATTAGATAAAGTTCATGAATGGGTCATTTAATTATTTATTTATTTCTGTCTATGAAATTATTTATTTTATATACGCACAGATGCGATCACAAAAATAAATAAATTAATATGAAAAGACAAAAATTAAATAAATGAATTATTCATAAATTTTTTCTTCATAATTTTTAATTAATTAAGTAACATCCACTTAATATTAAAAATACATTTAAATTATAAAACAAGATAAAAATTATGCATAATTAATTAAAATACCTCAATTAAATATTAAGTCAGACTTGGACTTCCATTGCTAGATTAGGAATAAAAGCCTTGAAACTAAGTGTTTGACCAACCCTAGTTAGAACACTTAATTTTAATATGGAGTTATTATGATGGTTATGGGTTGAATTAATCATATTACATTAAGAGAAGTATCCCTCTCTAAACTTGATGCAAATAAGAGGCAAGTGTTGATGAAATCCAAGTCACAATTTCAGGATAGGGGAGTCCACTCAACAGATCAAGGAGCTGAAAGATCGTAGTTGTAAAAGACCTACCTACCTAAATACCTTCAAATAGCTTGACCAACCCTCATTAGGGTTATGTGAAGGGACATATGGATCATTTCCACTATAATTTTATCTCAACTATACATTACAAGTTCAATGGTGAGATATATTGGGACTTGATAAAATAGTGGGATATTTAATAAAAAATAATAAAATCAAATTAATTTATTATTTCACACATGATTTGTAATCAAGAAAATTAATAATAATTTTCTCTTTTAATTATAGAATAAAATGGAAAGGTCGTCATCCAAATTATCTATGTGATTAATATTCGATAAAGACAACCTTCTCACTGGCAGTAACTTCCAGGAGTGGTTTAGATTCATCCAGGTTGTGTTGTATCATGGAAGGAAATATTATGCACTAAAATCCTCAAAGCATTATGTATTTGATAAAGAGGTGAGTGATGAAGAGTTCCTGGTTTGTGAAAAACATTTTAGTGAAACAGTTGATGTTCAATGTTTGATTATTTCATCTATGTCTAGTTAACTCATGAAGTCTCATGAAAAAATAGATTCTTATAGAATGATTGAGCACCTTCATGGTCTTTTCTAGGAGAGAACTAGGTAGGAACAGTTTGAGTTATCCAATGTTCTCTTTCAGACCATGTTTGGTGAGGGTTCCCCAGTTGGGAATCACATAGTCAAGATCATTGGATATATTGAACAACTAGAGTTTCTAGGGTTTAAAATCCCTGAATAACTAGTCACTAGTCTCATTCTAGTATAACTTTCTCATAACTTCTCCATATTTGTTGTGAATTTTAATATGAACAACATTGAAAAGTCTCTGCTAGATCTTATTACTCTCCTTCACTAAGTAGATAAAGATATGAAGTGCGAAAAGTCTTTCTTCTTTATAGTGAACAAATGGAAATGTAAAGCGGTGATATTTAATCCCAAAACTTCTTCACACCCTTTTAAGAAGAATAAGATCAATGGGAAATCAAAAAAACATGATGATTTCTGTTTTTCATATGGATAGACGGTCCACTAGATGAAAAACTACACCCAGCCAAAGAAGCAAGGTGAAGCTTTGGGTGCATTTATTATCAAGTGAAATTTATTTGTTTCTATAAATTAGGTATTAGATATATCTTTTAGTGCTCACATATGTATTCAAGTATCGGAACCAAATAGATTCAGAAATATTGACCAAGGGGAGGAAGATCTACGAGCATCCAATAGATATAAACATACTGTTATAGCTCTTGGTGACTACCACCTCATGTTGCCAACCGAAATAAACATGGAAAGGGTTGTTATTATGTTCCTTCAATTACCAAAAACATTATATCAATATCTAAACTAGATACCGATGGTTTTATTTTAAAATTTAGAAATAAATTTTTCTTCTTTTATAAAGATAGAATTTTTTATAGTAATGCATAATTTAATAACAGTCTTTATGTGTTAGAATACACAAAACAAGTAATGGAAATTTATAACAAAGCTACCTCACATGACTCATATCACACCCAATTTTGGCATCACCGGCTAGGTCAAGTAAACAAAAAGCACTTGACTAAACTATATCAAGATGGATATATAGATTATTTTTTAACTAAAACCACTTGGTGTATGTAACGTATGTTTACAAGGTAAAATGACCAAATCCCCATTTAGTGGGAAAGGTGAAAGAGCTAAATAGTTTCTTGAATTAGTTCATACTGATTGTGTGTGGACCATTTCCTATTGAATCAAGGGGTGTGTACTCATGCTTCATAACTTTTACTCATGATTTTAGTAGATATGGATATGTATACATAATGAGGGATAATTCAAATTCTTTTGATAAATTCATGAAATAAAAGAATAAAGTTGAGGAACAACATGGTAAGAAGATTAAGAAACCCTGCTTGAAATGTGGTGGAGAATATATTAATCAATACTTCATTGATTATTTATAGGATTTTGGGATACTATCTAAACTCACTCCTCTTTATATGACTTAGTGGAATGGAGTAAATGAAAGGAGGAACCACACCTTTTTGTAAATGGTGGGATCAATGATGAGACATGTTATTCTTCCATTATCCTTTTGGGGATATGCATTACAAACAGTAGCCCAAATAATAAACCAAGTGAAAATTAAAGTAGCAGATATTGTACCATACAAATTATGGAATGGAAAGAACCATGTGTTTCCATACTTACAGGTGTGGGGTTGTGGAGAATTTTTTTAAGCCTATTCAGGTAACAAAATTGAACCCCAAGGAACAAAGTGTACCTTTATAGGATATCCCAAGGAAACAAGGGGATATTACATATACAACCACTCAGACAAAAAGGTTATAGTGGAAAGACACTCCATATTCCTTAAAAGGGAGAACATATCTAAAATAGATATTGGGAGATAGATAGACTTCTATGAATTCTAGGATAAATAAACACAAGAGTTGGTATAGGAAAATATTCTACAAAGCCCCGTGTAAGAAGAAATTGTTCTAGAGACACAAGTACCATGTAGGAGTACCAGAGGGGTTAGAGAACCGTATTTTTTTGTTCTTTAGTCACTAAGGATGGTGGTTCATTATTATTTGATAATAATGATCCTCTAACATACAAGGAATCATTAAGTGGTATAGATATTTCCATGCGGTAAGAATCCATAAATTATGTAATGGATTCAATGTACCAAAACCAAGTTGGGATTTTGGTATATCCTCTGATGGATGTAAATCCTATTGGTTGCAAATGGGTATTCATGAGAAAACTGGACATGAAAGGACAATTTAGTACCTATAATTCATCATTGGTTGCAAAAGGTTTTAAACAGCATTAAGGCATTGACTATGATGAAATTTTTTCACCAATTTCAATTCTTAAATCCATCAAAATTATACTTTCCATTATGGCTTACCATGATTATGAGATTTGGAAAATGGATGTCAAAATAGGATTCCTTAACAAGAACCTTCAAGAAGATATTTATATGACACAACCCAAATGTTTTGTGATTCCAAAGGATTTCAATAAGATATGAAAATTGAAAAAAACCATTTATGGATTAAAACAAGCATCTCAGTCATGGAAAATTAATTTTGATGAAGATATAACATAATTTTGTATCATAAATAATTAGTGTGTTACTTTTTTATACAAATGGTTTAGTGGGAGTTCATTAATTTTCTTCATAGTGTATATTGATAACATATTACTCATTAGAAATTAAATAACAGTCTTATATTTAGTTAAGGAATGGTTGAATAAATGCTTCATTGTGAATTAATTGGGTGAGGTGGAATATATTCTTGGTATCAAGATCCATTGTGATAGATCCAATAGGTTTCTCATCCTAAGTCAGAGTGCATACATTGATAAGATACTGAATATATTCAGTATGAAAAAATCCAATAATGTATTATTTCTAGTGTCACATGGCATTCATTATTACTAGAAAATGTGCCCTCTGATGCATGAGGAAAGAAATAGAATGAAAAAGATTCCATACACATCAGTGATTGGGTCAGTCATATATGTTATGTTATGTACTAGTCTAGATTTTGACTATGCATTAAGTGTGGTAGGAATATATCAAGATAATCTAAGTGACCGTCATTAGATGGAATTCAAAACTATCCTTAAGTATCTAAAGTGTACTAAGGATATGTTCTTGGTTTATGGAGGAGATAAGAACTATTCATCAGAGGATTTTCATATTCTAGTTTCTAAACTGATCAATATGACATGAAGTCACAAATGGCGTACATATTAACTTTGAATGGAGGTGTTGTGAGTTGGAAGAGATTAAAGAAAGTTATTGTCATAGATTCTATAGCAGATTTTGAGTATATTGTGTATTTTTAGGAATCTATAGAAGTGGTATGAATGCATAAATTTATCCAAGATATTTAAATGGTATATATTAGTAAAGATCTTATCACATTCTACTGTGATAATACTGCAGCAATGAATCTTACAAAAGAGACAAGGTCACATCAGTAGACAAAGTGCACACTTTGAAAGTATCATCTATTAAGATATTTTTCTCATAGAGGTGAGGATACAGTGATTAGTATTTCCATGGAAGATAATGTGGAATACCTGTTAACTAAATTCTTAACTCAACTGAAACATGATTATCTTGTGAGGTATAGTGATCTAAAAGTTACAGGCAGTTGTCACTAAGAGGGAGTTTGTTAGAGTTGGTGTCCTAGGATCAAATGTTTGTAATTTTATTACATGTATATTCAATGTACTAAATATTAATTAAACATATTATTACATATAGTTCATTGTTTTTCATGGATTTAATGTAATAATGTTCTAGAGTATTTTCCACACTAATAAGGTAATAGAAGTTCCCTATCACAAACCAACCCGAGTACCTTGGTAACCCAATAACTGAGCTAGTCCTGACATATCTTGAAGGGAATTACTAATCCCCGTGGGTTGGATACTAGCACCTAGAAACGTATAAAATTAATATGGGAATTATTTATCCACTAACAATATAGAATTAAAAGAAACAACTTAGTAATGCATACAAAGGTAAATCCACTACAAGAACTGTACCAGAAGTCAAATAGGAAAAACAACCCAAAGAAATACAAAAAAAGTACTAGAAAATAGGAAAAACTGCCCAAGACCCAAAGGATACAACTCAACAAGTCCACATATCAATATCTAGAACCAACCTCAAGTGGTGCTTTACCCCTGTTTGAACCAAAAAAGAGATAATCTGTAAACACTCAAAGGAAAAGATAGGGTGTGAGCTAGAAATCCCAATAGGGTCTCACCAAGGATTCCATAATAGATTCCAATATTAAATTATCCAAAGAGAGCTTTAAATTTAAAACAAATAGGTTTGTCATTTCATAAGCATAATTAAAACAATTCATGCTTTATATTACAAAAGATGGAAATACTTTAAGCATAGTATTTACTTTTCAATTGATGGAACATTTCCAAAACAGTGGATCTTTTCACATATGGATTAAAAAAATATTTTTATATAAAATAGTTTATATAAATAATAAGTCATGTAAAATAGTTTTTAACAATAATAGAATGCATATTTCAAATACAAACAAGCGAGCAACATGGTCATATGCCTAAGAAGGTATGATAGTTCCAGGCTAAAGGATCTCCACACTCAAGAAGATACAAAAATATGTACATAAATCCCTTTGAACTTGGGACAAATAGGACTCATTACCATTTCCTAATGGATGTGACGTGCTACATTTTTGTTTTGGAACATTGTAAATCATAAAGTGTCATCCAAATAAAGCACTAACTAACTAAGTATTTCATATTCTCTAGTAAAAAACAATTATGGGAAATGTATTTCAAGAAAACCTAAAATATAATTAATCTCATTATCCATTTCAAATATTCCAATACCCTTTTAAAACCATAACATGGGTTTTTAATAAAAAACACCCCTTTTCCAAAATAGATTCCAAAGGTTACTACCAAAACCATTTTTAATCCATTTTTACAATATAATAATTTAAAATCAATTCACAATTCTATTTCAAAATTCAATTTCACAAATTAAATTCAATAATTTAATTTTTCCCAAGATTCCATCAATTTTACAACAAACCCCCAATTCAATGAAATTGAATTTTTCACAATTTTCCATCAAATTAATTTCCATAATTAAATTTAACAATTTAATTGAAACAATTTCCATCAAATACACAATTTAAATTAAAAAAATTAAATTTCACTAATTTCTATAAACACACCCCAATTTAATGGAATTGGGGGATTTCAAAATTCATGCCAAAACCCCATTTTTAAAACCCCAATTCAATGGAATTGGGTTTTTTCAACAAACCAATTAAAATCCATTTAATAAAAATAAATAAATTTCATTTAAATAAAACAATTTAAATTAACTAAATAAATTTAGGGTTAATAAAAATTGGGCATCGTAATGGAACCACCTACCTTGGGATCACGGGATCTCGAATCAAAAATTTGTACACAGAAAACATCAATGTAGAATTATAGTAACAAGGATCTATGAATAAATCCTAGGTTTAGATCCAAAATAATGGGTATTATATCCACAAAATGAACACAGGGATTCATGGAACCTTAGTGAGGAGAAGAGAGATCACGAAAGAATGACAATGGGGAGAGGAAACTAACTGGGAGAAGATCGAAGGGCATTCCTAAAGCATCTAATCGCTTTTAGGAGGGATCTGAGGGGCCAAGAACTCTTATTTGGAGATCCAAGCAAGGGATAAATCTCTTATGGATCATTCTGGTCTGTCAGGTACCTAAACGAGGGGTTCATGAATTTTTAATCCAAAATAGGATTAATTAAAAACCCTTACACATGGTTTCATGGGCAGAGCCACACGGTTTGAAAAACCGTACAGACTAACCATGCTTCTATTTTAAATGGGATGCATGGTTTCTTCTAATAGGGAACACAGTCTAACAAACTGTGTGCCAACCATATAAAACCTCACTATCTAATCTTGCGTGGTTTGTCTTGAGAGGGTGCACAATTTAGTCTAACCATGAGCCAGTTGTTCACAAGCCCAAAAACTTCCAAAACATTCAAAATTTCTCTCGAAGAAACCCCAAATGAAACCCAACCAAAGAGAGATCAAAAAGAGGGGTTTAGGCATACCTGAAAATAGTAACAAGATGTTACAACCTCCCCACCATAGAAATTTTCTGTCCCCATAAATCGTATAAAGAAGCTTCCTTTCTAAAAAGATGAGGCCAAATTTCTTGGTTGTGGATATAGTGAGCTCACATGAGAGGATAACTCTATAATTGAGGTAAGAAGTCACTGATAAAAAAGACCAAGAGCAGTGTCTCCCCATCCTCTCTTGGGTTAGGGTTTCTTTTTCGGCAGCATTTTCAAGGGGGGGTATATGTATTGTCCTCGGTGTTGTGTCCCTCTTTCCTCCCGCTACCCTCCTAATTCCTTCATTATGATGGCCTTCCCTCATTGGTTCCATTTCTTTTCCTCACTTCACCTGTGTATTGCTTTTATATTTCTTCTATAGTTTATCCCCTCTACTGATGTCCTTGTTTGTTCTTCCTCCGCTCTTATTGCATGATTACCAAATTTCCAACCCCATCTTGGTCTGGTGCGCTGGTTCCTTCAGGGAGGTTTTGGTTGTGTAGGTTTAGTGAGCGGTGGTTTCCTGGGGTTGCAACTCTCATTTTTATCCTTTCTCCTTTGTCCTGCAGTTCTCTATGGTGGTGATTATTATTTTTGGTTTTGGTTTCGGTTAAACGTTGCGTCCCTAGCCCACCACAAACTCTGATCTAGTTTTCTTATCCTCCACTCCGACTCTATTTAGTTTGGTGTGGTGTTCCTTTTAAAGGATTTGGGAGGTGTTTTTTGTATGATCGACGACGTCCTGGTGTCATGACCATTCATTTGGTTCTTTTTTTATGATTTCACTACATTCTTAAAGTTTGTGTTGGTTTGATTTTTGAGATTTGATGTGGTTAATCCTCAATGATGAAAGAGGTCCCAGTATCCTTGTTTGGTTTTATCATTCAGTATTTTTTTCTTCAGTGTTTTTTGTTGTTTTCAATGGTTGTTGGCGGTGGTTCTATTGGTAATGGGGTTTTGGCGGTCTGGAACATCGATCGATGCCTGCTATGGTGGTTTTTGGTGGATGCATCTCAGAATGTTCGTGGTTCAAAATAGTGATGACATTGAACTTTTGTTGGTTCCTCACTGATGATGGGGTAGGTATGATGGTGGTTGTGACTGGTGCATAGGGTGTGTAATTCGAGGTGGCCCACATTCCATGATGATGATGAGGTGTGGTGATTTTGAAATGGTTTTTAAATTTGAATGTGCCTCTTATTTTGAATTTTGATTTTTCAAATGGTGTAAGTTTTTTGGTATGGTGTAGCTGTGAGGTTCCCATTCAACCATAAAAGTGGTTTTTATTTAGAAAATGAAAATGTGATTTGGAGGAAAAAGATGAGGCCACTACTCTCTCATCAGTGCCTCCCTCTCCCACATCTCATGAGAATCAAAACCATGCTACCATATCTCATGAACCAAAGTTATCTCCCTCCCACAAAGTACCTTGGTTTCAAAATCAACTATCTTGAATGGCCATTTAGTAACAGATAAATCAGGATCAACCTCAAGATCAATCCAGCTCAAAACATGAGATGGATCGTATAGATACTTTTGGAGCTGAGATGCATGGAACATGTTATGTATCGATATCATCTGTGGTGGAAGTGATAAATGGTAATCAAATATTCCCACATGATCAACAACCTAAAAAAGGTCCCACAAAATGAGGATCATGTTTCCCTTGCTTTCCAAGTCATCAATGACCCAACCGGGGTGAAACATTCAAGAACATCTAGTCACCAACTGAGAATTCTAAAGGCCTATGGAAATGACCAGTATAAGACTTATATCAGATCTATGTCATCACTATTCTCTGATGAATCAACTGGATATTTTTCTTTGTCTCTTAAACAATGCTTGGTCCAACCAAAGAACTTTCACCAATCACCGACCAACACAACTGAGATTTACAAGGTCGGCTATACAAGGCCTAAAAATGAGTCATTCTAATCATGGACTAGAATCTATTGTTATAATAAAACTCAATCAGTCCAAAGTGATCATCCCAAACCCCACCAAAGTTGAGAACATAAGCACAAAGAATATCCTCACAAATCGGTATTGCTCTTTCTATCCGTCCATCTGATTTTAGATGGTATGTCGTACTTAAATGGACGTGAGATCACAGTGCCTCCTAAAGGACTCTACAAAAACAAGAAGTGAACTGAGGATATCTATTAGAAATTATAGAATAAGAAACTCTATGAAAATGAACAATCTATTTCACATATATATTTCCCAACTACTCAAATTTTTTTGTATCATGAATGGGTATAAAGTGTGATGATTTAGTTAGCCTATTTATCACAACCCATATCACATTATTCTTTCTATGGGGAAATCGAAACCCAACCAAAATGTCCATAGAGATCTCATCCCACTTCCAATTAGGGATTGGAATTGGTTGAAGCAAACCAGAAGGTTTTTAGTTCTTGTCCATAACATGTTTTCATGTGTAATATTGAGAAACAAACTCAGCAATACCTTATATCATACTTAGCCCCCATAACTACCACCACTTATCATAGAACATCTTTCCGAATCTTGGGTGTACTACCCACTATGAACTATAGAAACGGCCCATTACATATTTCTTTACTGAATATGGTAGCACGAAACGGTTCTGAAATTATAGAATGCCCTCTTTGGATAATGACCAATAAAGCATGGTCTCCAAACCATTATGAGATTCTCTAATTATATGGAACTCATCGTCAAGCTGTTGTTCCTAAAGAATCAATTCAAGAAGAGTGGATGTCAACTAAACATTGTCTAACAAAACTTCATCCCCTGATTCTCGGAGTGTAGTATAATATTGTGCAAATAGATCCATCAAGTTCTACTCTTTTGATGATTCTTTCCCCACCTGGGATGGAAGTTTCCTACTCAAAGCATCTGCAACAACATTCTTTTTCCCTAAGGTATCAGTGATGTCTAAATTTAAATATTGTAGGTGTAAAACCCTAGAATAATATAGGTTTAAATGACTAAATGATATGACCCATGTCAACAAGGTTCACCTTTCTTTTCGAGACCCTACCTGATAAGAACTCCATAGTTAAGTGTGTTTGGACTTGATTAGTGATCAGTATGGGTAACCTTCTGGGAAGTTTCATAGGGTGTGTGAGAGTGAGGAAAAATCACACTATAAAGAACATTTGTTGGACTGTGGGCATAATAATTAGTCAAATGACCCATTCGGGAACATGGGGGGCCAGGAAAGGGACTATGTTTCTATGGGGAAATTGGTGGTACCTGGTAGGAAAGGACCTGACGGCCATGTTAAGACGATGTGTATGTGCTATCAGCAGGGTCCAGTTTTTACAATAGGTATTCTACCCAATGCCTCTAATGGAGATTTAAATATTTTTATGATAAGATATAACTCAAGATCTTGTAGTCTGAATACATGATAAACCTTTCTCTGTAAAGTTAATTTCACCAGCACTTAAGTGTGTGCATACCAGCTTCAAGTTCAAGGTCATGGGTCGAATAATTATTCTCATTTGGACTAAGTTAACGAGAGCCATAAGAAACAACATGATCACCCTGTATGAGGATACAACCCAAGCCTAAACCCAATGCATCACAAAATACCACATAGCCCTGCGCATCCTCTAAAAGAGTTAACACTCACACAATAGTCAAAAGACATTTCATCTTAACAAAATAATTCTAACATTTCTCACTCCAAGAAAACTTTAATCCTTTCTAAGTTAGTGCAGTCATCAGATAATCAAACTTTGAGAATTCCTTCAATAACCAGTGATAATACCAAACTAGACCCAAGAAGCTCTCAATCATGAAAACATTTTGTGGTTTTTCTCATGCCATAAAAACTTTCACCTTTTCAGGATCAACTGAAGTATCGTGTTTTGACACCACATGTCCAAATAATTTTACTTCCTGAATCCAGAATTCACACTTCAAAATTTTGGAATAAATTAGGTGATTTCTCAATAGACTCATAATTTCTATTAGATGATGCACACGATCCTCCTCGGACTTAGAGTAATCAAGGATGTCATCCATAAAAACACCCATGAAAGTATCTAGATACTCATGGAAAATACTATTCATAAAATCCATGAAAACTGTAGGAGAATTAGTTGACCAAAGGGCATGATAAGGTTTCCATAATGTCTATACCTTCTCCAAAATGCAGTTTTCTGAATATCGTATTATTTTATCCTTGACTAGTGGTATCCAGAACGAAGATCAATATTCAAGAACCACTTCACCCATTTTTACTGATCAAACATACCATCAATTTGTGGTAACGGATATTTTTTCATTACTATTACTTGATTTAGATTTTAGTAATCAACACATAGTTGAAGTGAACCATCATAATTTTTATCAAAGAGAATTGGTTCCACCCAAGGTGACACGCTCAGGCGTATGAAGACTTTCTCAAGAAGATCTTCCAACTAGGACTTAAACTCTTTCATTTTAGTCAGTGTTCTATGGTAAGAGGGAATAGAAATAGGTTGCGTACCAGGCATTAATTCAATAGAAAACCCAACCTCCCTTATCTGGGGAAAACCATAGAATTCAGAAGGAAAAACATTGGGAAACTCGACCAAAACTGGAGGGAGATCACCATTCAAAGATTCCCACTCTAGACCAGAGGCAAACACTGATATCACTTCCCCAACTCTGGATAAAAGTTCCAAATATACCAGACCTTGGGTCCCATTCTCCTTGAAATACATGGCACATACCATTGGGTGTACTGAAGGAGACTTGTCAAGGATAATAGTCAATCCGGGATTTATTGGCAATAAGACAATCCATCCCAAAAGTGACGTAAAGAGGTTTCATGTTGAGAATCATAAAACTCAATAAATATAAACATATAATAGAGAGAAAACACATGAGGGACTATAAATACCATTCTCTCTCTTTGTACCAAGGGGTGTAGTAATATCCATTGTACAAGATAAAATCTCCATAGGAATATTATGAAGACTAACAATACAGGTTGAAATAAATGAATGAGATGAATCAGTATCAAATAGATAAATCACTAATGATGAATATATAATAATGGTACCTCTCATGGTCACTGTACCTATATCCACATCCTCTAGATACTCTTTCACTATGAAAAGAATCTTCATTCTGGGTGTCTATGGATAGAAACCTTTTACACGTGAAGCATATAATTAAGCTAAATTTTTATAAGGTTCTTATGATCTCATTACACTCTGATGAGGGTAATATACATGGAAGAATAATTGTAAGTGACTTTAGAATCCCCAGGTGTCATAATTCTTGGGTGCCTCAATTCAAACCCTCATTGAATGTCCTGGATTTCCACAATGGTAACAAATCAAAGGACTTATGATAGGCACTATAGGAGGTTTAGAAATACACTACTATTGAGAACCACCATGAGAATCATAAGGATTCCTCTTTCCCTTAGAGGAATGATCACATCCACTGGGAGAAAAAGAAACTCTTGATAACCCTGACTTGTTAGCCAGGTTCATCTCAACCATCGGTTCTCTATCAATCAAGTCATCATAAGAATTCAGCCTCAGTAAGAAAACCTAATAATGAATATCATGTTGAAGTCCCCACTCAAAATTTCAAACCTTCATCTTATTATTTGATACAATCTCAAGTGAAAACTGCATAAGATCATCAAAAATGGTTTTCATAATCTATCACAATCTTATCATCCTACTTGAGTTTTAAAAACTCAGTGGCCTTATCAAATATCATTTACTCTGGATAGAACCGGTCGGTGAAAATAACCTTGAATTATTTCCACTCTAAGACCTAATGTTTCTTCACCATCACCATTATGTACCACCATCTCATGCATGGTTCTTCTAGCATGAAGGCGGTACACTTCACCATGATTTCATCAGGTGTGTCCATGAACCCAAAAAAATGCTCCATTCTTCTCAACCACTCCTCAGCCTCTTGAGTAACATTTGAGCCTTTGATTGGTGATGGATTCTTGTGAAGGAACTCTTGATAACAAATATTGATAATGTCCCTCTGAGGTTCCATAGTTGGATCCTAAATGGGAACTAGGGTGGTGCATGTCCCAGGTCTTGGACAGTGTGCACAAATACATCAACCAGATTTGGGTCCACGAGAGGATTTTCTCACTGAGTTTCAGCAGTAGCTTCCTCCTAGATTTTATTCACATGTCTTCTCAGAGTCATGATTCTACACAAAATTATTAGAGAATAATAAATAAATCAAATCAACACTCAAATGGGGTAATATGTAAATTAATCCCAATAGATCGAAAAACAAGATTTGGATTTCAATATACCTAAAACAAAAGTTGGGAAAATTCTAGAACTAACCCTCAATATTTCATTCCCTAAACACCTCTAGTAACTTAAGGATCATTGTGGTGAGATATTTCCAGACACTCAATCCAACAACCTCCTAAGTCCCAACACGATTGAACAAATGCATACTGACTTCAAGAAAAGAAGATGAACCTTCCTCTGATAACACTTTACCACAAACCAGCCTAGGTACCCTAGTAACCCAATAACTAAGCAGGTCTTGAAATATCCTGAAGGGTGTTCTTGATCCCCATGGGTTGGCGACTAACACCTGGAATCATACAAAATGAAAGTGGGAACGATTTAGCCACTAATAATGCGTAAGTAAAAGAGAAAAGTCAATAATACAAACAAAAAAACTCCACTATAAGAATTATACCATGATTCAAATAGGAAAAATAGCCCAAATTACTAAAAACAAGTACCAAGAAATAATAAAAAAATATCCAAGACCCAAAGGATGCAACTCACCAAGTCTATAAATCAACAGCTAGAACCACCCCCAATTGGTTCTTTACCCCTACTTGAACCTGGAAGGATATGATCTACAAACACCTGAAGGCATAGGTAGGGTGTGAGCTAAAAAGTCCATTAGGTTCTCACCAAGGATTCCATAACAGATACCAATATTAAATTAACCAAAGAGAGATTTCAATTTAAAACAAATAGGTTTTTCATTTCATAAACATAATTAAAACAATTCATTCTTTACATTACAAAAGATGGAAATACTTTAAGCAAAGGATTTACTTTTCAATTGACAGAAATATTCCAAAACAATGGCACTTTTTACAAATGTATTAAATAAACACTTTTATATAAAATGGATTATATAAATCAGTAGTCATGTAAAATAGTTTACAGCAATAATGGAATATATATTTCAAATAAAAACAAATGAGAAACATTTTTATATTCCTAAGAAGGTACGATATCTCTAGGCTATAGAAACTCCACACTCAAGGTGACATGAAAATATTCACATACATCCCTTTGAACTCAGGACAAAGTGGACTCATCACCATCACCTAAGAAATGTGATGTGCTGCATTTTTGTTTTGAAACTGTGTAAATTGTAAAGTGTCATCCAAATAAATCAATAACTACATAAGGATTTCATGTGCTCTAGTACAAAACTGTAACACCCCAAGCTTCCATGGTATGCTTCTCTTTGAAAAATACAGTAGCGTGTGTTGTACGCAACTTCGAGATTCTAACACACTGCGACCAATTAAAGTAGCTGTTATGAATAGTAATACCCACTTTTTGAAATTTTATAAATTTTATCTCTCAAAATGGACTTAATTTTTGGATTTGGAATATCGAAATTATCCTAGGGTGAAATTTTGGTACTTTTCGGATAACTTTTATATTTTGATGAATAGTGAAAATTACAAAATTTTAATTAAAAACAACTTTTTTAATCGAAATAATTAACAGTGATAAATTATGAATTTGAGTGGTTTTAAAGTATATTTAGAATATATTTTTACCATTTAATATGATGTTGGTCATTGGACATAATTTCACAATTAAACCGGACATAAACAAGTGTCAATCTTTTGATAGTTATTATCTCTTAAAAACACGCTTTTTGTTTCAACGACGAGAATTAATTTTAAATTAATTTCTGCCACTTCTGTGTTTTGAATTTGGAAAAAATGGATTCTATATTTGGAATCATGGTGTCCAAATTGTGTAAATAGGTAACTTTTATTTTTAGACATTTTGAATAATTACTTCGGTAAATATTTTATTTACCATGGTTAAAGGGTAATCTGGTAAATAAGGGTAAACAAAATAATATTATAATAATAATAAATTACCCTAAAACGTGTCCTAACCTTATTGGTTGATACATGTCCGACCATGGTCATCTTTGGGTCGATTTTGGGACCCCATGGAGCCACTTGTTGGTGATAAGGACACTTTATATTAATTAAGTTAAAATAAATACAAAAATGACATAAGCATATATCTTTTAGAAAAACAATTTTTAAATAGGGTTATATATGTTGAATTTTCAATTATAAATATTAATTAGAAATATAAAAATATTTCCTACATAATGATATTTTATTTATAATTTTTAGACCTTAAATAATTTAATTTATTTATGACACAATGATGATGCAGTAATTACCGTATTAATGAAAGATTAAGATAATTGATATTATAAATACACAAATAAATGTAATTTGAGACTTTTTATAAATTCCAATAATTTTTCAGGTTAATATGACATATTATTATTGTTTATATAAATTGTTTTTGAAGTAATAGTGCTGTTATGAATTTATCAAAAACAAAATACCCAATAGTGTCAAAATTGACATAAAAGAGTTTTTAAAACAAATATTATATTATTAATTGATATTCAATTCCTAAAAATCTAAGGTTCATCCAAGAGACTTATATAATGATATTTGTATCATTAATGGACCACTTGGGGGTCTCTTGGAGGTATATAGTAAGTTTATTAACTATATAATATAAAAATACAAAGTGACATGGTAAGTGTCAAACTAATTAACTAAGAGTTAAAACTAAAAGATAAGGTTAATATAATCACCAAAAACTGTCTAAATTATATTGTTTGAGGGTTTTTCGACCCATCCCCATATTAACCTTTAAATAATCCACTATTTATCCATTAGAAACTGAATATGGATTTATTATAAAATAATATTTCTAGATTTTCCTAAGGTGCCCCTCCTCCCCATTATAAAAGGACACCACTTCTAACCACTTCTTCACACCTTCAAAGCATTTTTTTTCATCCAACCCCTACCCAAATACTCTCTCAACTTCCCTCACTTCAACCTAGAGGCCTTAGTTTGATCATAAAGCCAACCTAAGGAGCCCTTTTGATCAAATCAAAAGGAAGAACCCGAAGAAGAGGTAATGTTTTCACCACCCTTTTTCAAGTTCATTTCTTCTTCAACTTCCTCTTTATTTGTTATTACCATTATAAAATAATAAATCCAGTATCTCATATATAATTTGATTTTATTATAAATAATTTACAACCATATTAATTATTTTATCCATCCTTTGAATGACATGTCACAATACGTGCGTATGTACGGCTTACCGTCTCCACGTCATGGTGTAATTGTTATTCAATATATTATTATTTGGATGTGTATAATAATGATGTGTAATTCATTTAAATAATAAATATAACATGATAATTATTCTGTATATATTATATACCATCCAATTATATATTATTTTAATATCAAAAGAATGATATTGTCGCTCGTGCGTACGTACGGACTACCGTCTCCACGAACGTGATGAGATTCATTCCCCATCGTATCCATTCAAGACTAATTCTCATTTGATGATTAAAAGTAAGGTTTAAGAACTTTATATCGTTTTAGATATGAATAATTTACAACTTATCCATAACAAACACGACTTATGTAACAAAACATATAAAAGAAAATGAGTAAGTTAACACCTGAAACGACGATAATACTAAAGTATTATTAACAAAGCATTATCAGAAGATCATATATGATATCATAATTATGTATATGGTTCTTGTATAATTTAATAACAATTTGTTAACTATTATATAGGAGGTTAACATACCATTGACTAAGGAAAAGTACAAGGTAAGTGTTTACTTCACAATCTCTTCATTATCCGAGGTTTTTTATACGTAATTATTTACTGGGACATCTTTATCATCCACATCCATGTTTCTTAAAAATTTATTTCAAAACATTATTTCTATTTTACAGAATATGTTTTAAAGTAATTTATACCCCTGTTTGACTTTTTATAAGAGGTTTATAAAGGAATCTTTCCGTCGTTTTCTAAACAAGGTCCTTTTTAACCTTTTCAACAGAATTAAGGTAAGAATGTATTTTTTTAACTTATACGACAGGTGTGGCTATTTTCTGCCATTATAATATCTTAGAAGCTTACCTTACAAGCTTATAAAGATATTTTCAAAGTAAATGTTTTATTTTATAATTATGTGACTTTTAAATGATTTTAAAAAAATAGATATTTTTCTCAAATAGTTTTGATTTCATATATGTCAACATCATTTGATGGATTTTTAGTTTATTTGAAGTTGATTTATTATGATACAAAACTTCCATATTGTATTGAAGGTTTTGTGATATGTTTGACTGCGGATGTGTTATTTTATACCATTCATGGTTTATGGAGAAAGTATTGACATTTCGTATGCTAGTTTTAATATGAATGTTTATGTTATGTTTAAACCTGTTCATATGAGGAATGCATTGGACTTAATAAGTGACGGGTGGAGACCTCTATAGCTCCTCGATGCATAGGTAGGTCTCATGAGACAAACTAGTTTCTTGGCACAAGGCCTTGACAAAATCTTATTTGTAGTCTTGGCACGAGGTCTTGGCTATGTGGTTATGATAGTCTGGCATTATGCATTCCCTCATTATGAAAGTGGTTATTGATATTGCATGTGATTATTCGACTAGTAGAATATCCATGTGAGTAAGTAAATGGAATTAGTTCACTTTATCTTTTCCATATTATGCTGAAGTTAAAGTTTAAAAGGCTTTTGTTTTAGTTATACATTGCCTTAAATTTTTATGTTTATTTGTGAAAATTTCCGCTATATTGTTATCCTTACTGAGCATCTGAGCTCACCCCTTTCAATGTTTTATTTTTCCCAGGATGTGAAGAAGTGATTTATGAATGACCTGCAGGGATATTATGTGGGGATATGATTGTAGACTATGGACACTATGTTGTTTTAGTTTTCATTTTTATGATGTAATGTAAGACTTATGAATATATCTAGTGTTTCCAAGGCTACTAAACTAATCGTTATTTCGAGATTTGATCTTTCTTGTGATCATGCCAATGTTATGTGATAATACACCAACTCTAGGTAACTAGGGTCGGGGCGTTACAGTTGGTATCATAGGAAGTTTAGTACAAACCTTGGAAGCTAGATTTAGATAAACTCTGATTAGAGAACATAACCCTAAGATAGACTTTGAGGATTAGTATAGAAGAACTTCCTAGAATTTTGGTATTGTAGAGATTTTGTGAGTTTTTTGAGCAATAAATCCCTTTCTGGATACGAGCAGGTAGGGGAGGCTCTGGCACAGATGTACCTAGGGGTAAAACCCAAAAACACCACTTTGAGCTAGACTCGAACGGGAACTGGTGCACGACAACGGGTCTTGCTGCACTCTTGGTTACGACACTCCCAGGGGATATACTTAGGATTATTCTCATTTTCTTTACAAACCATTATGAAGGGTTTATGATTATATACTTCCTCAAAAAACACATTTTTATGATTATGGATTATATCCATAAACTGTTGAATCTATGTTAAGTGTTTTGCAAGTTTGGAATTATGTATTTCTATTCATAAACTAATCTAGTTTATAACATGTTTAGAAATGGTGCCTAGTGGAAGGAATGGAAATCATATCAATGCATGCACTCCATATAGGAAGTTCCCTCCTACTCAAGATAATTATAGTGGAGCTAGTGATGAAACTGGTGCTGAATAGTTAATCACTATACTGGGACAACTCACTCAGGTTATGAATAATAACCATACCCGTATGGAGCACCCTGATCTGCAGTGTGGAGGATCAATGTTAGATCGCTTCATGCGGAAACAACCACCAACATTAAATGGGAGTACAAATCCCTTGGTAGCTAAGCAATGGATAAATTCTTTAGAGAAAATATTACATGCCTTGGGGAGGATTAAAAGGGAAAAAGTTATCATGGCAGTTTACCGCCTCACTAAAGATGCTGATCAATAGTGGTCATTGATACAAAACACGAAGGAAGATGATGAAGTATCAGATATGGAATGGAGGGAGTTCAAAGAGCTGTTATTATAAAAATACTTTCCTCGAGACCATCGACCAGATATGGAAAGACGATTTCTGAGTCTGAGGCAGAAAGAGGATAAGAATGTCACAAAGTATGAGGCTAACTTTACAAGGTTAGCGAGGTATGCTGCAAATTATATACATAACCCAAGAAGTAAGATTGATCATTTCTTTTATGGGTTAAAACCATTTCTCCATCGATCATTAGTCTCACAAACCTTCTCGGCGTACAAAGATATTGTCTTGTGTGCTATCAAGACAGAAAAGAAATTATCTAATTCTTATGACTTTAAAGAAAAGAAAGAGAAGAAGAGATCTACTGATCAATATGGAAATGTAAATAAGGGGAAGAAGGGAAAAGATGAAAATCCATCCTGCAGTAAATGTGGGAAGAAACACCCCGGTACTTGCCTAAAAGGAATGGGAGTCTGTTATAAGTGTGGTGAAAAAGGCCACCAAGCTCATGATTGCAAGGGAAAGAGAGTTGTTGTCAACATGGAATGCTATAATTGTAGAGAGATAGGACATTATTCAAATGAATGACCTAAGCTTCAGGGGAACTTGCCTCAGAAAAGGCCAAGGGATCAAGGCCAAGCTTATGTTATCACTACTGCTGAGGTAGAAGCTTCGAAAGATGTGGTGCCAGGTAATTTAATGGTTTCCTCAAGTTTAGAAAATGCTTTATTTGATTCTGGATCATCGCATTGTTTCATATCTTCCCAGTTTGCTAAGAAAATTAGATATTTCCAATTTGATTTAACAAGAGAGTTTTCAGTCAAAACCCCTAAGGGAAGTATCATTGCTACAAAGTTCTAGGGATCTATTCCCATTAGGGCATATAAATGTTCTTTATCTTCTGATCTCATCGTCATACCCATGACTGAATTTGATATAATCCTCGGTATGGATTGGATTTCAGACCATGATGCGAAGATTTATTGTAAGAAGAATGAGGTTACGATTTTTGATGATGATGATAAGGAACACCTTGTCTTTAGAGAAGAATCGTCACCACCTAATTCTTATCTAGATCCACCCCCAGTAGCTCAACTAAATTCAATTATCGAGGATGAAGAGAATGAAATAACTGTGGGTGAGGAAAGGAATGTTCAAATAGAGGATGTACCTATTTTGAAAGAATATGTAGATGTATTTTCGGAAGATTTACCTGGACATCCTCCAGAACAAGAAGTTGAGTTTTCCATTGATTTAATTCCTGGATCAAGGCCTATATTGAAGACCCCTTATAGAATGGCCATTGTAGAATTATTTGAACTAAAGAAATAACTAGAGGAATTGAGTAATAAGGGATTTATTTTCCCTAGTGTTTCTCCATGGGGATCCCCTGTTCTTTTTGTTAAAAAGAAATATGGATCTATGAGGTTATATATTGACTACAGGGAGATCAATGTTATAACAATAAAGAAAAAGTATCCCCTACCTCGCATTGATGATTTATTTGACCAACTACATGGAGCTCAATACTTTTCAAAGATTTACCTTCGATCAGAATACCATAAGTTGTGTGTGAAGAAGGAAGACATTCCAAAGAGAGCATTTCGAACAAGTTATGGGCATTATGAGTTTACAGTAATGCCTTTTGGGCTGACTAATGTACCCTCTGTATTCATGGATCTAATGAACAGAGTTTTTAAGGAATATCTTGATGAATTTGTAGTGGTATTTATTGATGATATCTTGGTATACTCCAAAAGCTACAAAGATCATGAAAATAACTTGTGCATTATATTGAAGACTCTGAGAAGACATGAATTATATGGAAAGTTTAGAAAGTGTGAATTTTGGCTTCAAGAGATTTCTTTTCTTGTCCATATTGAATCTAATGATGGAATCTCTGTTGATCCTTCTAAGACCAAGCCAATCAAAGAATGGCCAGCACCAACGAGTATAACCGAGGTACGCAGTTTTATTGGTTTAGCAGGTTATTATCGACGTTTCGTCCAGAATCTTGCCCAATTGGCTAACCCATTAACGAAGCTCACATGTAAAGGGGTTAAATTTGTCTGAAAAAAAGAGTGTGAAGAATGTTTTGAAGAACTAAATATAAGATTAGTCAATTCTCCTATATTGACTCTACCATCAGGGAATGATGGGTTCGTTATTTATAGTGATGCATCAATGAAAGGACTTGGTTGTGTCCTTATGCAGAATGATAGAGTTATTGCTTATGCATCACGATAGCTGAAAATTCATGAGAAAAACTATACTACTCATGATCTTGAGTTAGCTTCTGTAATCTTTGCTTTGAAGATATGGAGACATTATCTCTATGGTGATAAATGTGAGATTTATACTGATCACAAGAGTTTGAAGTATATTTTCTCACAGAAATAACTCAACATGAGGCAAAGGAGATGGCTTGAACTGCTCAAAGATTATGATTGCACGATACACTACCACCCGGGGAAGGAAAATAAGGTGGAAGATTCTTTGAGTAGAAAGGATCATGGAGTTTTGAACGTGATGAGAATTGAAAGGGATCCTATTTTCATGGATCTAGTAAATATGGATATAGGAATCACCATGGAAGGTGAAACATCAATGCTCTTTCAAATGGTTTCCAAACCATCTTTACTAGAAAGGATAAAGAGTTCTCAGACCGGTGATGAAGAGTTACAAAGGAAGATTAAAGCTGTGAATGATGGGAAATTTAGTGACTTTGTGTATGAAGATGGAATTTTGAAGTTTGGGAAGAGACTTTGTGTTCCCAATATACCTGATCTAAAAAGAGAATTGTTATATGATGCTCATAGTTCCAATTTCTCTATACACCCTGGGAGAACCAAAATGTATAGAGATTTGAAGGAACATTTTTTGTGGGACAACATGAAGAGGTAGATTGCTGATTTTGTGTCAAGATATATGGTTTGTAAACAAGTGAAAGCTAGAAGGAAACATCCTGGAGGAGTCATGCAACCACTTCCCATACCAGAGTGGAAATGGGATAATATTATGATTGACTTTTTCATGGGGCTACCAAAGACTCCTAGAAGGAACGATGCAATATGGGTCATTGTTGATCATCTTACCAAGTCAGCACATTTTCTTGCTATAAGGGAGGATTTACCACTTGAACATCTATAAAGGCTATATATTAATGAAGTTTTGAGACTTCATGGAGTACCCCTATCGATTGTCTCGGATCGTGATCCCCATTTTACATCAAGATTCTGGAAAAGTATTCAGAAGGCCTTGGATACTGAACTTCGTTTGAGCACGGCTTACCACCCTCAAACAGATGGAAAATCAGAACGAACTATTCAAACCTTAGATGATATGTTGAGATCATGCTCACTTGACTTTCAGGGTATGTGGGATCAAAATTTACCACTGGTAGAATTTTCCTATAAAAATAGATTCCATTCAAGTATTCAAATGGCACCATATGAAGCGTTATACGGAAAGAGATGTCGCACACCAACCTGTTGGGATGAAGTTGGCGAAAGAAAACTTGTAGGCCCAGAACTGGTGGAGGAAATGATGGAAAAGGTGAAGGTAATCCAAACCCACATCAAAGTATCTCAAAGTAGGCAGAAGATCTATGCTGACAACTGAAGAAAGGATTTGGAATTTCAGGTGGGAGATCATGTTTTCTTGAAGGTATCTCCATGGAAGGGAGTTATAGGTTTTTGGAAAGAAAGGTAAATTGAGTCCCAGGTACATCGGACCTTTCAAAATTCTAGAACGAATTGGGGATGTAGCATACCGTTTGGCAATGCCGCCAAATCTCTCCAAAGTTCACGATGTGTTCCACGTATCACTGTTGAGAAAATTCATGTCTGACCCAACGCATGTACTCACCTATGAGGAATTAGAACTGGAACCTGATCTGTCTTATTGCGAAGAGCCCATCATGATTCTTGATACGAGAGAACAAGTTCTTAGAAACCAGATGACTCGTCTGGTAAAAGTTCTATGGAGAAACCATAAGATGGAAGAGGCAACGTGGGAACCCGAGGAACTTATGATGAAGAATCACCCGAGTCTTTTTATGCAGTAATATTCTAGAAATTTCGAGGACGAAATTATTTGAAGGAGGGTAGAATGTAACACCCCAAGCTTCCACGGTATGCTTCTCTTTGAATAATACAGTAGCGTGTGTTGTACGCAACTTCGAGATTCTAACACACCGCGACCAATCAAAGTAGCCGTTATGAATAGTAATACCCACTTTTGGAAAATTTATAAATTTTATCTCTCAAAATGGACTTCATTTTTGGATTCGGAATATCTAAATTATCCTAGGGAGAAATTTTGGTACTTTTCAGATAACTTTTATATTTTGATGAATAGTGAAAATTACTAAATTTTAATTAAAAACAACTTTTTTAATCAAAATAATTAACAATGATAAATTATGAGTTTTAGTGGTTTTAAAGTATATTTATAATATATTTTTACCATTTAATACTATGTTGGTCATTGTACATAATTTCACAATTAAACCGGACATACACAAGTGTCAATCTTTTGATAATTATTATCTCTTAAAAACACGCTTTCTGTTTTAACGACGGGAATTAATTTTAAATTAATTGCTGCCACTTCTGTGTTTTGAATTTGGAAAAATGGATTCCATATTTGAAATCATGGTTTCCAAATTTTGTAAATAGGTAACTTTTATTTTTAGACATTTTGAATAATTATTTCGGTAAATATTTTATTTACCATGGTTAAAGGGTAATCCGGTAAATAAGGGTAAAAAATTAATTTTATAATACTAATAAATTACCCTAAAACGTTTCCTAACCTTATTGGTTGATACATGTCCGACCATAGGCATCTTTGGGTTGATTTTGGGACCCCATGGAGCCACTTGTTGGTGATAAGGACACTTTATATTAATTAAGTTAAAATAAATACAAAAATGACATAAGCATATATCTTTTAGCAAAACAAATTTTACATAGAATTACATATGTTGAATTTTCAATTATAAATATTAATTATAAATATAGAAATATTTCCTACATAATGATATTTTATTTATAATTTTGAGACATTAAATAATTTAATTTATTTATGACACAATGATGATGCAGTAATTACCGTATTAATGAAATATTAAGATAATTGATATTATAAATAGCCAAATAAATGTAATTTGAGACTTTTTATAAATTAAAATAATTTTCTAGGTTACTATGACATATTATAATTTTTTATATATATTGTTTTCGAAGTAATAATGCTATTATGAATTTATCAAAAACAAAATACCCAATAATGTCAAAATTGACATAAAAGAGTTTTTAAAACAAATATTATATTATTAATTGATATTAAATTCCTAAAAATCTAAGGTTCGGCCAAGAGACTTATATCATGATAAGTGTATCATTAATGGACCACTTGGGGGTCTCTTGGAAGTATATAGTAAGTTTATTAACTATATAATATAAATATACAAAGTGACATGGTAAGTGTCAAACTAATTAACTAAGAGTTAAAACTAAACGATAAGGTTAATATAATGACCCAAACCTGTATAAATTCTATTTTTTGAGTGGTTTTCGACCCATACCCACCTTAACCTTTAAATAATCCACTTTGGAGCCAATATAAACTGAATATGGATTTATTATAAAATAATATTTCTAGATTTTCCTAAGGTGCCCCTCCTCCCCCTTATAAAAGGACACCACTTCTAACCAGTTCTTCACACCTTCAAAGCCTTTTGGTTCGGCCAACCCCTGCCCAAAAACTCTCTCAACTTCCCTCAGTTAAACCTAGAGGCCTTAGTTTGATCATAAATCCAACCTAAGGAGCCCTTTTGATCAAATCAAAAGGAAGAACCCGAAGAAGAGGTAATGTTTTCACCACCCTTTTTCAAGTTCATTTCTTCTTCAACTTCTTATTTCTTTGTTATTACCATTCTAAAATAATAACTCCAGTATATCCTATATTCTGTGATGTTATTATAAATAATTTACAACCATATTCAGTATTCTATCCATCCTTTGAATGACATGTCACCATACGTGCGTACGTACGGCTTACCGTCTCCACGTCGTGGTGTAATTGTTATTCAATATATTATTATTTGGATGGGTATAATAATGATTTGTAATTCATGTAAATAATAAATATAACATGATAATGATTCTGTATATATGATATACCATCCAATTATATATTATTTTAATATCAAAAGAATGATATTGTCGCTCGTGCGTATGTACGGACTACCGTCTCCACGAACACGATGAGATTCATTCCCCATCGTATCCATTTAAGACTAATTCTCATTTGATGATTAAAAGTAATGTTTAAGAACTTTATATCATTCTGGATATGAATAAGTTACAACCTATCCATAACAAACACGACTTATGTAACAAAACATATAAAATAAAACGAGTAAGTTAACACCTGAAACGACGATAATACTAAAGTATTATTAACAAAGCATTATTAGAAGATCATATATGATATCATAATTATATATATGGTTCTTGTATAATTTAATAACAATTTTTTAACTATTATACAGGAGGTTAACATACCATCGAATAAGGAAAATTACAAAAGGGTTTATTTCACAATCTCTTCATTATCCGAGGTTGTTTATATGTAATTATTTACTGGGACCTCTTTATCATCCACATACATGTTTCTTAAAAATGTATTTCAAAACATTCTTGATATTTTACAGCATATGGTTTAAAGTCATTTATACCCTTTTTTGACTTTTTATAAGAGGTTTATAAAAAAATCTTTCCGTCATTTTCCAAACAAGGTCCTTTTTAACCTTTTCGACAGAATTAAGGTAAGAATGTATTTTTTTAACTTATACGGCGGGTGTGGATATTTTCCTCCGTTATAAAATCTTATAATATTCCCTTAAAAGCTTATAAGGATATTTTAAAAGTAAATGTTTTATTTCATAATTATGTGACTTTTAAATGATTTCATAAAAAGAGATATTTTTCTCAAATAGTTTTGATTTCATCTATGTCAACATCCTTTGATGGATTTTAAGTTTATTTGAAGTTGATTTATTATGATACAAAACTTCCATATTGTATTGAAGGTTTTGTGATATGTTTGACCATGGATGTGTTATTTTATACCATTCATGGTTTATGGAGAAAGTATTGACATTTCGTATGCTAGTTTTAATATGAATGTTTATGTTATGTTTAAACCTATTCATATGAGGAATGCATTGGACTTAATAAGTGACGAGTCGAGCCCACTATATCTCCTCGATGCATCGGTAGGTCTCATGAGACAAAATAGTGTCTTGGCATGAGGCCTTGACAAAATATTATTTGTAGTCTTGGCATGAGGCCTTGGCTACGTGGTTATGATAGTCTGGCATTATGCATTCCGTCATTATGAAAGTGGTTATTGATATTGCATGTGATTATTCGAATAGTAGAATATCCATGTGAATAAGAAAATGGCATTAGTTCATTTTATCTTTTCCATATTATTCTGAAGTTAAAGTTTAAAAGGCTTTTGTTTTAGTTATACATTTCCTTAAATGTTTATGTTTATTTATGAAAGTTTCCGCTATATTGTTATCCTTACTGAGCATCTGAGCTCACCCCTTTCAATGTTTTATTTTTCCCAGGATGTGAAGAAGTAATTTATGAATGACCTGCAGGGATAGTATGTGGGTATATGAGTGTGGACTATGGATACTATGTTGTTTTAGTTTTCATTTTTATGATGTAATGTAATACTTATGAATATATCTAGTGTTTCCAAGGCTACTAAACTAATTGGTCTTTCGAGATTTGATCTTTCTTGTGATCATGCCAATGTTATGTGATAATGCACCAACTCTGGGTAACTGGGGTCGGGGCATTACAAAACAATTGTGGAAAATTTATTTCAAGTAACCTTAAAATAAAATTAATCTCATTTACCATTTAAAATATTCCAATTTCCATTTAAAAACTATAACACTAGTTTTAAATAAAAAACATGCCTTTTCCCAAATAGAACCCAAAGGTTCCTATCAAAATCATTTTTAAGTCATTTTCACAATATAAGAATTTTAAATCAATTCATAATTTAATTTCAAAATTCACTTTAATAAATTAAATTCAACAATTTTGTTTTTCATAAGATTCCAACAATTTCACAATAAACCCCCAATTCAATGAAATCGGGTTTTTTCAAAAAATTTCATCAAATCCATTTCCATAATTAAATTTAAAATTTTAATTGAAACAATTTCTATAAAATACACTATTTAAATTAAGAAATTTAAATTTCACAAATTTCATAAACACGCCCCACTTCAATGGAATTGGCGGTTTTCCAATTTCATGCCAAGAACCCATCTTTAAAACCCCAATTCAATGGAATTGAGTTTTTCTAAAAAAACAATTGAAATCCATTTAATCAAAATTAAAAAACTACATTTAATTCAAAAAAAATAAATTAAATTAACTAATTTAGGGTTAACAAAAATCAGGCATCGAAACACAACCACCTACCTCAGGATGACGGGATTTTGAATCACAAAGTCACACATAGAAAACTCTAATGGAGAAGGATGAAAACAAGGATCTATGAATCAAACCTAGGTTTAGATCCAAAACATTGGGTATTATATCCAAATATCAACATAGAGATTCATGAAACCCTGGGATAATGAGAACGGGAATAGGAAACTCACTATGAGAAGATCGAAGGGCATTCCTTGAGCTTTGAATCACTTTTGGGAGGAATCTAAGGGGCCAAGAACTCTTATTGGGAGTTCCAAGGAAGGGATAAATCACTTATGGGTCGTTCTAATCCATCCGGGACCTAAAATATGGGTTTATTAATTTTTAATCAAAATTTGGATTAATTAAAAACCCAGACGCATGGTTTTCTGGGCAGATTCGCATGGTTTGAAAAACCGTACAGACTAACCATGCACCTATTTTCAATGGGATGCATGGTTTCACCTAATATGTTGCACAATCTGACAAACCATGTGCCAACCATTCCAAACCCCACTATCTAATCTTGCATGGTTTGTCTTGAGAGGGCGCATGGTTTGTGCTAACCGTGCGCCAATCGTGCACTAGCCCAAAAACTTACAAAACTTTCAAATTTTCTCCTGAAGCAACCCCAAATGAAACCCAACCAAAGAAAAATAAAAAATATGGGTTTATAAATACCTAAAAATAGTAACTAGATGTTACATTCCACGCTATGATAATAACCATTAAGTGATATGAAAATATACTTAATATTGTTTTGTGGTTGGATGACGTACTATTATGAGACATGTAAGAACCCAGTTTTTCACCCAGATATAGATCCTTTTTATTGTGTTCTAATTTTCTTTTATAGATCTGATATGTATTATTAATAACTTCATAAATGTCTCAGGGGTTTCTAGGGATTTTTAGAGCCTAGAACATAGCTTTTTGGGAGAAAATGGTCTATCACGCGGTTAGGAGAAACTGTGTGGGGAAGGCCACACGGTTAGTTTTAACCATGTGAGGCTGGACAATGGGTTGGAATTGGGTGAAATATTTTTCTTAATCATTCTTTAGGATCCATATGTCCATGAAAGAAACTATAGACAAATTACATAGGTGATTCACATATTTATCACATGGTTTCCCTAATCGTGCGACCTAACCATGTGGGTACCCCCTCTCTACATTAGACCATGCACGGTTGGAGAACGGTTTGGAAATACATGCGGAAAAACTATGCAAAGGCCAAATTTGGGTGATATTATAGTTTTTACCTTAAAACCTAATTAAATCAATCCTCCTTCTCCTAATTTTATTTTTAGTGAAGGCAACCCCTCTTTTCTCTCCTTTTGATCTCTTTGAAGGCCTAACCTAGGAATTGATCCCAAGCGTCCATCCAGAGTCTGATCAAAGAATTTTTCATCTTATTGGATCCTCACTAGTAAGATCTTAATTTCTTTTTAATATTTCCTCATACTTCTTCTAATCAACTATGTTATTTAGATACAAGCTCATATGACCCAATTTCAGGGAATTGATCCATTCTTCAAATATCTTTCAATCTAGGACAAACGAGAGGCTAATACTGGATGAGGAGAGTCATATGAGTATGAGGTATGTGGTATATAAATCATTCATCAAGATTTTTTTTTTATAAATTGTCATGTGGGTACACCGATTTCATCGGGTGTCATCTATTTAATTTATATTCCTTTCTTGTAGTCGTTATAACCATGTTCTAAGACCCATACCATATATGTTATTCATCTTTGGTGGTAATGTCCACAACATTGACCACCCCAAGTAGGTTGTATCTTTAATTATGATTTTAGTGGCCAGTTATTCCTTAATGGTTTATTATGACCTTTTAGCTCCACCGTTCGGATGTGTGGAATTTTGAATTGATGTATGACTTGTACCATGTTACTTTCCACTTGACTAGCCTAAGGTAAGTGTTTCAATTTAATGAATAAATCTAAAATGGAAATGGAAGGTATATTATATAAATATTACTTGGGATAATTGAATATAATTTAATGCATTGGTTGCACGTTTGTAGCACCCCTTTCCATGTCTAATGGAAGGTATCAGAGTGAACCTTATTAAATGATTATGAATTATATGGAATGAATTAAGTGTTTATTTTCCCTTAATTATTGTCACACTAATGAAAGTAAAGTCTTGAACCAAATGAACTTATTAAATGGTATGACCATTACAGGGATAAATTAAATAAATGAATCAATTATAAGGTGCCTAATTATATATGGACCTTGAAATCATTCTAGGATTGGTTATAATCAAATTATATTTTGGATTCCTAAGGGAATTTCTTGAGAACTAATGGATTCCATTCTGATTCAAAGATATCGGTTGCCTTAGTTGAGACCCAACTTGGAACCTGGTCCTCTTCTATCAATGGATGCCTAGTATGACAGTATAGGATCCCTTCTTTACTATTATATGATTCTTTGGATACAATCCTTGGATCCATCATGGATTCTAAGTACATGAGCTTCCTCAGTTAAATCCTTGGGCATATCCATTGCTTATCCCATTTTACCTTGGATGTTTTCCTTGGAATCAATTAGATTCATTATTATGAAATTCCTTGGGTGATGCTTCTTAGATTACACTCTTACCCCTATATCTAGGATACATTTACTACTGAGTTAGTTACCCTTTAGGTCTAGGTTTCCTTGGTTATCACCTTAGAACATCTTCATTATTAATAACAACATGGTTTCCATGGTTCCTACCTTGGAACCTCTCTAGTATTATTATCATTATAGGATGCCTTGTTGTGTCTTGGATCATTAACTATAATTATTATATCATGATGTAAATGCTGGTATTACCTCACATGACTTATTCATATAAACTAAAACTTAATTAATTAATGAACTGATTACATGCTCATACTCTAACTAAGGGATGAAGCGGGTACTTGGGTATTTACATTACTGTACTACTTTACTTTTATATATGCATGCTTGCACACTATTTTAGTTTATATTCTGTGGACAGGATGTTATAGACTTCATTGGTGGTGGCCTACTAAGACTTATCTGACACCCTATCTAGGACTTAATTAGCACTTGGGCAGACTACATGTATGCAAGTGTTGACAAAGGGAGCATACAACTTCGAACACTCGATTACTTGATTACTTAGGTTGGAGTTGGTATCAGATGACCGAGTTGGAACTTGGGATGTTGGGGATAGTTTTTGGACCCATTTTTTTACTTTTGTATAGCATGTATTGTTTTCTACTTTGTAACCATGTTTTCAATCTTATTAGATACATGACATATCATCATCAATTTTTTATATGATTTTCAGTTGTTCAGTTATTTATTATTCCAGTTGCTTCTTCTATGAAATTTGTTTACTTATATTACTTCCTATACTTATCTTTTGTTTATATATATATATATATATATATATATATATATATATATATTGTGCTAAACTCAAGTAATGAGGGAATAGCCTCCCCACTGACACACCCAAGTCCCTCGCTACTAGTCAGCAGCCTCTAGCATTCAGGGATATGTGCTTGAGGCCATGTGGCCAACCGGGCTTAGGGAACCTTTAGTATAATCTGGGTTTGGGAATTCCGAAAGTGGTATAAGAGGTTTCCTTTACTGATTTACTATTTAGAGAAAATAGATTGGAGATTAGGAACACTATGGAACTTAGTTTTGAGTCATGTTTGGGCATAGCTAACCCATGTTCATGGTAAAATCCAAGTTGCCTTAATTATAATTGTTGATATATTTTTTCCTATTATAGTTGATATAATTTCACTATTGGGTGATGCACATGTTGTGTGGTGTTGTTATTATTATTCTGATTTATGATTTCATTCATCCTTGTCCCGATGATATGATGGATAAGAGCATTATTACATGCATTATCATAGGAACCTATAATTCACATCCCATGCATATTTCCATGCCATATAGGTGTATTTCTCTACTTTCATTGCTTGATATGTTTTTGATTATTGAGTGATGTTGTGGTAGTTATACTATGCATATTTTTTTATTGGTTGTGATTGAGTGATTTCTAGTTTCAATTCATGAGGTGTTATGGTCTCCCATGGGTTGGAATGAGTAATTTATTGAGTAAAGGCATTAAAATAAAATTGAATGGACGTCAATTTCAATGATAATGTGTATGGTACCTAATTCACTGGGAATGGTGATCCATTATAAATGAGACATGATATATGAAAATAAACAAATGTAAACATAAAAGTAAAATCTTGACTTATAAAATAGAGTTGTTGTTAGTAAATAAGGAGGCAAGGTACTACTAACCCTTCATATACTAGAAACCATGTAATATATACTTGATCACTTACCAATACCTCACCATATAAGTGGGTAGTTAGGCTAGTATACCATGGTTAGTGATCCTTCCTTATGTCCAACTTTTGATATTTCTATTTATCTACTTAATACTTGTTCTGAGGTGTTTTATTGGAATTTTTAAACCAATTTCACCATGATGTTCTCATGTCATGTGCCAAGAGGGTGGCGATGACCATGATCTAGATGTGGTGGACCTTGATCCACCAATATTATTGCTAGGATTTCCACTTGAGATACCACCTATTGTACCTGGTCTAGGCATTGATGCTCAGATACATGATAGTTTATTATGTTTGATGCAGTCTATGCAAGGTGCTCTAGGACCTACACCTAAGATGGCTAATATGACCCATGAGTTTTAGCAGCATCATCATCCTACCTTATAAGGGTATGGTTGTCAAAAGTCTATTAATTCTTGGATAGAGGCCACCATATCTATATTTGAGCATCTAGAGACATATCCATAGTGTAGGGTGAATCTTTATACATAGATGTTATGTGATTCCTCCAAGCGCTGGAGGGATGTGATTATCCAAGATGGTCACCATCAGGGTATGGAATGGGTTAGTTTCTAGACTACCTTCTATGAACATTTATTTCCTTATATGCTGAGAGTTAACCAAGCCAAATATTTCATAAAACTTGAGCAGGGTTCAATGTCAGTTATGGAGTATTCAGCGTGTTTCACTAAGTTAAAAAACTTTGCAATGCTTCTATATAGTGATGAGATTTTTCACGATAGATACTCCATGGATGGGATTTAGTATGCCATCCTTAATTAGGTTAATTTATTTTTCCAACCTACCTTTTTTGAAATAGTCAATCAGGCTCTTATCACTGAGTGAAACCTGAGAGAAGGAGATAGTACCGGGTATAGAGGATCAGTGTCAAGGTTGGCCAATAGTTCTTCCAGTATCAAAAAGAGATCCCTTGAGGTTTCTCATTAGGTAAGTGGTAGCCAGAGTACCAATTTTGGTAGCTCTATGGTGTGTCATCAGTATGGATGATAGGGGAACCTAAAGACTCAATGTGATATAGACCCTCTGGAGTGTCAGGCTTGCGGTTGTATGGGGCATCTTTAGATATTCTTTTAGACCTTTTCATTATATTTTAGTGGAATAGGTTCATACCAGCTCCACCTTCAGGGGTACTTTCTTATACACTACGTCAGGAGGGGAGTTGGAGTAGCACTGGTAGGACTAGCCAAGGATGAGTTCATGGTCATGGTAGCTAGACTTTAGATTATTAGCAGTGTCAACAGAGTGGCCTTGATCATGGTAGTGTAGCTATTGCATAAGGTCGTAGATCAGGTCAGTTGCATGCATTATAGCTGATACCCAAGGACCAAGTTATAGGGTCATCTACATTATGAGTTACTATTATAGTATCCTTCACTATAGTATTTTCTTTATTTGATACAGGTAATTCACACTCCTTCATATCATTATCTATCATTGAATGTCTCGAGTAGGAAATATAGTATTACTATGGTGAAAAGGCCATGGATACACCATTAGAAGTATAGTAAGAGAGCATATTCCAATGTAGGGATTTCTCCCTTGAGGTAAGAAGTTATCCTTTATTCAGGGACCCCTTTTTTCTTGAGGTGGCAGGATTTGATTCCATTCTTAGGATGGATTGGTTGGTTCTATATCATGAATTTTTAGATTTTTATCATTGTAGGGTGTTATTTACATCACCAGAGGGTAGAATTTATCTACATAAGGAAGAGTAGGATATCTAGGATAACATAGCTAGACTAGTGCATCATAGGCTAGGTGGAGTGACTTCCCAAATTACCAATATCTTTGTGGAGGATTTGGGTTTACATCAGGATAAATTCCCTCTGGTGGTAGATCATTTTAGGGACATATTTCCCAAGGATTTTTCTATATTATCACCTGAGAGAGAGATAGATTTTATAATTGATCTTGTTCCAAGAGTAGTTGTAGTTTTCATTCCTCTATAAAAGATGGAACCTACTGAGCTCCAAGAGCTCAAGCGGTAGTTAGAGGATTTAGAGGCCAAAGGTTTTATATATCCCAGTACTTCTTGTTGGGGTTCACCCATGATTTTCACCAAGAAGGTGTATGATACCCTTCATCTATGCATGGATTACAAATGGTTTAACCAGCTTATAGTCAAGAACCATTATCCATTATCTTGAATAGATGATCTCTTTGACCAGCTTTGAGGAGCTTGGATGTTTTCTAAGATTGACCTGAGATCAGATTATCATCAGGTTCAAGTAAAACCATCATACATACCTCGTATAACTTTTTGTAGTATTTATAGTATGTATGATTACCTATTTATGTCATTCAGTCTTATTAACATGAATTTCATTTTCATGGATTTGATGAATAGGGTTTTACACCCCTATCTGGACTCTTTTTTCATGGTCTTTGTGGACGAAATCTTGGTGTATTATCATATTCATAGTGTCCATTATAAACACCTTGATATCATTTTGAGTAAATTGAGAGATCATAGGATTTATCCCAATATTTCTAAGTTCCACTTCTAGATCAATAAAGTTCACTTATTTGGTTATATTATCTCAGAATTAGTAGTCATTATTAACCTAGAGAAGGTGAGTTATGTGGTTTCCTAGGAGAAACCCAGGAATTTGTTTTATATATAGAGTTTCTTGAGGTTGTATGGATATTATTGGAATTTCATAAAGGACTTCTCACACCTTAATTCATCTATTACTAGTCTTACAAAGAAGGGTTTCAAGTTCCTGTAGTCAGAAGAGTGTGAGAAATCCTTTCAAGGGCTGAAAGAGAGGCTTGTATTGACACCTATTATGATACTTCTAGATCTTGAAATAGGATATACAGTGTTCTATAATGCATCTGGAATCAGGATAGGTGTATTGATAATGCAGGTTGACAGAGTAATTGTGTATGGATCTTGGTAGTTGAGGTCTCATGAGAGAAATTACCCGATGCATGACCTTGAGCTAGCAACAATTATCCATTCCTTAAATTGTTGGAGACACTATCTAATAGGTGAGTTATTTGTGGTGTATAATAAATATAATATCCTCAAATATATCTTTAAACAATGTGAATTGAACCTTAGATAGTGGAGATGGGTCTAATATCTTCAGTCCTTTGATTTTAAGCATGCTTGTAGGCCTAGAAAAGGCAATGCGGTAGCAGATGTACTGAGTCAGAAAACTCAGGCACTGGTTGTACAAGAATCTAGTGATGAATAGAAGTTGATGGACCTCTATTCTGAGCTTCATATGAAGTTTCAAGATATTAATGAGCAGTCTTATCTCTCGGCCTTGGTAGTTACATCTTCCCTCCTTAAGAAGGTGAAGAGTATGAAATTTTTAGATTCTAAAGGCTCGGTTCTCTTTGAGAGTATTTCAGGAGATGACCCACCTTTGGATTGGTCTATTGATAGAGATGAAATCCTTCATATACATGGAAATTTCTAGGTTTCTATAGATATCAGAGAGTATTTGATGTGTGAGACCCATGCTTCTCAGTGGGAAGTTCATCCAGGCATCTCCCAGATGTATCGAGATATGAAAATCCAGTATTGGTTTCCTAGGATGAAATATCAGATAACAAGATTTATCATTAGTTGTTCCACCTATTAGAATGTGAAGGAAGATAACCAAAGACCTACTGGCTTGTTATATCCACTTCTATTCCTAGAATGGAAATGGTAATATGTTTCTAAGGACTTTGTAGTATGTTTACTGAGTTCTCCGAGAGGTGGAGACATTGTATGAGTTTTCTTTGATAGACTGAAGAAAGAATCCCACTTTACTCCTATCCAAAAGACTTTATTAGTTAATGAGATGGAAAGTTTGTATGTATGTGAGATCATCCAACTACATAGGTTCCCTTATACTGTCATTTCATATGGGTATGCTCACTTTACATCATGGTTCTAGTAGGGGTTACAGAATTAAATGGGTACACAAGTGCTTCTAAGCACATATTTTTACCCTCTAACTAATGGATAGTCGGAACAGATGATACTAGTTATAGAAAACATGCTTTAGGAATCTATATTTTATTTCATTGGTTCTTAGGAGAAGCATATCCCTCTCATCGAGATCACCTAAAATATGATCTTTCAGGGGACAATTTAGATGGGTCCTTTTGAGGCCTTGTATGGTATGTTGTTTTATTCACCCTTATTCTAGACAGAGGCAGGAGAGGTATCCCTACTATGTTCTCATCTTATTCAGGAGACTTCGGAGCAGGTTCAGCTAATCATGAAGTGTATATCTACTACTCAGTCTAGATAGAAATCGTATACTGGCCTCCATCAAAGACCTCTACATTTTGAGGTTGGGGATCGTTTTTTACCGCAAGTATCACCCGATATATGCAACATATGGATTCAGAGTCAAGGGAATTTTTTGCCTCATTTTTTAGGTTTGTTTGGGATCTTAGAGACAGTTGGGTTGGTAGCCTATCATTTGCTACTACCTCAAAGGTATTGTGCCATGAACGACATCTTCCATGTTTCAAAGCTTCTCTAGTATCATGCCAACCTATCTCATACTTTTGATCCTAACGAAGTTGAGTTAGATTCCAATACAACCTTTGAGGAGTATCCTATATGCAACATTAACTAGAGTATAAAGGATATCAGAGGCCTTTATGTCCCTCTAGTATGGGCATCCTGGTAGCACAACCATGTATAGGATGAGACTTGGGAGTAGTTGGTTGACATATTTTCCCAATGGCCAGAGTTGTTCTTAGACAGTGTTTCACCACCCTTGGAAGGTGAAATTGGGGACAAGTTCCTTTAAGGGGGGAAGACTATAAGAACCTGATTTCCACTCAAGTATGTATCCTTTTAATTTTGGTCTAATTTTCTTTTATGGACCTAATATAGATGCCTAATGAGTTTGTGAATGTCTCAGGGGTGTATAGGGATTGTTAGAAATCTGTAACCTAGCTTTTTGGGAGAAAATGGAATGTTGTACAGTTAGGCGAAACCATGAAAGGCAAGCCGCATGGTTAGTTTTAACTATGTAAGGCTGGACAATGGGCTAGAATAGGATGCATAGTTTTCTATAACCATGAACTAGGGGTTTCACGGTCATACAAGAGACTACAGACAAATTGAAGAGGTTATTCTCATAATTAGAACACGGTTTCCCTAGCTGTGTGGCATAACCATGTGGGTACCCTCTATCTATAGCATAATATGCATGGTTGGCATAGGGTTTGACAAACCGTGTGTCCAAACCATGCGAAGGACAAATTTGGGTGATTTTATGGTTTTTCCTTTAAAAAAATAATTTAATTAATCCTCTTTATCCTATTTTCATTTCCAATGAAGGAAGGCCTAATTTTCTCTCATTTAGAGCTATTTGAAGGCCTAACCTAGGAATTGATCCTGAGAATCTGTCTATAGTCCGATCAAAGCATTGTTCATCTCATTGAATCTACACCGGTAAGATCTTAATTCCTTTTTAATATTTCAGAATTCTTCTTCCTCCCAGCAACTCTATTTAAATGTAGGATCATATGCACCAATTTCAGGGAATTGATCTATTTTTCATATCTCTTATAATACATGCCAAAATAGATAATAATACCATATGAGGAGATTTGTATGAGTAAGAGGAAGGTGGTCTATAAATAATTACTCAAGATTTGTCATTTTACAAATTATTATGTGGGTGCACCTATTTCATTGGACGTCATCTATTTAATTTATATTCCTTATTTGTAGTCATTAGAATAGTGTTCTAAGACCCATTCCATATATGAAATTCATAATTGGTGGTTACATCCACAACATCGACCACCCTAAGTAGGGTGGTTTCTATAATTATGCTTTTAGTGGCCAGTTATGCCTTAATGGTTTGTTATGACCTTTTAGCTTCGTTGTTCAGGTGTGTGGCCTAACCCTAATAATTGTAAGACCATTTAATTAGATTAATTGTTAATTGATGAATGGCTTGTAACATGTTTCTTTCCACTTGTCCCACATAATGTAAGTACTTCAATTTTATGAATCAATCTAAAATGGAAATGGAAATTATATTATATAAATATGAATTGTTCTAATTAAATATAATCGAATGGCTTGGTTGCACATACGTAGAATCCATTTCCATGTCTATTAAAAGGTGTCAGAGTGAACCTTATTAAATTATTATGACTTATATTTAATGAATTAAATGGTTCTTTCCCTTAAGCTTTGTCATGCTAATGAAAGGCAAGGCTTGAATGAAATGAATTTATTAAATGGTATGACCATTACATGGATTAATTAATTAAATAAATCAATTATAAGGTGCCTAATTATATATGGAAATTGAAATCATTATAGGATTTTTTAAACTCAAGTTATCTTTTAGATTCCTAAGGTAATTCCTTGAGCACTCATGGACACTATTCTGATTCAAGGATGTCGGTTGCCTTGGTTGAGACCCACCATGGAACCCGATCCTCATCTATCAGTGGATTTCTTGTATGACACCATAGGATCCCTAATTTTATATTACAAGATGACTTGGATACACTTCTTGAATCTATAATGGATTCTATAGACATGAGGTGTCTTGGTTACATCCTTGGGCATATCCATTGCTTATCCCATTTTACCTTGGATGTTTTCCTTGGACTCTATTAGATTTATTATTGTGGAATTCCTTAGAAGATGTTCCTTGTATTACACTTTTACCCATATATCGAGGATGTAGTTACTACTAAGTTGTAGGCCATTGAGGTCTAGGTTTCCTTGGTTATCACCTTGGAACCTCTTAATTATTAATAACAACATAGTTGCCTTGGTTATTACCTTAGAACCTCTCCAATACTATTATCTTTATAGGATTCTTTGTTGTGTTTGGGTTCCTTCACTATAATTATCATGTTAGGATGTAATTGTTGGTATTACCTCACTTGACTTATTTATGTAAACTGGAACTTAATTAATTAATGAACCAGTTACATTTTAAAATGCCAGCCAAGGGCTAAAGCAAGTACTTGGGTATTTACATTATTGTACTACTTTACTTTTATATATCCATGATTACACACTGTTTTAGTTTATATTACATGGATAGGATGTTATAGACATTTTTTGTGGTGGCATACTAATATTTATCTCACAACTTGTCCGGGATTCCATTGGCACCCGGGAAAACTACATGTATATAGGTGTTGACAAAGGGAAGCATGCAACATTGGATGCTTGATTGCTTGATTTTTTAGGATGGAGTTAGTAGTAGATGAAAGAGATAGAACTTGAGATTATGGGGATAGTTTTTGGACCCCTTTTTGTTAATTTTTTATAGTATGTATTTTCTTCTTCTTTGTAACCATGTTTTCCAGCTTATTAGATACATGAAATATCATCATCATCTTTTTATATATGATTATCAGATGTTCTCTTATTTATTATTCCAGTCTACTTATGTTGTGACATCTATTTACTTATATCGATTCTTCTAATTACCTTCTATTTTTATATCTATATGTTATTTTACACTCTAGTAATGGGGGTATAATCTCCCCATGGACACACCCTAGGCCCTCAATACTAGTCGTTAGCCTTTGGCATTCAGGGAGAAGCATTTGAGGCCATGTTTCCAACCAGGCTTGGGGAACCTTCATTGGCATCTAGGTTCAAGATGTCACATGATGAATAGTATTTAGATCATCAGGTGTGAGTAATAATAAGTTAATGAGTCTTTTTTCATGAATTTTTCACTTGATAATCTCCAAGATGTGAGATTATGAGAATAGACCCACTAGTAGGAATTGTTCATGTTTTGGTGTCATCAGATATTCCTATATGTGAGTGTGTATAATGGTCTATAGACTTTAATATTACCATTAATTCATGTCATGACTTTCAAACTTAGATTTTATGATGAAAACTGTGATGACATATGTTCATAGTGAGGTAGAGTATGTTGGGTTCTTCATAATTGACATGTTATTAATAGATAATTTGAGGAATGATTTATCCCTTCCATATTTATGGAAACTGATATCTTGGACCTTTGATTAGAATAGAATTGTCTCCCTAAATTCCATGGTCATGGTGTAATGAATGTTTATTATAAATAGTCAAAGAAATTTGTATCAATCATATAGGTTGGTGACAAGGATGTGAAACCTGTTTGATGAGAATTTGTGAAAGAGGGATTATATTACACAGTGAGTGTTCATATGTGATTGTTGTCATTGCAACATTAATTTTTTTCTCTTGGGTTTCTTGGTACATTACTGGATAGTAATCATGGACTTTAGGCAATCCTACCTAATGTTAGTGAGAAAAAATCCTAGAGGATCACTCACTAAGTGTTTTCATTTATCTTGATTAAATTGTATTTGAATTTAATTAATGGAATAAATATTATTCTCAATATTGAGGAATAATTTTATACAAGTTTTACTGATCACATAAATTAAATAAATATTTATTCACCTGATTGTGAATAAAATTTATTTATTTTATTTAATATTTAATAAATATTTATTTATTGGTTTGTGAATAAAATACTTTTTTAAGAGAATAAAATATTTTATTTGAATATTCAATAAATTCTAGCAGAGTTCGAATAGACCAAGACTGAGTCTGATCATAAATATTAATTAACAAGTTGGTTAGATAATACTTGTTATTGCACAAGTTGGCACGCACCACAAAATATCATTATTATTATTTTATCATGTGGAATGGGGTTTATCAAAGGTTATTATATTATTTAATGTCTATAATGAAATTAAATAATTATTTTAATCTAAACCCTAGTTCTATAAATAGGTGGTTATTTATATTGTGTAGGGTATCAATCAGTGCAATCAAAATAGATAGTTATTTTGTAGAACAAATTCTCTCTTTGATCAATACTCTCTCTCCCTATAAAGAATGAGAAATGTATGAGATATTTCTTCAATACCGAATAATGAGAGGTCAATAAAAAATAATAAAGATATTTGATTTGTCGCACTAGCACCTGGAGATTAAGTGGTGTTGCTCAAAGATCATAGGAGCACATATGGATTGCCACTGGAGGGATTCTACCCTTGGATCCTCTCAATACAAAAACGACAATCCAGAAGAGTTTTTTTGGATGATAAACATTCAACAACAAAAAAATATCCTAAGACCATGTATTCATTTCATTGGATATTAAATAAATAAATGATAAATTTGACATTCAAGATATTCACTCATGGTTTTGAACAATGATAATTAAAATAAATTTTAATATACCACCAACCACCACATACTTTTGTTGTTCCCAGAGCTAACAATAAGGAACCCTTTTATAAAGAGGTTTATAATTACATGAAAATGAAAATCCCCAAAAGAGAAATCACGATGTAATAGCTCACCAACCCCCTAATTTTCTTTAATAGGCATAATACCCAAGGTCAATGAGCATCATTTCCTCAATTCCCACAATACACTGTTTAATACATAAGAGAGACTTCAATTTCATCATAATTATAATACCCAATTTGTGTAAAATATAATTAACCTCTAAATTCAAGATCAAAACTCAATAAAAAACTGATGTCAATGTAGAAAAAAACTAAATTGTATGTTTCCATGCTATGCATGTATCACTTACATGAATGGTATGAAAATTTATAAGTAGTTTAAAAAATTTAAACCAAAACATACGATATTTAAATCATATAAAAAATTTATATACACTAATATTTAAATGGGAATATCATAAATAAATGAACAATTCAATTATTTAACATGAGATATAACAACTTTAGAAAATAAAAATAATCAAAACTAATTTTGATTCGGCCTAAAGTCACATAGACCATGCTGATAAAGGTTTTTGGGGAAAATAAATGCTATTAAATTTATGAAGTCCATGGATTTACACCACAATGTACTTGTATTGTCAAAATCGTCTTGAACCATGACATAATGTATAGTCACATGCCATTTTGGTTTCATGGCCTCACCAAAACCATGGCATGTTAACATTCACCATGACATAATTAATCTTTGTGTTGGATTTGTCTATGAAATAGCGGTTATTTAACCACATCGTAGTGATGTTAAAATGATACCTTTTTTATGGTTAGAACAAATGTGACATTTTCACTTAATTTATATCATCTTACCTATAAATAGGGATATTTTATATTGTGTTAATCCAATAAACATGTCATTTTTAGGAGAAACATCGCTAACTAGGATGTGGTTATATAACCATGGTTGTGGTTTTGTAAAAACACCCCAAAACAATTTTCAAATATGGATTTCATCTTATTGATTTATTATAATAACGTTCTTTGATACCACTAATGGGTTTGTTGGTACATCACTATTATTATAAGTAGTCGAATAAAACATAAAACTCATTCCAAGATATATTGGGAGTATAATCAACAAGATGAAATAATAAAACCATAAAAAATGATTATCTCATTGTCCATGCTCTTAATATTCACTAGCAGTGAGTTTGATCGAGTTCCCTTAATAAAAACTAATGGATTTTTTCATCAGATGGTAGTCATCAATCACTATAATCACTAAACACTTCAGTAGGACCTCTTCCCCCACAACAGTTTTCTATCAACTCCTCTATAAAGGAAAATAGAGATAAAAGAAATTGAGAAATATTTGACTTATAGATAATGAACTCTTATTTCAAATGATGTTCACAAATATTCATTTTATAGGCCTCCTTCACTGAATAAAGAATCCTCTTGGATTTATAAAGTTCATATATTATGAAACATCATACCATTTGGTTTCCACCCCCATTGATTAATATAATTATCAATGTCATGACTTGTTTATTATCCACTAAATGAGGCTAATATTCATTTTTAATATATATAATATTTGTGTTCTTTATTATTCATAAACACCATTTTAGTTCATTTTACACTTTGAACATTATTTCATTTTATAATTGTAATTCCTTCATAAAATGCACTATTACATGGTACATTTTTTAACATCATTTAAAGTAACCAATGATATTGATTTTATTTTCATATTTAATTTTCAGGTTTCTCATTACATTGGTAACAATCTATACTTTTGGAGTACTTGAAGATTCATATTGGAAGACCACCAAAGTTATCCTTGAACAAAGAACATTCTGGGTGAAGTGAACTGGATAACAGCCCAATAAAACTACTGTAGAAGACAATATCCAAGCCCAATAATTCTGAAAATTAAAAGTAATATAGAGGACATCATGGGAAACATTTCATTAAACAGTGTCCAAAGCTAATTCTGATGTTTGAATGCAGTTCTAGGCAGCCCAATTTGGAGATAAAATTCTGGTCCAGATTCTGCGGCCCAGAAAAACAGTCCACCATTTTACACATATCTCGCAATCCATATATTTTTTATGCTGAAACTTTACAAAAGTTTGGGGTAAATCCTGATATTAATTTTATTCTTCTATGGTCCACTCTAATTCATCCATCTAGAAGCTCATTTAGGTGATTCTATTTGGTGGATGCAAGCCGGATGTCACCTCGGGTCAAGAGTGGAAAAGTCCATGTTCCACAAGCTTTCCACCACCCTAAACCTACCATAATCAAGTGTGATGACTTTCACTATTGGAGGATCGACCCAATGCTCCCAAAATTGCTATTTAAGGTAGTGGTGTTGGAGGATTTAATCATCTTGGATGCTTTCTTTCATTGTAATGTTATGTTGCCACTTTTCCTTTGTAATGTTCTTCCTCAATTTTAAGTTGTTTTAATTCATCTTAGTTTCTTAATAAAAGTTCTTTTTTTCTTATTATTTTGTTCTTATCCATATCACATTGATACCTTTGCCAAAATTTTTGAATTTATTCACACCGTACCTTGTGAAATTTATCACACAACGATGGAGTGATCGTTATTTTGTTATTTTTACTTCTTCAATTCCACCCTTGTAAGTCTACTTCTCGATTCTATTGAGAACATGTCATCGATAGAGAGATAACTCTTTTATGGTTTTATCCAAGGGAGTATCAAGGGTCTGTATTGAATTTTATTTCTCACTCTTCAAATGATTAATAACTTCTTTTATTTGAGTTTTTTTTATTCAATGATTTTCTCGCTTCCTCTTCCATATTGAATTTATTCACCCCACTTTTATGTGTTAATAAGATCCTTTACCTTTAAGTACTAATGAAAATGATCCTATAAGTTTATAGGTGATTATCATGTGTTTTTGAAGGTGTTTAACCAATAATTGATGAGGTTAGTTTGAATTCATTGAATGAATCCTTCTCGATTTAATGAAATTGAAATCATTAAAAAAGGAATTCATCCAATCCACCCCAATTGATAACCTAGGATCAAATCATCCTTTTAATTTTTAATCACTTAATTATCTTAGAGTTCACTTAAACCCATATAAAATCAACCCAAAGTTGGCCACTTCATAGCCAAAAATAGTCCATAGAATGTATGTTTCTATAGGTTTCTTCTTAGGTCTCTGAGGATTCGACAACCCAAGCTAAACTACAAGCGACCACTTAACCCTAAAATCTTGGGTAAATTTGGGCAAGACCAAATTTTGGTGCCATTTTAGGGGACCCAAGTAAGTCATCAAAACACCCATTCTATTCTCTCCCTTTTCTTCTATTCTCATCCAAATTATTTTATCTTTTCCCTTTATAATTTTTTTTCTTTTGGTGCATGTCCGCCTATACTCGTGACCAATCAAACCATCTAGTTAGAGTGGATCGTCATGGGGTTGGGGAGTCAAGTACACCAAGGGAACTCTTTATATTAGATCCTAATATTCCTAATACTCTAGAGAAAAAAATTAATCCCATTTCAATAGAAGGTCTTCAAATAAACCAACTCATAAACCCAGGTGGGAACTAAAATGTAAATTCAAATGAGGCAGCACCAAACTTGGGAAATGAAATCGATCAAACCATGAATGAATACCACACACCTGCCTAGACCAATTCCCACTAATTCATTAGACACAATTACCTAGAAGACTCTAACTACATATTTCAATCCCATGTCCTAAACCACCTTCCCACATTCAATGTAATGGAGTCTGAGATTCCTTACCTTCACGTCAAGGAGTTCAATGACATTATAGAAACCATGTTTCCCCCACATCAACTAGAATCAGCTAAGATGAGGATATTTCTTATTTCTTTAATGGATCGAGCTAAAAATTGGATAAATAATTTGATACCATCATCCATCAACTCTTGGGACCAATTACAAATAAAATTCTACAAAAAATACTTTCCCACCACCAAACAATTGCACTTAAAAAGAGCATCCAAAACTTTTTTTAAAAAGAGGGAGATTTATTTTATTAAACATGGGAAAGGTTCAAAGAAACAATCAACATGGTATCTCACCATGGTATTTCTATTCCTAAACAAGTGATAATTTTCTATGAACGGTTGGGCCCAGGGAACAAAAAATTCATTGACATGATGTGTAATGTAACTTTTAAAAACAAATACCCAAATGATGCTTATGAGTATCTGGAAATCCTTACTGAACAAAACCAAACATGGGGAACTTCACCTTATTCTGAAAATCCACAAAGAACTACTGGAATTCATACACTTAGAGAAGTGGAAATCCTTCGGGCTAAACTCACAGCACTCTCTAGGAAGGTTAGAGAGTTAGACCTTATAAAAGTACATGAAATCCAAAATGTAGACACTGTTTGCACAATTTGTGACAAACATGACCATAAGACAGACAAATTCCCAACCATTCTATCCATCAAGGATGTTATTTTAGTAGGATCCCTAGTGGAAGTAAATGCTTCAGACTTTCAAAATCCTCAATACCAAAACACCTTCAACCCAAGGTATAATGACCACCCAGGATTCCACTGGAAAGATATTTAACAACCTAGACAATACCAACAGCCACTGGTCCATTTTCAACAAACCATCCCACCTCCAAAATATCCCCCTGAGATAAACCAATCTTCTCAATCACCAACCCAAACTGTTCCACAAAGCCTACTTAAAAAACACTGCAAACAAATGGAAATGAGGAACTCTGAAGTCTCTTCCATAAAAAAAGAACTTCAAACCATCAAAACTAGAAAGGCACCCATGCCTACACAATCCATTCCACAACAAACAGTAAGGGGAGAGTCAAGTTTAACTTGAACAACTCATGAACAACTAAAGTCTATGACTATTTTAAGAAGTGGGAAATCAATTGAGAAACCTGAAAAACTAATTCAGAACCCATCTGAAGATTCAAAATTGGATGAAAATTCAAAATGAACCAAATGATCAAACTAAAAAATGTGATAACATTGTCAAAGAAATTACTCTTCAACAAACAACCCCACAACTTGCACCATTTCCACAATGCATGAGGGGAGAAACCAAGCCAAAATTTAGTGAAACATTGAGGGAAATCTTCTCACAAGTCAAGTTGAACATTCACCTTATCGATGCAATCAAAACCATACCTTCCTACTCAACGTACCTTAAGGACTTGTGCACTTTTAAAAGAAAATATTCACATAAAAACCAAGTGATTTTGGCTGCTAATGTGAGTACCACCATTCAAGGGACCATTCCTCCAAAGTTAAAGCATTTGGGTTGCCCTTACATCAATTTTGAACTAGGAGAGAGCAAAGTTGTCAAGGTCTTGTGTGACCTAGGTGCTAGTGTCAATCTCATCCCCTATGTTGTGTACTGCCAGTTAGTCCTAGAAGAGCTCTAACCCACATCTGTCACACTTTAACTTGCTGATCGTAGCATTAGGGTTCCAAAGGGGATTTTAAATGACATTATGGTAAAGGTTTAAAACTTCATCTACCCTGATGACTTCATTGTCCTTGAAAACCATCCAAACATAGGAAATATGGAACAAACACTAATCATCCTTGGTCATCATTTCCCTGCAATAATCAACTCTGTTATCCAAGTTTGAAATGGGAACATGACCATCACATTTGGAAACACGAGTCTAGACTTGAACATATATGATGCAAGCTCACAAATAGGGGATGAAGAGGACATTCATGAAGTAAATATGATAGTAAACATTGATAATGAATCCATAGAACATTACTAAATATTTGATGGATGTTTAAGTTAGGATGAGATTGATTTCCTTTGTTCACATGAAGAAATTTTATCTCCTTGGTTTGAATCATTTTCAAATTTATATTATGATGAAGTCTTAGGTCCAACAATCAGTGAAACCTTTCAGGAAACCACTTTCATGGAGTCCAATAAAAATTCCTTCCCTAAATATGATCAAACCAATCTTGTAGCTAAAACTTCTACACATGAGGATTCGATTCTATCTAAAAATCTAGGAAACAAAATTGATCTTGATCTAATGTCCCAATCTTATGCTGAAATTTTGAACCAACCTGGTCTTGTATTGAAGGAACTTCCCACTGCACTCAAGTATGCCTTCCTAATGGACAATCAAACACATTATATTGTCATTTTTTCTTCTCTTGAAGCCAATCATGAGAGGATTATTCTATATGTCCTTAAGAAACATAAGAAAGACATTAGCTGGACCTTTTATGATATTCCTGGGATTAGCCCACTAATCGGGACTCATAGGATTATTCTAGAATCTGATTCAAAGCCATGTCGTCAACTTCAATAGAGACTCAATCCTAATATCATGGAGGTAGTAAGGAAGGAACTTCTGAAATTGTTAAAAGCTGGTATCATCTATCCCATAGCTGAGAGTAAGGGGGTGATCCTAATCCAAGTGGTTCCCAAGAAGGCAGGAATCACAGTGATAACCAATAAGGATGAAGAGATTCTTCCAACTAGGGTGAGTAGTGGATGGAGGGTCTATATTGACTATAGGAAGCTAAACTCATTCACCAAGAAGGACCATTTCCCCTTACCATTCATTGACCAAGTCCTTGAGAGAGTGGAAGGTCATGAGTTCTATTGTTTCATAGATGGGTAATCAGGGTACAATCAGATTGAGGTCTCCCTAGAGGATCAAGGGAAGACTACATTCACCTATCCATTCAGCACCTTTTCCTTCAAACACATGCCATTCGGGTTATACAATGCCCCTAGAAACTGCCAGCGGTGCACGATGGGAATCTTCTTAGACATGGTAGGGGATTTTATTGAGGTCTTCATGGATGAATTCTCTATCTTTGGGTATACATTTGAGGGATTTCTTAGGAATGTGGAGAGAGTTTTGTCCAGATGTGAAGAAATGAATCTGGTCCTAAACTGGTAAAAATGTCATTTCATGGTTTAACAGGGGTTATTCCTTGGAAATATAGTCTCAGGTAGGAGGATTGAAGTTTATAAAGTAAATGTTGACATCATTCATCGCATTCCATCACCCAGAACTTTTAAGGAAGTGAGTTATTTCTTAGGACATGCTAGTTTTTATATAAGATTCATCAAGGAATTTAGTTCAATCTCTCGCCCCCTTTGTGCTCTCCTAGTAAAGGACTCTCCATTTGATTAGACAGAAAGTTGTGGGGGTTCATTCTCAACCCTGAAATCCTCTCTCACCTCTCCTCCCATTATGAAATCTCCAAATTGGAACCTTCCTTTCGAAATTATGTGTGATTATAGTGACTTTCCTATAGGAGATGTGTTAGGAAAATGTTGTGATAAAACTCCATTATGTCATTGCTTATGTAAGAAAATCCTTAAATGATGCACAAATAAACTACATTGCCACTGATAAGGAGTTACTTTCTGTTGTGTTTGACTTTGAAAAGTTTAGGTCCAACCTATTATGATCCCCCATCACTGTGTTCACTGGCCATTCTTCACTAAAATACCTCTTCCAAAAACAAGATGTTAAGGCTAGACTGATTAGGTGGGTCCTTCTATTACAGGAATTTGACCTCACAATAAAGGATAAAAAGGGTTTTGAAAATGTTGTAGTTGATCATATCTATAGGATAGAATTGAAAGAAAAATAAAATCACCTTTCTTTGTTTGATTCATTTTCCAATGAGCACCTCTATTCAGTGAGTGATTGCCCATGGTATGCCGACATAGCCAACTTCTTAGTTATAGGAGTCATTCCAAAATTCTTAGGGACTCATGATCGAAGGAAATTCCTTTCTGATGTTAGGAACTATGTGTTTGATGATCCATACCTCTATAATTTATGCCCTAACCAAGTCATTAAGAGGTGTCTCCCAGAATCTAAACCAGAGTCCATCCTTAAATTTTGTCATAATGGGGCATGTGGAGGTCACTTTTCCTCTAAAAAAACTTATACTAAGGTTCATCAGTGTGGTCTCTTCTGGATCACCCTCTTAGGGAACTCTTACACGTTTTTTCAAAGATGTATTTAGTGTCAACAAGTAGGGTCCATCACAAAAAGGAATCAAATGCCACTCACTCCCATCTTAGTAGTTGAAATCTTTGATTGCTGGGAAATCGAGTTCATGGGTCCCTTCCCAAACTCTAGGGGATATCTATACATCCTTTTAGCTGTCGATTATGTCCCCAAATGGGTTGAGTCCATTCCTAAAAAATCCAATGATCATCATAATGTGATTAGATTTCTCAAGAAAAACATCCTCTCTAGATTTGGAATTTCTAGGGCTATTATTAGTTATTGTGGAACTCATTTTTTCAATTGTCCATTCTCAGCACTCATGGAAAAGTATGGAATATTTCACAAAGTATCCACTGCTTACCACCCACAGACCAATGGTCAAGATGAGATAGCCAATTGAGAAATTAAACAAATTCTTGAGAAAAATGTTGATCCATTTAGGAAAGATTGGTCGAGAAAACTCTTGGAGTCTCTTTGGGCCTATCAAACCACATATAAAACCATTTTAGGAAAGTCCCCATATAGATTGGTTTATGGTAAAGCATTCAATTTTCTAGTGGAGATTGAACATAGCGCTTTTTGGGAAATTAAGAAAATGAATTATGACCTCTCATTGGTCAGAACAAAAAGGAAATTAGATCTCAATGAACTTGAGGAACTTAGGATGGAGGCTTATGAAAATTCAAGGATTAATAAAGCTAAATTACAAACCAACCAATCTTGAAATATTAAAACCAAACACATTATACTGGGTAAACCTATTATTTTGTATAGTTCTAAACTTCATTTACATTGGGGAAATTTGAGGTGTAGATGGTCAGGTCCATACATAGTGCATAAGGTGTACCCCCATGGGGATGTAGAAATTCAAGATCCCACCAATGGTCAAACCTTTAAAGATAATGGTCATAGAGTAAAACCATTCATTGAACCATTCCAAAAAATGAAGTTGATGAAAACTTGTGTGAACCAACCTCAGATGAGGAAAATACTTAAATAATTAAGGGTCTAAGTTGAGCTTGCGACATTAAACAAAAGAACTGCATGGGAGGCAACTCGTGGCTTTCATGTTTCCAATATTTTTGAATCATCTTTATTTTTCAAATATAATTAATGAATCATTTTGATATTTAAAAAAAAAATAGACTGTTGACATGTTCTTCTATTATGAGTATGGATGGGTATGAAATGGGAGCGCCATATTCATCTGTGTCACATGGTGTGATCCTTGAGTAATACCTTACCCAGAAATTTAAAAACAAGATAATGTATCATCAGTTCATTTTATTTTTATGTGTTTTTAGGTTAAAATAAAAATAATAATAATAATAATAATTAAAATGACATGTCGTAGGTCATGGGGAAAACCCCATCACAACCGGCGAAGCTGTGGGGACTCAAACCAAGGACCAAAGGGAGACATGGGTGCACGCTTACCACTGACCTACAGCTTATAGTGATTCCTTATTCTATAATTTTTTTATATATACTTATATTTTATTTTATTTTACTATATGAATAAATATATATATATATATATTGTATGGTTTTTTTTTCATTTTCCACTAGGGAACTCTACAAGTGACATGGATATCAAAGGACTAAATTAGAGTAGCAAGAACCTCAACTTAAACCACCAGGTGACTTTATTCCCTGATCCTCATATTGAAAATTCCTTTTATAACTCCTGTCATCTACCCCTACCTCCTTTTCAATTTTATTTTATTTAAACACTGGGGACAGTGTTATTTTAAGTTGGGGGTGAATATAATGAAAAAAAATATTAATTTTGTGTGTATAAAAAATGTGTGGAAGGAAAATTTTCTTTAACCTTGAACATGATAATGCGCATTGCACACTTTGAAACTGAATATCAAATAATTTAGCATTTCCTGATTCTAATTTAATCCATGTATAATTTCATGAGCATAGATTTTGGAAAGTGTGGCTATCTAATGTGAAATTTCATCATTTATATTTTCATCCAAATAAAAAAAATTGATCACAACGCACGTACTTTTGAAAGTGGGTTATTTTTTTGAGTTCATGGGGTCTCTCAAATAAATAGCATAGGTTTGGTGATCATTTTAGTTTTAATATGATTATTCAATAAAAAAAATAAAAAAATAATAAATTTATGCATATAGAAATGAAATGACCTAATGTGTGGCTTTCGACACTTGGGGATCATGAATCCATAGTTTTCTGGCCCATAGTTAGTAATTTTATCTCTATTTTTGGTAATTTGAATTTGTTTTTGACTAAGTTAACTCAAGATGATGCCCAAGTATGTGGGCTTCACTTGGGGCCCTAAGGTCTTTGAGCTTGGGAGTCATCGACAAAGTCTCGCTACATGGGTTGACTCTTTTGAGTGAAATTTCAGTTACCATAGCAATATTGAAATAAAAAAAATTTAATTCTCATATTAATGTTAAAATTTTATTCCACCTAGCGCTTCCATCATTTCCCCCTTGAATAAAGATGAACCCCCATGTCTATTGTGATACACCACACATCCTCATACTTAATTGATATTGGATGAAATATGGTGATAAATTTGAACAAAGGATTGGGATTGGGATTGGGATCTTCTTATGAAACTATCTTGTATTAAAATATTTTTATGGGTTTCATATTTGTTTTATATAAGGGTTTTTGGTGATCATTGTTTATTAAAATGTTTTTGGAAAAGGGAATTCGAATTTCACATTTTTGAGATATATTTTGCTCGGGACTAGAAAAACATAAGTTGGGGGGTGTGATTATCCACTGAATGAGGCTAATATTAATTGTTAATATATATAATATTCATGTTCTTTATTATTCATAAACACAATTTTAGTGCATTTTACACTTTGAACATTATTTCATAATATAATTGTAATTCCTTCATAAAATGCACTATTACATGGTATATTTTTTAACATCATTTAAAGTACCCAATGATCTTTATTTTATTTTAATATTTAATTTTCATGTTTCTCATTACATTGGTAACAATTAATACTTTTTTAGTACTTGAATATTCATATTGGAAGACCACCAAAGTTAGACTTGAACAAACAACAGTCTAGGTGAAGTGAACTGGACAGCAGCCCAATAAAACTACTGTAGCGGCCAATATCCAAGCCCAATAATAATTAAAATTGAACTAAATATATATTGCATAATGGATAAAATTTCATTAAATAATGTAATAATCTAATTATAATGTTTGAATGGAGTTCTAAGCGGCCCAAGTTGGAGATAAAATTCTGGGCCAAATTCTGCGGCCCAGAAAGACAAACCACCATTTTACACATATCTCGTAAACCATAAATTATTTTGGGATAAAACTTTACATAAGGTTGGGTACATCCTGAGTTTAATTTTATTATTCTATTTCCCACTCTAATTAGTTCATATAAAAGCTCATTTATGTGCTTCTGTTCAATGGATGCAAGCTGGCTTCCACCTCGGGTCATGAGTGGAAAAGTCCAAGTTCCACAAACTTTCCACCACCCTAAGCCTACCATAATCAAGTTGGATGACTTTCACTATTGGAGTCTCGACCCAAGGCTCCCAAAATTACTATTTAAGGTATTTTTTTGGATTATTTAATCATCTTGGAAGATTTCTTTCATTGTAATGTTATGCTGCCACTTTTCCTTTGTAATGTTCTTCCTCAATTGTAAGTTGTTTTAATTCATCTTAGTTTCTTAATAAAAGTTCTTTTTTTATATTATTATGTTCTTATCTAGATCATTTTGATACCTTTTCCTAATTGTGTGAATCTATTCACACCATACCTTGTGAAATTTATCACACAACGGTGGAGTGATCGTTATTTTGTTGTTTTTACTTCTTCAATTCCACCCTCGTAAGTCTACTTCCTGCTTCTGTTGAGAACATGTCATCAATGGAGAGCTAACTCTTTTATGGGTTGATCCAAGGGAGTAGAAAGGGGTTTTATTGAATGTTATTTCTCACTCTACAAATGATTATTAACTTCTTTTATTTGAGTTTCTTTTATTCAATGATTTTCTCTCTTCCTCTTCCATATTGAATTTATTCACCCCACTTTTATGTGCTAATAAGATCATTTACCTTGGAGTGCTCATGAAAATGATCATATAAGTGTATAGGTGATTATAATGTGTTTTTGAAGGTATTTAACGAGTAAGTTATGAGGTTAGTTTGAATTCATTGAATGAATCCTTCTCGAGTTAATGAAATTAAAATCATTAAAAAAGAAATTCATCCAATCCACCCCAAGTGATAACCTAGGATCAACTCATTCTTTTAATTTGAATTCACTTAATTATTTTAGAGTTCAATTAAACCCATCTAAATCAACCCAAAGTTTTCCACTTCATAGACAAAAATAGTCTATAGAATGTATGTGTCTATAGGTTTCTACTTAGGTCTCTGAGGATTCGACAACCCAAGTTAAAATACAAGCGACCACTTAACCCTAAAATCTTGGGTAAATTTGGGCGAGACCACCTATCTCATAGGGTCCCATGTCATGACAACCTCAAGCCCACCTCTGATAGGCCAGGGGCTGGTGACTAGCACTGAGTAGGAATTTTCCACAAATGGGAGGCATTAGACTAAAGTACATGTACACACGCACACATCTCCAAGACACAAAATGCTGAAATGTAAAACAAATAATAGAATGCATGCATACAACTAAGATCCCACAACCATAGTACGATAAGAATTAAGGGAAAGTAAATTGTTCTAAATACAATCCCACCACAAGAGTCTGTACACAATTCCAATTGAAATTGTAAAGTGTCCAACCTACTCCAAGGGCAAGTACTATGTCAAAGGTATACTCCCGGTAAACACATTGGTCTGACTAGCTCCAGCTATACTCCACTCAATACTAGTCATCCTAGGACACCGCCAAAAGGGCCACCATCTACATAAGACACAACACGTATAGGAAAATCCTGTGTAGGGGTGAGTATAACAATACTTAGTAGGACACCCCAAAAACACCAAACACAAAGCACCAAGTATAGTCAACTCAATAGAAAATTTAACATTGTATAAAAGATACAAGAAGTAAGGAAAAATAACCTAGATATACTAAGGAGATACACCATTCCATCAGGTGGTCATAATCAACTACCATCCATTGGATTCTGCTCGAAGCACTCTCTTTCTGGGACAACTCACACCTGGAGCCATGATATCATCAGAGAGACTCGATGACGAGGTCTAGCTCATTTGGGACCTGCCTAAAGAGAATGAATTGGTCTGATAAGACTATGATACACAGATAGGGGGTCATTCCCAAGATCATTGGGGGACACCAAAAACCCAATATGAATCAACCCACTACATAGGGGATCATATAACAATGACTCCACAAACCCTACCGATAAGGCCTGCAAGATGGAGGATCAATTCCCTGCTTAAGGAGGTCATGTCGATTATACAAAATTCACTAGGGATGATAGAGGATCTCACTCTAGTCTCATGAAGGTACACCAAAACTCTATCAAAGACTCAACCTATAGAGGGGGTTACAATCTAGTGGAGTGGATGTAATGTCACACTATACCCTTGAGGAAAGGACCAAGGGAATGCACTCAACCTAAACTGTTCCAAACTAGGAAAAGGGAAGATAATCGAGCACTCTTAATTTAACTATCTTAAAATCAAAGTCATGTTGTCACTAAAAGCATGTCTTTTGGACACTCCATTTAGGAGTTATGGTTATTTGAATGAAGTTGCCCGCAGACCTTTGGGGCTTGCAGACCTACTGCCATGGTAGGTACACCTTCCACCATGGTAGGTCCCCCTACCACCATGGTGGGTCCACCTACCGCATGGATCGGCCACCCGTGTACTGACCGTCGTGGTCAGTCCACCTACCGCACCTGACCGGCTACTGTGGTCAACCACCTTGGTCGACCTCCCGCAGACTGGTCGCGTGATCGATGTGCTCACAGCAACTCAAGTTGTCACGGCACCACTGTCAAATGCAATGAGGCTCCACCCCAATTTCCCCAGATCCAACCTGGGTCCAACCCGCTAGCCCAACCTAGATCAGACCCATTGACCCGACCTGGGTCTGACCCGCTGGCCCGACCTGCTCTGAGTCTGTTGTCGTCGTCCTGTTTCTGCCGCTATCATCGCATCTACATTTTCCACCACTCTCATCCTCCCACTGCATCCTCCTCCATGGTCTCATGTGGCCACCCACCTCTTTCACCTCTAATGGACCTGTCGGCTTTGTCACACCTACCGCGGACTACCAGAATCTCTACCGTGTGTTGGTGGCCCCTTCTGCAGACCACCATGCCTCCTTAAATACCCTAAAATAGAAACAGTCCTAGAACCAAGCACATTGGGTCCTAATCTACAATGATACAACCTCAATTTTCTATTTCCATCAAATTTGGTGGTCCGATCGAGTTCAGAACCACACAGAAATGTCGAGTTGGGACCAAGGGGATTCAACCGGCGAAGAATGCGAAGAATGGAGGGAGAAATGAACATGCACAAAGTTTTATCATTATTGGACAACTTTTATTGTCCAAAGATCAAAAATGGGGTATTTTTTGATAGAAAACCAAATTAAAAAAATCTATATAAACCCACAAAATAATCTCGTCCCACAAATATGCTCGATCTGTGGGATAATTTGTTCATGGATTAGTTCGTGTTTGTCATAGGAATCAAGAATAGGGAATAATGAATTAAATATCACACCATAACTTGATTTGGATCATTTTTTGATGAAGAATAGTCTTCATGTTGTCACCACCGATGAGATCTATCAAGATCAGCGTTCGTCAATTGCTGATTCGAGGTTCCATCATCGTTCATCAAAAGGATCCTCTAGAGGTTCTCTCTCCAACATCTCTAGAGAATTCTAGGGTTATGAGGATAACCATGGATCTCTAAAAAATGTTTATTAAAGAATAAACCACCAAACTGCATCAAAAAATAATTTTTTTATTAAATTATTTTATTCATTTTACATCTACGACAACTTTTTCACAAACAACTTGTGCCGACTAATGTTAAGTCACACCTAGGGTAAAGATGCTATTCTGAACTCAACAGTGCCATAAGATTTCAAATTCAAGCACCTAGTTAAGATTTATTCCACTTATTTAGTAAAACTATGTTCACGTGCTATTAAATATTTTAATATTTTTTAGACATTTTTTTCTGGTCACACCAGGCCTCAGAATCACATGTCGTCTCAGTGCCTGGTCTTAAAACCAAACCATATAATATCAAAAAATAATACACAGAAAATCTGATATGTTATATTCACTCTACCTTGGGGATTTACGTCCTTTAAAATCCAAAACAATGGTTACTCAAAAAAATGAGGGAACTAATCATGAATCTGAGCCTCCTTCTCTCATGTTCTCTCCTAGAGATTTTCGTGCTACCACCGAACACACACTAAAGGAATCGATCTCCCATGAAGGATCCTATCCTGCCAATCCTCGATCTCCACTGGGTACTCAGAAAAACTCGCTCAATCCTCTATGTCCAGCTCACCCTAATCAATAACGTGTGATGGGTTGTGTACGTATCTCCTCAGCTACAATATGTGGAAGACGTTGTGTACCCAGTCTATCTTCAGAGGTAGAGTTAAGTGGTATGCCACCTCACCAACTCTATTTAGTATCTGGAAAGGGCCAATAAATCTTGTATATAGCTTGTCACCCTATCCAAATCTTCATAATCCCTGTCAAGGTAAAACACTAAGGAATACATGGTCTCCTTCCTCAAACTACAGAGGCATCCATCACCTATCAGCATAAGAATTCTGACGGATCTGTGTAGTCTTTATTCACTCCTGGATGATATGCACTTTCTTTATAGTAGCTTGCACCAACTTTGGGCCCATGAGTACTGACTCTCCTAGGTTAGTCCAATAAAGTGGTAACATCCATGTTTGCTCGTAGAAATATTCAAATGTTTCCATACTGATGGTGGAATGGTAGCTTTTTTGTATGATACTCCACCAGTGGTAGGTGATCCTCCCAAATATGACCAAAGTCGAACATGCATGCTTGTAGAATTTCTTCTAGAACATGAATGTTCTGCTCAGTCTGGCTATCCTTTTGTGGGTGAAATGCTATGCTAAAGAATAACTGAATTCAAAATGCCTCATGTAATCCCTTCTACACTCAATATGTAAAGCGAGCATTGTGATTAGAAACAATCATCAATAGAACTCCATGGAGTCAAACTATCTCTTGCATGTAGAGGAGTCTCAATCTCTTTACTAAAATCTGCTCTCAGATAGGTAGGAAGTGGTCCAACTTAGTGATTTGGTCAACTATCACCCAAATAGAATCGTGTCCCCTAGACATACGTGGTAAGCCCATCACGAAGTCTATAGATATACCATTTCACTTTCATTCTGGTACCTCAAGGGGTTGAGCGAAACCCATTTGAACCTGGTGCATAGCCTTTACTTTCTGACAAGTAAGGCATCAAGAAATAAACTCTGCAACTCCTTTATTCACCCTTGGCCACCAAAATTGGCATCAGAGGTCCTGGTACATCTTCACCAAACCTAGATGTACCACTAAAGTAGATGTATGAAACTCCCTCAAAACCTCCTCCCTCAATGTCACTATTACCATCGTGCATCCTCTAAAGAGAATGATGTGATCCCCTCCTTCTTAATACCCATCAGGAGCGTGACCTATAGACATTTGATCATGTAGGTTCTCGTAGTTGGTATCCCCAAGTTGTGCCTCCCTTACTCATTATAAGAGTGGAGGGGTGACAACCATTGATTGGAGGTAAGATGCTCTATCTCCATCCATAAAGGATATCTGAAAAAAGTACAGCTGCTCTGATACCTCATTTAGCAACTGTGAACTGGATCTCTTACTAAGAGCATCCGCCACCACGTTCCCCTTCCTAGGAGTATAGATAATCTCAAAGTCATAGTCTTGGAGGAACTCTATTCATCACCTCTACCTCAAGTTAAGATCAATTTTAGAGAAGATATACTTGAGAATCTTGAGATCTGATTAGATAACAAACCACTCACCCATGAGGTAGTGTTTCCACATCATTAAAGTGAAGACTACCACTACTAACTCAAGATCATGGGTTGCGTAGTTCTGGACGTGTGGTCGCAACTGGCGTGAACCACAGGCAATCACCACTTGCCTCTGCATCAGGACACAACCAAGCCCAATCCCTGATGCATTGTATAATTCCATGTACTTGATTCCTTCCTTTGGTAACCTCAATATGGGAGCGATCATCAACCTCTGCCTTAGCTCCTAAAATCACTGTTGGAACTTAATTTGTCCACACAAAAGGCTGACCCTTCCATGTCAAAGTTATCAAGGGTGCTTCCACTATAGAGAAGTTGGGTAAAAACCTCTGATATTACCCTTCTAATCCAAGGAAACTCCACATATAGGTAACACTCTTGGGTGGATCCTAAGCAATAATTGCCTCAACCTTCACTAGATACACTGAAATCCAACCTCTGAGATGTCATGTCCTAGAAAATAGACCTCTCGAATTTAGAACTGACACTTTAAGAGATTTCCATAAAGATGGTGCTCTCAAAGAGTGTCTAGGATCATCCTAAAGTGTCTTTCATTCTCCTCCTCAGATGCTGAATACAGTAGGATGTCATCGATGAAGACCATCATGAACCGGTTTAAGTAAGGCTGAAAGATCTGGTTCATGAGTCTCATGAACACTTTTAGGGAATTCATCACACCAAACGGCATCACAAAGTACTCATAGTGACCATAACAAAATCTTAAGGTTGCCTTCAATATATCCTCAGCTTTTACTTACATATGGTTATATCCTTATCTGAGGTTAATCTTCAAGAATCACTATTCCCCCTTCAATTAATCAAAGAGGTCATCGATCCTCAGTAGTGGATATTTGTTCTTCATGGTCACCTAGTTTAAGCACCTTAAATCTACATATAAACTCAAACTCCCATATTAATTCTTGGAAAACAAAATTGGGGATGCATAGGGTGAAACACTAGGTCTCATGAAACCCTTCCTCTGTAAGTCCTCCAACTTTACCCTTAGCTCATGAAGCTCTATGGGAGTCATTTGATATGAAAGTTTAGATATCAGTGTTGTACATGGGTGTAGAAAAATTTAGAAGTATATGTCCCTATGGAGAGGTAAACCTAGAACATATTTAGGAAATATTTCCTCATACTCTTCCACCACTGCAAAAAACTGAGGACACATAACATCAATTACACTGAGGGTCAGGCTAGCCAACTGATGAATAATCGGTTGCACCCTCCTATGTGTGAGCCCATCCTGTGCAGCTTGGAGTTAATTTTCACCAACAAAGGAAAACTTGGTCTCATAATTATGGAAACACTACACTCTTCTCCTAAAATAGTCAATCTGATAATGAACTGTGGATAACCAGTCCATACTAAGAATGACATTGTAAGGCCTCGATGCCGCTACCAAGAGATTCCAACTGAAACTCTCACCTCCAAGAGTCAGGGCACATTATTGGAAACAATTTGTGATCATCGATTCTTCTCTAATAGGAGTCTCTAAGCATAATGGTTGAGTCAATGATTCAACTATAATCTCCGAGTCTCGAACAAGATTTTGGGCAAGAAAATAATGACTAGCACCCATGTCTATCAATACTACAGCTAAGGTAGAAAAAACACATATCATATCTGATAGAGTTAATATTTTAATTATTTTTATTGTGTGTTTCATTGATTTAATACTTTAAAATTATTAAATTTGAGGTTTTTTTCATTAATTTAGTATTTTTGGTGAATTTTTGTCTTAGTTATGAAAATTGCTTAATTTTGTAAAATTGATAGTTTAATAGAGCTTCTATTTTTTGTGCATAAATTTTACAATAATGATCCAATTTAAGTGATTATTTTTTTAGGATTCCTTTTTTTATGGGATTAAACTTTTTATTCTTTTCCAATATCTAATTTGAAACACACTGACCCATAAAAATTAATCAAATGGAAAATTTTATTCTAGCTAGTAGAATGGACCCCACATCATCAAATGAAGAATATCTTGGGATAACAACCTAAAAATGAGATTATTTTATCTGGTTCCAACATAGGACTTTATTTTTCATGTTAAAATTAAATTCCATGAATAAAGGATCTCATTAAGGCATCCTTTTAGTGAGTCAAAGTGCAGTAGGTGGAACAGTTTTTGGTGTTTATAAAAAGACATGTCCATTATTTCTGGCACATATTCCTTTAAACCTATAAAAAATCTTTAAAATTTGTAGGTTTTATATAAAACTCTATTTAGAATATATTTTAAGAAGATACCTTAGCAATTTTTGGCCGTTTTGTAGGTAGAATAGAAGCAAAATTCTGGCAGACAGATTCTGGAGGAGCAATTTTTATGTTCTTTGTTTTATTTATTTTGTTATTCTTAGTTTTGTAATGAATTATTCTTCCCCATTATTCTCAGTTACCTTTAACATGGTGGGGTGAAATTATGTGTGATTGGAGAAGGATAGTTTTTCCCTTTTGTAATTCATTATTTCTATCACTTGATATTTTAAGATCCTTATCTCTCTTTTGAGAAATCAGTTTCAATTTCTTATAATGGTTTTTATTACCACGTACGATTGTATTTGATTTTAGATTCTATTATTTTTATTAATTTGGTAAATTATCAATATCTCTCTCTATAAGGTTATGGTTTATATACAATGTAATAGACCAAGTCTTTGTGGTGAAGTGCTCAGTGATCGCTGGGATGTGTGTGATGAGTAGTGAACATTCTTGATTGTTCGGGATAAACAAAACCCAATTGGGAATTTCCTAAGTCAATTGGGGGTATTCTCTACAAATATATCACACATTGGAAGGAGTAGACCAATATGATATTTTATTAAGGTTTATTCTTACCATTACCATTTGACTAATGGAGTGGGAAGAAGCGATTGTGGATTCTCACTTTTATCGACTTAGCAAAAGAGAATTGGATAAATTGGAACTGTGATAGAATTAAAATTGGAGAACCAAACCTGAACTAATCACCATATCATATTATAGCTTTAAATCACTTGTTTTATCAATTTTTCTCAATATTTTTCTTAAATTTATTTTCTTTTTTTGGTTTCTTTTCTTTTCAAAATCAATAAATTTCAACAAAAAAACACCCCATTTTCTCTCTAATTAAAGGTGACAGCTTGATTGTTTTGTGCTCCTCTCTAGAGAAAACCTAGGTTAAATGTTTTAATACATTTTTAACTTAGTAAATAATTGTTTTTTACACACCCCATGATAGGCATGTGTCAAAACATAATGTAGTTACCAAGGAGGTAGTGCCAATATTTTTTTCTCTTATATTGCATGACTAGAAGTACAAACCCTTACCTTTCCCCCATAGATACTAAAATTGAAAGAACCTTGTTGAATAGACATATAAACCTTAATTTTAAATGTTAATTTGAGGAAATTTATCTTTTATACTTGATTGAAACTTCAAGTGTCCTCTCTGAGCCTGTCATCATGGCTAGAAATTAAAACAAAACACTTAGAGACCTCTGTGCACCACAATTCCTTAATCAAAATAATCAACTTGCCATGTCAGTGTTATAGAATGTTTTTTGGATTAAACCTAACATGATTCCATTTCTCACAAAATTTCATTTCTTAGTAGGTGAAGACCCAAAAAAACATATTAATGATTTCACACATGTCTTCTCTACTTTCAAACCCCAAGGAGTATTTGAGGAGCATGTAAAGTGGAAGGCATTACCATTTTCATTGGAAGGATCTAAAAAATAATGGTGGTATGAGCTAAAACCTAGATATGTGAGTGATTGGAATGACTTTGTAAGATTCTTCATACAAATATTCTTCCCCACCTCTAAGATAACAGCCATCGGAAATGAAATCTATGCCATTAGACAGTCATCTGTAGAAACTCTTTACGAGTACTAGAAGATATTTAAGAATCTATGTGTCAGCTTCCCACATCAGAAAATTATGGATCATAAATTTATTGTCTTATTTTATCTAGTATTACTATACAATAATAGAAACCTTCTAGATGCATCATCTAGAGTCGCATTGATTGATAAGTCAGCAGAAGAATCCAAGGGTTTGATTGAGAAAATTTCTCAAAACTCAAAATAATTTGGTACAAGAGGTACTGGTATAAAAGGTATTCATGAGATAAGAACTTATCGTCCCTCACCATTATTAGAAACTAATATTGAAGAGCTAACTAGTTTGGAGAGACATATGGCCTTGAAATAATTGGGTGACCAACAAGCACCAGCTAAGGTATGTAGTTTATACTCATCACCTGATAATTTCACTAACCAGTGTGATGAAATATAGGGAATGTAAAGTTGTAATGCAGATTTTTAGCCAAGGTTGTTTCAAAAAATCAAGGATGGAGAGAGCCTAACTAAGTCCAGTATGGATTTGGAAATCAGTATAATAAATCTAGACCCTTATACCAAAATCAGTTCCAAAACCAACCCCCATTCCAGATTCAATACCTCATATCATGTCACGACCCGTCCTCGGGGCCCGTGTCGTGACTACCCCAAGCCCGCCTTCTATAGGCCAGGGGCTGGCAACTAGCACCAAGGCATAAATTCCCAATAAAAAGGGAAGGCATTGCCTTTTTAAAGTAAACAAACACCACAGAGCAAGCAAGCAGAAGAAGCAAACACTAAGTAAAAGCTGGTACAACAGTAAGTGCGGAAAGTAAGCGGGCCAGAATACAAACCCAAACTGAAAGTAAGTACAACTCGAAAGGGAAAACAGCAACTGAAAAGTAAAGCCGCAACGTCGAGTCGTCCTCTGGAAGTCCCGCCTGAAGGGTGGGTACAGACAGCCTCCACTGCTCCTCGGGTCCAGCCGTCCACTCCGAGTACGTCCCACCTAGTGGTCCACCTCCAGGTACCGTCCTGCTCCTCAAGCCTCAACCACGATCAGCGTTGTCCATCGTCTGTAACCAACACAATGTAGTGCGGGCATAGCCTGTGCAGGGGTGAGTATAAGCTACTTAGTAGGGACCCTGAGACCCCCGAAGGTCTCCCAGAATCCACAAAGGATAATCCACAAAGGAAAGATACAATCACGAAGTAACATCCGACACGACTTAGGTATATGCCCATACATATACCTAAGTCATCAATTCCAACACGCTCCAACCTCCGAGCCCAAGTACAACCCAGTCCACACATGAAAGCAAATGTATTCCACACAGGAAAGCAAAACGTAATCCACACAGGATAGCACAACACAATCCACATAAGAAAGAAAAACATGATTCAGCTCACATAGGTATACTTCTTCGAAAGATGATATAGATGATCATTGATCCATCTAAGTCGTCGGACCCACAAAGGATCGATAGGTACTAACCCCCGCAATGACCCACACAGGATCGGACCCACACAGGATCTGTAGGTGCTGGCTCACACAGAACTGCTAAGCGCTGACCCACACAGGATCGGACCCACACAGGATCGGTAGCACTGATCCACACAGGATCGCTGAGTGTTGTAGTCGTCGTCGTCGAATCCACTGAGGATCTCTGCACAGTCGTCGTCGCAGTCACAGTAGCAGTCGTAGCCAGCTCTAGGGTTCCCGCACACAGCAAGCTCGTTCGGGAGGGTCCGCTCCATGAGCCGAGAGGCTGATATATCAACTGACACATAGTCCAGAGTTGATGTATCCAAAAGTTCCGTATCGTCAACAGGAACTCAACATCGCAGACGGCGCGTCAATCGGATGCTCGGTCTGAGAGTTATTGGATTTTTCGTCCCAGGGGCCCGGTTGGTTTTTAAGGCAAAACCAACCCGACCATACTCCACCTATGTCCAAACCTCGGTAGGAGTAAGCCAAAAGATTCGTCTCACTAAGAGGAATCCAACAAAGTCGACGACACATCAATCGGACGTCTGAAGCTCAAGATATGAGCGTTTCCGCTCCAAGGGCCCGGTTGGTTTCGTGTACGAACCAACCTGGCCGAACTCAAAGTAATCCGAAACCTTGAGTGCGATATACCGAAATGACCATCTCTATTCAAGGATCGCATCGCAACTGGAGGTGCGTCTATCGAAGGTCTGTAGTCCATGTTATGGTCAAAAGATCGAAGACGGTCCGAAAACAGGGGTTTCGGGCCCGGACCGACCCGGCCCGAGACCCCCCGGTCGGCCCGAAACTGGTCGACCCGCCCCGGGTCCGGGTCGGCCCGGCGCGGCCCGGCCTGGGCACAGCGCGCCCAGCGCACTGGCCAGCTCGGCCAATGGCCGAGCCGTTTGGCAGGGCGGGGGGCGCCTGCCCCCCTGGTGTAATCGCGGCCCCCCTTTAATGGGGGTTGTTTTTGTAAGTCGACCGGGGGAATTAATTCCCCCGGCTTCCTTTTGTCCGGTCGGCCCGCTCCGGCCAGCCGGTTCTACCAACAAGGACGGGCGACGGCCGGTCCTTCCTCCTTCGCCGACACCGGCGGCCCGGAACCGGTCGCCGGTCACCCTGCTCCGTCGCGGCCCGGAACCGGCCGCGGCTTGGTTCGTCCAGCGCGGTGCGACGGCACCGTGTCCTTCCGCCGTGGCCCCGCTCTTGCCGTGGTGTCTTCGGTTTTCTTCGACGCGGTGCGACGACGTCGCGTCCTTGTTCAACTTCACGGTGCGGCGCGACGGCGTCGCGCATTACTTGTCATTCGATCCCGCGTAGTGCGACGGCACCACGCCATTATGTCCCAACCACAAGGAATCAAACAAGGATAAAGGAGGAGGGTCGGCCGTGTTTGTGCGGTCCGTCCCCCTCTCGTTAATCGTTATCATTTGGTCGTATAACTACGAAGAATGAAAAACTAGAAATCACGAACGAAAATAAATAAAATAATCCCCTACCTTGATAAAAGAGATGACGAACGTCGGCGTCACAAAGTGAGGATTCGAAGACGTTGACGGAGATTTCGTCGTGGAAAACCGTCGCGAAAAGAGACGTCACGGAAGAAAAACGTCGTGGAAGAATACGTCGCGTCGCGGGTCGGTGTCGCGGAAGACGGTCTCCGAGGGCTCGGCGCTCCACGTCGGAGATCATTCGTTCTTCACATTCTTCGTCAAAGAGAATGAAGAACTCAAGACTTCCTTAGCTTTTTCTCCAAAAGCTCTCAAACAACTAAACACCAACCCAATAAAATAAGTTCTTAACTTATTTTATTAACACATCAAGGCTTTTGAAATTCAAGTGTTTGAATTCCACATTAACTCACCTCATTAATTCCATAAGTTAATAAACTTAAGTTAACAAAATTAATGGGAGTTGAGGAGGTTAGAGGATATGAAGGGGTGGGGTTCGTGTGGGCCCCACCACCCTCATAAACTCCCAAGGGAGGTTGGGTAGTTACCCAACTTCCATCCAAAGGATTAAACACTTAGAGTAAAAATAAAAAATGTTGTTAAATTTTTATTTTTAACTTCCACAATTTTTATCAACATCTCTCGTGTAAACGCAACTCTGGATTAAGCGTTTCTAAGCAATTACCAGCGCTGTGGTTCCATCGGTGCCCTCGGAATTTGATTCCGAGCACTGGTTCAAAATATAGAAAAACTCGCTCGTTCGTTCACTGAACGTAACCGAGCTAAACTTCGGATTGAAGTTCCGGGCACACAGGGCCTCGGAATCAAGTGTCGTCTGAAACTGCGTTCTTGTAAAATCCAAAAGAAAATTAAGGAAAAAAAATTCCTTGAATTTTACGGGTCTTTACATTACTCCCACCTCAGGGATTTACATCCCCATAAAGATACATCGAAAACTAGGGAAACAAATGTGGGTACTGAGCACGCATCTGAGCCTCCTGCTCCCAAGTGCTCTCCTGGAGGTTCTCGTGCTGCCATCTGATGCGCACTAGAGGAATCGACCATCCACGTAGGACCCGCTCCTGTTGATCCTTGATCTCCACTGGGACCTCAGAAAAAGTCTCCCCATCATCAATGTCGAGCTCCCCATGGTCAATGATATGTGTTGGGTCGTGCACGTATCTCCTCAGCTGAGACACGTGGAAAATGTCGTGCACTCGGTGCAACTGAGGTGGTAGATCCAGACGATAAGCCACCTCACCAATCCTACCGAGGACCTGAAATGGTCCGATGAAGCATGGAGACAACTTGCCGCCTCGGCCAAATCTCTGTAATCCACGTCGAGGTGAGACACGCAAGAAGACATGGTCGCCATCCTCGAACTCTAGTGGCCTCCACCTCCTGTCAGCATATGAATTCTGCCAGCTCTGAGCTGTCCTCATCCGCTCCTGGATGACCTGGACCTTCTCTGTCGTGGCCTGGACCATCTCTGGTCCCACAAGTGTTGACTCCCCAGGGTCTGTCCAACACAAAGGAGATCTACAAGTTCGGTCGTACAACACCTCGTATGGTGCCATCCCAATGGTGGAGTGGTAGCTGTTGTTGTACGCGAACTCCACCAAGGGTAGGTGGTCCTACCATCTGTGACCAAAGTCGAGGATACATGCGCGGAGCATGTCCTCAAGAGTCTGAATGGTCCTCTCTGTCTGACCATCCGTCTGAGGGTGAAAGGCTGTGCTCAGACGTAGCTGCGTCCCGAACGCCTCCTACAACCCCTTCCAAAGCCTGGAAGTAAAGCGAGCATCTCGATTGGAGATGATAGATGATGGCACACCGTGAAGCCGTACAATCTCCTGAACGTAAAGACGTCCCAAGCTCTCTACTGATCCCTGCTCTCTGATGGGCAGAAAGTGCGCCAACTTGGTGAGTCGGTCGACAATCACCCAGATGGAGTTGTGACCTCTGGAAGTGCGTGGAAGTTCAGTCACGAAGTCCATAGATATCCCGTCCCACTTCCACTCCGGGACCTCTAAGGGCTGTACCAAGCCTGCTGGTACCTGGTGCTCTGCCTTCACCTGCTGGCAGGTGAGGCATCGTGAAATGAACTCTGCCACAGCCTTCTTCATGCCCGGCCACCAGTGCTGTCGTCTGAGATCCTGGTACATCTTCGCCACTCCAGGATGTACCACCAAAGGAGAAGTGTGAAACTCTCTCAGCACCTCCTCCTGTAAATCAACTGGTACCAAGGTACGTCCCCTGAAAAGGACATCGTGCTCTGCTCCAAAGGAAAAACCATCAGGTGCTTGTCCAGAGGATATCTGTGCACGCCGCATCTCACAGTCAGTATCCCTACGCTGTGCCTCTCTGACCCGCTATAGTAGTGGAGGAGTGACTGTGAGAGACTGAAGGAAGGCTGCTCCATCTCTATCTACAAAGGATATCTGCAAGGCGGCCAGCTGCTCTGTCGCCTCCTCAAGTAGCTGAATGCCCGTCCTCCTGTTGAGAGCATCGGCTACCACGTTCCCCTTCCCAGGAGTGTATAATATCTCAAAGTCATAGTACTGGAGGAACTCGAGCCATCTTCATTGTCTCGGGTTCAGGTCCTTCTGAGAAAAGATGTACCTGAGACTCTGATGGTCAGAAAAGACTGTAAAGCGCTCGCCCATCAGGTAGTGTCACCATGTCTTCAGAGCGAAGACCACTGCTACTAACTCCAGGTCATGTGTAGTGTAGTTTTTCTCATGCGGCCTCAACTGACGTGATCCATAGGCGATCACGGCTCGCTTCTGCATCAGGACACATCCGAGTCCAGTCCCTGATGCATCGCAGTAAACTACGTACCCTACTCCCTCCTCAGGCAACCTCAAGATAGGTGCGCTGGTCAATCTCTGTCTCAGCTCCTGGAAGCTCTGCTGACATCTGTCTGACCACACGAAGTGTTTCCCCTTCTTCTTCAAAGCTGAGAGTGGTGCCGCAACTTTGTAGAAGTCTGGCACGAATCTCCAGTAGTATCCAGCTAGTCCCAAGAAACTCCGCACCTCCGTCACGCTCCTGGGTGGCTCCCAAGATAGCACTGCCTCGATCTTCGCAGGATCCACGGAAACTCCCACATCAGAGATGACATGTCCCAAGAAGTGGACCTCACATATCCAAAATTGGCACTTCGAGAGCTTACCATAAATCCGGTGCTCTCGGAGTGTGTCTAGTACAACCCGCAAGTGGTAGGTGTGCTCCTCCTCAGTCGTCGAGTAAATCAAAATGTCGTCGATGAAGACCACGAAAAAACGATCGAGGTATGGCAGAAATATCCTGTTCATGAGGGCCATGAACACTAATGGAGCATTGGTTACGCCGAATGGCATAACCAAGAACTCATAGTGGCCATACCGACACCTGAAGGCCGTCTTTTACACGTCCTCGTCTCGAACTCTCAGCTGATGATAGCCTGACTTGAGGTCTATCTTCGAGAACCACCGTGCTCCCTTGAGATGATCAAAGAGGTCATCAATCCTCATTAACAGATACTTGTTCCTCACTGTCACCTGGTTCAGGCGACGATAGTCGACACAAAGTCGCAAGCTCTTGTCCGCCTTCCTGGAGAACAATATCGGGGAAGCCCAGGCTGAAACACTGGGTCGGATGAACCCCTTGCCCTGCAAGTCCTCCAACTATACCTGTAGCTCTCATAGCTCGGCGGGGGCCATCCGATACACTGGAGTCGATATCGGGCCTATCCTGGGGTACAGGTCAATATAAAAGTCTACCTCTCTGTGAGGAGGTAGCTCTGGAACGTCGTCGGGAAAGACGTCCGCATACTGATCCACCACTGCAGGAAAACCAGGACTCCGCACGTCAACTACTCCTAGGATGAGACTAGCCAACTGGTGAGTGATGGGTTGTCCCCTCCTCTGCGGAAGTCCATCCTGTGCTGCAAAGGCTCCCTTCTCGCTGGTGAATGTGAACCTGCTCCCGTCGGTGCGTACACATCGCACCTTGTGCCTAATACAGTCAATCTTTGCATGGACCGTAGACAACCAATCCATTCCCAAGATGACATCGTAAGGCCTCGACGCTGCTACAAGAAGATCCCAGCCGAAGCTCTCGCCTCCTAGAGTAATCTCACACTGTCGGTACCAGTGCGTAACCATCGAGTCTGCTCCCGTAAGAGTCTCTAACCGTAAGGATCGAGCCAACGGCTCTGTCGGAATCTTCGAGCTCCGAAAAAGGGCAGTGGCTATGAAAGAATGACTCACTCCTGTGTCTATAAGTACTGTAGAAAGGGTAGAATAGACACAGATAGTACCTCGAATCATCTCGGGCGCGCCGTGGTCGTAGGCCTCTGCTGCCTAGAGTTGTGCCTGTCTCTGCCCGCCAGCTCCCTGTGGTCGGGGTGGACCTCCTGGTGGTGGTGGTGGTAGGTTCTCAAAGCGTCTCCCACCACCTGCTGCTCATCCAACTCCTCTGCCTCATCCACCTGCTCCCTGCGGACCGCCACGGTCGACCCTCTTCCTTTGCCTCGGTGGTCCCTCAACCGACTGCTGCTCCTCGGCACAGCGGGTCGGGCAGTCACGAGTCATGTGGCCCTGCCCGCCGCACGTGTAGCACTGCCTGCCTCTCGAAAGACTGGTTCTGTGCTGTGTGCCCCGCACTACTGAGCCAGTGTCCTGAGGTCGTCTGCCTGAGGGTCTGGTCTGCCTGGACCCAAGAGTCATCCGTCGACTGCCTGCTGCAGAAGACTCTGCTACGTGGCGCCCTACGGAGGGTCTCGGCGCTGGTGTAGACTCAGCAAGAAAGTTATCGATCAAAAGGGCCCGCTCCAGTACTCCTGTCTGAGTCGGAATGCTGAGGGAGATCAGCGATGCCCTGATCTCGTGTCTCAATCCCTGCTCAAAGGTCCGGGCCTGGAAGAATGGGTCATGTACCATGTCTGTCGAGTAGCGCGAGAGATCGGTAAATCTCGCCGAGTACTGGGCGACTGTCATGCTGCCCTGCCGTAGCTGAAAAAGCTCCTGGATGCGCACCGCACGGAGGGTGGCTAGGAATAACTCTGAGCGGAAGAGGCTCTCAAAGTCTGTCCAGAGAAGAGATGCCTCATCGTGCACCAGGAGCATCAAGCTCCACCATCTTCCTACTGCTGCGTGCAGTAGGCTCGCTGCGAGGATCACCATGAGGTCTGCTGGTGTCCTCACTAACCTGAAAACTCTCACCACTGCCTCCAGCTAGTCCTCGGCTGCTTGTGGGTCCGTCTACCCGCGGAACCTAGGCGGTCACTAGCGCTGGAACTCATGCAGTGCACTGAGGCGACGTGCATCGTCAGCGGCTGGGGCTGGAAGCATCAGTGGCTCGGCGGGTAGAGCTACCGCCGATGCCACTGCTGAAAAAGGGCCCTACACCGAGGCCTCGTCGCTCGGTGGGCTGTCGTCACGCTCAACTCTCGGAACCCTAGCTGGCTGCCGTCGTGGGGCCATCCTGAAAAGAAAACAGGTGCGCCACAGTCAGAACAGTATACCCGGTAAGCTGATACAAACTAATCACAAAGAAATCTTGAAACACACATGCAATCAATTTTTTCATGCATTAAGTTGGAAATCAGAAGTCAGGGTCCTGGTGTACGGATACGTCGGTCGCCGCACCAACACTGGACTCCCTGGACTGATAACCACACCCAATACGCTAAACACTATTGCTTCACATAGAAAAAGATCAGATTCCCAAGTTCTGCAGTAGAACCAAACTACTCTGATACCAATTTGTCTTGACCCGTCCTCGGGGCCCGTGTCATGACTACCCCAAGCCCGCCTTCCATAGGCCAGGGGCTGGCGACTAGCACCAAGGCATAAATTCCCGATAAAAATGGAAGGCATTGCCTATGTAAAGTAAACAAACACCACAGAGCAAGCAAGCAGAAGAAGCAAACACTAAGTAAAAGCTGGTACAACAGTAAGTGCGGAAAGTAAGCGGGCCAGAATACAAACCCAAACTAAAAGTAAAGTACAACTCGAAAGGGAAAACATCAACTGAAAAGTAAAGCCGCAACGTCGAGGCGTCCTCTGAAAGTCCCGCCTGAAGGGTGGGTACAGACATCCTCCACTGCTCCTCGGGTCTAGTCATCCGCTCCGAGTACGTCCCACCTAGTGGTCCACCTCCAGGTACCGTCCTGCTCCGCAAGCCTCAACCACGATCAGCGATGTCTGTCGTCTGCAACCAACACAACGTAGTGCGGGCATAGCCCGTGCAGGGGTGAGTATAAGCTACTTAGTAGGGACCCCGAGACCCCCGAAGGTCTCCCAGAATCCACAAAGGATAATCCACAAAGGAAAGATACAATCACGAAGTAACATCCGACACGGCTTAGGTATATGCCCATACATATACCTAAGTCATCAATTCCAACACGCTCCAACCTCCGAGCCCAAGTACAACCCAGTCCACATAGGAAAGAAAATGTATTCCACACAGGAAAGAAAAACGTAATCCACATAGGATAGCACAACACAATCCACATAGGAAAGCAAAAAATGATTCAGCTCACACAGGTATACTTCTTCGAAAGACGATAGAGATGATCACTGATCCATCTAAGTCGTCGGACCCACAAAGGATCAATAGGTACTAACCCCCGCAATGACCCACACAGGATCGGACCCACATAGGATCTGTAGGCGCTGGCTCACACAAAACCACTGAGCGCTGACCCACACAGGATCGGTAGCACTGATCCACACAGGATCGCTGAGTGCGGTAGTCGCCGTCGTCGAATCCACTGAGGATCTCTGCACAGTCGTCGTCGCAGTCACAGTAGCAGTTGCAGCCAGCTCTAGGGTTCTTACACACAGCAAGCTCGTTCGGGAGGGTCTGCTCCACGAGCCGAGAGGCTAATACATCAACTGACACATAGTCCAGAGTTGATGTATCCAAAAGTTCTGTATCGTCAACAGGAACTCAACGTCGCAGACGGCGCGTCAATCGGACGCCCGGTCTGAGAGTTATTGTCTTTTTCGTCCCAGGGGCCGGGTTGGTTTTTAAGGAAAAACCAACCCGACCATACTCCACCTGCATCCAAACCTTGGGCAGAGTAAGCCAAAAGATTCGTCTCACTAAGAGGAATCCAACAAAGTCGACGGCACGTCAATCGGACGTCCGAAGCTCAAGATATGATCGTTTCTGCTCCGAGGGCCCGGTTGGTTTCGTGTACAAACCAACCCGGCTGAACTCAAAGTAATCCGAAACCTTGAGTGCGATATACCGAAACGACCATCTCGATTCAAGGATCGCATCGCAACTGGAGGTGCGTCTATCGAAGGTCTGTAGCCCATGTTATGGGAAAAAGACCGAAGACGGCCCGAAAACGGGGGTTTTAGGCCCGGACCGACCCGGCCCGAGACCCCCCGGTCAGCCCGAAACGGGTCGACCCGCCCCGGGTCTGGGTCGGCCCTGCCTGGCGCGGCCCGGCCCGGCCCGGCCTGGGCACAGCGCGCCCAATGCGCTGGCCATCTCGGCCAACGGCCGAGCCGTTTGGCAAGGGGGGCGGGGCCTGCCCCCTGGTGTAACCGCGGACCCCCTTTAATGGGGGCCGTTTTTGTACGCCGACCGGTGGAATTAATTCCCCCGGATTCCCTTTGTCTGGTCGGCCCACACCAGCCGGCCGGTTCTGCCAACAAGGACCGGCGACGGTCGGTCCTTCCTCCTTCGCCGACACCGGCGGCCCGGAACTGGCCGCTGGTCACCCTGCTCCGCCGCGGCCCGGAACCGGCCGCGGCTTGGTTCGTCCGGCGCGGTGTGACGGCAACACGCCCTTCCGTCGTGGCCCCGCTCCGGCCACGGTGTCTTCAGTTTTCTTCGACGCGGCGTGACGGCGTCGCGTCCTTGTTCAACTTCACGGCGCGGCGCGACGGCGCCGCGCATTACTTGTCGTTCGATCCCGCATGGTGCGACGACACCACTCCATTCCGTCCCAACCACAAAGAATCAAACAAGGATAAAGGAGGAGGGTCGGCCGTGTTTGTGCGGTCCGGCCCCCTCTCGTTAATCGTTATCATTTGGTCGTATAACTACGAAGAATGACAAACTAGAAATCACGAACGAAAATAAATAAAATAATCCCCTACCTTGATAAAAGAGATGACGAACGTCGGCGTCGCAAAGTGAGGATTTGAAGACGTTAACGGAGATTTCGTCGCGGAAAACCGTTGTGAAAAGAGATGTCATGGAAGAAAAACGTCGTGGAAGAAGACGTCGCATCGCGGGTCAGTGTCGCGGAAGACGGTCTCCGAGGGATCGGCGCTCCACGTCGGAGATCGTTCGTTCTTCGCGTTCTTCATCAAAGAGAATGAAGAACTCAAGACTTCCTTATCTTTTTCTCCAAAATCTCTCAAACAACTAAACACCAACCCAATAAAATAAGTTCTTAACTTATTTTATTAACACATCAAGGCTTTTTAAATTCAAGTGTTTGAATTCCACATTAACTCACCTCATTAATTCCATAAGTTAATAAACTTAAGTTAACAAAATTAATGGGAGTTGAGGAGGTTAGAGGATATGAAGGGGTGGGGTTCGTGTGGGTCCCACCACCCTCATAACCTCCCAAGGGAGGTTGGGTAGTTACCCAACTTCCATCCAAAGGATTAAACACTTAGAGTAAAAATAAAAATGTTGTTAAATTTTTATTTTTAACTTCCACAATTTTTATCAACATCTGTCGTGTAAACGCAACTCCGGATTAAGCGTTTCTAAGAAATTACCGGTGCTGCGGTTCCATCGGTGCCCTCAGAATTTGATTCCGAGCACCAGTTCAAAAGATATAAAAACCCGCTCGTTCGTTCACTGAACGTACCCAAGCTAAACTTCGGATTGAAGTTCCGGGCACACAGGGCCTCGGAATCAAGTGCCGTCTGAAACTGCGTTCTTGTAAAATCCCAAAGAAAATTAAGAAAAAAAATTTCCTTGAATTTTACGGGTCTTTACATATCATCCCTTGAGCCTCGGGGTCATAGGACTCTATAGATTGTAGTTGGCCTCATCCATGTCCACTAGATCCCTAATCTTGGTGTGGACCACCTGGGGTTAGTGGTGGTAATAGGTCAAACCTCTGACCACCTCCTGCTACCCTGATAGTCCCTCTTCCACATTTACCACCATACAAACCACCCTACTCTTGTATTTGTCTCCATCTAGGTGGTCCCTTGATCATCTCTCTATTTTCTATAGGACGGGTTGTTAAATCTCGTGTTAGTTGTCCCTAACCATTACATGAGAAACACCACCTATCCCTTGGCTGATTTGAGCCTCCCTAGGAGCCCTACACTGCTGACCCTGATTCCTTGGATCGCCTACTGAAGCACCTAACCTACTTGGATCCCTATAACTATCATCAGCTACCTTATACCAAGGTCTCAGCTAGTGGGTTACCACTTCTATCTCTCACTACTGGCATATTCTCTTTCAAAAAAACCTTTCACCAACTAGGCTCACTCATGTACCCTTTCATAGGTATAAATGTTATGGGAGACCATAGTTTCCCTAATGACCCGGCATAAGCCCTTCATGAAGGTCTGATCCCTAAAGAACTAATCTCATAACATGTCCAAGAAGGATCACAAAAGATCAGTAAACTTCATTGAATAATCCTCCATGGTGATACTTCCCTACTACAGATACAGAATCTCTTGTATGAAGGTCTAAGAGAGGTTGTCTCATTGTGTGACTGAGTCACCAAGCTCCACCATCACCCCGAAGACCCTAAACAATACTTTCGGAAAGGACTTCCATCTGATCAGCATACATCCTCACAAGGCAGAAAACGCGGGTGACTGCCTCTAGCCAATCCTCAGTCATCTGGGTGTCTGGATCACCCCCAAACCTGGGAGGTCGCTACCTATGAACCTCCTTCAACACACTCATCATGTGTGCATCCTCAGCTGGTAGTGTTGGTAGTATCCACTACTTGATGGGTGGTGGTATAGCTAGTAAACCAATGGAGGTGATATCTCCAATACAATCCCCTGTATTGATGCCTCGTCACTAGGAAAATTATTCTCATGATCATGCAGTGGAATCCTGGTTGGCTATCTATGTGGAGGCATCCCGAAATAAAACAAGATGTATCGCGGTCAAAAGAGTATATATGGGGATCTGACTCAAGAAGGACACAGAGAACACAACCATTACTATATGATGCATGTACCATTTTTTTCCCTGTAACTAGTGTTCTCAAGTACTAAGTCAAAAAGTAGGTGCTCAGAGTCCTGGCATATGGATATGCCGGATGTCGCACCAATACTGGAGTCCCTGTCCAGGAAACCGAACTCAAAACACTTAACATTGTTCCCCCAAACCAAATACTCTTGGTCATAAGGTAGAATTAACCCCTCTGATACCACTATGTTGTGACCTATCCAAGAAGGTCCCATGTCATGTCTACCCCAATCCTACCTCTAATATGCTAGGGGCTTGTGACTAGCACCGGGTAAGAATTTCCCACAAATGAGAGTCATTAGCCTAAAGTACCTATACACATGCACACATCTCCAAGAAAAAAAATGATAAAATTTAAAAAAACTAATATAATTCATGCATACAAATAAGATCCCGTGAACATAGTACAATAGGAAGTAACGAAAAAGTTAACTCATCCAAATACAATCCCACCACCAGAGTTTATACACAAGTCCAACTGAAATAGTAAAGAGTCCAACCTACTCTGAGGGAAAGGACTATGTCAAAGGTATGATCTCGGTAAACACCCCGGTCTACCCAAATCCATATATACTTCAACCACTCCTAGTACTCATAGGACACCATCAAAAGGGTTTTCATCTATATAAGAAAATACATGTGCGGTAAATGATCGTGTAGGGGTGAGTATAACAATACTCAGTAGGATACACCAACAACACCAAACACAAGGAACCAAGTATAGTAATCTAAATAAAATATGTAACACTATATAAAATATACAAGGAAAAAAGAACCCATAATACTCAGGAGAGACACCGTGTCATTAGGAAGTCTAAACCAACTACCAGCTATAGGATTTTGCTTGAAGCACGCTCATTCTGGGAGAACTCACTCCTCAAGACATGATATTATTGGAGACACTTGATGAAGAGTTCTAGCTCATTTGGGCCCCCCACAAAGATAATGCACTTGTCTAAAAAGACTATGATAGATAGAGAGGGGGTCACACCCAAAACTACTGGGGGACACCACAAACCCAATTTGGATCAACCCGCTATGTAGGGGATTGTATGCCAACGATTACAAAAACCCTATGAATACAGACTGCTAGACGGAGGATCAAATCCCTACTCAAGGAAGTCACACTTATTCTACAAACTCCACTAGGTATGATAGAGGATCACGCTCCAATCTCACGAAGGGATTCCAGAACTATATATTAGACTCAGCCTCTAGAGGGAATTACAATCCAGCAGTGTAGATGTAATATTGCATTGTACCCTCAAGGAAAGGACCAAGGGAATTCACTAAAACTATACTAGTCCAAACTAGTAAAAATGAAGATCTTAAATCACTCTTAATTTGACCATCTTAAAATTAGGGGCACACTGCCACATACAGCATGTCGTTTGGACGCTCCGTTTAGGAGTTATGGTTGTTTGAACAAAGCTGCTTGTAGACCTACCGGGGCCTGTGGACCTACCACCATGGTAGGCCCACCTACTGTCGTGGTCGATCCCCCTACCACCTCAGTTGGTCCACCTACTGCGTGGACTATCCGCTCGTGGACTGACCATCATGGTCGGTCCACCTACCGCACCTAATAAACCACTATAGTCAATTGCCCGTGGACTGGCCATGCGGTCAATACCCTCGCGGCAGCTTGAGCTACTACATCACCCCGATCGACTACAACGGGGCTCCACCCTGATTTCCCCAAATCTGACCTAGGTATGACCCGACCTAAATCTAACCCTCTCACCTGACCCGAATCTGACCTATTGACTCAACCTGGATCTAACCTGCTCTGCGTCCGTCGTCGTTGTTCTATGTGAACGTCTACCGCTGATCCTGGTCATCTGCCGCATCTACCACTATGGTCTCATGCAGTTGCCTACCGTGTCCACCTCCACCAGCCCCATCGGCTCTGTTGCACCCGCCAAAGACCGTTGTCGTGCACCGTCGACACCATTGTCGTGTGCTGGTGGCCCCTTCTGTAGACCACCACACCTCCTTTGATGCCCAAAAATCAAAAAGGTCCTAGATTCGAGCTCCTTGGGTCTCAGTCTATGCTGATCCAACCTCAGTTGTTGATTTTCCTCAAATCTGGGTGTCCAATCGAGTTCAGAACCACCTAGTAACATTGAGCCTGTACCACAGGGATCCAACCGGTAAAGAACACAAATAACTGAGGGATAAATGCACATGCACAAATGTTTATCATTATGGGACAAGAGTTCTAGGAAAATGATAAAGAATGGAGTATTTTGGGTTAGAAAACCAAATTAAATAAATCTTGATAAACCCACAAAATAATCCCATCCTGAAAATACAATCGATCTGCTAGAAAATCTATTTGTGGATTAGTCTGTGTTCATCATAGGAATAAATAATGGGGAAAAATGAATTAAATCACATTCCATACCTTGATTCGGATTTTTCACTAACGATCAATGGTCCTCATGTCATCGTCATTGGTGAGATCCATCAAGATCGGCATTCTTCAATCGCCGATTTGAGGTTTCGTCATCATTCGTCGAAATAATCCTCCAAAGGATCTGTCTCCAATATCTCCAGAGAATTATAGGGTTATGAGGCTAAACCTAGATCTCTAAAAAAAGGTTTATTAAAGGATAAACCACCTCACTACGTCAAAAAATATTTTTTTATTAAATTATTTTATTCATTTTATGTCCATGACAAATTTTTCACAAATGACCCACACTGACTAATATTGAGTTGTGCCTAGGGTAAAGTCGGTATTCTAAACTTAACAGTTCCCTCAAATTTCTGATCTGGGCACCCATTTAAGAGTTATTCCACTTTTTTACGAAAAATATGTGCATGTGCTATTAAATATTTTAATATTTTTCAAACATTTGTTCCAAGCATACCCTGCCTCGGAAACGTACATTTTCATAACACCTGGTCTTGAAATCAAACCATATAATATCAAAAAATAATACACAGAAAATTTGATACATTATAGTTAAATTCGTTTAATAATTAATAAGTTTCCTACACATTATTTTATGATGTTTCAACAACCGAAGGAATATGACAATCACCAGGGGATATTAGATTAAATGATATCACATATCATTATACATGATTACCATAATGTAGTGTATACGGTGTTGAGAACAAGAGATATTTTTAGGGATATATTGATACCTAAAGTGTTTGTGACCTTGGGGATATTTTTTAGACCCAAGGAGTGTATGTTGAGATCTAGAGTTTAAGGATAATTCCTTATCATTGCGGTATTTTTATAGGGAAATTTGTTAGAAGAAAAATAGGGTGGATGTGTTTTTGTGTTGGATTTTGTTGTTAATATGTAAACTATATTAAAAATCACATATAATAATGTCTATAATTTGAATTGAATAAAATTAATAAGTTTTAAGTTCTTTGGAATAAGTTTGGAGGTGTTTAGAGTTATTTAGAAGTGTTTTGGAGTTTAGTAGAATTTGATCTAAAATCTGCACAATTCCCTCCATACATATGGGTATCTCTTGATAAATTGTATGAAAAATTGATAATGTAAAGAACCTATTTTAATGAATAAGGTTTTTATATATATATAAGCTAAAAATTCATCAAAGGATGGAACTTACTATGGCATGTAATGTTCTTTATTGAGTACATAAGATTTTATCTTTAAGATGAAAAATCAATAAATTCCTAGAGAGTTTCACATAGAGATGCATAATATTATCCATAACATAGAATTTTGGAATAAGAATAAGTCTCTTTGAGATATGTAATATTTTAGTTGATAAATAATTTTTATATATGTGAGATTTTTTATATCTGATGCGTAAGGTTTTTATATAATGCATAATATTTTCGACTTAACTAAAATGGGAGTTTCTATAAATTAAGAAGAAATTTCAGAAGAATCGTATCTATAAATCAAGGAGAATTTGGAATATAAATCAAATGATGTCAAATATATTCTTTAATATATTAAATATCACAAATGGAAATTGTGATTCAATCTACTGAACAAGAAGGGTCGCACTATAAATATGGTATCATGTTATTTTAAGAATATACGGTAAAGTAAAAAATAATGAAGAGAGATTGTGGGTTGAATTCGTGTCATAGTGAAAAGTTGTGATTATTATTATTTGGGTTGTTTTTTACTATTCAAATAAATTGTGCCATAATTCATGGTGTCATATCATCACATGCAGAATTATAGATGTTGAGAAGAGTTGTGCCATGCTATGATGAAGATTGGAATGCCATGAACCAAAAAGGTTTTAAGAATAAGTTATTGGAACTGAATTTTCATGTCATAATAAATGTAGACATGATATAAATTATCCCAATGTCCACCAGGATAGTTCCTTCAACTGAAGAAATAAGCAGGATAAAAAGAAGAACAAGAAGAAGAAGAAAGTTTGAAGTGGTTATCAGAAGTTATTGGTTTGAATTTGAATTTAAAATTTAAATTCAAACTTGCTGGAAATATTTTTGTTTTGTGAGATAAAAATACTAAGGGTCTTTCATGCATAGTGAATTTCATGATAAAATATATTATTCAAGAGGTAGAGTGTAGTGTGAAAGGAGAGTGTGTATAGTATAGTGTTCATAGGCAGGGTACTTGCAGCACTGTAAGTAAAAGAAATAGTAGAGAAGGAAGAAGAAGTGTACACATTAGTTTGTGTGTAAGGGGATTCCCCCTTCATATGTGATGAATTATTACATACAGAGAGATCAGATTTTTCCATATATTTTTCCTATCAATCTGAATGTTTTGGAATCTACTACTGATGGTTTTATTCCTCATACTAAAGGTATTGGTATGACAATAGTGGATAATAAGAATTTGAAAATGATGGTCACGTTGAGATTTCCATATTTTTATCACTTTTAGAGAAGTTTATCAAGGTTAAATGGATCAATAAAATAGAATGCATTTGCGATAAATTAAAAACCATTAATAATGGAAATGATAAAGTGAAGAAAGCTAGGATATGAGTTTGGATATTGAGATATAATGATCTCAAGATGAATGATTATTAAACAATGGGTGAATTATTCACTATAGTTAATGAAATTGTGAGTTCCATCAGATATTTTGGTGAGAAGTTAAAGTTTACTATGGTTTTCAATAAAATAATAGATATTTTTCTAGATATTTTTTATCCAAAGGTCTCCACACTTGAATATTGTAACCCAGTTACACTTCCATTGGATGATACACATAGAATTCTTATTGCTTATAGAATGTAGAAGCAAAGTTTATTCAAGAAGAAGGAAAAATGATAGGGGAATCTCTTTAAAATCTCTGAAGAAAGAGATGATTAGGAAATAATTTAAGGTTGATTAAGAAGATTCAAATCCTGATGAAGATATTGATGTGAAGTTTGATAAACTCATGTCACTAAACTTAAGAAGTTTCCAAATAGAAAAAAGTAAATTTCATGTCAAATTACCATTAAATTATTTTAGTTGTGGGGGTATTGAACATTTTTTTATAAATTTTCCAAAGCAGGAAAAATATGAATTTAATGATAATGAAGATGAGGATCCAAGAAGTTCCTTGAAGAATAAAGTATCGAGATATTCTTCAAAGGTGAAAGGTAAGAATTTATCTAAATTCTAGAAGAATAATTTCTTATATAAGCATGAGTATTATGATATTAGTGAGGATGTTGAACTAGATATATTCAATGAAAATGGGGAAAGGTCGCTAATTGAAAAAGTGGATAAAGAAGATTTCATAAGTGATGAAAGAAGCAATAATGAAGGTGAGGAATGGATAGAGATAGAGTTCATGTTAAAGAGGGAACTTAAAGAGTTCCTCTTAAATATTTCTCTATTATAAAAGTATAATATGATTTTGAAGAAATATTTTCAATAATTTTTCAGTAATGACAGCTCTCATGCTGAAAAAGAATCAATGTTGACAAATGAGATTGACTGATTAAAGAAGTTTATTGATGAAGAGAATAATCTGAATACTAAAATATAAATCATGTTCAATGAAAATGAGAAGAAGTTTTATATTTTCTTTTATAAATTAATTAATATAGAAAATAAATTATACAATCATGAATCTAACTTTCAAAATTCTATTCCAGAAATTAATGAAATCTCAAAGAATATGAATACGAAAGAAGTTGAAGTATCACGGAATTTTTAGATTCATTTTGAATAAAAAATTTCATATTTAATGGTTGAATAAATCTTGGAAGTACTGGTGAAAAAGTATTATTCCAATTCATAAGTAAATAAAGTAAAATTTATGTTAAAACGAGATGAATTTCAAAAATAATGAAATTCTAGAAATAGTTATTTGAATGTAAAAACTATTACAAATGGTGATTTTAAAAGGGCTAGAAATAATACTAGAGTGAATAGGAATTTTTTGGGATTCTATATAGATTTTTATTCTCAAAATGGATTCAAATTTTATTAAAAAAAATTAGAAGAAAAGTGTGTTTCAATGTCTAGATAGATATTTTTTCCATAGGTAAGTATACATTTTATGGTTATTGTTGGTAATATGGAGGCGTTGGGAACATGGAAATAAGTTTTTGGTTTAATTAAAAAAAATTAATAAAATATACAGGTTATGAGAGACAAATTTTTGAGGGGATTCAACCCACTCAAATTAGAAAAGTTTAGAAGAAATATAAAAAATTTGAACTAAAATTGAGAACATGTTTTAACCTTTAAATGAGGTTTGTGGGAGGTGTGATCAATCAGGACACTTTGCTAAATATTGTCTCACCATTATACCTACCCAACTGAGTATTAAATATAATATAAAAAATTCTCAAAATAAGGAAGTGAAAGGAAATGATAAGGCATTGATTATTTAAGTTGAACACAATGAATCACATAAGAAACATCTATGTATCTTGTATAATGGATGATCATCTCATATTAAAGAAGATTTGAATATCTTGAAGGACGATAAAAAGTGTGAGAAAGGGTTAGTGGCCTTTTTAAATAGTGGTTCACTCAATGTTAAAGGAGTTGGTTCAATAATCATTGAAGAAGACAAGCTGGAATTGACAAACACATTGTTTTTTGATGGGTTGAAACAAAATTCTCTAAGTATGTATCAGCTATGTAATGAATACCATGAAGTGGTATTTTATAAAAACTATTTTTTTGTAAAGATTTTGAAATATGGATGTGTTGTTATGATATAATGGCGTACTCGAGGAAACTTATTTCATGTTGGTGAAACAGTGAAGAAGAAGATACCTCATAAGAATAATAAATAATATGTTTTAAAGACTTTAGAGATTATTGAATCCAAAAAGTGTGGAAAAACTTTTCTATTAAAAAATAAAGTTGAAAGAGTGATCTTAGGTAGAAAATATCATAAAAAGAAGGATGATGAAGGTACGACCATTTCGAGAGAACTGTGTCAATGTTATGAAAAGGTTGAAGTGAAGAGAATCAATAAGAAATAGTATTTGGATTGTCATATTACTAAACTAAAGAAGAAGATGAGTTATCCAAATCTGAAATGGGAGTTGGATAAGAACTAAACTGATCAAACCAGTTTCCAATTAAATAGATATTTGAATAACATGTTATAGAGGTTGAAAGAGAATTCTCAACCTCCATTCATCAAAGGATTATGTATGATGAATTTGTCCCATATCTCACTTGTTCTTTTGATTATTATTATTATTATTAAAGGGAAATAAATGAAATATAAATTCCTTTAGGTTTATTCTTTAATGTGTTCACAAATGGGGAGTTCATTTACATAGGGGGAATCAAAAGATATATGTTTAACCTTATGGGGGATAGAACTTTTATTTAGGGAAGCTTGTATTTAAGAAGATTTTTAAAAATATGTAAGTTGCAAATCCAATATGTGTATGTGTGACTTTGAGTTTTTGTGATTTTTTAACTATTCTAACTTGTTTGGTGAGAAAGTTTTCAGGAACTTATTATACATTGGTTCAAGGAACAGTTTTGATAAGTGGAAGAAGAGTTGGAGTTGATTATTCGTTGGTATCAAGAGTATCAAGAGATGTAAATAGGTGGATTTAAGTCACTGTTTATGGAAAACATGGTATTATATTTTAATATTCTTGTTTCCTATATTGGGTTCACTCACATAGGCTTAAAATTATTGAATAATGATTCATTTTCAAGTGTGATGAGTATGAAATTGATTTATGTTCCTTCATTGATAAGAAAATTTAAAGGGGAAGATTGTTGAGATGTAACATCTCATATTTTCCCATGTATTATTTTTAGAAATTATATGGATTATTTTCGAGACCAGGCACTAAGACGTCGTGTGATTTCGAGGCACAGTTTTCCCAGAACAATTGTTTGAAAAATATTAAACTTTTAATAGCATGTGCATGTAGTTTTCCTAAGAAATTGTAATAACTCTTAAATGGGTGCTTGGATCAAAAATTTTAGGGCATCATTGAGCTCAAAGTAGTGGTTTACCTTAGGCGAGACATAAATTTTGTCGGTGCGGGTCGTCTATAGAAAAGTCATGAAGGGTGAAACTGTAAATAAAATATTTTTATAAAAAATATTTTTGACATGTCGAATTTTATTTTTATTAATCCTTTGTTATGAATTTAGGGTTATCACCATAACCCTATAATTTCTATGAGACGTAGAGAAATAACTCTCTCAAACAAACGGCAACGGATCGTGGATCGACGATCAACGTGCATCCAACTCGAAGAAACCTCGCCATCGATGATGACGCAAAGATTATCCTTCATTAGTAAATGATCCAAATCAAGGTAGGGTGGTTTTTTCTTTGTGATTTTTTCCCTGTTCATGATTTCCATGATGAACGTGAGTCATTCCATGAACAGATTGATCTGTGGTTCGATCATTATTGTGGGATGGGATATTATCTGTGGGATTATCGAGAGATTTATTTTAATTCCTCTTTGTTTATACTTATAATGGAAATGGATTGAGGCCAACATGAACAAGGGTTGAGGTTCTTTCCTTAGGGGTGTTCTTGTGATTTTCTCCCCCCCCCCCCGTTCTTTTCATTCTTTGTTATTGGACCCCTGTGGCCATGGTTCGACTTGATGGGTGGATCTGAACGTGATCAGACCCCAAGATTGGAGGAAAACAGACTACAGAGGAAAAATATGTGTAGATCAAGACCCAAGGTTCCCAGATCTATAACTGTTTTAATTCTAGGTGTTGGATGTGTCTTGGTGGTCTGCAAAAGGGACCATCGGTGTGGGTCCGGTGTGGCAGCCTTGAGAGGTGAGGCAGCGGTCCAAAAAAGCAAAGAAGCGGCAGTACGATGACCAGAGGTGGAAATGGTGGTGGGTGGCAATGTCCATAGGTGGAAGATGGCCATATGCAGAGGTGGTGGTCCGCTGGAAGCAGCGGCTGCATGGGACATGACCGGTGATCGCAGGGAATAGTCTTGGCCCAGCAGGCTGAGTCAAGCCCAACTGGTTGGGTCGGGCTGAGTGGGTCGGACCCTAGTTCGGACCCGGGGTGACAAGGCCATATCCGGGCCACGGTTGACCGTTGTAGTCCACCATGAGCCATGGTCTCTCCAGTTTCCACGCGACCACGACAGTTGGGGGGAACGGTCGACCGCAGGAGCTGGGCGTGCAGTCGATCATGGCAGCTAGGGGGCATGGTTGACCGTGGTAGCCACAGGGCGGTCGGTCCAGGCGTTTGACCACCAAGGTCGATTCATGGTTCGAGTGACCCCCCTTCCTTTGAAACTTAATACTCCCATAACTTTCAAATGGTATGTCTATTTGATGAGACATCTACAGCGTTGGGACCTTAGTAACGAGACGAACATTTTGAAATAAGTGGTGAGTTTTTAGTATGGACTAGTATTGGTTGATAGAATTTCCCTTTGTCCTTTCCTTAAGGGTTCAGTCTGACATTACATCCACATTACTGGATTATAGTCCCCTCTAGAGGTCAAGTCCTAGATAGAGTTATGGTATTCTTCCATGGGACTAGAGCAGTATCCTCTATCACCCCTAGTGAAGTTTTTTTGGAATTGACGTAACCTCCTAGATTATGGTGTTGGTCCTCCATCTAGTAGGCCACATAAATAGGGTTAGTGGTATTCTCTAGGTATGATCCCCTATGTTACGGCTTGATCCAAATTGGGTTAGTGGTATTCTCTGTGAAGGATCCCCTCTCTGTGTATCATAGTCTTCCTTGAGCAATGTGTTCATATTTGTGTGGGGCTCAAATGTGCTAGACCTCTTCATGAGTGTCTCTAATGATATCATGGCTTGGGAGTGAGTTCTTCCGGAACGAGCATGATTCAAGCATAATCCTATGTTGGGTAATTGGTAATTACTTACCTCTAGACAACACGTCTTGGATTGAGTATATTTGGATATTCTTGTTATATGTATTGTAGACATATACATCTGTGGAGCTGACTGTACTATTCCTTTGTGGTATTACTTTTTGGTATTCCATTGTGGTTTTGGGGTGTCCTACTGAGTATTTTTATACTCACCCCTACATAGGCTTTGCCCTCACATGTCGTGTCTTGTGCAAATGATCAAACCTTTGATGGAGTCTTGGGTGGACCAGGACCAAGAGACACTTAGCGAGTCCAGACAGACGAGGTGTGCTCCTGTAGTTCAGATAGCAGTCCTAGTACCTCTTTTATTACAGGTTGGACTTGTGGTTACAGGATCTTCTTGGTGGGATTGTTTTGGACATGTTTACTTTATAGTACTTTAACTATTGTACTCTAGTTTTGGGATATAGTGGTTTTCATGCATTATTTATTTAGTGTTTTTAAATTTTAGAATTTGTGTCTTGGAGATATGTGCATGCGTATAGGTACTTTAAAATAATGCCACTCATTTGTGGGATATGACTACTTGGCACTAGTCAACATCCCCTGGCCTATTGGAGGTGGGCTTGGGGGTAGTCACGGCATGGGACCCTCTGGGATGAGTCGTGACAAAGTGGTATCAGAGGAGGTCGGTTCCACCTTTGGACCGAGAGTCTGTGAGGTTGGTTTGGGGTAATAGTGTTAAGTGTTTTGAGTTCAAATTTTGGGATAGGGACTCCAGTGTTGGTGCAACAGCTTACATATCCATACACCAGGACTCTGACTACCTTCTTTTTGACTCATTACATGAAAACACTGGTTGCGAGGGGGGATGGTACATATATCATATAGGAATGGTTGTGTTTTCCATGTCCTTCTTGAGTTAGATCTCCAGATATAATCTATTGATTGTGGTATGTATTATTTCATTTCAGGATGCCTCTACATAGACATCCATCCAAGATTCCACTGTGTGATCTTGAGGATGATACTCATAATGATTAGGCATTGGTGGGCATGTACCAGAGATAGAACCTTTGTATGGTTTACCATCTATACCACCACTAGTTGATCAATTTATACTACCAGTACTGGAAGCTGAGGATGCACACATGCTGAGTGCATTGCACGAGTTTCAGAGGTAGAAACCTTCTAGGTTTCAGGGTGAGCCAGACCCCCTGTTGGTTGAGGATTGTATAGAGGCAGTCACCTGTGTTTTCTGACTTATTAGGATGCCTACCGACCATATGGAAGTCCTCATCGCGAGTCTTCTTCAGAGCTCTATAGGGATATGATGGATCTTGGTGACATAGTCTCATGATGAGACAACTCTCTCCTAAATAGAATTTGAGCGTCTCTTCATATAGGAGTTCTATCCAACCTTGTTGGGATCAGTATGCATACAGAAGATTCTACATATGCAGTATGGCAGTATGACTGTGATGGAGTATTCAAAAAGGTTTACTGATCTTTCTTGTTACTCCATGGACATGGTGTGAGACCAATTATTCAAGGTTCAAACCGTCGAGTTGAGCTTACATCGGGATGTCAGGGAATCAATGGTATCCCTTAGTATTCCTACTTATTATTGGGTACTTGATCATTCCCTACTAGTGAAGAGTTTTCTAGAAGATAAGACGCGGGTAGTGGGAACTAGCAGTGGACACCAGATAGTTGAGACCTCAGCAGCAAGTAATCGATGACAGTCACAGGGACCCAAGTGGGTCAGGCACTTCAGGAGATGACCCTAGGACTCAGGGTCAATGGTACAGGGCTCCTAGGGTGGCTCAAATTAGCCTAGGGATAGACGGTTTTACACATGCGGTGGTCAGGGACATCTGGAATGAGATTTCCTGACTCGTCATACAATTGATTGGGGGACAGTTGAGGGACCATCGAGGTAGAGGTAGAGACAGAAGCAGGGTGGTCCATAGGGAGATGGACATGGCAGAGGAGTAGGTAGGTTAGCAGGAGGTGGTCAGAGTTTTGACCTATTACCACCACCACCCCAAGGTGGTCCACACTAGGCTTAGGGAGCTGGTGGAAAGAGACGAGGCCAGTTGCAGGTAATGGAGGCTTACAACCCTAGCACTTCATGGAAGATTCGAGGTACGATCTATGTCTTTTACACCTTATTTTTGTTTTGATAGACATGGGTTTTAGTTATTCCTTTCTTACCATGAACCTTGTTCATGACTTGGAGATTTTAGTTGAACCGTTGACTCGACCCTTACACTTAGAGACTCATACGGGAGGAGATTCGATGATCACACACTGGTACTGATAGTGTGACCTAACTCTTAGAGGTGAGAGTTTTGGTTAGGATCTATTAGTAGCGGTGTCGAGGCCTTATGATGTAATTCTTAGTATGGAATGGTTATTCACTATTCATGCTTAGATTGACTATTTTAGGCGTAGAGTGTGGTGTGTCTGTAGTGATAAAATTAGGTTTTCCATTTTGGTGAAAAGGAAACATATGCAGCACATGATGGACTCACACAAAGGAGGGTGCAGTTGATTACACATCAGTTGGCTAGCCTCACCCTCAGTGTAGTGGATAATGTGAGTCCTTAGTTTCCTATAGTGGTGACAGAGTATGAGGACATATTTCCTGAAGATGTTCTCGGATTACCTCCCCAGGGGGAGATGGACTTCTACATTGATTTACACCCTGGGATGACTCCGATATCTACACCTACATATCAGATAGATCTTGTAGAGCTTCATGAGCTAAGGGTGCAGTTGGAGGACCTATAGGGGAAGGGATTCATAAGACCCAGTGTTTCACCCTAGGCATCCCTAGTTTTGTTTGACAAGAAGGAAGATGAGAGCTTGAGGTTATGTGTGGATTATCGATGCTTGAACTTGGTGACTGTGGAGAGCAAGTACCCACTACCGAGGATCGATGACCTCTTTGATCAGTTTAAAGGGTTGAAATGGTTCTTGAATATTGACCTCAGGCCATGCTATCGCTAGTTACAAACACGAGATGATGATATACCGAAGATAGTCTTTAGATGTTGTTACGATCACTATGAGTACTTGGTGATGTCATTTGAAAGGAAGAGCTCCTTATTAGTGTTCATGGGACTCATAAACCATATATTTCATCCTTAGACTGGTTCATGGTGGTTTTCATCGATGAAATACTAGTGTACTAGGTGTCTGAGGAGGAGTACATGAGGCACTTGAGGATGGTTCTGGACACTCTTCGAGAGCACTATCTTTCTAAAAATCTCTAGAAGTGTTAGTTCTGGATTCGAGTGGTCCATTTTCTAGAACACGCCATTTTAGAGGCTGGAGTTGTAGTGGATCCAACGAACGTCGAGATAGTGCTTTCTTGGGATCCACCTAAGAGTGTTACTGAGGTGCGGAGTTTCCTATGATTGGTAGGGTGCTATCGAAGGTTTGTTCCCAACTTCTCTAGAGTAGCATCACCCTTGATATCATTGACATGAAAGGGGCAGCCTTTCATGTGGATAGAGAAGTGCCAGCAGTTCTTTCAGGATCTGAGGTACAGGTTAACGAGTGCTCCCATCCTGAAGTTACTGGAGGAAGGCATCAAGTATGCTGTGTTCTACGATGCATCAAGGACCAGGATTGGTTATGTCCTAATGTAGAGGAATGAAGTGATTTACTATGTTTTTCACCATTTGAGACCACATGACTAGAACTACGTGACCCATGATCTTGAGATAATAGTGGTAGTATTCATATTGAAGATATGATGACACTATCTAATGGGTGAGTAGTTTATCATCTACTATAATCACAAGAGTCTCAAGTATATCTTCTCTCAGAAGGATCTGAACTTAAGAGAGAGGCGATGGCTAGAGTTCCTCCATGACTATGAATTTGAGATTATTAGTACTCCTGGGAAGGGGAACGTGGTGGAATATTCTCTCATTATGAGATCTATTTTGCAGTTATTGAATGAGGTGTCAGAGTAGTTGGCCTCATTTCAGATATCCTTTGGGGAAGGAAATAGAGCAGCTTACCTCTAGTCGATGGTTGTCACCCCTCCACTCTTACAGTGAGTTATGGAGGCACATATTCAGGACACTAATAGCAAGACCTTACATGCTCATATGTCTATAGGACATGCTCCTGATGGATGTTCGAAAGGTGGGGAGCACGTCATTCTTTTTATAGGGCACACAGTTGTACCTTTGGCATTACGGGAGGTGGTTTTGAGTGAGTTCCACACATCCCCTTTGGTTGTACATCCAGACATGGAAAAGATGTATTAGGACCTCCAATGTCATTTTTTGGTGGCCAGGGATGAAGAAGGAAGTTTTAGAGTTTGTCTCTCAATTCCTCACTTGTCAGCAAGTGAAGGTTGAGCACTAGGTTCCAGTAAGTTTAGCTTAACCCCTTGAGGTGCTAGAATGGAAGTGGGATGGGATATTGATGTACTTTGTGATGGGTTTACCACATAAATCCATGGTACATGATGAAATCTTGGTGATTATTGAATGACTCACCAAGTCAGCCCACTTCCTCGCTATCTGATAGCAGAGTTCTGTAGAGATCTTGGGATGCCTCTACGTATAGGAGATAGTTCGACTCGAGGAAGTTCCATCGATGATAATTTCATATCATGATTCTCACATTACATCCAGGCTAAGGAATGGATTACATGAGGCATTTGGTACCTAGATATTCTTGAGCACAACATTTCACCCACATAAGGATGGTTAGACTGAGCAGACCATCCAGGTTTTGGAGGATATGTTGCGGGTGTGCATGTTAGATTTTGGACATAGTTGAGAGGACCACCTACCACTGGTGGAGTTTTCATACAATAATATATATCACTCCACCATTGGTATAGCACCATTTGAGGCCTTGTACGAGTGACCATACAAGTCACCACTTTGTTAGAGTGACCTAAGAGAGTCAACACTCATGGGTTTAGAGTTGGTGCAAACTACTATGGAAAAGGTGTGGATCATCTAGGAGTAGATGAAGACTGTATAGAGCCATAATATGTCTTATGCTGACAGGCGATGGAGGCCTTTGGAGTTCGAGTAAGGATACCACATGTTCCTTCAGGTCACACCTCAATGCGGATTACGGAGATTTGGTTGGGGTGGAAAGCTATCTCTGAGGTTCATCAAACCTTTCTGGATATTGTGTAGAGTTTTTGAGGTGGTGCAATGGTTGGATATGCCTTTTCATTTAGATTGGGTACACGACGTCTTCCACGTGTCACAGCTGAGCAAGTATATGCATTACCCATCGTACGTCATTGACTGGAGTGAGTTGAACATTGAGGATGGGGTGAATTCTCCTGAGTACTCTATGGAGATTGAAGATCGGTATGAGAGAATCATTCAGGGGTGTTTGATTCCTCTATTGCATGTTTGATGGCAGCATAGGAATCTCTAGGAGAGCACATTGGAGTGGGAGACTCAGATTCATGATCAGTACCCTCATTTGTTTTAGTTTCCCTTGTTTTGGATTTTGGGGACATAAATCCCCAAGGTGGGGAGAATATAACATCTCAGATTTTCCCATGTATTATTTTTAGAAATTATATGGATTAATTTTGAGACTAGGAACTGAGAAGGAATTTGATTTTGAGGCGTGGTTTTCCCAAAATAATTGTTTGAAAAATATTAAACTTTTAATAGCATGCGCACACAGTTTTCCTAAAAAAATGGAATAAATCTTAAACAGGTGCCTAGGTCAGAAATCTTAGGGAACTGTTGAGCTCAGATCAGTGTATTTACCCTAAGAGTGACATAACTTTTTTCAGCCTAGGTTGTTTATAGAAAAGGTCATGGAGGGAAAAACTATAAATAAAATATTTTTATAAAAAATATTTTTGACACATCGACTTTTCTTTTTATTAAGACTTTGTCAGGAATTTAGGGTTATCACCATAACCCTAGAATTCCTCTAAGACATGGAGAAAGAACACTCTTGAACAAATGACAACGGATCGTGGATTGATGATCAACTTACAACCGATTCGAAGGAAACTCGCAATCGATGATGATGCAATGATCATCCTTCATCAACAACTGATCTGAATCGAGGTAGGATGGTTGTTTATTTATTATTTTTTCCCCATTCTTGATTTCCATGATGAACTTGGGTAAATCCATGAATATATTGATCCATGGTTCGATATTTTTTGCGGGATGAGATATTATTTGTGGGGTTATTAGGAGATTTATTTTAATTCCTCTTCGTTTATCCTTCTAATGGAAACAGATTGAGGCTGACACAAATAAGGACCAAGTTTCATTTCTCAGGGTGTTGTTGTGCTTTTCTCCCCTCCATTATTCGCATTCTTTTCCATTGGACCCCCATGTCCACGGTTTGACTTATCGGGTGGATCTGAATGCGATCAAACCCTGGATTGGAGGAAAACCAAAAACAGAGGCTAGATTTGTGTAGATCGAGACCCGAGGATCCCAGATATGCGACCGTTTTAAATTATAGGCATTATAGGTGGCTATTTGGTCCATATAAGGTACCACCAGTGTGAGTTTAGTTCGGCGGTCCAGCGAGGCAAGGCAGTTGTATGATGAGGTGAGGCAATGGTGGCTGCGGAAGATGGTGGTAGTGATGGTGGGCTATGGGATGTGGTGGTCGGTCTCGTATGGAGGTGGAGGACCATGGGATGTGGTGGCAGCAATGACCGCATGGAACGAGTTGGTTCAGGCCCAGTAGGTCGAACTTGGGGCGATTGGTCCGGATCCGGGCCACGGTCGACCGTGACGATCAACCATGAGCCATAGTTTCTATAAATTTCATGCAGCCATGGAAACTGGGGTGTGGTCAACCATGGAGATTGAACATGGTAGTCGAAGGGTGTTCAGTCCGGGTAGTCGACCATGTGGTCGGTCCACAGGCCCAGTGGTCCCCCTTTGAAACTTCAAACTCTCATAAATTTCAAACAGTACGTCTGTTTGATGAGCTGTCAGAAACATTGGGAAACTAGCGACAAGACAAACATTTGACATAATTGGGGAGTTTTAACTATGGACCAGTATAGTTTGAGATCATTTTCCTTGGTCCTTTCCTTGAGGGTTCAATACGGAATTACATCCACATTACTAGATTTTAGTCCTCTCTAGAGGCTAAGTCCCATATAGAGTTATGGTATTCATCATTAGGACTGGAGTAGGATCATATATTACCCCTAGTAAAGTTTTATAGAATCTATGTAACCTCTGAGAGTAGGGTGTTGGTCCTCCTTCTAGCAGGCCGCATCAATAAGGTTAGTGGTATTCTCTAGGCTATATTCCATATATTGCATGTTGATCAAGACTGGGTTAGTGGTATTCTCTAGGTAAGATCCCCTCTATGTGTATCATAGTCTTCCTTGACCAATATTTTCTTATTTGGGTGGGGATCAAATGAGCTAGACCTCTTCGTGAATTTCTACAATGATATCATGGCTCAAGGAGTGAGTTCTTATGGAACGAGCATGCTTCGAGCAGAATCTCATGGCAAGTAATTGGTTGTGACTTACCTCTAGACTTTGTGTCTTAGATTGAGTATATTTGGATATTCTTATTATATGTATCATAGACATATACCTTTATGGATCTGATTATACTATTCTTTTGTGGTATTCCTTTATATTTTCAGGGTGTCCTATTGAGTATTGTTATACTCACTCATGCACAGGCTTTTCCCACATGTGTCGTGTCTTGTGCAGATAATTGGACCTTTGATGGGGTCCTAGGTGTACTAGGACTAGGTGGTGCTTAGCGAGGCCAGATAGAAAACATGTTCTCCTGTTGTTCAGACAGCAGTCCTAGTACCTATTTTCTTACAGGTTGGAATTTTGGTTACAAACTCTTTTTAGTGGGATTGTTTTGACCCTGTTTACTTTCTATTACTTTCACTGTTGTACTCTGGTTTTGAGATATAGTGGTTTTCATGAATTTTTTACTTAGTTTTTTTACATTTCATTATTTATGGTTTGGAGATGTGTGTGTGTGTGTGTGTGTGTGTGTACTTTAGGATAATACCTCTCATTTGTGGGATATGCCTACTCGGTGCTTGTCATCATCCCCTAGACTGTTGGAGATGAGCTTAGAGTTGTCATGGCACGGGCCCCTCTGGGACGGGTCATGAGAGAGACCAAGAGATATTTTTAGGTTTATGTTGAGACCTTAAGTGGTTGTGATCTTGAGGTATATTGTTGAGACCCAAGGAGTGTTTGATGAGATCTATAGTTGAAGAAGAATTCCCTAGAATTTTGGTATTTGTCTAGGGAATAAAATTTAAAGAATAAATGGGGTGGATGTGTTTATGTGTCAGATTTTGTTGTCAAAATATAAATCATATTCAAACTCACATGTAGTAAGTTTTATAATGTGATTTGAATTCTATTAAGAAATTTTATGTTTTTTGGAAGATGTTTGGAGGTGTTTGGATTTATTTAGAAGTGTTTTGAAGTTAAACAGAATGTGATCTTAAATCTAGCTAAGTCTCTAAATACGTAAGGGTATCTCTGGACATATGGTCTGAAAATTAGCAAAGTCGAGAACCTACAGAGATGCATAAGATTTTTGTATGAAGATTAGTAGAAAATTCAATGAAGGAATGAACTTACTCTGACATGTGATTTTCTTTATCTAGTATATAAGATTTTATCATTAAGCTGAAAAATCAGCAAATTCCCATAGAGTTTTATATAGGGATACATAATATTCTCTAAATTAGAGAATTGTGGAAAAGGTAGAAGTCTCCTCGAGATATGTAATATTTTGGTTGATACATAAGTTTTTCATATGTAATAAATTTCATACATAAGTTTTTTATATCTTATGTGTGTGGTTTTTCTCTAATGTGTAAGATTTTCAACTTGTAAAAAATGGGAGTTTCCAGAAATTAAGAGGAAATTTCAAAAGAACTGTTCCAAGAAATTGAGGAGAATTTGGAATATAAACCTGATGATGATAAAGTTTTTCTTACATGGATTATATATCACAAAAAGAAATTTTGATTCTTACAATTAAAGAAGAAGAGTCGCGTCATGAAGATGGTATCATGTTGTGTTAAGAAGATATGGAAAAGTACAAAAGAATGAAGAGAGGTATGTGTGATAAAATCACACCATGGTGAAAATCCATGACTATTATTATTCTGTATGTTTTGTGATAGTTAAATAAATCATGGCACAATACATGGTGTCACACCACAACATGCAGACCCAGAGAAGTTGTGAAGAATTGTGTCATGTTATGATAAATATTGATATTCCATGAAGAGAAGAAGTTTTAAAAAGTGGTAATTGGAACTGACTTCTCACATCATGGTGAATGCATACATGTCATGAATTATCTTAGTGGATACCTGAATAGTTCCTTCAATTGAAGAAAGAAGTTATAGAATAAAAAATAATGAGTTGGAAGCAGTTAAAGGAAGTTAGTAGTTTAAATTTAAATTTAAAATTCAAATTCAAACCTACTAAAAATATTTTTGTTGTGTGAGGTAAAAAGAACAAGGTTCTTTCATGCATTGTGTGATGTGTGCTGAAATAGATTATTCAAGAGAGGGAGTGCAATATGGAGAGAGAGTGTGTACAATGCAGTTGTGCAGAAAGGGTACTTGTAACAGTGTATGTAAAAGAAGAAGTGTAAACATGGGTTTGTGCATAAATCATCACAGTTGTTTCATGTGGTGAATAAGGAAGAAGTAGTCACACCTCTTCTATACAGTGAAGAATTATGGCAGAAAATAATAATTTTTGGGAGAAAATCATCAGAGGAAGAAGGATACACTAATAGAAATTTGGGATATAGTTGTGAGGCCATATCCATGATCTTTTTAAGCATGTGGCTATGGGTTAACATGTTAATTGTTTTTTATTCACGGGAAGGGCATGAGGAATAGTCTATATCCACGGTAGGGATCCGAACGTGCCTATATGTTAATGTAAAGAGGGTCTATAACCATGTTCTAGATCCAACAGTGGTTATAGGGTGTTGATTCAACGACCTATAGCCACAATTTTCCAAGATTGTGACTTTAGGGGGACCTATAGTCATAGGTAGGCCGACCACATGGCTATAGGGTGGAGGATAATTAATATTATTATTAATTTCATAATAATAAAAATAAATCTATAAATTTTCACACACACACACATATATAAATGTTATAGATATATTCATAGTTGATGCATTAGTGGAGTGGTAAGGTATGCTTATTTGCAGAAGGGTGGTATGGGGTTCAAATCCCGCTAGAAGTTGTTTTATTGTCATCCTATAGCCACGGGCATGCACATGTGGCAATAGGTATGTCCACATGGAAATACCTATTTCCATGGTCCATGCAAAGATACAACTTGGTCATTACCCATGGATATAGATCATGGGTTATAGCAACAACGATAGTGCCCACAGGCAGCTTGATCATGGCTATAACCTATAGTCACGGTCAATTGGTTTATAACCTTGGTCATGACCTGTGGTCATAACCCAATTTTCCACTAGTGATAATATTTGACTCAACAAAATACAAGACAATAAGGAAATCTTTCGAGAGATTTATCGGGAGACAACACTGTTATTTACCTGTATACACGTGTTCATGGATATTATCTAGTTATTGTAATCCATTATAGTGATTCTAGTGGATTTTAGGATCTTGGGTGAGTCCATATCTTGAAAGGATTAACTATTCGTTTTAAGTAGTGAACTTCGTACATCGAGTGTCCTAATTTGTTTACTTTCCTCAATTACACCAATTTGGGGAGGGGGATACAAATAAACAAAGAAAATCTACAGCACCTATAAGTACTCGAGAAGACTCGTTTTAAGCAATGAGATTTCTCACTCTAATAAGGGGTGAATGTTGTTTTCATAAAAAACCATAAAAGAAAAACAAATTAATAATGTTCACTGATTTGCCTCCCCTATTGGAGAAACACATTGTGCATGAGGTCATTATAGATGATCACGAGAAGATACATGCCACAACATGGTGACTTTTACCATGACATGGTCCAAGATTTAGTGCACTATATTAAACTTAATGTATTATTATAATGATGTTATTTCACCATTAAAATTTTGAAAATGTAAATTAATTTATTAAGTAATAGAAAAAATGATAAAAAAGTAAATTATAATAGAAAAAAAAAAGCTAAAGGGGATTTTTTAATTGTAATGGGAAAAAATACCATTTGATTCCTAAAACAAATTAAAGTATAAAAATGTGAGGAAATAAGTAGGTATGACAACGAGTGGGACACCCATAAAATCTGGGGCACTTGAATCATAACCCACTTAATTTTTTAAAACCTGGATCTATTTATAACCTGTTTAAATTTTTAACTCAATAGACTAACCCTAATATATTATATTTTAAAATACATGTTCAACCACCCTATCCTATTTAAATATCTATTTATTGTTTCAAAATTTTAAATTTAATTCATAAATCTAAAATGAATGGATATCAAATTAAATTAATAATAATTGGTTTAACCAGATTTGAATTTAGAATTAATTTATAAACTTAATTCAAATTGAATTAAAAATAAATAAATAAATGATATAATTTTACTATTATTTTAAAATATATAATTAATAAATTAATAATAATTAATTTAATCAAGTTCATGCACCCTAAACCTACTACCTTAACCCTTCCTCAATTATAAAAACTCAATTAACCAATACCATAACTCTAATTAATTAGGGTGGGTATATTCTATTACTTGTTTAATGAATACTCATTTACATAATTATGATCAATCATAAAAATAAAAAATTAAATCATTACAAATTATATAAATCGATTAACTTTTTTAAAAAAATAACTAGCTAATAATAAATATTTAATATAATTAACTAAAAAATTCTAAATATATTTATTGAAGAAATTCAAAAAAAATTAAAACAAATTTTAAAAAAAAGATAAAAAAAGATAAAAAAGGTATCCATTAGCTCAATCACTTGAGGGGCACCAGGTCATCGAACCCAGAAGTACTATATTGTTCGACTATACTTTCCTGATTCAAAATAATATAATAGTTAATAAAAAAAGTTTTTTAATTAATCATATTTGTTGATAGAGCTCGTAGGGTGGTAAGTTTTGTTATTTTGGGCCATCGTTGAGTGAAAAATATCGTTTCTAGTTCAGGTGGTGAACTGAACGATCTGGTCTACTGGAACCAGACAAAAATTCAGGTGGAACTATCATTTTTCATCAGAACAGTGACACTGTTTTACCAAAAATTTAAATGCTACGGTGAACAATGAATGTTTCATATGGAATTTTATCTAGTTCTAATAGACGAGATGGATTCTAGTCCATTCTTGAGGCCTATTAGTAACAACATACATTTGACTTTGACGGGCATCGTCGATGCAACGTTTGGGATCGCAGCCCCTGGTGCACTGCCCAGAAGCTTCATCAAAGACTTTTATACCCCTTGTTCACACTCATTCCCTTCCCGATCGTCTGTTTCGATCTATGGCATAGGAAGGAACTGTTGGGACTGTAAATGATTGGACCACCAGTGTAGTGAGAATTATGAGATAAAAATAAAGTGCCAAATGTGGAAATAAATAAACAGCAGATGTAACGTGGAAAATCCCCCAAATGGAAGGGGTAAAAAACCATGGGAAAATAGAAGGATCGCTATGGGTAAAAGTGGGTACGAAGTCTCCCTAAAAATTATAAGGAGAAAACCCTAGGAAATATTCTCTCTTGAATAAATGGAGAAACCACCTCACAAATACTGCTCGAATGTAGGATCTACTGGTGGTGTTGGAACCGATGATGGATGATTTTGGAAGAGGGGAGAGCCTTCTTTTATAGGCCTCCTCACTCCTTCATGTTTCCTTCTCCTGCTGGATAATTTGGTGGGGGTTTGGCCACCAAACACCAACCCAGCCCACCCCCTTTGACAAAGTTGGGGGGGGTCATCCAGGAAAATATTCTGCTGACACATCTCCCACTTGGAGATTTGATTGAGAACCAATAACATCTCCATGCATCCTTTCTATCAGTCAAACATGCTGCTCAAGTATCTACAAGGCAGCTCGAGGATCTACACAATCTGAACTTATCAGAGTTAATTGCCTTCATCAGGAAATCTGCCAGGTTTTCTTTAGTGTGAATCTTCTGCATGTCTACACTTCATTCCTCCACCACATATCGGACAAAGTGATACTCTACCCCAATGTGCTTTGTCCTGAAATGAAAAGATGGATTTCTTACAATGTGCAATGTAACACCCCAAGTTTTTATAAAAATAAATAGAAATGCATGGAACTTTGTTTTAAGTATATATTTTTTTAATTAGCCTTTAAACCATAACTTTTCTACTTCTATGTTCTGAATTTCAAGAAACTGTCATCTACAATTGTGTTCAATATGTTATTTGGATTCTATTGGAACCAACTTGTTTTTTGGTGCATAGTAACATACCCTTTATGAATAGTAATATGAATAGTGATATGACCCTAATGAATAGTAAATTTTATTATTATTTTATTTTATTAAGGCTTTAAGATAATAGCATCTAGGTTAATTTTTCATTGTGATATAGAAGTAGTTACAAAATTAGAATTGTTAATTTTTGAATTAAGTATGATTTTATTTAAAAATTAAATTAATAATATTTAAAAAATTATTTTCAAAAAATGGACTTCATTTTTGAAATCTACACATTGATAAATGGTTAGAGTGAATTTTGGGAATTTTTCTGAAACAGTTGATCTTTCAGTGAATAGTAAAAAATACACTTTTTAGTTTCGGTGTGTTAATGACATCATTAATGATATAATAATGATTTCATAAATCTGGTCGACTTTTGTATAGTTAAATAAGATGTGAGGTGTCCCAAGTGGCTTATACCATGGGAAAATACCATGGGAAAGCCCATGGTTTTTCAAATACCACTCATGAGGTGTCCCTTGAAAAATTATTAAAATAATCCCTCACTTTTCCTATAAATACCAACTCTTCCCTTTATTGAATTCATTCTCAATTCTCCCTCAACGAAGCTCTTGCCTCCTTACCTTCATATTATTCCTCAAAAGGTTTCCTAAATCCCCAAGGTCCCAACCATCAAGTTCTAATGGTTACTCTACAAGGTAAGAAAATTCTCAATTTCTTTCTTTTTCCTTTCAAGTTCTCTTTTATGTGGTATAATTTTAAAGTTTCCATACCATGTTCTTATTTACTTATTATTATTGATCTATTCTATATTATGATTAATTTCTGGATGGGTGACCCTTGTCCCCTCTCTTCTTAATGTTTTCTAAAACCCTGTCGCATAGCCGTTGGGCTACCGAATTTTTGTAAGAGATTTCTCACTTATTATTTTATTTTGAGTTCCTTCCTTATTATTTCTTCATATCTCCTTACCCAAGAGGCATTAAATCTATATAAATCATGTATATTTTGGATTTTATCATGTTTATTTAAAATTAATCATCATTATTCTTCTTATCTCCCACTTATTTAAAGAATAAAAACATTGTCCGTTTGTGTCGAATTATCGACATCGTGGATGATGTGATTTCAATTTCCATTAATTCTTTCAAGTATGGTAATGAAAGAATTTATATGGTTTAACCAGGTTATAATATATGTTTTATTACTCACCCATGGTTCTATAATTCTTTTTTACTCGTGGTTCTAATTTATAAGACAAAACGAGGTTGTTATTATCAAAGAACCACTAAAATGATCTAAACGGACATCATTAATGTTCTAACTTATGAATCATACTCATGTAAGAATTAAAAAAGATAAATTGAATAATTTATGTTACTGGATATATGTAAATACTACTCCATTCTAATTTTGGAGTTTTACTTCCAATCTACAAGAATGTCCACAATGAACCAATCATAGAAATCATGTAAAGAATTCACCCAAAAACAGTGCAAGGGAAAAAATACTAACAATTATGGGTGAAATGATCATATAAGATGTTATAAAAATGAACATGTTTCTGTAAAATATTAATAACACTCTTTTAACAATTATAAAGTAGGTTTAAACAGTTTGTAAGTAAGAAAAACCTGAGGTAAGGGAATTCTTAACCCGATTTCCATTCTTTGGGTTAACCTTCTACTTCATCATTTATGTGATATTTAAATTGTTTGTGTGATGGTTTCTGTTTATATTATGTTTTATTATGTTTATTTACAGTATATATACATACTCCGTCCACTCTATTAAGTCTTTCTTCAATTTTATGATATTTATAAGGGGTTTTTCTTTAAAAATCCTCTTTTTAAATTCGGTTTTATGAAATTCCAAAGCAATGTTTTTATGGAATTATTCATGTTGTATGATTATGTTTTGGTTCTTGGGAATTATTTATTATGAAGGGTGGTATCTATATCTCCCTCTAATGCATTGGGTATGAGTAAGTTTGAGGTCGGTTGTATGGCTACTCCAAGTGTAACTGTGATGGTTACACAATGTAAGGTAGTCGTGAGGGTTACAAATTTTAAGGTAGCCAAGATGGTTACAAGATTATATAAGTAATTCCCCAAGATAAATTTATGATTATATTTATATTCTATTGTTTTTATTGGATCTTGTTTAAATCTCATGTTACACAAAGTAAGTATATATGGGTGACAAGTATGTCTTTTGAAAATGTTTTCATACGTTACGAGTATTCATGGACTAATGTGCTCTTTCCTTCTTTTTCATCCCTTAATGAGATTTCGTGATCATCCCATGTTTTTAAATGATTTTCACAGGTTAATGGATGTGTAAGACAAACAAGTAATCCAAGTTAAATGTTGAATAATTTTCAAAGAGTCTTGTTTTAATTTTTAATGTTTTATATTTTGAAAAAAATGGAAACTGTTTTTATGGTATCCACTTTGTATTAATGTGTAACGTTATGAGTGTATTGTCATAATTATCTAAATCTATAAACTTCAAAAGATCCTCAATGTAAAAGGAAGTTTTTTCTTGACTAAATTCAATATTATGTGTGTAATAAGGTTGGGTCTTTATAGTTGGTATCAGAGGATGGTTTAGATAACTTTAGGGGTTAGGGTGATGTTAATATATTACCAAAAATGATTTTCACTCTATGTTTAATTTGAAAAGTTATAGAATTTAAATATTACCATGTTGCTTTATCTAGGACATGTTTGTTCAGAATGGTTGTCCGCAGAAGGAACAGGGATTCTAAAGAAGAGAGGCACCGACAGAATGACATCCTTATGGAACTATAGCCCAGAATGGTAGGGATTGGAACTGAGTAGTTTGTGATAGTAATGGATCAGCTAATGCAGGCAATAAATGGTGGTGGAATCCATGCAAGAGAACCAATAGAGGTACCACAACGGAAAATGATAGTATTAGAACATTTTATGAGACAACATCCTCCTGCATTCAATGAATATTCTCACCGAGTAGTAGCTTAAGGATGGATAAAATCCTTTGAAAAGATATTCAATGTTAAGGGATGTTCAGACAATCAGAAGGTAAGTCTTTCCATTTATCGTTTTAAAGGTGAAGCTGATCGGTGGTGGTCAATGGTAAGGAATATCAAGGGTAGAGAGGATTTTTATGTCTTAGAGTGGGATGAATTTAAAAGTCTATTCCTTGAAAAATATTTTCCTACGGTGGTGCGACTAAGAATGGAGAAGCAATTCCTTGAATTGAAACAGAAGGAGGAAGATTCAGTGGCTGTGTATGAAGTGAACTTCACCCAATTGGCGAGGAATGCTCCAAATCTTATTCTGGATCTTGATAGAAAAATCAACTACTTTTACTCAGGATTGAATCCAAGGTATCAAAGGGCGTTAGCCTCTCGTGAATTTAAAAGTTATGAGAAACTTGTCTGATGTGCTGAGAGGGTAGAGATGGAGTTTGTTGATGATCACGTGCATTTTGGAAATAAAGAGAAGAAGAGGTCTAGTTGGCAAGCAATGGGTAATAATCAACCAAAGAAATCTGATGGAAAGAAAATCCAATTTCCAGTTTGTGAAAAGTGCGGCAAGAAACACCCTGTGGAATGTCATAGCAAAACTGGGAAGTGTTTTAAATGTGGTAAGTTTGAATATATTGCCCGAGATTGCAATGAAAATGATCCTAAGAATAATCCTGATAATAAAACTATAATGTGTTCTATATGTGGTGAGATGGTTCACTATGCAAACGCCTGCCCAAAGAGAGATCCGAAAGATGCAAAGAAGCCAGACTACAAGCAGAAAAGTGTAGTGAGATCCTTTGAGACTGTGTCAGTAGATGTTGGGCCATCCAATGAAGTTGTATCAGGTACTTTGTTTGTTCACTCAGATTTTACTAAAGTTTTGTTTGATACAGGGTCTACACATTCATTCATCTCAGAGAAATTTTCTGGTAAATTGGAAATATCACCTCAACAAATGAGACCCGAACTTGTTGTTAAAACACCAGGGGGAAATGTTATAGCAAAGAGGAATTATAAGAATATTTATATTGTGGTATCTGGAAAGACTTTACCTGCAAATCTTGTTGTTTTACACTTAGTCGAGTTTGATGTAATTCTAGGGATGGACTGGCTTTCTGATTATCATGCTAAGATTGACTGTAGAGCTAAAGAAGTTGTTTTTCAGAAAGAGTTTCAGTTTTTATACAAGAATGAACCCATAAAATTGATAACATATCAGGAAGCTGAGAAACTATTGAAAGATGGGAATGAAAGTTATCTTTCTCATATTGTTGAAAACAAGGGAACTATTCAAATTAATGATGTGCTAGGGGTAAATGAATACCTTGATGTTTTTTCTGATGAGTTACCCAGTATCATACCTAATCAAGAAGTCGAATTCACAATTGACTTAGTTACTGATGATAAGACAATTTAAAAACCCCCCATATCCTATGGATCCAATAGAACTTCTTGAATTGAAAAATCAGTTGCAAGATTTGCTTTACAAAGGATTCATTCGTCCTAGAACTTCACCATGGGGAGCCCCTATTTCGTTTGTTAAAAATAAATATGGTTCCATGAGACTTTGCATTGATTATAGATCTTTTAATAACATCACTGTTAAAAACAAGTATCCTTTCCCTCATATTGATGACTTGTTTGATCAGCTCTAGGGAGCTCAGTACTTTTCCAAGATTGAATTGAGATCTGGATACCATCAGCTGAAGGTGAAGGAGGATGACATCCCAAAAACAACCTTTCGTACTAGATATGGGCGTTATGAATTTGTTTTTATGCCATTTGGATTAACTAATTCACCTGTTGTATTCATGAATCTTATGAATAGAGTATTTTATGATTTCTTGGAAAATTTTGTGGTTGTATTTATTAATGACATTCTAGTATTTTCTAAAAATAAAGAGGAGCATGAAAAACATCTAAGGGTTGTTTTGCATACTTTAAAAGAAAAGAAACTATATGGAAAATTCATCAAGTATGATTTTTGGTTGCAACAGATTTCTTTTCTTGGGAACATTGTAAATAAGGATGGAATAACAGTTGATCCTTCCAAAACAAAAGTAGTTGATGAATGGACAAGACCCACAAATGTTACAGAGATTCGTAGCTTTATGGGCTTAACAAGTTCTTACCGACGGTTTTTTAAGAATTTTGCAAAGTTATCTAGCCCGATAACTAAGTTAACACGGAAGGGGGTTAAATTTGTTTGGACAGAAGAATGTGATTTTTGTTTTCAAGAACTGAAGAATAGATTGGTTAATGCTCCAGTTTTGGACTTACCTTCCCGAAATGGTTAGTTTGTCATCTACAGTGATTCTTCTTTGAAAAGACTTCGTTGTGTTTTGATGAAGAATGATCAAGTAATTGCCTATGCTTCGAGACAACTTAAACCTCATGAGATAAATTATCCCACACATGATTTGGAATTGGTAGCTATGGTTTTTACTTTGAAAATTTGGAGGAATCCTCTATACAGAACCAAATGCCAAATATATATTGACCATAAAAGTCTAAAGTATATATTCACTCAGAAGAAATTAAACATGAGGTAGAGAAGATGGATAGAACTGATAAAAAATTATGACTGCACGATCAATTACCATCCTAAGAAAGCTAACAAAGTGGAGGACTCCTTAAGTCAGAAACATCATGCATCATTAACAATGTTATGTTTAGAACCTAATCCCTTGATTAATGATTTGATGAATTTTGGCTTAGAAGTTCTTGTTATAGGGAATACATATGTTTTGTTTCAGGTTTCAGTGTAGTCTTTGTTGTTAGACAGAATTAAGCGAGCGCAGAAGGAAGACTACGAGTTACAGAAAAAGGTAGAATTGGTTAAAACGGGTAAGTTTCCAGAATTTAACCTTGATAAAGATTGTGTTTTAATATTTGGAAAAAGTTTGTGTGTGTCTAATGATTCTCGGTTGAAGAAAGATTTGTTGTGCGAATCTTATAGTTCTCCATTTTTTGTTTATCCTGGATGTACTAAGATGTACGGAGACCTTCGGGAGTATTACTGGTGGGATGGAATAAAAAGAGATATTGCTGATTTTACCATGAAATGTTTGACATGTCAATAGGTTAAAGTAGAGTGGCAGTTACCGAAGGGGATGCTTCATCCTTTTCCAGTGCCAGAGTGGAAATGGGAGAATGTATCCATCAACTTTGTGGTGGGACTAACAAAGACTTCTCGAGGTAACAATGTGATTTGGGTTATTGTTGATCGGCTAACAAAGTATGCACATTTTCTTTCTATTCGAGATACAATGACTTTGGATCAGCTTTCTCGATTGTACCTCAAAGATATTGTCAGGTTACATGGAGTTCCTCTTTCCATTGTCTCTGACTGAGGTCCCAGGTTCACTTCTAACTTTTAGAAGGGACTTCAGAAGTCCTTGGGCACATAGTTAAATTTCAGTACATCTTTTCATCCTCAATCAGAAGGGTAGTCAGAATGAACGATTCAAACTTTGGAGGATATGATTCGAACTTGTTCAATGGACTATCAGGGAAGCTGGGATCAGCATCTTTCTTCAGTTGAGATTTCTTATAATAACAGTTTTCATTCCACTATTCAGATGGAACCTTTTGAGGCCTTGTATGGGAAGCGGTGTCGGACTCCAGCGTTTTGGGATGAAGTCGGTGAAAGAAAGTTGATGGGGCCAGAATTATTAGAATAAGTGGCTGAGAAAGTGATGATGATCCAGCAGCACATGAGGACAGCTCAGAGAAGGCAGAAAAGTTGTGCAGATAACAGAAGGAAAGACTTCTTTTTCAAGGTAGGTGACTATGTTTTCCTTAAAGTCTCTCCTTGGAAAAGTGTGATGTGTTTCGGTAAGAAAGGAAAGCTAAGTCCACGGTTCATCAGTCCTTTTGAAATCTTGGGGAAAGTTGGAACAGTTTCATACCACGTAGCTTTGCCTCTGAGTTTGATTCAGGTACACAATGTTTTTCATGTTTCGATATTGAGAAAGTATGTGCCAGATTCATCACATATCTTGATCCCAGAAGTTGTTCAACTAGAAGAGAACCTTTCTTATGAAGAAAAACCAGTTAAGATTCTTGATCGAAGGGAACAGGTATTGAATAATAAGGTAATCCACCAGGTAAATGTTTTGTGGACAAACCACATGGTTGAATAAGCAACATAAGAGTCTGAAAATGCTATGAGGGAAAAGTAACCTCAATTGTTTAATAAGTGAATAAAATTGCGAGTAAGCAATTTCAAGAAGGTGGGGATAATGTAACACCCCAAGTTTTTCTAAAAATAAATATAAATTCATGGAACTTTGTTTTAAGTAGATATTTTTTTAATTAGTCTTTAAACCATAACTTTTCGACTTCTATGTTCTGAATTTCAAGAAACTGTCATCTACAATTGTGTCCAGTATGTTATTTGGAGTCTATTGGAACCAACTTTTTTTGGTGAATAGTAACATACCCTCTATGAATAGTAATATGAATAGTGATATGACCCTAATGAATAGTAAATTTTATTATTATTTTATTTTATTAAGGCTTTAAGATAATAGCATCTAGGTTAATTTTTCATTGTGATATAGAAGTAGTTACAGAATTAGAATTGTTAATTTTTGAATTAAGTGTGATTTTATTTAAAAATTAAATTAATAATATTTAGAAAATTCTTCTCAAAAAATGGACTTCATTTTTGAAATATACACGTCGATAAATGGTTAGGGTGAATTTTAGGAATTTTTCTGAAACAGTTGATTTTTGTGAATGGTAAAAAATACAGTTTTTAGTTTCGGTGTATTAATGACATCATTAATGATATTATAATGATGTCATAAATCTGGTCGACTTGTGTATAGTTAAATAAGATGTGAGGTGTCCCAATTGGCTTATACAGTGGTAAAATACCATGGGCAAGCCCATGGTTTTTCAAATACCATTCGTGAGGTGTCCCTTGAAAATTATTAAAATAATCCCTCACTTTTCCTATAAATACCAACTCTTCCCTTCATTGAATTCATTCTGAATTCTCCCTCAAAAAAATTTGGCCTCCTTATCTTCATAGTAGTCATCTTAAGGTTCCCTCAAGCCCCAAGGTCCCAACCTTCAAGTTCTAAGGGTTACTCTACAAGGTAAGAAAAATCTCAATTTCTTTCTTTTTCCTTTCAAGTTCTCTTTTATGTGGTATAATTTTCAATTTTCCATACCATGTTCTTATTTCCTTATCATTATTGATCTATTATATATTATGATTCATTTCTGGATGTGTGACCCTTGTCCCCTCTCTTCTTAATGTTTTCTAAAACCCTATCGCATAGCCGTTGGGCTGCCGATTTTTTGTAAGAGATTTCTCACTTATTCTTTTATTTTGAGATCCTTCCTTATTATTTCTTCATATATCCTTACCCAAGAGGCACGAAATATCCAGAAATAATGTATATTATGGATTTTATCATGTTTATGGAAAATTAATCATCATTATTCTTCTCCTCTCCCACTTATTTAAATAATAAAAACATTGTCCGTTTGTGTCGAATTATCGACATCATGGAAGATGTGATTTCAATTTACATTAATTCTTTAAAGTCTGGTCATGAAACAATTTATATGGTTGAATGAGGTTATAATATATGTGTTTTGGCTCACCCATGGTTCTTTAATTCTTTTGTACTCATGGTTCTAATTTATAAGACAAAACGTGGTTGTTGTTATCAAAGAACCACTAAAATGATCTAAAAGAACATCATTAATGTTCTAACTTATGAATCATCCTCATGTAAGAATTAAAAATGATAAATGGAATAAGTTATGTTACTGTATATATGTAAATACTACTCCATTCCAATTATGGAGTTTCACTTTCAATCGATAAGAATGTTCACCATGAACCAATCATAGAAATCATGTAAAGAATTCACCCAAAAACAGTGCAAGGGGAAAAATACTAACAATTAAGGGTGAAATGATGTTATGAAATGATCATATAATATGTTATAAACATGAAAATGTTTCTGTAAAATATTAATAACACTATTTTAACCATTATACAGGAGGTTTAAACAAGTTGTAAGTAAGACAATCCCGAGGTAAGGGAATTCTTAACCCGATTTCCATTCTTTGGGTTAACCTTCTACTTCATCATTTATGTGCTATTTAAATTGTTTGTGTGATGGGTTATGTTTATATTATGTTTTATTATGTGTTTTTACAGTATATATACATACTCCATACACTCTATTAAGTCTCTCTTAAATTTTATGATATTTATAAGGGGCTTTTCTTTAAAAATCCTCTTTTTAAATTTGGTTTTACGAAATTCCAAAGCAATGTTTTTATGGAATTATTCATGTTTTATGATTATGTTTTGGTTCTTGGGAATTATTTATGATTAAGGGTGGGAACTATATCTCCCTCCAATTCATTGGGTATGAGTAAGTTGGAGGTCAGCCATATGGTTACTCCAAGTTTAACTGCGATGGTTACACAAAGTAAGGTAGCCGTGAGGGTTACAAATTTTAAGGTAGCCAAGATGGTTACAAGATTATGTAAGTAATGCCCCAAGATACCTTTATGATTATATTTATGTTCTCTTGTTTTGTTTGTATCTTGTGTAAATCTCATTTTACACAAAGTAAGTATATAAGGGTGACAAGCATGTCTTTTGAAAATGTTTTCATACGTTACAAGTATTCATGGATAAATGTGCTCTTTCCTTCTTTTTCATCCCTTACTGAGATTTCATGCTCATCCCAAGTTTTTAAATGATTTTCAAAGGTTAATGGATGTGTAATACAAAGAATTAATCCAAGTTAAATGTTGAAGAATTGTCAAGGAGTCTTGTTTTAAGTTTTAATGTTTTATATTTTGAAAAAAATGGAAACTGTTTTTATGGTATCCACTTTGTATTAATGTGTAAAGTTATGTGTGTATTGTCCTAATTCTCTAAAGATCTAAACTTGAAAATATACTCAATGTAAAAGGAAGTTTTTTCTTGACTAAATTCAAGATTATGTATGTAATAAGGTCGAGTCCTTATAGTTGGTATCAGAGGATGGTTTAGATAACTTTAGGGGTTTGGGTGATGTTAATAGAATACCATAAATGATTTTCACTCTATGTTTAATTTGAAATGTTATAGCATTTAAAGATCACCATGTTGATTTATCTAAGACATGTTTGTTCAAAATGGTTGTCTACAAAAGGAATAGGGATGCTGAAGAAGAGAGGCACCGATAGAATGACATCCTTCTAGAACTACAGCCCGGAATGGTAGGGATTGGAACTGAGCAGTTTGTGATAGTAATGGCTCAGCTAATATAGGAAATAAATGGTGGTGGAATCCATGAAAGAGAACCAATAGAGGTACCAAAACGGAACATGATAGTATTGGAACATTTTATGAGACAACATCCTCCTGCATTCAATGGATCTTCTGACCCAGTAGCAGCTGAAGGATGGATCAAATCCCTTAAAAAGATATTCAATGTTATGGGATGTTCAAACAATCAAAAGGTAAGTATTTCCATTTATTGTTTTGAAGGGGAAGCTGATCAGTGGTGGTCAATAGTAAGAAATATTAGGGGTAGATAGGATTTTGATGCCTTAGAGTGGGATGAATTTAAAAGTATTTTCCTTGAAAAATAATTTCCTAAGGTCGTGCGACTAAGAATGGAGTAGCAATTCCTTGAATTGAAACAGAAGGAGGAAGATTCAGTGGATGTGTATGAAGCGAAATTCACCCGACTAGTGAGGTTTACTCCAAATCTTATTTTGGATCTTGATAGAAAAAACAACCGCTTTTACTCAGGATTGAAGACAAGGTATCAAAGGGCGTTGGCCTCTCGTGAATTCAAAAGTTATGAGAAACTTTTCTGATGTGCTGTGAGGGTAGAGATGGGGTTTGCTGATGATCATGTGCATTTTGGAAACAAAGAGAATAAGTGTTTTAGTTGTCAAGCAATGGGTAAGAATCATCCAAATAAATCTGATGGTAAGAAAATGAAATTTCTAGTTTGTGAAAAGTGTGGTAAGAAACACCCTGGGGAATGTCTCAGCAAAACTGGGAAGTGATTTAAATGTGGTAAGTTGGGACATATCGCCCAAGATTGCAATGAAAATGATCCTAAGAATAATCTTGATAATAAAACTATAAAGTGTTTTAAATGTGGTGAGATGGGTCACTATGCAAACGTCTGCCCAAAGAGAGATCTGAATGATAAAAAGAAGCCAGACTACAAGCAGAAAGGTGTAGTGAGATCTTGTGTGACTATGTCAGCAGATGTTGGGCCATCCAATGAAGTTGTATCAGGTAATTTTTTTGTTCACTCAGATTTTTCTAAAGTTTTGTTTGATACGGGGTCTACACATTCGTTCATCTCTGAGAAATTTTCTGGTAAATTGGAAATATCACCTCAATAAATGAGACCTGAACTTGTTGTTAAAACACGAGGGGGAAATGTTATAGAAAATAGGAATTATAATAATATTTCTATTGTGGTCTATGGAAAGAATTTACCAGAAAACCTTGTTGTTTTACCCTTAGTTGAGTTTGATGTTATTCTGGGGATGGACTGGCTTTCTGATTATCATGCTAAGTTTGACTGTAGATCTAAAGAAGTTGTTTTTTAGAAAGAGTTTCAGTTTGTATACAAGAATGAAACCATACAATTGATAACATATCAGGAAGCTGATAAACTATTGAAAGATGTAAATGAATGTTATCTTGCTCATATTGTTGAAAATAAGGGAACTATTCAAATTAATTATGTGCCAGTGGTAAATGAATACCTTGATGTTTTTCCTGATGAGTTACCCGATGTCATACCTGATCGAGAAGTCGAATTCACAATTTACTTAGTTCCTGATGCTAAGCCAGTTTCAAAACCCCCATATCGTATGGATCTAATAGAACTTCCTGAATTGAAAAATCAGTTGCAGGATTTTCTTGACAAAGGCTTCATTCGTCCTAGCACTTCACCATGGGGAGCCTGTGTTTTTTTGTTAAAAAGAAAGATGGTTCCATGAGACTTTGCATTGATTATAGAGCTTTGAATAATATCACTGTTAAAAACAAGTATCTTTTTCCTCATATTGATGACTTGTTTGATCAGCTCCAGGGAGCTCAGTACTTTTCCAAGATTGACTTGAGATCTGAATACCATCAGCTGAAGTTGAAGGAGGATAACATCCTAAAAACAACCTTTCCTACTAGATATATGCATTATGAATTTGTTGTTATGCTGTTTGGATTAACTAATGCACCTGTTGTATTCATGAATCTTATGAATAGTGTATTTTATGAGTTCTTGGATAAGTTTGTGGTTGTATTTATTGATGAAATTCTGGTATTTTCTAAAAATAAAGAGGAGAATGAAAAACATCTAAGGGTTGTTTTGCATACTTTAAAAGAAAAGAAACTATATGGAAATTTCAGCTAATGTGATTTTTGGTTGCAACAGATTTCTTTTCTTGGGAACATTGTAAATAAGGATGGAATAATAGTTTATCCTACCAAAACAAAAGTATTTGATGAATGGCCAAGACCCCCAAATGTTACAGAGATTCCTAGTTTTCTGGGCTTAGAAAACTGATGGTTTTCTAAGAACTTTGCACGATTATGTAGCCTGATAACTAAGTTAACACGGAAAGGGGTTAAATTTGTTTGGATAGAAGAATGTGATGTCTGTTTTCAGGAACTGAAGAAGGGATTGGTGAATGCTTCAGTTTTGGCCTTACCTTCCCGAAATGGTGAGTTTTTCATCTACAGTGACGCTTCTTTGAAGGGACTTAGTTTTTTTTTGATGCATAATGATCAGGTAATTTCCTATGCTTCGAGAAAACTTAAACCTCCTGAGCTAAATTATCCCACACATGATTTGGAATTGGAATCTGTGGTTTTTGCTTGGAAAATTTGGAGGCATCATCTATACGGAACCAATGCCGAATATATACTGAGAATAAAAGTCTAAAGTTTATATTCACTTAGAAGAAATTAAACATGAGGCAGAGAAGATGGCTAGAACTGATAAAGTATTATGACTGCACGATCAATTACCATCCTGGGAAAGCTAACAAAGTGGCGAATGCCTTAAGTCAGAAACATCATGCATCATTAACCATGTTACGTTTGGAACATGATCCCTTGATTAATGATTTGATGAATTTTGGCTTAGAAGTTCTTGGTGCAGGGAATACATCTGTTTTGTTTCAGGTTTCAGTGCAGTCTTTGTTTTCAGATAGAATTAAGCGAGCGTAGAAGGAAGACTATGAGCTACAGAAAAAGGTAGAATTCGTTAAAAATGGTAAGTTCCCAGAATTTAACCTTGATAAAGATTTTGTTTTAAGATTTGTAAAAAGGTTGTGTGTGCCTAGTGATTCTCAATTGAAGAAATATTTGTTGTGTGAAGCTCATAGTTCTCCATTTTCTGTTCATCCTGGTAGTACTAAGATGTACAGAGACCTTTGGGAGTATTATTTGTGGGATGGAATGAAAAGAGATATTGCTGATTTTACCATGAAATGTTTGACGTGTCAATAGGTTAAAGCAGAACGGCAGTTACCGAAGGGGATGCTTCAGCCTTTTCCAGTGCCAGAGTGGAAATAGTAGAATGTATCCATGGAATTTGTGCTGGGACTACCAAAGACTTCTCAAGGTAACAATGCGATTTGGTTTAATTTTGATCGGCTAACAAAGTCTGCACATTTTCTTTGTATTCAATATACAATGACTTTGGATCATCTTTCTCGATTGTACCTCAAAGAGATTTTCAGGTTATATGGAGTTCCTCTTTCCATTGTATCTGAATGAGATCCCAGGTTCACTTCTAAATTTTGGAAGGGACTTCAAAAGTCATTGGGCATAGAGTTAAATTTCAGTACAGCTTTTCATCCTCAGTCAGATGGGCAGCAAGAACGAATGATTCAAACTTTGGAGGATATGCTTTGAACTTGTTCAATGGACTATTAAGGAAGTTGGGATCAGCATCTTTATTTAGTTGAGTTTTCTTATAATAATAGTTTTCATTCCAGTATTTAGATTCCACCTTTTGAGGCCTTGTATGGGAAGTGGTGTCGGTCTCCAGTGTTTTGGGATAAAGTTAGTGAAAGAAAGTAGATGGGGCCAGAATTAGTTGAAGAAGTGGATGAGAAAGTGATGATGATCCAGCAGCACATGAGGATAGCTCAAAGTAGGTAGAAAAGTTGTGCAGATAACAGAAGGAAAGACTTCTCTTTCGAGGTAGGTGACTATGTTTTCCTTGAAGTCTCTCCTTGGAAAAGTGTGATGCGTTACAGTAAGAAATGAAAGCTAAGTCCATGGTTCATCAGTCCTTTTGAAATCTTGGAGAAAGTTGAAACAGTTGCATACCGCGTAGCTTTGCCTCCGAGTTTGTTTCAGGTACACAATGTTTTTCATTTTTCGATGTTGAGAAAGTATGTGCCAGATTCATCACATGTCTTGAGCCCAGAAGCAGTTCAGCTGGAAGAGTACCTTTCTTATGAAGAGAAACCAGTTCAGATTCTTGATCGAAGGGAATAGGTATTACGGAAGAAGGTAATCCACCAGGTAAAGGTTTTTCGTAGAAACCACATGGTTGAATAAGCAACATGAGAGTCTGAAAATGCTATGAGGGAAAAGTACCCTCAGTTGTTTAATAAGTAAATAAAATTGAGAGAACGCAATTTCAATAAGGTGGGGATAATGTAACACCCTAAGTTTTTCTAAAAATAAATATAAATGCATGTAACTTTGTTTTAAGTAGATATTTTTTTAATTATCCTTTAAACCATAACTTTTATACTTCTATGTTCTGAATTTTAAGAAACTGTCATCTACAATTGTGTTCAGTATGTTACTTGAATTCTATTGGAACCAACATTTTTTTGGTGAATAGTAACATACCATTTATGAATATTAATATGAATAGTGATATGACCCTAAGGAATAGTAAATTTTATTATTATTTTATTTTATTAAGTCTTTAAGATAATAGCATCTAGGTTAATTTTTCATTGTGATATAAAAATAGTTACAGAATTAGAATTGTTAATTTCTGAAATAAATATGGTTTTATTTAAAAATTAAATTAATAATATTTAGAAAATTCTTTTCAAAAAATGGACTTCATTTTTGAAATCTACACATCGATAAATGGTTAGGGTGAATTTTGGGAACTTTTCTAAAACAGTTGATTTTTCAGTGAATAGTAAAAAATACAGTTTTTAGTTTCGGTGTGTTAATGACATCATTAATGATATAATAATGATGTAATAAATCTGTTAAACTTGTGTATAGTTAAATAAGATGTGAGGTGTCCCAAGTGTCTTATACCATGGGAAAATACCATGGGAAAGCCCATGGTTTTTCAAATACCACTCATGAGGTGTCCCTTGAAAATTATAAAAATAATCCCTCACTTTTCCTATAAATACCAACTCTTACCTTCATTGAATTCATTCCCAATTCTCCATCAACAAATCTCTGGCCTCCTTACCTTCATATTAGTCCTCCCAAGGTTTCCTCAAGCCCCAAGGTCCCAACCTTCAAGTTCTAAGGGTTACTCTACAAGGTAAGAAAATTCTCAATTTCTTTCTTTTTTCTTTAAAGTTCTCTTTTATGTGGTATAATTTTCATGTTTCCATACCATGTTCTTATTTCCTTCTTATTCTTGATCTATTCTATATTATGATTAATTTCTGGATGGGTGACCCTTGTCCCCTCTCTTCTTAATGTTTTCTAAAACCTTGTCGCATAGTCGTTGGGCTGTCGAATTTTTGTAAGAGATTTCTCACTTATTCTTTTATTTTGAGTCCATTCCTTATTATTTCTTCATATCTCCTTACCCAAGAGGCATGAAATATCCATAAATCATTTATATTATTTATGTTATCATGTTTATGGAAAATTACTCATCATTATTCTTCTCATATCCCACTTATTTAAAGAATAAAAACATTGTCCGTTTGTGTCGAATTATCAACATCATGGATGATGTGATTTCAATTTCCATTAATTCTTTCAAGTCTAGACATGAAACAATTTATATGGTTGAACCAGGTTATAATATATTTTTTGTGACTCACCCATGGTTCTGAAATTCTTTTTTACTCATGGTTCTAATTTATAAGACAAAATGAGGTTGTTATTATCAAAGAACCACTAAAATGATCTAAACAAACATCATTAATGTTCTAACTTATGAATCATCCTCATGTAAGAATTAAAAATGATAAATGGAATAATTTATGTTACTGGATATATATAAATACTACTCCATTACAATTCTAGATTTTCACTTCCAATCGACAAGAATGTCCACCATGAACCAATCATACAAATCATGTAAAGAATTCACCCAAAAACAGTGTAAGGGGAAAAATACTAACAATTAAGGGTGAAATGATGTTATGAAATGATCATATAATATGTTATAAACATGAAAATGTTTCTGTAAAATATTAATAACACTCTTTTAACAATTATACAAGAGTTTTAAACAAGTTGAAAGTAATACAAACCTGAGGTAATGGAATTCTTAACCCGATTTCAATTCTTTGGGTTAACCTTATACTTCATTATTTATGTGCTATTTAAATTTTTTTTGTGAGGGGTTATGTTTATATTATGTTTTATTATGTGTATTTATAGTATATATACATACTCAATCCACTCTATTAAGTCTCTCTTCAATTTTATGATATTTATAAGGGGATTTTCTTTAAAAATCCTCTTTTTAAATTTGGTTTTACGAAATTCCAAAGCAATGTTTTTATGGAATTATTCATGTCGTATGATTATGTTTTTTTTCTTGGGAATTATTTATGATGAATTATGGGACCTATATATCCCTCCAATTCATTGGGTATGAGTAATTTGGAGTTCGGCCGTGTGGTTACTCCAAGTGTAACTGCAATGGTTGCACAAAGTAAGGTAGCTGTGAGGGTTACAAATTTTAAGGTAGCCAAGATGGTTACAAGATTATGTAAGTAATGCCCCAATATACCTTTATGATTATATTTATTTTCTCTTGTTTTGTTTGGATCTTGTTTAAATCTCATGTTACACAAATTATATATGGGTGACAATCATGTCTTTTGAAGTTGTTTTCATACGTTACGAGTATTCATGGACTAATGTGCTCTTTCCTTCTTTTTCATCCCTTACTGAGCTTTCATGCTCATCCCAAGTTTTTAAATGATTTTCATAGGTTAATGTATGTTTAATAAAAAGAGGGAATCCAAGTTAAATGTCTAATAATTGTCAAGGAGTCTTGTTTTAAGTTTTAATGTTTTATATTTTGAAAAAAATGGAAACTGTTTTTATGGTATCCACTTTGTATTAATGTGTAACGTTATGAGTGTATTGTCCTAATTATCTAAAGATATAAACTTGAAAAGATACTCAATTTAAAAGGAAGTTTTTTCTTGAATAAATTCAATATTATGTATTTAATAAGAACGGGTCCTTATAGTTGGTATCAGAGGATGTTTTAGATAACTTTAGGGGTTAGGGTGACGTTAATAAAATACCATAAATGATATTCACTCTATGTTTAATTTGAAATGTTATAGAATATAAATATTACCATGTTGATTTATCTAAGTCATGTTTGTTCAAAATGGTTGTCCGTAGAAGGAACAGGGATGCTGAAGAAGAAAGGCACCGACATAATGACATCCTTTCGGAACTACAGCCCGAAATGGTAGGGATTGGAACTGGGCAGTTTATGACAGTAATGGATCAAATAACGCAGGAAATAAATGGTGTTGGCATCGATGAAAGAGAACCAATAGAGGTACCACAATGGAACATGATAGTAGTGGAACATTTTATGAGACAACATCCTCCTGCATTCGATGGATATTCTGACCCAGTAGCAGCTGAAGGATGGATTAAAGCCCATGAAAAGATATTTGATGTTATGGGATGTTCAGACAATAAAAAGTTAAGTCTTTACATTTATCGTTTTGAAGGGGAAGTTGATCAGTGGTGGTCAATGTTAAGGAATATTAGTGGTAGAGAGGATTTTGATTCCTTAGAGTGGGATGAATTTAAAAGACTTTTACTTGAAAAATATTTTCCTAAGGTGGTGCGACTAAGAATGGAGAAGAAATTCCTTGAATTGAAATAGAAGGAGGAAGATTCAGTGGCTGTGTATGAAGTGAACTTCACCTGACTGGTGAGGTATTCTCCAAATATTATTCTGGATCTTGATAGAAAAATCAACTTCTTTTACTTAGGATTGAAGCCAAGGTATCAAAGGGCGTTGGCCTATCGTGAATTCAAAAGTTATGAGAAACTTGTCCGATGTGCTGAGAGGGTAGAGATGGAGTTTGTTGATGATAATTTTCATTTTGGAAACAAAGATAAGAAGAGTTCAAGTTGGAAATCAATGGGTAATAATCAACCAAAGAAATCTGATGGTAAGAAAATCCAATTTCCAGTTTGTGAAAAGTGTGGCAAGAAACACCCTGGGGAATGTCTTAGAAAAACTGGGAAGTGTTTTAAATGTGGTAAGTTTGGTCATATGGCCCGAGATTGCAATGAAAATGATCTTAATAATAATCTTGATAAGCAAACTGTAAAGTGTTTTAAATGTGGTGAGATGGGTCACTATGCAAACACATGCCCAAATAGAGATCTGAATGATGCAAAGAAGCCAGACTACAAGTAGAAAGGTGTAGTGAGATCCATTGCGACTACTTCAGCAGATGTTGGGACATCCAATGAAGTTGTATCAGGTACTTTGTTTGTTCAATCAGATTTTGCTAAAGTTTTGTTTGATACAGGGTCTACACATTCGTTCATCTCTGAGAAATTTTCTGGTAAATTGGAAATATCACCTCAACAAATGAGACCCGAACTTTTTGTTAAAACACCAGGGGAAATGTTATAGTAAAGAGGAATTATAAGAATATTTCTATTGTAGTCTTTGGAAATACTTTACCTTCAAACCTTTTTGTTTTACCATTATTCGATTTTGATGTTATTCTGGGGATGGACTGGCGTTCTGATTATCATGCTAAGATTGACTGTAGAGCTAAAGAATTTTTTTTTCAGAAAGAGTTTTAGTTTGTATACAAGAATGAACCCATACAATTGATAACATATCAGGAAGCTGAGAAACTATTGAAATATGGAAATGAAATTTATCTTGCTCATATTTTTGAAAACAAGGGAACTATTCAAATTAATGATGTGCCAGTGGTAAATGAATACCTTGATGTTTTTTCTGATGAGTTACCCGATGTCATAGATGATCGAGAATTGGAATTCACAATTGACTTAGTTCCTGATGCTAAGCCAATTTCAAAACCCCCATATCGTATGGCTCCAATAGAACTTCTTGAATTGAAAAATCAGTTGCATGATTTTCTTGATAAAGGCTTCATTCATCCTAGCACTTCACCATAGGGAGCCCCTGTTTTGTTTGTTAAAAAGTAAAATGGTTCCATGAGACTTTTCATTGATTATAGATATTTGAATAACATCACTGTTAAAAACAAGTATCCTTTGCCTCATATTGATGACTTGTTTGATCAGCTCCAGGGAGCTCAGTACTTTTCCAAGATTGACTTGAGATCTGAATACCATCAGCTGAAGTTGAAGGAGGATGACATCCCAAAAATAGCCTTTCGTACTAGATATGGGAATTATGAATTTGTTGTTATTCTGTTTGGATTAACTAATGCACCTGCTATATTCATGAATCTTATGAATAGAGTATTTCATGAGTTCTTGGATAATTTTGTGGTTGTATTTATTAATGACATTCTAGTATTTTCTAAAAATAAAGAGCATGAAAAACATATAAGGGTTGTTTTGCATACTTTAAAAGAAAAGAAACTATATGGAAAATTCAAGCAAGTGTAATTTTTGGTTGCAATAGATTTATTTTCTTGGAACATTGTAAATAAGGATGGAATAACAGTTGATCTTTCAAAAACAAAAGTAGTTGATGAATGGCCAAGACCCACAAAGGTTTCTGAGATTCCTAGTTTTCTGGGCTTTGAAAGTTATTACCGACAGTTTGTTAAGAACATTGCAGGGTTATCTATCCCGATAACTAAGTTAACACGGAATGGGGTTAAATTTGTTTTGACAGAAGAATGTGATGTTTGTTTTCAGGAACTGAAGAAGAGATTGGTGAGTGCTTCAGTTTTGGCCTTACCTTCCCGAAATGGTGAGTTTTTCATCTACAGTGATGCTTCTTTAAAGGGACTTGGTTGTGTTTTGATGAAGAATGGTCAGATAATTTCCTATGCTTCAAGACAACTTAAACCTTGTGAGCTAAATTATCCCACACATGATTTGGAATTGGCATCTGTGGGTTTTTCTTTGAAAATTTGGAGGCATCATCTATACGGAACCAAATTCCAAATATATACTGACCATAAAAGTCTAAAGTATATATTCACTCAGAATGAATTAAACATGAGGCGGAGAAGATGGCTAGAACTCATAAAGGATTACGAATGCACGATCAATTACCATCCTGGGAAAGCTAACAAAGTGGCGGATGCCTTAAGTTGGAAACATCATGCATCATTAACCATGTTACATTTGGAACATGATCCCTTGATTAATGATTTGATGAATTTTGGCTTAGAAGTTCTTAGTGGAGGGAATAAATCTGCTTTGTTTTAGGTTTCAGTGCAGTCTTTGTTGTCAGATAGAATTAAGCGAGTGCAGAAGGAAGACTATGAGCTTCAGAAAAAGGTAGAATTGGTTAAAATGGGTAAGTTGCCAGAATTTAACCTTGATAAAGACTGTGTTTTAAGATTTGTAAAAAGGTTGTGTGTGCCTAGTGATTCTTGGTTGAAGAAAGATTTGTTGTGTGAAGCTCATAGTTCTCCATTTTCTGTTCATCCTGGCAGTACTAAGATGTACAGAGACATTCGGGAGTATTATTGGTGGGATGGAATGAAAAGAGATATTGTTGATTTTACCATGAAATGTTTGACATTTCAATAGGTTAAAGCAGAGCGGCAGTTACCGAAGGGGATGCTTCAGCCTTTTCCAGTGCCAGAGTGAAAATGAGAGAATGTATCCATGGACTTTGTGGTGGGACTACCAAATATTTCTTGAGGTAACAATGTGATTTGGGTTATTGTTGATCGGCTAACAAAGTCTTTACATTTTCTTTCTATTCGAGATACAATGACATTGGATCATCTTTCTAGATTTTACCTCAAAGAGATTGATAGGTTACATGGAGTTCCTCTTTCCATTATATCTGACCGAGATCCCAAGTTCACTTCTAACTTTTGGAAGGGACTTCAGAAGTCGTTGGGCATAGAGTTAAATTTCAGTACAGCTTTTCATCCTTAATCAGATGGGCAGTCAGAACGAACGATTAAAAATTTGGAGGATATGCTTTGAACTTGTTCAATGGACTATCAGGGAAGTTGGGATCATCATCTTTATTTAGTTGAGTTTTCTTATAATAACAGTTTTTGTTCCAGTATTCAGATGACACCTTTTGAGGCCTTGTATGGGAAGCGGTGTCGGGCTCCAGCGTTTTGGGATGAAGTCGGTGAAAGAAAGTTTATGGGGCCATAATTAGTTGAAGAAGTAGCTGAGAAAGTGATGATGATCCAGCAGCACATGAGGACAGCTCAGATCAGGCATAAAAGTTATGCAGATAATTGAAGGAAAGACTTCTCTTTCAAGGCAGGTGACCATGTTTTCCTTAAAGTCTATCCTTGGAAAAGTGTGATGTGTTTCGGTAAGAAAGGAAAGATAAGTCCACGGTTCATCGGCCCTTTTGAAATCTTGGAGAAATTTGGAACAGTTGCATACCGCGTAGCTTTTCCTCCGAGTTTTTTTCAGGTACATAATGTTTTTCATGTTTCGATGTTGAGAAAGTATGTGCCAGATTCATCACATGTCTTGAGCCTAGAAGCAGTTCAGCTGGAAGATAACCTTTAATATGAAGAGAAACTAGTTCAGATTCTTGATTGAAGGGAATAGGTATTGCGGAATAAGGTAATCCACCAAGTAAAGGTTTTGTGGAGAAACCACGTGGTTGAAGAAGAAACATGAGAGTCTGAAAATGCCATGAGGGAAAAGTGCCCTCAGTTGTTTAATAAGTAAATAAAATTACAAGGATGCAATTTTAAGAAGGTGGGGGTAATGTAACACCCCAAGTTTTTCTAAAAATAAATAGTAATGCATGGAACTTTGTTTTAAGTGGATATTTTTTTAATTAGACTTTAAACCATAACTTTTCTACTTCTATGTTCTGAATTTCAAGAAACTGTCATCTACAATTATGTTCAGTATGTTATTTGGAGTCTATTAGAACCAACTTTTTTTTGGTGAATAGTAACATACCATTTATGAATAGTAATATGAATAGTGATGTGACCCTAATTAATAGTAAATTTTATTATTATTTTATTTTATTAAGGCTTTAAGATAATAGCATCTAGGTTAATTTTTCATTGTGATGTAGAAGTAGTTACAGAATTAGAATTGTTAATTTTTGAAATAAGAATGATTTTATTTAAAAATTAAATTAATAATATTTAGAAAATTCTTTTCAAAAAATGGACTTCATTTTTGAAATCTACACATCGATAAATGGTTAGGGTGAATTTTGGAAATTTTTCTGAAACAGTTGATTTTTCAGTGAATAGTAAAAAATACAGTTTTTAGTTTCAATGTGTTAATGACATCATTAATGATATAATAATTATGTCATGAATCTAGTAGAATTTTTTATAGTTAAATAATATTTGAGGTTTCCCAAGTGGCTTATACCATGGGAAAATACCATGGGCAAGCCCATGGTTTTGCAAATACCACTCATGAGGTGTCCCTTGAAAATTATTAAAATAATCTCTCACTTTTCCTATAAATACCAAATCTTACCTTCATTGAATTCATTCCCAATTCTCCCTCAACAAATCTTTTGCCTCCTTACCTTCATAATAGTCCTCCCAAGGTTTCCTCAAGCCCCAAGGTCCCAACCTTCATGTTCTAAGGGTTACTCTATAAGGTAAGAAAATTCTCAATTTCTTTCTTTTTCCTTTCAAGTTCTCTTTTATGTGGTATAATTTTAAAGTTTCCATACCATGTTCTTATTTAATTCTTATTGTTGATATATTATATATTATGATTCATTTCTATATGGGTGACCCTTTTCCCCTCTCTTCTTAATGTTTTCTAAAACCCTGTCGCATAGTCGTTGGGTTGCCAAATTTTTGTAAGAGATTTCTCACTTATTCTTTTATTTTGAGTTCCTTACTTATTATTTCTTAACATCTCCTTACCCAAAAGGCATGAAATATCCAAAAATCATGTATATTATTTATTTTATCATGTTTATGGAAAATTACTCATCATTATTCTTCTCCTCTCCTACTTATTTAAAGAATAAAAACATTGTCCGTTTGTGTCGAATTATCGACATCGTGGACGATGTGATTTCAATTTCCATTAATTATTTCAAGTCTGGTCATGAAACCATTTATATGGTTGAACCAGGTTATAATATATATTTTATGAATCACCCATTGTTCTGTAATTCTTTTGTACTCATGGTTATAATTTATAAGACAAAACGAGGTTGTTATTATCAAAGAACCACTAAAATGATCTAAACGAACATCATTAATGTTCTAACTTATGAATCATCCTCATGTAAGAATTAAAAATGATAAATGGAATAATTTATGTTAATGGATATATTTAAATACTACTCCATTCTAATTCTATAGTTTCACTTCCAATCGACAAGAATTTCCACCATGAACCAATCGTAGAAATCATGTAAAGAATTCACCCAAAAACAGTGCAAGGGGAAAAATACTAACAATTAAGGGTGAAATGATGTTATGAAATGATCATATAAGATGTTATAAACATGAAAATGTTTCTGTAAAATATTAATAACACTCTTTTAACCATTATACAGGAGGTTTAAACAAGTTGGAAGTAAGACAAACCTGAGGTAAGGGAATTCTTAACCCGATTTCCATTCTTTGGGTTAACCTTCTACTTCATCATTTATGTGCTATTTCAATTGTTTGTGTGATGGTTTATATTTATATTATGTTTTATTATGTGTATTTACGGTATATATATGTACTCCATCCACTCTATTAATTCTCTCTTCAATTGTATGATATTTATAAGGGGATTTTCTTTAAAAATCCTCTTTTTAAATTCGGTTTTACGAAATTCCAAAGCAATGTTTTTATCGAGTTATTCATGTTGTATGATAATGTTTTGGTTCTTGGGAATTATTTATGATGAAGGGTGGGACCTATATCTCCCTCAAATTCATTTTTTATGAGTAAGTTATAGGTCGGCCGTATGGTTAATCCAAGTGTAACTGCGATGGTTACACAAAGTAAGGTAGTCGTGAGGGTTATAAATTTTAAAGTAGCCAAGATGGTTACAAGATTATGTAGGTAATGCCCCAAGATACCTTTGTGATTATGTTTATGTTATCCTATTTTTTTTATCTTATGTAAATCTCATGTTACACAAAGTAAGTATATATGGGTAACAAGCATGTCTTTTGAAAATGTTTTCATACGTTACGAGTATTCATGGACTAATGTGATCTTTCCTTCTTTTTCATCACTTACTGAGCTTTCATGCTCATCCCAAGTTTTTTAAATGATTTTCATAGGTTAATGGATGTGTAATACAAAGAAGTAAGCCAATTTAAATGTTGAATAATTTTCAAGGAGTCTTGTTTTAAGTTTTAATGTTTTATATTTTGAAAAAAAGGGAAACTGTTTTTATGGTATCCACTTTGTATTAATGTGTAACGTTATGAGTGTATTGTCCTAATTCTATAAATATCTAAACTTGAAAAGATCCTCAATGTAAAAGGAAGTTTTTTCTTGACTAAATTCAACATTATGTATGTAATAAGGTCGGGTCCTTATATGCAAGGTGCTCTGATTGTCACAAAACAAAGGAATCTGCGTTTGTCTGTGCCCGAGCTCCTCCAACAACATTCTCATCCAAATCGTCTCTTTAACACCCTATGTAGCTGCCATATACTTCATCTATGTTGTGGATAAATCCACAACTAACTATAACTTTGAAATCCAGCTCACAGCTCCTCCTGCAAGAGTAAACACATAATCAGTAGTGGATTTCCTCTGGTCAGAATCACCTACAAAATCTGAATCAACATATCCTCTTATATTAAAATATGATCCTCCATAACATAATGCAGTATCTGAGGTCTCCTTGATGTATCTCAATACCCTCTTCATTGTGCTCCAATTCTCCCGTCCTGGATTGGCCATGTATCAACTAACTGCTCCCACTGCATGTGCAATGTCTAGTCTAGTACAAACCATAGCAAACATTAGATTTACCATAGCTAATGTATATGGTACTCGATACATCTCATTCCTCTTTACTTCATTACTAGGACTCATCGTGGAGGATAACATGAAATTAACGAGAAAAGGGGTAGAGATTGGATTACAGTCTTTCATGTTGAAGCATTTAAAGACTCCCTGTAAGTAACTCTTCTGTGATAGACAAATCTTACCATTATTTTTGTCTTGGTAAATCTGCATCCCAAGAATCTTGCATGTTGGTCCCAAGTCCTTCATATCAAACTCCCTATCCAATTGTGCCTTCGTCTCATAAATCTGGTCTTTTTTGGGGCCTGCAACCAACATGTCATCCACATACAACAGAAGAATGATGAAATCATTACCATCTAAACCCTTGAAATATGCACAAGGATCTGAATGAAGTCTGTCGTATCCAAGGATCATGATATAGGAATCAAATCTCTTGTACCAACACCTTGGTGCCTGTTTGAGACCGTACAAAGATTTGTTCAACCTGCAAACCAAGTTCTCTTTGCATTCTTCTGAAAAACCTTATGGTTGGAGCGTATAGATCTCTTTATCAAGATCGCCATGGAGAAACGCAGTCTTCACATCCAGCTACTCTAGATGTAATCTGTATGTAGCACACATCGCCAGAACTAACCGAACAGTCGTCGGTATAACAACATGAGAAAATATTTTATTGAAATAAATACCTTTATTCTGAGAAAATATTTTGACCACCAATATTGCACGATATCTTTCCACCTGGTCCTTTCCATCCTTCTTGATCTTAAAGACCCATTTATTTTTTATAGCCTTCCTTCCATGAGGTAATGGAATAAGATCCCAAGTCTTGTTCTGGTACAGGGCTTCGAGTTCCTCATGCATTGATGCCATCCATGAGGATACATCTGGACTATGGGTCACTTCCACAAAATAATATGGCTCTCCATCCACTATAAATAATTTGTACACAATATTACTCTCAGTTACATAGTGTGAGTTCCATACTGGTGCTCTTTTCTCCCGAGTTGACCGTTGTGGTCCAGACGCAACCGTTACTTGATCATCGTGCTCTGGTAATGATTTAGAGAAAACTGATTCTTCCTTGGATTTTCCCTCTACTTAGACTATTGTTGTTTCTGTATTTTCTTTCTCCATGTCTTGATCGGTTGCCATTTGCACCTTGTCTTCTACAAAAATGACATCTCTGCTGATGATAAATTTGTGGGCAGTGGAGTCCCACAAACGATACCCCTTCACACCATCAGCATACCCCAAAAAGATACATTTCCTGGATCTCGAATCCAACTTCGATCTTTCCTGGTCATTAAACATTGCATATACCAAACTTCCAAAAGTATGTAACTGAGAATAGTCAGCGGGTTTACCAGTCCACATCTCCATCGGTGTCTTCAGCTCAATCGCCATTGAAGTAGATTGGTTGATCACATAACAGGCGGTATTCACTACTTCTTCCCAAAAAGTTTTGGCAATACCTACAGTCTTCAGCATCACCCTTGTTCTATCCAACAGGGTTATTCTCATCCGCTCTGCAACTCCATTTTGTTGAGGAGTTTATGTCACCGTGAACTGTCTCTTGATCCCTTCCTTTTGAAAAAAAATATCAAACTCCTCACTTGTATATTCTCCACCATTGTCAGTCCTTATACACTTGATCTTCTTTCTAGATTCAAGCTCCTTCCACGCTTTGAATGTTTTGAAGACTTCAAAAACATCTTCCTTCCTCTTGATTTGGTACACCTAACATCTCCTAGTATAATCATCAATAAAGTATACAAAGTACCTTTCTCCTCCTAGGGATATAACTGGTGCTTACCAAACATCGGAATAGATCAACTCCAAGATCTCCTGACTTCTCACTGTTGACGTCCTGAACTTTAACCTATGTTTCTTGCTCAAAAAACAATGCTCACAAAATGGTAAGGATACCTTTTTTATTCCAGGAAACAACTTATAATCCGCAAGAATCTTTAGGCCTCATTCTGACATATGGCCAAGCTTCTGATGCCATAATATCATCAACGCTTCTGTAGAGGTAGTTGATGCAACAACTATCTCCACCTCCTTGTACGTTTCACCCATAAGCACGCACAGGTTCTTTGAGATTTTATCCACCTTTATTACCATAAGCACCCCCTTCACAATTCCATTACTCCATTATCGGTGTGATCCTTGCATCCAATGTCATAAAATTATCCCAAAGACAATATGTTCTTCTTCAGGCCTTTCACATGACGTACTCCTTGGACGGTTCATACTATGCCATCATGCATATTCATTTTGATGGTACCAATTCCAATGATCATCCAACTGTGATTGTTCCCCATGTACACAAGTCCTTTCGGGATGGTTTCATATTAGTCAAATCATTCTTATCGAGACATCATGTGTCGTGTTGCTCCTAAGTCGATAATCCATGCATCATCGAGATGCTGCCTGCTTCCAGTAGTCATTACCGCTTCACTGACTAGTATATCTCCTTTTCCAGAAGTATTTTCCACATTCCCCTGAGAGAACTTTTCACCACTCTTCTTATTCCAACAATCCTTTTTTATGTGCCCCTTATTTCCACAATTGAAACATGTGATTTTCTTCTTCTTACTCCTTGATTTGGAACTTCCATGATTTTGGCTCCCACTAGAACCATGCTCCATCATCCTTCCTCTCTCCATTGACAGAGCATCTACTTAGTGCGATGTTGTCTGTCTATCCTCATTCTTCTTGCGTTAACTTTATTCTTCAAGAACCATGGTTGAAACATCATTGAAGTCCAACATATCCGTCAGGATATTGTTGGTGAGGTTGATGATGAGTTTTTCATATGAATCTGGAAAACTCTGGAGTAGAATCTCCACACGTTCAGTATCCACAATTTTATAGCCCAATGTCATGAGCTGAGCAAACAGATTATTGAGGTTTTTGATGTGTTCAATCATTGATGATGACTCCTCCATCCAAAGAGTGTACAATTTTCTCTTCGGGAAATTTTTTTTGTTCAGTGACTTGGCCTCGTATAGCTTCATTAAAGTATCCCATATTTCCTTTGTCGTATTTTTCTCCACAATGCTCGATAGGACCTCATCTTCCGAATCCAAATGGATGTTGGAAATAACATTCTCATCCATATCATTCTATTTCTCCTCCTTCACACCCTTCGGCTTTTCACCAATTGCCACTAGGCAATTATGCTTTCGCAGCACTGCCTACATCTTTATTTTCCACAATGAAAAATTATTCTTGTTGAATTTTTCGATCTCAAATTTCGCCGCCATCTAGGAACGCCATAATTCCATAACCTCCTATATTTCACAATGGTTTATTTAGTATTTAATAATCTCAATAAATTTTTTTAGATGTGACAGATCTACTGGAGTTGCAATCACAGAGCATATTCAAATTTACGAGAATTATTAATACCCGAAAACGTGAACAGCACCGGGCCAGAACCTTGCCTCTGATACCACTTTTTGGGACTGTAAATGATTGACCCACCAGTGTAGTGATAATTATGAGATAAAAATAAAGTGAAAAATGCGGAAATAAATGCCATATGTAACGTGGAAAACCCCCCAAATGGAAGTGGTAAAAACCCACGGGCAAATAAAAGGATAATTATGGGTAAAAGTGGGTACACACTCTCCCTCGCTATTACAAGGATAAAAACCTTGTAAATATTATATCTTGAATAAATGGGGAAACTGCCTCACAAATACTGCTCGAAAATAGGATCTGCTGGTGGTGTTGGAACCGATGAGGGATGATTTTGGAAGAGGGGAGAGACACCTTTTATAGGCCTCCTCACCCCTTCATGTTGCCTTCTCCCACTGGATAATTTGGTGGGGGGGTTGGCCACCAAACACAAACCTGGTCCACCCCCTTTGACAAAGTGGGGGGGGGGGGCGATGTCATCCAGAAAAATATTCTATCGATAGGAACACTGTGGGTGGATATTTCTCGTGAAAACTGGCAGAGCCACCCCAGTATTTCCCTTACCTTGGATCAGCATCAATTTGCAGATTTGAAGATCGCTCTTTATAATGAAGAATGGAACAAAGGTCATGATTTTTGGAAGAACCCCATTGTTGAGTCCATGTATGGTCTCACCCCATTACTCATCACGATGCATCACTTCATTAAAACAAGACAGGGAGAGGGCGATATTCATTCAGGTATCTCTCTTGGATCGTGTTTTTTTATGTTCTGATATGGTATATACAATGAAGTATGGGCCTTGATCGTTTAATAATCAGCCTCTGATTATGAACTTATGGTCTCCAAGAGTCGATTATGCTCCATAAAAGCCCAAATATATTCCAATTTGGATTAAATTTCCAGGGCTCAGGCTTCATCTATGTTCGGAGAAACTTATAAGAAAGATGGAGATTGTTATTAGGAAACCTATTTGCGCTGGTGGATCTACAGTAGCTAGGGATCATTTTGCCTATGCTAGGGTTTGGGTGGAAATTACCCAAGATTGTTTGTTCACTGATATATAAAAGGTTAATTCTTAGGGATCCAGATGACTCAGTTTTCCATAAGTCTATTTTCTATGAATGGGCTTATGAGGCTTGTTGTAACTATAAATGCTTTAGACATTATACTGAGGTGTAACCCCAACAAGGTGATTGCTCAAAATTGGTTCTTAAGGACAATAAAATCGGCTTTGGTGGTGATTTAATGCTATTGATTTTATCCAATAGTTCGAAGAAAGTCAGTAATGCTGAATGTTCTGATTATAATATTGAAAAAGGGTCGTGGGGCTTGCTTCAATCCCTGCAGATGCTACAGTTACTAATTTCATATTAGATTCAGGGAAAGGGTGTAGATAAATCTGCTGAAACTAAGGTTTTTCCCACCTCATCTAAAGTGGTTGTTTACAATTTAGTTGCTTGTAACGAACAACTCCTACACCCCTCCCCCATCTCCTGGTAAGATGGATAATTTGATGGGGTTTGTTTTTTTCCAGCTGCCTTGGAAGGTGGATGGTGCACCAACCCCACCAGCCTCTTGGTTGCTTCAGCATTGATCAGATTCGAGCCAAGAGAGCTATATAGCTGAAAAAAAACCTGACACATAAAAATTTTGTATGAAGTTAGAAAATATGTACCGGTCAAAGATCGCTCAGAACAAGTTCCTCTTGTTGAATTGGCTAATGAATCTTCGACTACCGAGTGGAAACTCCATAGATGAACACACCAAAAAGTTCCATGAATCAATTGATGCTTTCAGGTAAGGATTTGAATGATGAATATTAGACGAACCACATACTCTGCACACTTCTTGATAGCTGAGATATGCTTGTCGTCTCACTCAGAAACTCGGCACCCAGAAAAAAACTTACCATGACAATGGTAAATGATGCATTATTCAACGAGGAGACCCGAATGAAGGATGCAGGTTACAACTATACACAATCTCTCATCCTAGAGAAGCTAGGGATACAACAAGGAGGAGGTCAAGGGGCAGGAAGTAGAGGCCAAAACAGGAGCATAAGAAGGTCCACATATGACGAAAGACCATCATACAAATTCTACCATTGTGACATGGAGGGACACATGAAAAAGAAATGTCGAAATTTGATGCAAGAAAATGGTCAAAGTAGCAATCAACAAAGAAGAAATGAAGATGCGCATGTGAGCGTCATCGAAGAAGTTTTTCTTTGATTCAAAGATGAAGAATAGACATGTTATCATACATTAGTCCAAGACATAGAATGAGTTTCTGATACTATAACATCGTACCATGTTACTCTACATTGTGAGTATTTCCTGACTTATCAAACTAGTGACTTTGGTGTAGTCAAGATGAGAAATACCAGTTTGGTGGAGATTTTTATCACCCTGAAGGATGTTTGGCATGTTCTAAGCCTTCAACTCAACTTGTTATCAGATAAAGTCTTTGATCGACAAGGATATGACAACATTTTTAGCAACGGAGCATGGAAGATGACAAAAATATCCATCGTCGTCGCCTGATGACACATATGTGTTACGTTGTACAAAACTCATGTGATGATATGTGCAAATAGGCTCAACACGATGGAAGGAGAAATGGTTTCCAATATGTGGCATAGGAGACTTGGCCACACGAGTGAAAGAGTGTTATCTACCCCCAACAAAGAATAATTACATCAGTATTAACAAGGATGCATCACTTGATTCCTGCAAATACTGTTTGTATGAAAAACAACATAGTCATTCAATACTGCTTTATCAAAGAGATCAGAGTTTCTAGATTTGGTTCACTCTGATGTATGTGGTTCCATGAAGACGAATTCACTGGGAGGTAACAAATATTACCTATCCTTTATTGATGATGCATCTCGGAGGGTATGAGAGTGTTGGAGTTGGTGCCTTATAACCAACTTCTTGTGTACTTTATGATAAACTCGTATTCATGGTTTTGAATATTAATAAACTCCTTATCACATCATGATTGTTCTTTTGCGTAACATAGTATGTGATAATGTCCTAAGAGTAGCGGTTGCACTAAAAGGTCATAGCAGTTCCCCACTATGATGAGAAATCAGAAGTGTTATGACATTATTCTTGAATATATGTTCTATAGTCAGACGATATCATTTGAGGGACAGAAATGATACAGGCTATCAGAGGTGGAGACTCATAGGACTTTGAAACATCTTCTCATGGTGTCCACCTTTGGTAATATCCGGTATGAGTATTATGATAATAAGACCAGCTAGTAGGAAATCTACATTTATTTGTGTCATTGAATGTTTCTATCTGCGGACGTGTGTATTGGTCCTTAGACTTTAAGATTATTATTAATGAGTATTATGACTCGCACACTTAGATGTATTGACGAAAAGTGTGACGACATATGTTTGCAGCGAGGTATAATATGTTGGGTGTGTCATGAGTAATACTGCATTAATGAATAACGCGAGAAATGATTTGTCTTTTCGGTTATTTAATAGAAGTTGATGTCTCAGGCCCTTTGATGGAAATGATATAGCCTAAATAAATCCATGACCATGATGTTCTATAGACATGTTCAATTTTCAGGAAGTCAAAGAAAGAGAAATCGAGCACATGTATTGATGACATAACATGCAACCCGCTTGATTAGAGATATCGAGACAAAGAGATTATATTACATGGTAAACATTCATATGAGGTGACACGTTGTTGCAGCACTAACATTTTTTTATGGGTGCCTTGGCATGTTGCTAGATGCCAACCATGAACTTTAGGCTGCTCTGCCTAATTTCACTAAGAAAAACGTTCAGTGGTTCACACACTATGTGTATCTAGTATCTCAGTTAAATAATATATAATATTTATTATTTAACAAGTTGAATCAATATTATTCTCAGTCGTGGTTTAATAATTATTCATGTATGCATGATCACATTTATTCTGTCACTAGTTGTTCAAGAGAATATATTGTGAGCGGAATATTTAATAAATATTTATTTGTTATTTAGTGAATATAATATTTATTTATTGGAGAATAATGCGGTGATATTTATTTAATAAATAAATAGCCATTATTCAAATCCCGATAAATATTGATGATGAATGAAAAACTGAGTTTAAGGGTCTGGTGAGAAATAATAATATTGAATATTATTTGATTAAATAATATTTAATTATAATTTTCAAGTTAAAGCGCTTGTCAAGAAATAATAATATTATTATTATTGTTATTTGAAATGGGGTTTCACTAGGATTAATAAAATAAATAAGGGCACTTGTGTAGTTTTGTTATTTTAACCCTAGAAATATAAATACCCAATTATGTTTATTTTCTCATAACCCTATCCAAGCCAAAGTTGTTGCGCACAAGAGATCGGAGAAAAACCTCTCAAGCCTAGAGATTTTTTCCTCCTCCAAGAACGCTCTCAAGGACGAGAGCGATCCTCCTCCACCGGATCAAGGAGAATGCTTTGGAAGTAGTTCTCAAGGCGATTGAAGACGGATGACACAAGCGCAAGAATCTTTCATGATAGCACCCGAAGACTCCTTCAGCGACGTCCAGAGATTCGTGGAATACATGTGGATCACCGTTAGATGAAATATACCCTTGATTACTACAACGCAACGACGATGCACTGAAAATTTGTGGCCGGACACATCAATGAAGAAAAAATAACCTTATAGGTAAATCTTATTTAATTAAATTAATTATAAACATGCATTTATCTCCTCTCTCTTGGTTCTGTATTTCTATTCCTTGCTTGTTCTTTGATTCAATTCCATTGATCATAGCGATTAAACATCGCATAGATCTTGGACTGATCATCGATCATGGAAAAAATAAAAGTTGGGCATCGCCCACCTCCCGTGCTTCTGCTGCGCCCGGAACCTACAGAGTGTTCTTATTGCGGATGAAGGATCAAGTACTGGACCACTTTAAGATGCTTCACACCATGGTGGAGCATGAAACTGGAAGTAAGTTGAAGTATCTTCGTTTCAGACAACAAAGAAGAGTATATATCTAGGGAATTTGATGCCTATTGCAGGAGTCAGGGCATCCAACATGAGAGGATGGTCTTGTAACACCCCAAGCTTCCATGATATGTTTCCCTTTGAATAGTACAATAGCTTGTGTTGTATGCAACTTTGAGTTCAAACACACCACAACCAATCAAACTAGCCATTATGAATAGTAATACCCAATTTTTAAAATTTTATAAATTTTATCTTTCAAAATGGAAATCATTTTTGGATTCGGAATATCGAAATTATCTTAGGGTGAATTTTTGGTATTTTTCTGAAAACTTTCAATTTTTGATGAATAGTGAAAAAACACTACGTTATTGGTTAAAATCGAATTTTTATTTAAATAATTAGTTATTTTATTTTAATTTATTTTAGGTCAAAATATATACATAATACCTATATATGTTCAACATAATTCATTGGATTCATTTTATAATAAGTTTAGATATATAAATTTTATTGAACTTTTTACCGTCTTTTACCCACCTCCTAGGGGCATTTGCAAATTTGTATAAAACTTAATTTTACCGCTTCTGTGAGCTGAACTTAAAAAATCCAAGAGATGCAGTTAATATCAGTAAGTAAAATTTGGTTCAATAAGATGAAAATAATTTTTGGTGAATAGTAACATTTTACTTTTATTTACCACGGTTAAAAGTAAATAGGGTAATTAAGGGTGAAAATGATATCATAATTACCCTAACACATGTCCTAGTTCTATTGGATAAGTGTAATTTGACCAAAAACAACCTTATGAATAAAATATGATCCCCTTTGATCAACTTGGATTAGATTAGGACATTTATTATTATTGTATTTAAAGAAGAGTTAAAAGAGTTAAAATCAAAGTTTAATAACTAAACCATTTTCAATAAAGGGTTATACATAATATAAATTTGACTATAAATATTCATTAGAAATATAAAAATATTTCCTACATAATGGTATTTTATTTATAATTTTTATAAATTAAATAATTAAATTTATTTATGACACAATGATGATGCAATAATTACCTTATTAATGAAAGATTAACATAATTGATATTATAAATATCCAAATAAATCTAATTTTAGACTTTTAATGAATTACACTAATTTTCTAGGTTAATATGACATGTTAGGGTTGGTTAAATAAATTTTATTCAAAGTGATAAAATTTTTATGGCTTTCAAAAAAATTAAAATACTAAATTGTGTCAAAATCAATATAAAAGAGTTTTTAAAACAAATATTATATTATTAATTGATATTCTATTCCTAAAAATCTAAGGTTCAGAAAAAGGGCTTAAATAATATTATATATGTCATTAATGAACCACTTGAGGTTCTCTTAAAATTTTATAGTAAGTTTATTAACCATATAATATAAAAATACAAAGAGACATGGTAAATGTCAAACTACTTAACTAAGAGCTAAATCTAAAAGATAAGATTAATATGATGAACTAAACCTATCTAAAACATATTGGTTGAGAGGTTTTAGACCCATAAACATCTTATTTTTTAAATAATTCATTTTTGAGCCATTAGAAACTGAAAATTATTTTATTATAAAATTATATTTTAAGCTTTTCCTAAAGTGACCCTCACCTCTCTTATAAAAGGGAACTTCCCCTTCTCTCAAATTCACACCTTCAAATCCATTTGTCTCAGGAAAAACCTGCCCAAATATACTCTCAAATTTCATCCCTTCATCCTAGAGGCCTTCCTTTAGTCATAAATCTAACCTAAGGATCCCTTTTGATCAAATTAAAAGGAAGAACCCGAAGAAGAGGTAAATATTTCATCACCCTGTTCAAGTTCTTTTCTTCTTCCACTTCCTCTTTCCTTGTTGTTTCCATTATAAAATAATAAATCCAGTATCTTCTATATACTTTGATGTTATTATAAAAATGTTATAACCATATTCATTGTTCTATCCATCATATAAATGACAAAGTCACCATATGTGCGTACGTACGGATTACCGTCTCCACATCGTGGTGTAGTTTTTTATTCAAACACATCATCATTTGGATGGGTATAATAATGAGTATAAATGGTGTAAATAATAAATATAACATGATAATGATTCTATATATATGATATAACATCCAATTATATATGATTTTAATATCAAAAGAATGATATTGTCGCTTGTGCATACGTACAGATTACTGTCTCCACAAACGCGATGAGATTCAGTTTCCATCGTATCCATTCAAGAATAATTTTCATTTGATGATTAAAAAAATAATGTTTAAAGACTTAATATAATTCTGAATATGAATAATATACATCCTATCCATAACAAACATTACTTACATAACATATCATATAAAGAAAAACGAATCAGTTAACACCCAAAACGATGATACTACTAAAATATCATTAACAAAGAAATATTAGAAGATCATTTATGATATCATATTAATGTATATGGTTCTTGTATAATTTAATAATAATTATTTCACCATTATACAGGAGGTTAACATACCCTCTACCAAGGAAAAGTACAAGGTAAGGGTTAATTTCACAATTTCTTTATTATCCGAGGTTGTTTTATACGTGAGTATCTACTGGGACCTCTTTATCATCCACATCCGTGTTTTCTTAAAAATGTATTTCAAAACATTTTTACTATTTACTATACTATGGGTTAAATTCATTTATACCCTTGTTCTACTTTTTATAAAATGGTTTGAAAGGAATCTTTTCGTCATTTTCCAAACAAGGTACTTTATGACCTTTTCAAAAAAATTAAGGTAAGAATGTTTTTTTTAACTTATACGGTGGGTGCGGCTATTTTCTGCCATTATAACATTGTCAAAGCTTCCCTTACAAGCTCATAAAGATATTTTCAAAATAATTTTTTTCTTTTATAATTATATTACTTTTAAATTATTTCAAAATAGAAAGAGATGTTTCTCTAAAAAAGTTTTGATTTCATCTATGTCAACATCCTTTGATGGATTTTAAGCTTGTTTGAAGTTGATTTATTATGATACAAAACTTCCATATTGTATTGAAGTTTTTGTAATATGTTTGACTATAGATGTGTTATTTTTATACCATTCATGATTTATGGATAAAGTATTTACATTTCATATGCTAGTTTTAATACGAATGTTTATGTTATGTTTACACATTTTCATATGAGGAATGCATTGAACTTAGTTTGTGAAGGGTTGAGCCCACTATAGCTCCTCGATGCATCGATAGGTCTCATGATACAAACTAGTGTCTTGGCACAAGGCCTTGAAAAAATCTTATTTTTAGTTTTGGCACAAGGCCTTGACTATGTGGTTATGAAGTTTGGCATTATGCATTCCATCATTATGAAAGTGGCTATTGATATTGCACGTGATTATTCAACTAGTAGAATATCCATGTGAATAAGTAGATGGAATTATTTGATTTTATATTTTCCATATTATGCTGAAGTTCAAATTTAAAAGGCTTTTGTTTTATTCTTACATTGCCTTAAATGTTTATGCTTATTTATGAAAGTTTCCGCTATATTGTTATCCTTACTGAGCATCTGAGCTCACCCCTTTCTATGTTTTATTTTCCCCAAGATGTGAAAAATTATATTATGACTGACCTATAGGGATATTCTAAGGGATATGAGTGTGGCCTATGAAGACTCTGTTGTTTTAGTTTTTCATTTTATAATGTAATGTAAAACTTATGAATGTATCTAGTATTTCCAAGGCTACTAAACTAATCGGTCTTTCGAGACTTGATATTTTGTGATCATGCCAATGTTATGTAATAATGCACCAACTCTAGGTAACTAGGGTCGAGGTGTTAAATGTCCCATGCACCCCACAACACAACATAGATGCAGAAAGAATGAAAAAAATCATCATGGAAAAGGTCAGAAACATGATGAGTTTGGCTAAGCTGCCTAACCCATTCTGGGGAGAATCTGTTCAAGTCGCATGCCAGGTCATCAAAATATCACCATTGGTCCCACTGAATTTTGAGATTCTGTAGAAGAAATGTTCTGGTAAACATCCCTTTTACTATCATTTATGAGTATTTGGATGTTTGACATTTGCACATGTATCCATGAAGCTTAGACAAAAACTAGAAAGGAGATCAACTTCATGCATCTTCATTGGCTATAGAGAATGAGGAGTTTAGATACAAGTTTTGGGACCTGAAGAAGAAGAAGGTGGTCAAAAGCAGAGATGTTGTATTCTATGAAAACCAGACGATTGAGGACATTCAAAATCCTAGAATTCCTCTAAGGGAAAGTGTCAAGAAATCAATTCATGATCCAACAGTTGTACCAGCACCACTTGTCAATAAAGAGGAGGAGGTGCAAGGAGACTCATTGGCAGAAAACCGGGAGGTATTAGAGGAGGATATTTAGTAGGGGAGAATCAATCATCTCCACAAGAAGTTATAGAACCATCACATGATCTAGGTGGTGTTGTGCCTCTCGAACCTAACATTTCACAAGTTTGAAGATCTTCATGAGCAAGGATTATATGAACAAAATATTCAGATTCGGAGGAACTGTTGCTAACTGATGAGGGAGATCCTTAAGAGTATCAAAGAGCACATCAAAATTCGTTATCATTGGATACATGAAGTGATGGATCGACAACTGCTGCAACTTGTGTAGATCGACACGAAGGAGAACCTGAAAGATATGTTGACAAAGGTGGTTTCTCTAGAGAAGTTGGACCTTTACATATGCTCCAGCAGAATGCATTTGGAGGGGGAGAATTGATAGAGTTTGTTATTTTCTAACTGCCTTGGTAGGTGGTTGTTGCACCAACCCCACTAGCTTCTTGGGTGCTTCAATATTGGCTGCTGCACAAGTTAAATGTGTAGCCTGTCATGGTTAAAGGTAGGTGGATATTGGTGGGGGTTGGTGGGGGAGTTGTGTCAAACTTGATAGCTCTCACCATGCTTATATAAGGAGGGTCATGAGATCTTTAACATTAATCAGATTCGAGCCAAGAGTGCTCTATTGTATCTGGGAGAGAGCCTTAGAGAGCATTATTTTTAGAGAAAGAGGTGTAGAGAGAAATTTTTTGTAAATTTTGTTCTTTGTAAAATAAAGTCCATTTTTTAATTAAAGTCGAAGTAATGAATAGTTCTAAAAATTGACATTATGAATATTTTATAGTAAATAATATTTTATTAAATGATATAAAATTATTAAAAATCTTAAATTCGACTAAGTGATTAAGATAAGGTTTAAAATATTAATTATGATCCATTTATGAGCATTTTTTCATTTTCTAGTAACTATATTGTCCCTTAGTAAAAATTTTGTTGCCACAACAAGAGTTGTTGAGAAAAACGCTAGGAGAAATGAAGTGATAAATGGTTCATAAAAGTGTAAAAAAGAAAAAACAATAAGAACAAGAAGAAGAAGTTCTTGGAACACAGAGATTTATGTGGTTTGGGAAATTGTCCCTACGTCCATAGAGATATAGAAATATCACTAAATCGGGAGCATAAATTACATGGAGTATCTCATAGTTTCAAGTACAAGAAACCCTAGTCCGAAATGGGATAATAAATAAGATGAAGTGTTGTGTCACCAACTGCATAGAAAGTATACACTATTACAGTGAACGATGACTGTAAGTCCACATCGCTATAGTGCATCGACCACCCAAGTCTAAGATGCTATAGTGGCCGAAAAATAGAAGTTCATGGAGTTGCAATATTGATGTCTCCAATGTCCGAGCTGCTACAGTCAGTCATAATTTCTACAATTCCCCCAAATTTGGTTCGGGACCTTTGACCCCTGAACCTACGGAGCAGAGGCGTGTTGCCCCTGCAACCCCCAATGAGCTCACCGTGAAGTTTAACCCGTGGAGTTGCGGCCTTGTGTGAAATATGGGCCACAAGCATACAGTCTGACATCATCCAATTGGATCGGACTACACTAATCCAACAAGAGTTAAAGAGGTTAAATGATGGTTATAACTAAAAGATAATGGTAGAAATATAGTCAAAACATTACTAATTTTTATTGGATGAGAGTATTTTGACCAATCCTCATATTATATTAGAAATAACTCACTTTGGAACTATTTTTAATTAAATATTAATTTATAGTAATTTAATATTTTGAGAAATTTCAAGAGTGCCCCTTCCCTCTTTTATAAAAGAACATTTGTTCTTCTCAATACTTCACACTTAAAATCCCATTTGGTTGAGTCAATCCTTGATAAAAAAAATTATAATCCATCCCCACATTATAGAGGTCTTGGTTGTGGTATAATACCAATCTTAGTGGTCTTAAGGTATTAGGTGAATGAGGTTTTCTAAAGAACATGTATTATTTTTAATCGAGCGTTTCTGGTTTATTTCTTCTTTCAACTCATTAAAATATTCTTTAACCATGCTAAAATAATAACACCAGTATCTTAAATATACTCAAATGTTATTATGTTAATTTCATAACCTATATCCATCCCCTCTTCCATCAAATGAGAAATGAAACTATCATTCATGTGTACGACAAACTACCCTCTCACGAACCGATATAATTCATTTGCAGTCATCGTCTCTCATGACTGGTTAAAATGATGAAATTAATGTTTATATATGATATTCATGGCATATTTATCATTCTAAAATGACAATATATCATTTTCCTTCTTACTATTCCATGCACTAAAAAATGATAATGTTGTTCATACGTACATGTGGACGACCACCTCCACAGAGGGACGCAATTCGTTTTTCATTACCACATCTCATGGATGATATATATATATATATATATATATAAGTATATTTAAATAATTAATATGATATATATAATATGATGATCATTCTGGAAATATAAAATAATATATACTTTCTTTATATAATGATAGTTGAAAAATGGAAACGTTACCATGTGTACGTACGACCTACTATCTCCATGATTGCAACATAATTTATTTTTCATAACCATATTTAATGATTGGATTTAGAAGTATAATTGATGTATAAAAAATGATAATTATGTCATGATTATTATTCTAGAGATGATAAAATAATGACCTCTTTGACCATAGTCAACATACCAAAGTCATTCTGGACTTATGAACCGAATATCGCTAAAACACTCGAGATGAATATAAATGATTAAGTAATTGTTATAACATGGTAATAAGTGTGATAAAAAGAGTAATAAACATGAAAATGATTCTTGAGCAGGTAAATAATTAACCTATGTTTATTATTCATTAAGATAAAGAAGGTATGTGACAAATCAGACTCAGGGTAATAGATTCCATCTCAATTTCTACTCCATTGAGACATATTTGATATTATACACTAGTTTATTTTTATGTGGTGCCCTTTGAGGTAATTAAAATGAATATATATTTATTCATGGTGATTAAAGTTCATTTAATGTTTACTCTCTTAAATAGTTTCCATATTTTCTTCTACCTTTTCATATCTTTAGAACTTGAATCAAGCAAAGAAATGTTTAAAAGAAAAATCGATCTTATTTCTCTTTTGATTGGATTTTTTTTCATATCCATATTTTCTATAAAATGTTTCCATAAATGTTTTACACTTATTTAATGATTTATCCAAAGACTTTTTTACCCATGTTTGATTTTTTTACAAAATAGTTTGAAAGGATCCTTTTGGTCATTTTCCAAATGAGGTATTTTGTAGAATTTCCGACAAAAATATGGAAGAAATGTTTTTAACTTATACAGCTTGAACAAATTTTCTCGTCATCATGATGCCTCAATGATTTAAAGCTTAATTTATATATTTACAAGTATATTTTCAAATAAAATGTTTTCCTTTATTAGTGTGTGAATTAATAAAATGATTTCAAAATGTAAAGATTATTTTCCTCAATAATTATTCCAAGCGATCTTTTAAAATCATTTTCCATCTAAGATGACATCCTTTGATGTTACTTAATCTTTACTGAGGATATGATCTAATGATACCATCCTTATTCTTACTCTGTATGGTTTATGTTTATGATAAAAATATGTTGATGAAATATGTTCCCTTTTCCACGTGTTATACTTTGATGAAATGTTTGTGAAATTCTTTTCTTTTCGTGAGTTTTGAGATGACGAATTATTTACGATCATGCAACACACATACATATGATTTTCATTATGTGATGGGTGATACATATATCTCCCTCCAATGCATTGGGTAAAACATTATATCTAATAAGATAGTTAAGAGAAACAAGTTGATGTGCTTGATATGTTATGAGAAACAAGTCGATGTGCTTGATTCGTTATGGGAAACAAGCTGATATGCTTGATCTACTATGAAAAACAAGTGTTGATGCATGATCTGATGGTCTTGGTAGATAACCTTGACATATGAAATTGTATTTATACTTGTGATGACACCACACACAATTATGGGATGAGCTTATGGTTCATGATTGAGTTATGATGAATTCTCATGATTCATGATTCATGTCTTTTGAAATGTTAATGTTTTATGGTATAAATCATGTTTATGATCTTTGTCAGATTGAATATGAACTTTGTATGTTATGGTCAGGATCTTATACCCTTGATTATCTTATGCTTTCATGTGATTATCTATTGATATCTAACATGCTTACCTTTACTGAGCATCTTGTTGAAATAGTGGGTGCCCTAGACCCAACTATACAATACTTTTGATTACCATATCGTGTATACAAGTAGATATACATGATGTCTACTTACCATTATAGTGTAGATATTTATGCATCCACTATTTAATGATAATGTCTATAGATTAGTTTTCATATCAAAAGGTTATATCAGATCCCAGACTATAATGGGAACTTCAAGATACTGTGATATTAATATTAAACAAAGGTCTTATAGTCTAGATGCATCTTACTGACTGGACACAGTACATGTTTGACTATCAGGTGATGGGAGCTCATAAGTACTGAGACTTATTCTCATGAAATTCGCAGTTGATGATCTCTAGTAGTGAGATCATGAGGACAGACCCGCCAATAGGAACATCATATGTTTTGGATGTCATTGGTTCTTATCTACGGACATGTGTATTGGTCTCCCGACTTGAGACCATCACTAATGTGTGTCATTTGATTGCGTACTTTGATGCAAGGAAAAAACCATGATATTGAAACCATGGTGAGGTAGCTTGTGTTGGGTGCATCGTTGGTGGTATGACATTGGATTTATGGTCAAGAGAAGATTTGTCGCTTCCAGGTTATGGAAGTTGTATATCTCAGGCTTGGTTGATCAGGATGGTGCTACCTTCATAAGTCTTTGGCCAAAGAAGTCGAAAGGTTAATCCATCCAATTAGATCAACAAATAATAAAGCAAGAAAGGGATGATGATATAAGTGCGTGTCCTGCTTTATGAGATATTTAAAAAGACAAAGAGATTATAGTACACGGTCAGTGTTCAAATGTTAGTTGTCGTTGCTATGACAATCCTCATCTCTTTAGGGACTTTGATAGGTTGTTAGACTTCACTCTTGGTCTGTGGATTTTATTCCCTACTATGGATATAAGGGCCTAGAGGGTCACACACAATAATGTATTCAAAAATCCGTCCTATTTAGTCGAATAAGTATATTGGACATGATGGGCGCCACCACTAGGTTCGAGTGTTGTCCAAGGTATCGATCACCGATAATTAAATAAATTCTTTATTATTCAAGTTGTGAATAATTGAGTTGAATTTATTTAAAGTATTTACAAATTAAGTAAATACGATAAAATATTATTTGAATGAATATTATTTTAATATTCAAGGTTTGTTTAATATTAAGCGGGATTACGAGTCGAGCTAAATGATTCGGGTTTATCACGTAATATATTTTATATATATTATAGGTATGTGATAAAATAATTAATAATATTGATGCAATTTAGTTCGTCATAATTATTTATTTAGTAGACGTTGAAATAAACGGGGGTCGGGCTACCCAATCGGGTATTTAGCAACACCACTATAAATAGAGAGAGAAATTCTCTCCCAATAAACTTTTCATTCATTTTGAATGAGAGCCTCTCTCCTCCCGCTTTCTAGAGGGGGAGTCTCTCTCTTTAAGTGATGATCTAAGAAGACCTTCAAGTAATGAAGGTAGTGGATCGTGGTGATCGACAGGGTGTTGGAGGCATCGTTAGATCTTCACGCTATCACCCAAAATTCGACGATCGACGTTCCAACGGTTTTTTGAAGCATGTGTGGACGATCTAGAGGGTTCCTACTATGGATCCTTCAAGCATCACCATCGATGAGTTGTAGTCGAGCGCGACTTCAGATCTGAACAGTTATGTTGTCAGTTTTAATTTACATGCTCTTTTAATTTATGCGAGATCCTCAGACAATATTGGTGCTTAGATCGTCGACGTCGACAAGTTTAGTCGTCTCGCCGATGAAAATTTTAAAATTTCCGACCCACCGATTTCTGCTGCGGGCCCTGATTCCTTCAAATTGTGTAGATTTTCTGAGCCAAAGAAAAAAAATTAATTTGCGTTTAAATTAAGTAGGTTTGAAATCGGTCCCAACGGTTTAGACCACACGTCGATCCGATTTCGAATTGCCAAATTATGGCCACTTGAAATTTTAGATATGGATTGTGTGTGTGTTTTTGTCTTGGGTATTAATTTTTTTGAATCGTTTATTTCTGATATCGATCCGGCTAAGATTAAGTCATTTTACTTTCATCGGAATTAATAACGATTTTGTTTTTAAAACAATAATTTATTATTATTAAAATTAAAAGTTAAATTATAGTCTTTCGAAAAATTAAAAATTAAAGGGGGAGACTTGACTTGGTCCGGGCGCTTCCCCAGTGCCGCACGGACCGCCCTCCGGCGGCCTCCTTGTCTCAGATTCGGTCAGATCTGGCCGGATCCCGCTGCCTTGAGGCCGCCGCCGCCCTCAGCTCAGGCCACCGTCGCTGCGCCGCTTTGCCAACGACCGAGCCCCTGCCGCGGTCGGACCTCGTCCTTGCTGCCTCGCCGTCGGGAGCTATGACCACCGGCGTCACCGGGCCGGTCAGCAGCGGCGCCGCCCCACGTGGCCTCCGGCCACATCTGGTCAGGTAACCCTTTTTCGGTCAATGCAGGTATTACCGGACCTACCTGACCCAATATTGGTATGCACGGGCTTTGCTCGGTCCGTTACGGGTCTACCCGGCTCCAGCGCGACCGGTAACGAGCTAGAGCCGGGTTACGGGATCCGGGTAACCGATTTTAATTTAATTAATTAATTAATTGTTTGTTTTAATATATTATATCTTATTGTAATATTTTGGATTCAAAAACCCCTCAGTTTGTTCCATATAAACATCTTCCATAAGGTTTCCATTAAAGAGAACAGTTTTGACATTCATCTTCCAAATTTCATAATCATGGTAAGATATTATGGAAAGTAGAATTCTAATGGATTTTAGTAAGAAAACCAGTGAAAATATTTCATTATAGTTTATGGTTTGATGTTTATTAAACCCTTTTTCCATTGGCCATGTTTTATAGGTACAAACTTTACCTTTTATGTACAGTTTATTCTTGAGTACCCATTTTCACCCAATAAGATTTAAATCTACTTAAAGATATATGAGAACCCAAACATGGTTCTGGTATATGGAATCCATCTCAAAATTCATGAATTATTTTCCGGTAACGAGCTAGAGCCGGGTTACGGGATCCGGGTAACCGATTTTGCATTTAATTAATTATTTTAATTGCGTGCGATGTTTGTAATTAATTAAATGAAGGTCTGCGCATCTTCTCTGTTTTCGGTTAAAATGTATAAGGGTATGCGCGCCCAATTTTATCTGATGTACATTACACCCCTAGCCCCCCTCGCCTGCACGCAAATATTTTTGTATTTCGGACGAAGACAATGTATGATGTGGATCTCGCCAAGATGAGGCGGTGTACGTCGACCAAGACGATGCAAGACGCGAGGTGGACCCCGCCAAGACGAGACAATACACCAAGGCGTGACGTGGACCCTGCCGTGACATAACGATACTTCAGATGAGAAGCGGACATACATGACAGGGGTGAGCTGCATCAAGAGGTATGATGCCCTTAAGGTCGTTTAGATGCTCAAGACCAGTCAGACAATAGTTTAGCTTTATGCATTTATTTATTGTTTTATGCATTTTTATAACATCAGGAAAATACGTAAAATAATAAATAATAAAATGCATAAAGAAGCGACGTGTGTTTTTCGATTAATGTTTAGTTATGAGCATAACAACATAGATGAACAAGATTAATAGAAATGGATTACATTCGTCAATATAAAAACACAAAAACCCTAATATTAAGTCATTACCGCCTTCCAACATTCAAGTTTGAACGAAATTGAGTGTTTGAGGTGTCGGTAATGTCATAGCTGAGGGTGCCTCTTACTACCGGGGAGTTCTTATAAGAGAGCTCGGTCGACTTAACTAAAGTGGTAGCAAGGATTAACCATAACTAACTTACTATCATTTTAGAGACAATCGTTGAGTAAATTAGGTTATGATTTTTGAAGCTGAGACTTCACTCAACAGATTAATGAATCGCGAGTTAATGCGGTCAGCCAGCCAAAAGCCTACTTTGAACTCTCCGAGTAGTGGTGTAGCCATACCTTGTAGACTACGAGGGGAGGTTCAGAGATCATTGCCACTAGAATACTCAGACGACAAAGTAGTCTAATTCTAGTACAGAGGGTTCCTAGAATTTGATAAAATAGTTGGAGACATTTAATGATTAAATTAATCAGTAATGTCTCATTGGGTAATCAACATAAAAGTACTAATATGCTAAAGTTTTATTTTTGTAGAAAATGACAAGTAATACCGCATGAAAAACTGCGATAAATATTGGACAAAGTTAAATATTTAAACTAGTATGAATTTTTCAGAGTGTAGTACAGGCGCTTGCGCATAATACTAATATATCAGAAATTCAAGGTGTTGGTGTCCCTATTCCTGTTAAGCCACCTCAGGAAGCATGGGTGTAAAATTGCTTACATAAGACTCATGAATCTAGCATATGATGGTTCTGTCATAATGCTATCATCAACGTCCAATGTCAGTTGCGGTGACTACATCATGACATGAATGATATCACATGTAGTCTCATCTCTAAGAAGTTTGCAATAAGAAAGTGAAGCAAGATTTGAATGTGATGATTACACTCGCTTTGTGTAAAGTGAAAGGCATATCATGATCTTTCAACATTCCACTCTTATACCCAATTAGTCTAGTTTCGTTTAAGGATACTAACGAACAATATTGAGTAAGCGTTGTATTACCTTTTAGGTAAGGTTTTCCCAGCAATAAGAATATTAAAGAAAGCACCATCTTTAGTTCTTATGGTGAATAAATTGAAAGATAACCTGAAAAGGCCAATGACAATTACTTCAAAGGCACATTCGTACTATCTTTCAAAGACTAGAGGTTGGTTATTAAATAAGAGGTTATTTCCATCACATATTATTAAATATACATGGTAGGTTCGGGGGAAGGGGTACAAAGGAAAGAAAATCTGCAGACGCGGAGACTCGAAACCAGGACCTCCTCAACTCACCACCACAGGTACAGCAGAGACAGAACCACTGAACTGCGCCCCATGGGGCACATATTATTAAATAAATTTACGGAAGTTTAAAATGCAATGAACTGAATTGAATAAGCAAGAACTCACTTCTTCTTCAGTGTTTATTCATCAAATAAAAGTATGTTTCTGATATACTTTTTGGGTATTAAATACAATATGCTTTTCACATATATGTATTGAAATACAGTAACCAAGTAAGTATAGAAACATTACTAGAAGTAAGGTGTCTTCTCCAAGTAGCTGAGAAAAGGTGATTCATATGTCAGCGGTGAGAAACACATAACTTCTTATTGCCAAGGGAATGATTATAGTTGAACATGTTGTTGAGCATAACCAAAAACATTTATCTCACGTGCCCTATGGACATAATGAGACATTATTCCAAGTTTAGGAATGAATGTTGTTATTGGTGTCTCATACTCAACAAATAGTTCAAATGATACTTGAATCATAGGCAATAAGTGATGAATATAAAAAATATAATACTTTTACCCATTTGTGGAAAGATAATTCTTTATCAAGCAAAACTAAATGTATATGTCAACTATATACCCAATATGGTATTTAGGCTCGACACAACTAAACACCTTTGGTATGAATAACGTATTTAGTTTGGACAAAGAAACCTTTAGAAATAAAGGTATGTCACAAAGCTTATGGAATTAGTTCAACAAGTGAGCATGAACTATTTCCAAGGGAAAACTAGTGGTAAAGATACTTCATAAGATTCTTTCAAGTTATTAAGGAATATGATAGTGAAGTATAAACATGATTAGAAGACATGAGTTGCTTCAGATTGACATGCTGAAGAATATCTTGACCAAACATTCATCGATCAACAAAATTGTAGTGTGGAATAATTCCTAAACCCACATTACTTTATTTACATCAAAATAATTAATGTTCATAAGGAGGATCGATGACCAGTCTTACATATTAACATTGATCAAAAAACATGTAGCGTAGAGAAATTTCTAAACGCACATGTTATACATCAAAGTTATGTAAGTAGTATCAATGTTACAACTTGCAAAAACTTCCATTATATTTCAAGACATGCTTTTCAAATAACGACGAAATCCCATAACTTTTATGACAACTAAAAATGACAAATGGATATTATACGATTTATAGTATGATGAAAATTCATCATGTCATAGGATGTGTTAAAGATGCAAAGCGTTTGTTAAGATAAAAACAAACATGCATCAAATTAAACACATGACACATCTAAGTAATTATCCTAACAGTTGCTTATGATATTACCTAAATCCCTAATATGGAAAAGTTGCAGTCAAGTGATATACTACATTTATATATAAGGGTCCACATCTCTACTTGAGATAATGAGAGCAAGATTGACTTAGGTTTAGTCAATGCTTGAGATGCATAGATGGTTGGCATAAGAACAGGTTCCACAAGTACATGTGGATGAGAAATGTTCCAGAGACACATACTGCATAGGAAGATTGGTAATGGTTTTTGTGTTGACTGCGGATGGTGATACATTATTCATTGAGAATAATAATTCCTACATGTAAGCTGTATATGACAATTAGCTAAGATTGACTAGACTAATAAAATTCAATAATGGATTCCTTATATCAAATTGCAAAGGAGATTATAAATTGAATACTGCGGTGGGTATTCAAGTGAGTTGATACATGAATTGTACAAACATGGTACCAATAAGGCTCAATTTGCAATACTAAGTCGGTATGCCTAAATACATTAGAATTTTACTTGTCATAGCTAATTTTTAAGATCATTTAATTGGCCACTGGATGTCAAGATCAACTTTCGTGGAAGGTGTCTATACGACATAACCAGAAAGGGATGATGACACCATTGAATGCCAATAAGGGTTGCAAGTTACAGAAATCCAGTTCAGGATTAAAGTAAGCAACAAGATCTTAGAGCATTCATTTGGAATGAATCTTTGTCATATGTCTACTATAGGTTAGTGGGAGCACCATAGTTTTCCAAGATTAATATGTTCTTAAACATATGAAAAACAAATATTGGTCTTACAGTTAGTTAAGACCAGGATAAAAGTAATTCTCCAGTGATTGACTTAAAGTAGCAACCTAAGTTCTAGAAAACATGATCTATCAAGATAGATCTAACAGTTTCTTAGACCTAGTCAATCATACATATAGTGACATGGTATTGAAAAATAAAGGCGGAACAATTTAAGGGAAGAATTATTACCAATGTCACATGACATAATCTCTCCAGGTTGACATGTTTTGCACATGAGAGGATATTCACGTGGTGAGTTCAAATCCACACACTTTAGCGATTGAATAATCACGCATTCCATGATATGTACAAGAATTGATATTTTCAAGATATACTTTATAGTAGGCAAATATCAGTTATATCTAGGAGCACTACAAGTGAAGCAGTTAGAACTATCATCTTGTACTTCAGTAAGTACAAGTGATATGTACCTGGTATGTGGAGAAGAAGGATACTAGTCATTGTGGGACACAAACTAGTCTTCCTCAGATAAAAATGATCTAATATCGTAGTTAGTCTAAAGATGTTGAGCAAGACAAGCTCATATAAGCCAGTGGTAGTCATACTTAAAAATACCAAATGCGCTGCAGCTTCTAAGGCAGCTAAGAAGCAGTTATTAAATGAAATGATTTGTTCCAGTTCTTGGAATCGCACCTAGTAAGTAAATTATTATCATAATGTAAATTATGATACTCTTACTAGCTAAGATGTCAAGTTATGATAACGGACAAAAAGGGATATACTTAGGGATACACCATCTCTTGAGAAGTTTTACCTATGGAGATGCAGTCGCATATAGCAGAATAGCCATGTTTTGGAAACGTGGCAGACCCAGCAGCTAAAACGATCACTCAGTAGAAACATGATCTTTATCATGTGAGTAGTTAACAAGTATGGTTAGCAAGTTGGTTCTAGTGCAAGTGAGAGTGTTGAAATAGTGGGTGCCCTAGACCCAACTATGTAGTACTTTTGATTACCATATCGTGTATACATTTAGCTATACATGATGTCTACTTACCATTATAGTATAGATATTTCTGCATCCACTATTTAATGGTAATGTCCATAGATTAATTGTCGTATCAAATGATTATAGTAGATCCCATGCTATAATAAGAACCTCGAGATACTGTGACATTAATATTAAATGAACGGTCTTATGGTCTAGATGCATCTTACTGACTGGACACAGTAGATGTTTGACTATTAGGTGCTGGAGGCTCATAAGCATTGAGACTTCTTCTCATGAAATTCACACTTGGTGATCATTAATAGTGAGATCATGAGGACATATCTGCCAATAGGAACACCACATGTTTTGGATGTCATTGGTTCCTATCTACGAATATGTGTATTGGTCTCATGACTTGAGACCATTACCAATGTGTGCCATTTGATTGCCTACTTTGATGCAAGAAAAAAACCATGATATTGAAATTGTGGCGAGCTAGCTTGTGTTGGATGCGTCGTTGGTGACATGACATTGGTTGAATGGTTAAGAGAGGATTTGTCACTTTTGGGTTATGAAAGTTGTATATCTCAGGCCTAGTTGATCAGGATGATGCTACGTTTATAAGTCTTTGGCCAAAGTAATTGAAAGGTTAATCCATCTGATTAGATCAACAAATAATAAAGAAAGAAAAGGACGATGACACAAGTGTGTGTTATGCTTAATGAGATATTTAAAGACAAAGAGATTATAGTACACAGTCAGTGTTCGTAGGTTGATGTTGTTGCTATGAAAATCATTATTTCTTTAGGGGCCTTGATGGGTTGCTAGACTCCGTTGTTGGTTTGTGGATTTTATTCACTACTATAGAGATAATGACTTAGAGGGTCACACATAATAGCGTATTCAGGAATCCACCCTATTCAGTCGAATATGTATATTGGACATGATGGGCCCCACCACAGGGTCCGAGTGTTGTCCAAGGTATTGATCACCGATAATTAAATAAATTCATTATTATTCAAGTTTTGAATAATTGAGTTGAATTTATTTAAAGTATTTACAAGTTACGTAAATACGAGAAAATATTATTCGAATGAATATTATTTTAACGTTCAAGGTTCGTTTAATATTAAGTGGGATTATGAGTCGAGCTAAATGACTCAGGTTTATCACGTAATATTATATATATATATATATATATTATAGGTATGTGATAAAATAATAAATAATATTGATGCGGTTTAGTTCGTCATAATTATTTATTTAGTAGACGCTGAAATAAATGGAGGTTAGGGAACCCAATTGAGTATTTATCAACTCCACTATAAATAGAGAGAGATGCTCTCTCCCAATAAACTATTCATTCATTTAGAATGAGTGCCTCTCTCTCTTCCCGCTTTCTAGAGAGAGAGAGTCTCTCTTTGAGTGATGATCCAAGAAGACCTTCAAGTAATGAAGGCAGAGGATCGTGGTGATCGTCGGGGCGTTGAAGGTGTCGTTAGATCTTTGCACTAGCACCTGGAATTCGACAATCGATGTTCCATTGGATTTTTGAAGCATGTGTGGACGATCTAGATGGTTCTTACTATGGATCCTTCAAGCAACGATCGTCGTCGATGAGTTGCAGTCAAGCGCAGCTTCAGATCTGAACAAGTATGTTCTCAGTTTTAATTTATGTGAGATCCTCAAACAATACTGAGGTTTGGATCGTCAGCGTTAAAAAGTTCAGTCGTCATGTTGATGAAAATTTTAAAATCCCCGACCCACCATCTTCCGTTGCGGGCCTCGATTGTAACATCCCAAGGTTTTCTAAAAATAAATTGAAAATGCTTGAAATTTTGTTTAAGGTATATATTTATAAGTATCCTTTAAACATAATTTTATTTCTTCTATGTTTTGAATTTCAAGAAACTGTCATCTACAATTGTGTTCAGTATGTTATTTAGAGTCTGATGGAACAAACTTGTTTTTTTTTGGTGAATAGTAACATGCCCTTATGAATAGTAATATGAATAGTAATATGACCTCATGAATAGTAAATAATAATATTATTTTATTTTCCCATGACAATAGGATAATGGGATCTTAATTAATTTTCCAATGTCACATAAAACTAATTGCACTTCAATATTGTTATTTTTCGAATTAACTGTGACCTTATTTAAAAATTAAATTAATAATATTTAGAAAATTATTTTTGAAAAATGGAGTTCATTTTTGAATTCTACACATCGAAAAATGGTTGGGGTAAATTTTTTGTATTTTTCTGAAACTCTTGAATTTTCGGTGAATAGTGAAATACGGTAAAATACCGTATAATCAATTTATCAGTAAAAATGCACTATTTATGACATCATAAGTGATGCAAGGCCACTTGCTTCGAAATCACATGATATTATCACTATTTAGGGCCACTTGATTTGAGATTATTCATAGTCTTGATAAAAATATTATAATAATAATTAAAATAATCTAAAACACCTCCCCTCCTCCACTATAAATACCACCCTCACTCCCCTCTTCCTCTCACACCTCTCAAGCCTTGAGAATTGTCTAATTTCTGCCAAATTCCCTCCTCAATCTTCTTCCCCACGTCCTAGAGCTGCTGGTCTCACCAAAAGACCAAAATCAAAGCCCTTAAAAGGATCTCAAGGAGAAGAGATCAAGAGGTAAACATCCTCTTTCATTTTCATTCTTTCCTTCCATTTTATGTTATTCTCTTCCTTTCCCTTTGTCTTTTGTTGGGATATTTCATTTAATATTTCCCCTTACTGTCCAAATTTTGTATGAATGATGAGATATTCCATTCCTCTCATCAATCTTATTTTTATGAAATTTTAAGAGACGCCGTTAGGCTGCCGAATTTTTGTAAGAAATTTCTCATGTTTTCTTCATTTCAAGATTCCCTTCTCTTCGTTCTTCACCCCCTCTTATCCAAGAGGCATGAAATCTCCAGAATCATGTATATTCTGGATGTTGTCATGTTTATGGAAAATTACAAATCATTATTCCTCTCCTCTCTCACTTATTTAAAGAATCAAAAAAAAACATTGTCCATTTGTGTCGAATTACCGATATCGTGGACGATGTATTTTCAATCTCCATTAATTCTTTCAAGTCTGGTCATGAAACCATTTATATGGTTGAACCAGGTTATAATATATGTTTTATGAATCATATAAGGTTCTGGAATTCTTTTTTACACATGATTCAAATTTATAAGACTAAATGAAGTTGTAATTATCAAAGAACCACTTAAATTATCTAAACGAACATAATTAATGTTTTAACTTATAAATCATCATCATATAAAGAACCAAAGTGATAAATGGTATAATTTATGGTACTGGAATTATGTAAATACTACTCCATTCCAATTCTGGAGTTTCACTTCCAATCAACAAGAACGATTCATCATGAACCGATTGTGAAAATCACAAAAGAACTCACCCAAAATAATGCAAGGAACAAAATACTAACAATTAAGGGGTGAAATGAGGTTATGAAATGACCATATAAGATGTTATAAACATGAAATTTTTTCTATAAAATACTAATAACACTCTTTTAACCATTATACAGGAGGTTTAAACAATTTTGAAGTAAGGCAAGCCCAAGGTAAGGGAATTCTTAACCCGATTTCCATTCTTTGGGTTAACATTCTACTTTATAATTTATGTGCTATTTAAATTGTTTGTGTGATGAGTTTTGTTTATATTATGTTTCTCTATGTGTATTTACAGAGTATATACATATTACATCCACTCTATTAAGACTCACTTCAAGTATATGATGTTTACAAGGGACTTTTCTTCTAAAATCCTCTTTTAAAATTCTGTTTTATAAGATTCAAAGGCAATGTTTTTATGCTATTGTTTATGTTGTATGATTATGTTTTGGTTATTGGGAATTATTTATGATGAAGGGTGGGACCTATATTTCCCTCCAATGCATTGGGTATGAGTAAGTTGGAGGTCGATCGTATGGTTACTCCAAGTGTAACTGTGATGGTTACACAAAGTAAGGTAGCCGTGAGGGTTACAAATTTTAAGGTAGCCAAGATGGTTACAAGATTATGTAAGTAATGCCCCAATATACCTCTATGATTATAATTATGTTTGTGTGGATCTTGTGTAAATCTCATGTTACGCTAAGTAAGATTTTATGGGTGGAAAGCATGTCTTTTGAAAATGTTTTCATACGTCATGCGTATTCATGGACTAATGTGATTTTTCCTTCTTTTTCATACCTTACTGAGCTTTTGTGCTCATCCCAAGTTTTGAAATGATTTTTCACAGGTTAATGATGAGTAATACAAGGAAGGAAGACATGTTAAATGTTGAAGAATTATCAAGGAGTCTTGTTTTGTGTCTTAATGTTTTATATTCTGAGGATAATGGAAACTGATTTTATGGTATCCACTATGTAACAATGTGTAATGTTATGAATGTTTTGTCTTAATTCTCTAAAGCTCTAAACTTGAAAAGATCCTCAATGTATAATGAAGTGTTTTCTTAAATAAATTCAAGATTATGTATGAAAAAAGTGCGGGTCCTTATAGTTGGTATCAAAGGATGGTTTAGATAACTTTAGGGGTTAAGGTGATGCTAATAGAATACCATAAATAATTCTCACCCTATGTTTAATTTGTTATAACATTTAAAGATTAGCATGTTGCTTCATCTAAGAAATGTTTGTTTAGAATGGTTGTCCGCAGAAGGAACATGGATGCTGAAGAGGATAGGCAACGACAGAACGACATCCTTCCTGATCAACAACCCGGAATGGTAGGGATTGGAACCGAGCAGTTTGTGACAGTAATGGCTCAGCTAACACAGGCAATAAATGGTGGTGACATCCATGCAAGAGGACAAATAGAAGTACCCCAACAGAACATGACAGTGGTGGAACATTTTATGAGACAACATCCTCCTGCATTCAATGGATCTTCTGACCCAGTGGCAGCAGAAGGATGGATTAAAGCCCTTGAAAAGATATTTGATGTTATGGGATGTTCGGACAATCAAAAGGTAAGTCTTGCCATTTATCGTTTTGAAGGGGAAGCTGATCACTGGTGGTCAATGGTAAGGAATATCAGGGGTAGAGAGGATTTTGATGCCTTAGTGTGGGATGAATTTAAAAGTCTTTTTCTTGAAAAATATTTTCCTAAGGTGGTGAGACTTAGAATGGAGAAACAATTCCTTGAACTGAAACAAAAGGAGGAAGATTCAGTGGCTATGTATGAGGCGAACTTCACCCGACTGGCGAGGTATGCTCCAAATCTTATTCTGGATCTCGATAGCAAAATCAACCGCTTTTACTCAGGATTGAAGCCAAGGTATCGAAGGGCGTTGGCCTCCTGTGAATTCAAAAGTTACGAGAAACTTGTCCGATGTGCTGAGAGGGTAGAGATGGAGTTTGCTGACGATCACATGCAATTTGGAAACAAAGAGAGGAAGAGGTCCAATTGGAAAGCAATGGGTAAGAATCAACCAATGAAATCTGGTGGTAAGAAAATACAGTTTCCAGTTTGTGAAAAGTGTGGCAAGAAGCACCCTGAGGAATGTCTTATCAAAACTGGGAAGTGTTTTAAATGTGGTAAGTTTGGACATATGGCCCGAGATTGCAATGAAAATGATCCAAAGACTAATCCTGATAAGCAAGCTGTAAAGTGTTTTAAATGTGGTGAGATGGGTCACTATGCAAATGCCTGTCCAAAGAGGGATCCAAATGATGCAAAGAAGCCAGACTACAAGCAGAAAGGTGTAGTGAGATCCTTTGCGACTACGTCAGCAGATGTTGGGCCATCCAATGAAGTTGTATCAGGTACTTTGTTTGTTCACTCAGATTTTGCTAAAGTTTTGTTTGATACGGGGTCTACACATTCCTTCATCTCTGAGAAATTTTCTAGTGAATTGGAAATATCACCTCAACAAATGATACCTGAACTTGTTGTTAAAACACCAGGGGGAAATGTTATAGCAAAGAGAAATTATAAGAATATTTCTATTGTGGTATGTGGAAAGAATTTACCTGCAAACCTTGTTGTTTTACCCTTAGTCGAGTTTGAAGTTATTCTGGGGATGGACTGGCTTTCTGATTATCATGCTAAGATTGACTGTAGAGCTAAAGAAGTTGTTTTTCAGAAAGAGTTTCAGTTTGTATACAAGAATGAACCCATACAATTGATAACATATCAAGAAGCTGAGAAACTACTGAAAGATGGAAATGAAAGTTATCTGGCTCATATTGTTGAAAACAAGGGAACTATTCAAATTAATGATGTGCCAGTGGTAAATGAATACCTTGATGTTTTTCTTGAGGATTTACCCAGTGTCATACCTAAACGAGAAGTCGAATTCACAATTGACTTAGTTCCTGATGCTAAGCCAATTTCAAAACCCCCATATCGTATGGCTCCAATAGAACTTCTTGAATTGAAAAATCAGTTGCAGGATTTTCTTGTCAAAGGCTTCATTCGTCCCAGTACTTCACCATGGGGAGCCCCTGTTTTGTTTGTTAAAAAGAAAGATGGTTCCATGAGACTTTGCATTGATTATAGAGCTTTGAATAACATCACTGTTAAAAACAAGTATCCTTTGCCTCATATTGATGACTTGTTTGATCAGCTCCAGGGAGCTCAGTACTTTTCCAAGATTGACTTGAGATCCGGATACCATCAGCTGAAGGTGAAGGAGGATGACATCCCGAAAACAGCCTTTCGTACTAGATATGGGCATTATGAATTTGTTGTTATGCCATTTGGGTTAACTAATGCACCTGCTGTATTCATGAATCTTATGAATAGAGTATTTCATGAGTTCTTGGATAAGTTTGTGGTTGTATTTATTGATGACATTCTGGTTTTTTCTAAAAATAAAGAGGAGCATGAAAAACATCTAAGGGTTGTTTTACAAACTTTAAAAGAAAAGAAACTATATGGAAAATTCAGCAAGTGTGATTTTTGGTTGCAACAGATTTCTTTTCTTGGGCACATTGTAAATAAGGATGGAATAACAGTTGATCCTGCCAAAACAAAAGTAGTTGATGAATGGCCAAGACCCACAAATGTTACAGAGATTCGTAGTTTTCTGGGCTTAGCAAGTTATTACCGACGCTTTGTTAAGAACTTTGCACGGTTATCTAGCCCAATAACCAAGTTAACACGGAAAGGGGTTAAATTTGTTTGGACAGAGGAATGTGATGTTTGTTTTCAGGAACTAAAGAAGAGATTGGTGAATGCTCCAGTTTTGGCCTTACCTTCCCGGAATGGTGAGTTTGTCATCTACAGTGATGCTTCTTTGAAGGGACTTGGTTGTGTTTTGATGCAGAATGATCAGGTAATTGCCCATGCTTCGAGACAACTTAAACCTCATGAGCTGAATTATCCCACACATGATTTGGAATTGGCAGCTGTGGTTTTTGCTTTGAAAATATGGAGGCATCATCTATACGGAACCAAATGCCAAATATATACGGACCATAAAAGTCTTACGTATATATTCACTCAGAAGGAATTAAACATGAGGCAGAGAAGATGGCTAGAACTGATAAAGGATTATGACTGCATGATTAATTACCATCCTGGAAAAACAAACAAAGTAGCGGATGCCTTAAGTCGGAAAAATCATGCATCGTTAACCATGCTACGTTTGGAACGTGATCCCTTGATTAATGATTTGATAAATTTTGGCTTAGAAGTTTTTGGTGCAGGGAATATATCTGTTTTGTTTCAGGTTTCAGTGCAGTCTTCGTTGTCAGACAGAATTATGAAAGCGCAGAGGGAAGACCGTGAGCTACAGAAAAAGGTAGAATTGGTTAAAATGGGTAAGTTTCCAGAATTTAATCTTGATAAAGATTGTGTTTTAAGGTTTGGAAAAAGGTTGTGTGTGCCTTGTGATTCCCAGCTGAAGAAAGAATTGTTGTGTGAAGCTCATAGTTCTCCATTTTCTGTTCATCCTGGAAGTACTAAGATGTACAGAGACCTTCGGGAGTATTACTGGTGGAATGGGATGAAAAGAGATATTGCTGATTTTACAATGAAATGTTTGACATGTCAGCAGGTTAAAGCAGAGCGACAGTTACCGAAGGGGATGCTTCAGCCTTTGCCAGTGCCAGAATGGAAATGGGAGAATATATCCATGGATTTTGTGGTGGGACTACCAAAGACTTCTCGAGGTAACAATGCGATATGGGTTATTGTTGATCGGCTAACAAAGTCTGCTCATTTTCTTTCTATTCGAGATACAATGACATTAGATCAGCTTTCTCGATTGTACCTCAAAGAGATTGTCAGGTTACATGGAGTTCCTCTTTCCATTGTGTCTGACCGAGATCCCAGGTTCACTTCTAAATTTTGGAAGGGACTTCAGAAGTCTTTGGGCACAGAGTTGAATTTCAGTACAACTTTTCATCCTCAATCAGATGGGCAGTCAGAACGAACGATTCAAACTTTGGAGGATATGCTTCGAGCTTGTTCAATGGACTATCAGGGAAGTTGGGATCAACATCTTTCACTAGTTGAGTTTTCTTATAATAACAGTTTCCATTCCAGTATTCAGATGGCACCTTTTGAGGCCTTGTATGGAAAGCGGTGTCGGACTCCTGCATTTTGGGATGAAGTCGGTGAACGAAAGTTGATGGGGCCAGAATTAGTAGAATAAGTGGCTGAGAAAGTGAGGATGATCCAGCAACACATGAGGACAGCTCAGAGCAGGCAGAAAAGTTATGCAGATAACAGAAGGAAAGACTTCTCTTTCAAGGTAGGTGACCATGTTTTCCTTAAAATATCTCCTTGGAAAAGTGTGATGCGTTTCGGTAAGAAAGGGAAACTAAGTCCACGGTTCATCGGTCCTTTTGAAATCTTGGATAAAGTTGGAACAGTTGCGTACCGCGTAGCTTTGCCTCCGAGCTTGTTTCAGGTACACAATGTTTTTCATGTTTCGATGTTGAGAAAGTATATTCCAGATTCATCACATGTCTTGAGGCCGGAAGAAGTTCAGCTAGCATAGAACCTTTCTTATGAAGAAAAACCGGTTCAGATTCTTGATCAAAGAGAACAGGTATTGCGGAATAAGGTAATCCACCAGGTAAAGGTTTTGTGGAGAAACCACATGGTTGAAGAAGCAACATGGGAGTCTGAAAATGCTATGAGGGAAAAATACCCTCAGTTGTTTAATAAGTAAATAAAATTGCAAGGACGCAATTTCAAGAAGGTGGGGATAATGTAACATCCCAAGGTTTTCTAAAAATAAATTGAAAATGATTGAAATTTTGTTTAAGGTATATATTTATAAGTATCCTTTAAACATAATTTTATTTCTTCTATGTTTTGAATTTCAAGAAACTGTCATCTACAATTGTGTTCTGTATGTTATTTAGAGTCTGATGGAACAAACTTGTTTTTTTGGTGAATAGTAACATGCCCTTATGAATAGTAATATGAATAGTAATATGACCTCATGAATAGTAAATAATAATATTATTTTATTTTCCCATGGCAATAGGATAATGGGATCTTAATTAATTTTCCAATGTCACATAAAACTAATTGCACTTCAATATTGTTATTTTTTGAATTAACTGTGACCTTATTTAAAAATTAAATTAATAATATTTAGAAAATTATTTTTGAAAAATGGAGTTCATTTTTGAATTCTACACATCGAAAAATGGTTGGGGTAAATTTTTGGTATTTTTCTGAAACTCTTGAATTTTCGGTGAATAGTGAAATACGGTAAAATACCGTATAATCAATTTATCAGTAAAAATGAACTATTTATGACATCATAAGTGATGCAAGGCCACTTGCTTCGAAATCACATGATATTATCACTATTTAGGGCCACTTGATTTGAGATTATTCATAGTCTTGATAAAAATATTATAATAATAATTAAAATAATCTAAAACACCTTCCCTCCTCCACTATAAATACCACCCTCCCTCCCCTCTTCCTCTCACACCTCTCAAGCCTTGAGCATTGTCTAATTTATGCCAAATTCCCTCCTCAATCTTTTTCCCCACGTCCTAGAGCTGCTGGTCTCACCAAAAGACCAAAATCAAAGCCCTTAAGAAGGATCTCAAGGAGAAGAGATCAAGAGGTAAACATCCTCTTTCATTTTCATTCTTTCCTTCCATTTTATGTTATTCTCTTCCTTTCCCTTTGTCTTTTGTTGGGATATTTCATTTAATATTTCCCCTTACTGTCCAAATTTTGTATGAATGATGAGATATTCCATTCCTCTCATCAATCTTATTTTTATGAAATTTTAAGAGACGCCGTTAGACTTCCGAATTTTTGTAAGAAATTTCTCATGTTTTCTTCATTTCAAGATTCCCTTCTCTTCGTTCTTCACCCCCTCTTATCCAAGAGGCATGAAATCTCCAGAATCATGTATATTCTGGATGTTGTCATGTTTATGGAAAATTACAAATCATTATTCCTCTCCTCTCTCACTTATTTAAAGAATCAAAAAAAACATTGTCCATTTGTGTCGAATTACCGATATCGTGGACGATGTATTTTCAATCTCCATTAATTCTTTCAAGTCTGGTCATGAAACCATTTACATGGTTGAACCAGGTTATAATATATGTTTTATGAATCATATAAGGTTCTGGAATTCTTTTGTACACATGATTCAAATTTATAAGACTAAATGAAGTTGTAATTATCAAAGAACCACTTAAATTATCTAAACGAACATAATTAATGTTTTAACTTATAAATCATCATCATATAAAGAACCAAAGTGATAAATGGTATAATTTATGGTACTGGAATTATGTAAATACTACTCCATTCCAATTCTGGAGTTTCACTTCCAATCAACAAGAACGATTCATCATGAACCGATTGTGAAAATCACAAAAGAACTCACCCAAAATAATGCAAGGAACAAAATACTAACAATTAAGGGGTGAAATGAGGTTATGAAATGACCATATAAGATGTTATAAACATGAAATTTTTTCTATAAAATACTAATAACACTCTTTTAACCATTATACAAGAGGTTTAAACAATTTTGAAGTAAGGCAAGCCCAAGGTAAGGGAATTCTTAACCCGATTTCCATTCTTTGGGTTAACATTCTACTTTATAATTTATGTGCTATTTAAATTGTTTGTGTGATGGGTTTTGTTTATATTATGTTTCTCTATGTGTATTTACAGAGTATATACATATTACATCCACTCTATTAAGACTCACTTCAAGTATATGATGTTTACAAGGGACTTTTCTTCTAAAATCCTCTTTTAAAATTCTGTTTTATAAGATTCAAAGGCAATGTTTTTATGCTATTGTTTATGTTGTATGATTATGTTTTGGTTATTGGGCATTTTTTATGATGAAGGGTGGGACCTATATTTCCCTCCAATGCATTGGGTATGAGTAAGTTGGAGGTCGGCCGTATGGTTACTCCAAGTGTAACTGTGATGGTTACACAAAGTAAGGTAGCCGTGAGGGTTACAAATTTTAAGGTAGCCAAGATGGTTACAAGATTATGTAAGTAATGCCCCAATATACCTCTATGATTATAATTATGTTTGTGTGGATCTTGTGTAAATCTCATGTTACGCTAAGTAAGATTTTATGGGTGGAAAGCATGTCTTTTGAAAATGTTTTCATACGTCATGCGTATTCATGGACTAATGTGATTTTTCCTTCTTTTTCATACCTTACTGAGCTTTTGTGCTCATCCCAAGTTTTGAAATGATTTTTCACAGGTTAATGATGAGTAATACAAGGAAGGAAGACATGTTAAATGTTGAAGAATTGTCAAGGAGTCTTGTTTTGTGTCTTAATGTTTTATATTCTGAGGATAATGGAAACTGATTTTATGGTATCCACTATGTAACAATGTGTAATGTTATGAATGTTTTTTCTTAATTCTCTAAAGCTCTAAACTTGAAAAGATCCTCAATGTATAATGAAGTGTTTTCTTAAATAAATTCAAGATTATGTATGAAAAAAGTGCGGGTCCTTATAGTTGGTATCAAAGGATGGTTTAGATAACTTTAGGGGTTAAGGTGATGCTAATAGAATACCATAAATAATTCTCACCCTATGTTTAATTTGTTATAGCATTTAAAGATTACCATGTTGCTTCATCTAAGAAATGTTTGTTTAGAATGGTTGTCCGCAGAAGGAACATGGATGCTGAAGAGGATAGGCAACGACAGAACGACATCCTTCCTGATCAACAGCCCGGAATGGTAGGGATTGGAACTGAGCATTTTGTGACAGTAATGGCTCAGCTAACACACGCAATAAATGGTGGTGACATCCATGCAAGAGGACAAATAGAAGTACCCCAACGGAACATGACAGTGGTGGAACATTTTATGAGACAACATCCTCCTGCATTCAATGGATCTTCTGACCCAGTGGCAGCAGAAGGATAGATTAAAGCCCTTGAAAAGATATTTGATGTTATGGGATGTTCGGACAATCAAAAGGTAAGTCTTTCCATTTATCGTTTTGAAGGGGAAGCTGATCACTGGTGGTCAATGGTAAGGAATATCAGGGGTAGAGAGGATTTTGATGCCTTAGTGTGGGATAAATTTAAAAGTCTTTTTCTTGAAAAATATTTTCCTAAGGTGGTGAGACTTAGAATGGAGAAACAATTCCTTGAACTGAAACAAAAGGAGGAAGATTCAGTGGCTATGTATGAGGCGAACTTCACCCGACTGGCGAGGTATGCTCCAAATCTTATTCTGGATCTCGATAGCAAAATCAACCGCTTTTACTCAGGATTGAAGCCAAGGTATCGAAGGGCGTTGGCCTCCCGTGAATTCAAAAGTTACGAGAAACTTGTCCGATGTGCTGAGAGGGTAGAGATGGAGTTTGCTGACGATCACATGCAATTTGGAAACAAAGAGAGGAAGAGGTCCAATTGGAAAGCAATGGGTAAGAATCAACCAATGAAATCTGGTGGTAAGAAAATACAGTTTCCAGTTTGTGAAAAGTGTGGCAAGAAGCACCCTGAGGAATGTCTTATCAAAACTGGGAAGTGTTTTAAATGTGGTAAGTTTGGACATATGGCCCGAGATTGCAATGAAAATGATCCAAAGACTAATCCTGATAAGCAAGCTGTAAAGTGTTTTAAATGTGGTGAGATGGGTCACTATGCAAATGCCTGTCCAAAGAGGGATCCAAATGATGCAAAGAAGCCAGACTACAAGCAGAAAGGTGTAGTGAGATCCTTTGCGACTACGTCAGCAGATGTTGGGCCATCCAATGAAGTTGTATCAGGTACTTTGTTTGTTCACTCAGATTTTGCTAAAGTTTTGTTTGATACGGGGTCTACACATTCCTTCATCTCTGAGAAATTTTCTAGTGAATTGGAAATATCACCTCAACAAATGATACCTGAACTTGTTGTTAAAACACCAGGGGGAAATGTTATAGCAAAGAGAAATTATAAGAATATTTCTATTGTGGTATGTGGAAAGAATTTACCTGCAAACCTTGTTGTTTTACCCTTAGTCGAGTTTGAAGTTATTCTGGGGATGGACTGGCTTTCTGATTATCATGCTAAGATTGACTGTAGAGCTAAAGAAGTTGTTTTTCAGAAAGAGTTTCAGTTTGTATACAAGAATGAACCCATACAATTGATAACATATCAAGAAGCTGAGAAACTACTGAAAGATGGAAATGAAAGTTATCTGGCTCATATTGTTGAAAACAAGGGAACTATTCAAATTAATGATGTGCCAGTGGTAAATGAATACCTTGATGTTTTTCTTGAGGATTTACCCAGTGTCATACCTAAACGAGAAGTCGAATTCACAATTGACTTAGTTCCTGATGCTAAGCCAATTTCAAAACCCCCATATCGTATGGCTCCAATAGAACTTCTTGAATTGAAAAATCAGTTGCAGGATTTTCTTGTCAAAGGCTTCATTCATCCCAGTACTTCACCATGGGGAGCCCCTGTTTTGTTTGTTAAAAAGAAAGATGGTTCCATGAGACTTTTCATTGATTATAGAGCTTTGAATAACATCACTGTTAAAAACAAGTATCCTTTGCCTCATATTGATGACTTGTTTGATCAGCTCCAGGGAGCTCAGTACTTTTCCAAGATTGACTTGAGATCCGGATACCATCAGCTGAAGGTGAAGGAGGATGACATCCCGAAAACAGCCTTTCGTACTAGATATGGGCATTATGAATTTGTTGTTATGCCATTTGGGTTAACTAATGCACCTGCTGTATTCATGAATCTTATGAATAGAGTATTTCATGAGTTCTTGGATAAGTTTGTGGTTGTATTTATTGATGACATTCTGGTTTTTTCTAAAAATAAAGAGGAGCATGAAAAACATCTAAGGGTTGTTTTACAAACTTTAAAAGAAAAGAAACTATATGGAAAATTCAGCAAGTGTGATTTTTGGTTGCAACAGATTTCTTTTCTTGGGCACATTGTAAATAAGGATGGAATAACAGTTGATCCTGCCAAAACAAAAGTAGTTGATGAATGGCCAAGACCCACAAATGTTACAGAGATTCGTAGTTTTCTGGGCTTAGCAAGTTATTACCGACGCTTTGTTAAGAACTTTGCACGGTTATCTAGCCCAATAACCAAGTTAACACGGAAAGGGGTTAAATTTGTTTGGACAGAGGAATGTGATGTTTGTTTTCAGGAACTAAAGAAGAGATTGGTGAATGCTCCAGTTTTGGCCTTACCTTCCCGGAATGGTGAGTTTGTCATCTACAGTGATGCTTCTTTGAAGGGACTTGGTTGTGTTTTGATGCAGAATGATCAGGTAATTGCCCATGCTTCGAGACAACTTAAACCTCATGAGCTGAATTATCCCACACATGATTTGGAATTGGCAGCTGTGGTTTTTGCTTTGAAAATATGGAGGCATCATCTATACGGAACCAAATGCCAAATATATACGGACCATAAAAGTCTTAAGTATATATTCACTCAGAAGGAATTAAACATGAGGCAGAGAAGATGGCTAGAACTGATAAAGGATTATGACTGCATGATTAATTACCATCCTGGAAAAGCAAACAAAGTAGCGGATGCCTTAAGTCGGAAAAATCATGCATCGTTAACCATGCTACATTTGGAACGTGATCCCTTGATTAATGATTTGATAAATTTTGGCTTAGAAGTTGTTGGTGCAGGGAATATATCTGTTTTGTTTCAGGTTTCAGTGCAGTCTTCGTTGTCAGACAGAATTATGAAAGCGCAGAGGGAAGACCGTGAGCTACAGAAAAAGGTAGAATTGGTTAAAATGGGTAAGTTTCCAGAATTTAATCTTGATAAAGATTGTGTTTTAAGGTTTGGAAAAAGGTTGTGTGTGTCTTGTGATTCCCAGCTGAAGAAAGAATTGTTGTGTGAAGCTCATAGTTCTCCATTTTCTGTTCATCCTGGAAGTACTAAGATGTACAGAGACCTTCGGGAGTATTACTGGTGGAATGAGATGAAAAGAGATATTGCTGATTTTACAATGAAATGTTTGACATGTCAGCAGGTTAAAGCAGAGCGACAGTTACCGAAGGGGATGCTTCAGCCTTTTCCAGTGCCAGAATGGAAATGGGAGAATATATCCATGGATTTTGTGGTGGGACTACCAAAGACTTCTCGAGGTAACAATGCGATATGGGTTATTGTTGATCGGCTAACAAAGTCTGCTCATTTTCTTTCTATTCGAGATACAATGACATTAGATCAGCTTTCTCGATTGTACCTCAAAGAGATTGTCAGGTTACATGGAGTTCCTCTTTCCATTGTGTCTGACCGAGATCCCAGGTTCACTTCTAAATTTTGGAAGGGACTTCAGAAGTCTTTGGTCACAGAGTTGAATTTTAGTACAGCTTTTCATCCTCAATCAGATGGGCAGTCAGAACGAACGATTCAAACTTTGGAGGATATGCTTCGAGCTTGTTCAATGGACTATCAGGGAAGTTGGGATCAACATCTCTCACTAGTTGAGTTTTCTTATAATAACAGTTTCCATTCCAGTATTCAGATGGCACCTTTTGAGGCCTTGTATGGAAAGCGGTGTCGGACTCCTGCGTTTTGGGATGAAGTCGGTGAACGAAAGTTGATGGGGCCAGAATTAGTAGAAGAAGTGGCTGAGAAAGTGAGGATGATCCAGCAACACATGAGGACAGCTCAGAGCAGGCAGAAAAGTTATTCAGATAACAGAAGGAAGGACTTCTCTTTCAAGGTAGGTGACTATGTTTTCCTTAAAATATCTCCTTGGAAAAGTGTGATGCGTTTCGGTAAGAAAGGGAAACTAAGTCCACGGTTCATCGGTCTTTTTGAAATCTCGGATAAAGTTGGAACAGTTGCGTACCGCGTAGCTTTGCCTCCGAGCTTGTTTCAGGTACACAATGTTTTTCATGTTTCGATGTTGAGAAAGTATATTCCAGATTCATCACATGTCTTGAGGCCGGAAGAAGTTCAGCTAGCAGAGAACCTTTCTTATGAAGAAAAACCGGTTCAGATTCTTGATCGAAGAGAACAGGTATTGCGGAATAATGTAATCCACCAGGTAAAGGTTTTGTGGAGAAACCACATGGTTGAAGAAGCAACATGGGAGTCTGAAAATGCTATGAGGGAAAAATACCCTCAGTTGTTTAATAAGTAAATAAAATTGCGAGGACGCAATTTCAAGAAGGTGGGGATAATGTAACATCCCAAGGTTTTCTAAAAATAAATTGAAAATGATTGAAATTTTGTTTAAGGTATATATTTATAAGTATCCTTTAAACATAATTTTATTTCTTCTATGTTTTGAATTTCAAGAAACTGTCATCTACAATTGTGTTCTGTATGTTATTTAGAGTCTGATGGAACAAACTTGTTTTTTTGGTGAATAATAACATGCCCTTATGAATAGTAATATGAATAGTAATATGAACTCATGAATAGTAAATAATAATAATATTTTATTTTCCCATGGCAATAGGATAATGGGATCTTAATTAATTTTCCAATGTCACATAAAACTAATTGCACTTCAATATTGTTATTTTTCGAATTAACTGTGACCTTATTTAAAAATTAAATTAATAATATTTAGAAAATTATTTTTGAAAAATGGAGTTCATTTTTGAATTCTACACATCGAAAAATGGTTGGGGTAAATTTTTGATATTTTTCTGAAACTCTTGAATTTTCGGTGAATAGTGAAATACGGTAAAATACCGTATAATCAATTTATCAGTAAAAATGCACTATTTATGACATCATAAGTGATGCAAGGCCACTTTCTTTGAAATCACATGATATTATCACTATTTAGGGCCACTTGATTTGAGATTATTCATAGTCTTGATAAAAATATTATAATAATAATTAAAATTATCTAAAACACCTCCCCTCCTCCACTATAAATACCACCCTCACTCCCCTCTTCCTCTCACACCTCTCAAGCCTTGAGCATTGTCTAATTTCTGCCAAATTCCCTCCTCAATCTTCTTCTCCACGTCCTAGAGCTGCTGGTCTCAACAAAAGACCAAAATCAAAGCCCTTAAGAAGGATCTCAAGGAGAAGAGATCAAGAGGTAAACATCCTCTTTCATTTTCATTCTTTCCTTCCATTTTATGTTATTCTCTTCCTTTCCCTTTGTCTTTTGTTGGGATATTTCATTTAATATTTCCCCTTACTGTCCAAATTTTGTATGAATGATGAGATATTCCATTCCTCTCATCAATCTTATTTTTATGAAATTTTAAGAGACGCCGTTAGGCTTCCGAATTTTTGTAAGAAATTTCTCATGTTTTCTTCATTTCAAGATTCCCTTCTCTTCGTTCTTCACCCCCTCTTATCCAAGAGGCATGAAATCTCCAGAATCATGTATATTCTGGATGTTGTCATGTTTATGGAAAATTACAAATCATTATTCCTCTCCTCTCTCACTTATTTAAAGAATCAAAAAAAAACATTGTCCATTTGTGTCGAATTACCGATATCGTGGACGATGTATTTTCAATCTCCATTAATTCTTTCAAGTCTGGTCATGAAACCATTTATATGGTTGAACCAGGTTATAATATATGTTTTATGAATCATATAAGGTTCTGGAATTCTTTTGTACTCATGATTCAAATTTATAAGACTAAATGAAGTTGTAATTATCAAAGAACCACTTAAATTATCTAAACGAACATAATTAATGTTTTAACTTATAAATCATCATCATATAAAGAACCAAAGTGATAAATGGTATAATTTATGGTACTGGAATTATGTAAATACTACTCCATTCCAATTCTGGAGTTTCACTTCCAATCAACAAGAACGATTCATCATGAACCGATTGTGAAAATCACAAAAGAACTCACCCAAAATAATGCAAGGAACAAAATACTAACAATTAAGGGGTGAAATGAGGTTATGAAATGAACATATAAGATGTTATAAACATGAAATTTTTTCTATAAAATACTAATAACACTCTTTTAACCATTATACAGGAGGTTTAAACAATTTTGAAGTAAGGCAAGCCCAAGGTAAGGGAATTCTTAACCCGATTTCCATTCTTTGGGTTAACATTCTACTTTATAATTTATGTGCTATTTAAATTGTTTATGTGATGGGTTTTGTTTATATTATGTTTCTCTATGTGTATTTACAGAGTATATACATATTACATCCACTCTATTAAGACTCACTTCAAGTATATGATGTTTACAAGGGACTTTTCTTCTAAAATCCTCTTTTAAAATTCTGTTTTATAAGATTCAAAGGCAATGTTTTTATGCTATTGTTTATGTTGTATGATTATGTTTTGGTTATTGGGAATTGTTTATGATGAAGGGTGAGACCTATATTTCCCTCCAATGCATTGGGTATGAGTAAGTTGGAGGTCGGCCGTATGGTTACTCCAAGTGTAACTGTGATGGTTACACAAAGTAAGGTAGCCGTGAGGGTTACAAATTTTAAGGTAGCCAAGATGGTTACAAGATTATGTAAGTAATGCCCCAATATACCTCTATGATTATAATTATGTTTTTGTGGATCTTGTGTAAATCTCATGTTACGCTAAGTAAGATTTTATGGGTGGAAAGCATGTCTTTTGAAAATGTTTTCATACGTCATGCGTATTCATGGACTAATGTGATTTTTCCTTCTTTTTCATACCTTACTGAGATTTTGTGCTCATCCCAAGTTTTGAAATGATTTTTCACAGGTTAATGATGACTAATACAAGGAAGGAAGACATGTTAAATGTTGAAGAATTGTCAAGGAGTCTTGTTTTGTGTCTTAATGTTTTATATTCTGAGGATAATGGAAACTGATTTTATGGTATCCACTATGTAACAATGTGTAATGTTATGAATTTTTTGTCTTAATTCTCTAAAGCTCTAAACTTGAAAAGATCTTCAATGTATAATGAAGTGTTTTCTTAAATAAATTCAAGATTATGTATGAAAAAAGTGTGGGTCCTTATATCGATTCCTTCACACATGAGCTCACCTTTTCTTAGGTTTCCTTTTCTCAGGTTATGAGGAATGATGCTAAATGATTTTTGTTTAGAAAGATTCTATATTTGAGGATTTTTATGGGAGATGTTGAAGAATTAACATGAAGTATAAAAGATGTGTATAGTGGGAGATGATGTTGATCTTTATGAATTAGTTGTTCATAAACCTAAGTTGTTCAAAGTTTATACTAATTCTCTAGAATTGTAAACCTAAAAGGTCCTTGTGTATGTAAGTGATTCAATATTTCCTTTTGACGTAAGTTTTTTGATGGTAAAAATTTAGTTACATTTATTAGTATCAAAATAAGAAATGTAAAGTTTATGTTTTTAGCACCAGATCCGAACGTGCATGTTTCGAGCTTTTACAGTTGGTATTAGAGCAGAGTTTAGACAAATTTTCATATTTGGATGTTTTCATGATAAGTTATTTTAAGAGTTCTGGATACCATCATGGGTATATAAGTTTGAGCCTGACCATAAGTTCAAAGTCTTAGACACCTTTTTGAGGTTTTAAGTGATGGAAATTTAAGGAAGCTAATGATATTTTGAGATAGGTATATGTAACCCTTAGGTTTAACATGAAGAATTATGTGACGCCTCAGACCCAGGTGCCACTCAAAGGTTCCTCGATCCCGGTTGACCACATGGCTTCAAACACATTTCCCTGAATGCTAGAGTATGCCGACTAGCATTGATGGTCTAGGGTGCGTCCATTGGGTGACTATGCCCTCATTACCAGAGTGGAACACAACAAATTAGATAGAATATCAGGTAAATAGTGGAAGTAATATAAACAGATGACACAACAGAAGAAGACAAAAAATAATAAACAACAAGAACAACTGATAATAATATACAAAAGCTGATGATGATACATGTCATGTATCTATAAAGCTGGAAAATATGGATACAAGGAAACAAAAAATACATGCTATACAAAAGTAGCACGAAGAGACCAAAACTATCTAGCATGTCGAGCCCTGACTCTGTCATCTGCTACCATGCTCCATCCTAATGTAAGTAGTCAAGATCGTGTGTCCAAAGTGGGATGCTTCTTCTTATCAACGCTTGCATACATGTAATCTGCCCGGGTACCAATTGCGACCTAGATAGGGTGTGAGATAAATCTCAGTAGGCCACCACCAACGTCGTCTATAACATCTAGTCTGTGTAATATAAACTGAAATAGTGTGCAAGCATGCATATATAAAAGTAAAGCAGTACAATAATGTAAATACCCAAGTACCTACTTCAGCCTCAGCTCGTGTCTGAACATATAACCATTTCATTAATTATTTATATTTCAATTTATATAAGTAAGTCACGTGAAGTATAACTAGCACTCAAATCATGTCATGATAATAATAATGATAAAATATCCAAGATATAACATGACATCCATGGTGATGATAAAAATGAAGAGGATCCATGGTAATAACCATGGCATCCTTGACCTTAGGGGTCAATCCAACTCAGTAATAATCTATATCCTAGCACAAGGGGTAAGTGTGTAATCCAAGGGTGTATCCAAGGCGCCACATGTCCGTAGAGGTCATGCTGGATTCAAGGAGTGTATCCAAGGCATCCTATAATTATATTGGAGGGATCCTACTGTGTCATACCAGACATCCACAAGTAGACAAAGATTGGGTTCCAAGGTGGGTCTCATCCTTGGTAATCGACATCCTTGAATCAGAATGACGACGACGGATGCTCAAGGCATTCCCTTGGGAATCCAATGCTAACTCGAGTCTGACCACTCCTATAATAATTTCAAGGTCAATATGCAATAGGCACCTTATATGTAATTCATTCTTTAATTAAGGTCATGTAATACTCATGCCTTTTTAAGAAGTCATTTGGTTCAAGCTGTTGTCTTTCATTAGTGTGACAAGGCCGATAGGGCATACAACTATTTATTAATTCATATATATAATATTCAATTCATTAGGTTCAATTTTCCGCCTTCCATTAATAATGACAAGGTGTGCTACAGACATGCAACCAAGTCATTCTATTACATTTAATTAGGCCAAGTTATATATATAATATACTTGCCAATTACAATTGAGATTCATGGATTATTTGAATCACTTACCTTAGAAGGGTTAAGTGAAAGACATACTTGTGCTAGCCACTACCTTCCATTTATTTAATTAACGCTTACCTTTATCATGGTCAAATCAAAGCACACCCGAACGGTGGTACATATAGGCTTAACAAGATACTAAAAGCATAATTAAGGAAAACACCCTACTTGGGGTGGTCGACGTTGAGGTCATAACCTCCAACAATGGATAACATATATAACAAGGGTCTTAGAATACGATTCTAACGACTATAAACAAGGTACATGAATTAAATAGGCCACACCTGATGAAATTAGTGTGCACAGACGGCAATTTATAAAATGACGAAACTTAAGAGATGAGTTATAGATCACCTACCTTAAGCTCATACGACTCTCCTCGTCCAATATTATTCTTTAGTTTGGCATGGATTGGAAGAGATCTATAGAAAAGATCAACGCCCTAAAAATAAGGCATATGATCCTGCATCTAAATAGCATTGTCAAGGGAAAGAAGAACGAAAAAAGAATAGAAAATAATGAAGAAAGTATCAAGATGAATCCAACGAGATGAACAAAAGCTAGATCAGACTTTGGATGAAGGAGTTCTCTCAATCCCTAGCTTAGGCTTGAAGAGGGCTCACCAACGGGAGGACAAGCTGTCCATGGATGGAGGAAATAAGAAAACAAGGAGGTGGTTCAAACTCTAAACTCATTAAGGGAAAATGTTCATTTCCCCAAAAACTCACGAGTTATACAGTTTGGCCCCACAGTTGACCAAATTGTGTGCCAACCGTGCGCCTCCCACTGCTTAAAGAGGGCACCCGCACGGTTAGGGAAACAGTGCGCCAACCGTGAAAATTTCCTCTTCTAAAAACTGTTGACATTTCGCATGGGCGTGCGACCCCTGACGCACAGTTAGGGAAAACCGTGCACCCTACTTTACCCCACTGTCCAGCCCAACATGATTAGGAGAGACTGTGTGGGATGGGTTGCACGATATTTACTAACCGTGCGACCCAGTGTTTTTCTCCACCGGCCGGGGTTCCAAGCTCCGAACAATCCCTAGACACCCTCGAAATCTTCGTGAACTCATTGAGAATTCGTATTAGGTCCAAAATAAAGAATTAGACTGAATTTAAAAGGATCCATACCTGAGATAAAAACCGGGTTCTTACAGTCTTCCCCCCTTAAAAAAACTTGTCACTGAGTTCACATTCCAAGGGCTGCAAAACACCGTCTGAGAACAACTCTAGCCACTTGGCACGTACGTCGGCCTCTCGCTCTGAAGTCTCGTCCTGCACATGACCGTGCTGCCATAAAACCCATACTAAAGGGACAGACCGACCTCAGAGAGCCTTTGTTCTTTGGCCGACGATGCGTATAGGATACTCCTGAAATGAAGTATCAGCATTTAGCTCAACTTCCCTGGGATCAAAAGTATGAGAAAAATCTACATGATAACGTCGAATCTGTGAAATATGGAAGACGTCGTGCATGACACGGTATCTCTAAGATAATTGTAATCGTTAGGCTACTGAAACGACTCTCTCCATAATCTCAAACGACCCTTTATATCGAGGCGACAACTTCCCTTGCCTCATTATCCGTCTATACCCAAGCCTGAGTGATACTCGCAGGAAAACACGATCTCTGACCTTGAACTCCAGAGGTCGTCGACGACAATCAACACAGGATTTCTATCTAGACTGAGTAGTAGACACACTCATTCTGATCACTAGAATCTTCTCTGAAGTCTCCTGCACGAGACGAGGTGCTTGTACCTGCCTCTAATCAGCATAGAGGTGAATGACACAACCTACCATACAAGGCCTCAAAATGAGCCATCTGAATCATCACCTAAAAACTATTATTGCATTCGAACTCGATGATTAGGATATGATTCTCCCAAGAACTACTGAAATTAAGGGAACATGCCCGGAGCATGTCCTTTAACACCAGAATCATCCATTCCAATTGACCATCGGTTTGGGGGTGAAAGACTGTGCTTAGAAGCACCTATGTACCCATAGCCTTTTGAAACCCCTACTAGAACCATGATGTAAAGCAAGCATCCATATCTAAAACGCTAGCACGAGAGGCCCATGTAGTCGGATGATCTCACATACATACAATCTTCCCAACTCATCAACTGGGAAAGTATCCCAGATAGGAAGGAAGTGAGTGGCCAATGACTACCCATACAACGTCACTACCTCTAGGAGACCTTGGTAAGCTGACTACAAATTCAATGGAAACATCTTCCCTTTTCCATTACGGGACTGGAAGCGGCTGTAACAAGCCTGTAGGTTGCTGGTGCTCCGCTTTCACCCGTTGATAGGTGAAACACCTAGTGATAAAACCTATTATTTGACATTACTTCTCAGGCCACCAATACTGGTGTCACATATCTTGATACATTTTGGAGATGCCTGAATGAATTGCCCACTGAGAAGCGTGAGACTCTCGCATCAGTTCCGCTTTCATATCTGTAGGAATCCAGACACATCCATGTATACCACTACTGTAAACTTGATCTATTCCAATGGTTCCAAATCGTTGGGATAGGCCTAAGAACTGTTGGGATAACCTATCCCAACGGTTCATAGAACCGTTCCTATGTGAGGGGTTGGGATAGATCTATACAAATGCTTTTCAGAAAACAGTTCATATAGGGTGGGTAAAATACCATATTCCCAACTATTCAAGGTGAACCACTGGGTTAATCTTTTACCAATGGTTTAAAACCATTGGGATAATATTTTAACAACGGTTATAGCCATTGGTATAGGGGGTTCCCAATGATTTAAAACTATTTGGAAAATCCTATCCCAATGTTTCATCTAGAACAGTTGGAAAAATCTATCCCAACTGTTCATCTATAATCGTTGAGATAGATGTATACCAATAGTTTTACAACCGTTAGGTAAAGAACCCCCAAGCTTTACAACATCAGAGCCTACAATGCTCTTTCTGTAATGTAGTTATAACAACCCACCTGCAAAAAAAAAACACCCAGTACCTGCAAAACAGACCTACACCTGCGCCTGCAAAACACACCTACACCAGCAATGCGATGTACCTATAACACAAACCTACAACTACAAAACAAAACTACAAAACTAACACTTGCAAAACAAAACTACAAAACTAACACATGTAAAATATAACTATAGAACTATCTGCAATCAAAACATCAAATGCAATGCACCTACAATCAAAACGTACTTCAACTACAAATAAAAATAGAACACTATCTAATGAAAACATAAGAACATCCTCAATAATTGATAACAGAACAAATCACAATTGATGCATTTAACCAATTATAACAAATATACAAAATAACACACATCTATTTAGTCACACTAAATCATTAAACATCGAATGTCATAAATATCAATAAAAAATGTAACAGATCAATCCGTCCCTCATCACCATCACCATCACTATCGTCACCGTCATCATCACCGTCATCATCACCCTCATCCCCATCCCCATCCCCATCCTCCTCATCCCCATCCCTATCCTCAACCTCATCCTCACCCTTATCCTCTGACTTGGCCTCATCCTCGCCCTGTCCCCCGCCTCGTCCTCTTCTTTGCCATCATCCTCTCAATTTCCATCACCAGGAATGACATCATCTCAACCACCACTAGGACTACCGCCTGGTGCACTATATAATGAATGCGTCAACAAATATTCACCACAAGCTGCAATGGTCTCTGGTGGAAGTGATGGACATAAAACTTTCATCAGTTTCATAAATTCAGTGTTTCTCCTTTCAACCTGTTTTTCCACCCGTGTGACCATTTTTTAGCCTTCTCTACCTTAGCCTCGGCCTATGCTGCCCGTGCATGAGCCTTTTCCAACTCAGTGGTACTACAACTGGTACCTGAAGTGGGCCAATACCTCATCAGGACTATACACTTTCCAGGCCAGCATCATACTCTACCATGATGCTCATCTCCCAAAACTTGATGTAATTGATCATTTGACCCAAAATTGTCAGGTTCCTGGGCATCAAGTGCCTCAAAAGCAGTATGTTACAAATATAAATAGATTATTATGTTACAAAATAGATATTTAAATTTGAAATCAAAAATGTAAAACATACAATCCGCCATTGTGTCGGTTCGTTAACCGCACTTCCATCTTTTTTCTTTCTGATCGATCAAAACAGTTTTTCTCAAGGCATACGCCCTTCAATATTCAATACCTCCCTTTACAATGACATTGAATGTAGTAAACCATAATTGAAAATAGGTTATAAATAAAGAATTTCATAACTAAAATCAAATGGATATTAAATTTAAATGAAGTTGAAAAGAAAAATATATGGTAGATGAATTTGGTCCAATCTAATTTGGGTTTGTTATGATTGGGTTTCTTTACTCTTGTTTAATTTAGTTTAGTTTAAGATTGTTCAATTTGGTTTAGATCTGGTTGAGTCTATTCATTCCAAGTTTGTTCAAAACTATTTGATTTAGTTAGGTTTGATTCGATTCTGTTTTTTTCAGTTTATTTAAGTTTAGTGTGGTTTGGGTTGATATTCAATCTCCACCGCTCTACCAAAACTTTGGAGGAAACAATAGAAAGTGAAATTCCTAAAGAAAAATTATAAACTATTGTCATATCTGCTTCCTCTCATGGCCCGACATCATAGTCTGCCCCAAAGTGTGGAGGTATTTCGTAGCATTAATGTTTTTTTTTATTTTTTTCTGATGATTCCTAAAAAAAATTCAATAATACAAAAGAAAGTACTAATGAAAAACATGTATATTTTCATTTAAAAACCTCAAATTTGATTAATACCTTGAATACAGTAGTCGTTCAATGAGTAATCATTTACTGATAATGTTCTATCAGACAATCCTCCATGACAGGTGTGTCATCTAAATTTGTGCCAACTCTAGCACGCCATCCAATATAAAACTCATGCTTATACCTTCTTCACAGCTCACCTAATTCCATGAGTCGTGCTGGCCTCGCACCCTCACCATTGGGAAAACTAAAACGAAGCTGACACCAAAATATTAATTAATATAAATAAAATAATAATATAACATTAGATCGAATGAATTTTTTTACCCATATATGTGCCCAGGCATTATCTTTTACTTCATTCCGAAGGTTTCTCCAGGAGAGTGGACGGAAGAGAATGATGTCAGAGTATTTGGTAAGCGTTGCCAAAAAACTTCGACATTCCTGTCCCATTTTTCCGACCATTTTATTATCTTCGTTGTATTCCACCATCAACTGCGTGCAGTGGTTCCACACTGCACACATGCATGTACGCCCACACCGTCGTCAGTAGATCTAGCTTTTATAGAAGAAAAACAAATATTATGTCCATACATCTTATAATGAAAATAAAATATGGTAAAAAAATTTATTAGGGTTCTATAAATATACCTGTGGTAGTCTGATCAATGGGCGCCGCTTGATCTGTAGGCACTGAAGGAACTTCACATTATAAAGATGAAATCGATCCCAGTGTATGCTTTGTGGACTGAGAATGTGTCGGAGCAGGAGTCAAAGAAGAAGGAATGTAGAAGCTCAGAGAGAAGAAAATAGAAGTAAAAGAAGATGACATGGATGACTGACCAAATGCATGATATGGATGAGGAGTAGAAATCATCATCGGATACGGGAAAGATGAGTGGGAAGACTCAAATGTAAATGCTGGTGAAAACATGGGTGGCCTAAATGTCCTGGGTGTGCCTAACGACACTACGATATCATAATGTGTGGTAGATGGTACATCAGTGGGTGGGATAAGGTCTAATTGGGTATGCCTACTGGATCACCTAACTCTAGTACCACCCCCTCGTACCGCCGACCTGGGTACTGGGACCACTAGTCCGCTCGTCGAATAACTGGCACCTAAGTGGTGGATCCTACATAAAAGTTTAAAACAAAATTAATCACATGACATTATATGTTATTGATATATATATATATATATATATATATTTGAAATAAAATACTCACAACAGACACTAATGGAGGAATGCCCATCTTAGTCATTTGGTGATTGTTGTCTGTCATCCTTTTTCTTCGCATCTCCTCAATATGTTTCATTTACTGCATTTGAAAAAAATATGGAATTAATTAGAAATTGATAACTAATATGTAACCCAAACAACAAAAAAGATGAGACATGACTTAATTAAGGAATACCACTTGTCAAACCAAATACAGGATACATAGTGATATAACAAAAATAATTTTAAATTTAGTGGAAAGAATATCAAAAACAAAAGACATGGCATAAAATAAACAATAATTTCAAATTCAAATGTTTAACATAAGTATGATATAGTTTTCTTCTATTTTCAATTTGATCCAATTCAATTTTGGTTAGGTCATTTGTCCATTTTTATTTCTTTTACATCAATTGGTTCATTTTTGTCAATTCATTAGGTCATTTATCGATTTTTATTTCTCTTTGGTCATTTGGTTCAATTTTGTTAATTTATTAGGCCATTTGTTCATTTTTATTTGTCTCGGGTCATTTAGTTCATATTTTGGGTTAGGTAATTTTTCCATTTTTTGGTTAAGTCATTATTTTCATTTGTTTTGATATTCATATCAATAAATTTAATATGTCCAATTCAATTCCTCTTGTTTTTTTTGTTCTAATTTAATTGTTTCAGTTTTGTTTAGTTTCGTAGGTTTGAATATCAACTCAAAGAAAACTGCAACCAATAAATATTGAAAATTCACATGAAGTTCAAGTCGGATACAAAATATTTGTAATCAATATTAAATCAATTTGAATATTACCAATCTTAACAACCCAAGTTGAGCTAAACCAAAAGAATTGAGAACACAGATGAATGATTCTATATATTTCCTTCCACAAATTTAGATTCACAATCAACTCTGACAATTGAGTTATTGGAGTAATCATAAGTAATGAATGAATCGGGGCCAATGAGAGCAGGGATGATGTCAATTCCATCATCACCATCATCAAAAATATGTATTGAAATTACTTCAATAATGACACTAAAATTTGGTCGAAGATGAGCTTTAACATAAAAAATTGTTTCACCATTAATGCCAATACACATGGTTCATTGGTAGCAAGTGTGAAAGTCATGTCAATAACTCAAAATTCACAATCATCAATAAATGTGTCTTTCCTCGTCATCGAATCAAACCACTACTATTTTATCATAGTGACTCGATCATGAGAGTAACAATCTAATATTTTTTTTTCAATGACTCCATAATAAATCTACCTTTTCAAATTGTGGTCTATTATCTGATGCATTGACATAAAAATCTGTTGTGGTAGTTACCATAACACCATCATGTTGTTTTCTTACGTGTTTTGCTCAATCAATGATAATAAATCTGTACCCACTAATCACAATTGATTTACAGTCACGAACTAAAGTATTAGGACCAAAATCCAAAGCTCTTATTTCCTCAGAGGCCGAGTCAGCAGACAAACTCAACTCCTGAAATATAAATGAATATTAAACTTAATTAAATATTGATTTTATTAATTCATTACAGTAGTATTTCTACCTTCAATTTCAACAAAGCAGAAAACGCATTGTTATGAAAAGTCTCTCTACTTCTCAAAGATAAAGAACAATGCTTTCTATTTATCATTTCTTTATGTTCCCTATAGATAAAAATAGAAATAGTTTAACAGATATATACAATTACATGAGATGAGATAAGATATTCATGATCAATTTACTTACTTGGTGTAGTCATCGAACAAATCACAGTTGAACAAAACTGTGCGATATTCCATCTCTCGCTCTTCAAGGCTTAAAGTCGTCAATGTATATGATCCATGAATTCCTCCTGTTTGAGGAAGTGATGGAAAACTGAGTTCAATTTGCTCATATTGTTCTTATTCATTTCTCATTGGTCTGTTCATTCTTGTAGTAAGATCAGACAAATACATTGTGCAGAAATCCATACATTCTTGAGCCAAAAAACCATTCATTTTCAGGATGATTCCTGTTCTAGACATAAGAATTCAATGCGTACATATTTCTTTCAGTTGGATACATCCAACGAAAAGCAACATGTCATCTGATAAGTATTTCGGTTGGAAGATGGATAGTCAGATGCATCATGCATATAAAAAATGATGGAGGAAATATTTTCTATAACTCACAAAATTAATGGTGCATCTGTCAACATTTTTTGTAAGAAAGACTTGAACAACTTCTTAGCATAAAGATCTCTAAACAAATGACACAACCGAATAACTGACACTCTTACATTATTGGATGAAAGATGACAAATTGCTATTGTAATCAACTCATGCAGAAGGACATGATAATCACGAGTCTTCAAATATTTCAGCTTCAAATATCTTTTGTAGACCCATTTTGATATATTAATTGAATAAACATCAGGAACTTTAACGGTCTCATGTACTTCCAGAAACTGATTTCTTTCTACAGGTGTCATTACATAAGAAGCACATGGAACTTGCCATTTATTTTCACCGATACACACAGGATGCAATTCTGGTTTGATTCCCTAATCCACCAAGTCTCTCTGAGATCATAAATCATCTTTTGTCTTTCCCTTAATATTTAAAAGAATCGAAAGCAATATTTCACAAATATTCTTTTTAATGTGTATTACGTCTAAGCAATGACGTAACAAATTGGTTGATCAATAAGGCAACTCAAAGAAGATACTCCTCCTCTTCTAATTATAACAGGTTTATATGGAAACATTCTTCCTCTTTCTAGATTTCATTTGACCCTTCCCAAATAAAAAACTGAAATCTTGCAATTCATTAAGCTAATCAGTCCCAAACATACATTGAGGTGGATCGTTGGTCTCCATGATATTGTCAAATCTTTGATGATTATTTCTATACAGCTGGTCCATTGGTAAGAATCATCGATGTCCCATAAAACTGAAACTATGATGATATTTCAGTCTTCTGGATCGTGTATTCTTCATACAACTAGGACATACTAGTTTTCCCTTTTTGGTCCATCCAAACATCATTTCATAAGCAGGAAAATTATTGATTGTCCATATAATTGGATCACACATCTGAAATGTCTTTCGAACATGTATCGTATGCACACACACCCACATCCCAAAGAAGTGTTAACTCTTTTATTAAAGGTTGTATGTATACGTCCATATCATTTTCAGGATCAGAAGGTCCAGATATGAGTATACTTGTGAAAGTGAAAGGTCTTTTCATACATAACCATGATGGAAGGTTATAAATGTGTATGAAAATCGACCATGTGCTGTGCAAAGTAAGCATATGTCCAAATGGATTAAAACCGTCACATGAAAGTCCCAAACTCACATTACGCACGTCAGCTGCGAAATAAGGATATCAAGCATCAAATCTCTGCCATGAAAATCCATCTGCAGGGTGAACCAACTCATCATTATTCTTCTCTCTCTGTATCATGTCATTGTATTTTTATTTATATTTCATTAGACATGAAAATATTCTAGAGTATTGAGATCAATAGAAAGCGCCACATTAATTTCTATGGAACACGAGACGGTGTTCCATCAGCTTTTGACTTCCATCGTGATGTACCACATTTTATACAATCATTTCATTATGCAGTTTCCTCCCAAAATAAGCTTAAATATTAGCAAACATGAATATTGTTTTATGAAAATCCAAGCTCCTCAACTAACTTCCCTGCCATATAGTGGTTTGAGGGAATATCTACATCATATGGAAGTAAGTCCTTCATGAAGGTAAGAATGTAATCAATAACAGTATTAGAAATCCCATACATGGTTTTTCCACTAAACAATCAGATTAAAAATTCTAGCCTTTTCATTTTATCACATTGCCGATATACTGGAGTCGTGGCAACATCATTCAATTTTTTCACCCCGTCAACATCATCATTTTCATTAGACGCATCATGTGTGCTCGTATTGAAGTCTTCTTAGGTCGACATCCTTTCCTTCACATGATGATGAATAAACAAAACCGATTGTGTAACAAAATTTCCAATCCGGTCCTCTCATTTGGATCATCAGCATTTTGAGATTCAATTTTCTCTCTATTGTGATATCGCACATAGTAGTTTGTTTAAAAACCATATTTGGTTTTATGGTAGCTAACTATTTCATGGCTCAACCAAGGTTTTCCAACACAATTATAACATGGGAAGTGTATGTGACCACTATCTAAAGCATTGTCAAATACAAAATCTAAAAAAATCTCCAAATTGTTTTGAAAATCATTTGAGATCCGATCAATTTCATACATCCAACTTCTATATATTCTGAAAAAAAATGTTACGAGTCATTTCGTAAAATAAATTCAATAATATTAAAGTTTAATAAAAAATAAATTTAAGTAAACCATATTTTTTCACTTTATATGAAACCATAACCGATACAATACTCTATATGAGAATCATAACTTAAAAGACAACAAAATACTATATATATAACAAAATACTATAAATATAAAACCATGATATTGAATTCATTATAAATATAATACCATGATATATATTGGTTGGGTTTGGGTTTTTTATTTGGATTTGGTCAATGCATGCCTATTAGGGTTTTATTAAAGATTGTTCAATTGAGTTCATTTTTTATCATTACTATAAAATTTCTTTTAGTTAGGTTCAATTTAGTTCACTTTTTATTTTAGTTTAGTTTGATGAAGTTTAGGGTTATTCGGGTCTACTCAAGTCTTCTTGGGTCAAATCAAATCATTTTAATTCAATTCAGTTGGTTTGGTCAAGTTGGATCAGTTATGATATAGATAAGATTTGTTTGTTCGGTTGGGTTTCAGCGTGTAAAGGGTTGATAAGTTCAGTTCATTTATTTTCAAGACTAGTTAGGTCGGTTTGGTACAATTTAGTTTGCTTAGGGTTTGATCAATTCATTTCAATTTAGTTTATTTAGTGAATCACACTAAAAAATCATAAAATCATTCATAAAAAAATCATATATTGGTGGGGTTTTACCCACTATAAAAAAAGACATTCCCTTAATCTAAATCTAATCATCAAAAAAGTGGTAACCATGCCTGATACATCATAATTGAAGTATTCTATGGAAATCATAAACCATCCTTAACATATTGATCATTCTCTGTACCGATGGAAACTAGAATTCTATAAAATATAATTCATATCCATTACAATGAAAGAGATTGGTCATTTTGAAATGAAGCATGGACCAACCAATAAAACCACTCTTCAAAACCACAACATTCAATATATACCTTAGAAGACCAAAATCGATGTTCATAATGAGAATAAGTCAAAATCTGCTTAAAAAAATTCATGATCCATTTTATTTAAAAAGGAAACTAGAAGAAAATGTCTTTATTTTTGTGTTTATTCATATCAATATAGCCAAAATAATTTTATTTAAAATGTAACATCTAAAAATTTTAATTACATAATTAGACATATGTGTATTTTTATTTTTTAATGAAACTAGAATGAAATATATTGAAACTAATCATATAAAATAGATAAAATCTAGAGATCATAAAATACAATGATTTAAAACATACTAGTCCATAAAATAAAATGGTATCCCATTTACAAAATGTTTACAACTAAAATAATTCATTTAGTATAAGTTATGGAACATATTTAGTAAGAATTTTATTGATGTAATTCCCTCTCCTTGTTTTGACTTCCTACCAAAAAACATAGAATTCATGTTCACAAACCCAACAAAAAATCAATATATCTTATGTAATAATGGTTTTAATGTCAGAAACCATTAGCAAAGTGAACATAAACATATAAATATATTTTTTGTCTTTGAGAAAACAATTTCACCAATTATAACTATTCAATGAACATAAAATTACCACCAAACCATTTAGATTTCAATCCGTACAACATTATAATATTCCCATTTAACCAAAGAAATCATGTCAATAAACCTTAAATTTAAAATAATCTAAGGATAAAATGAATCATGCTCATATTTACGTCTTCAATATCAATCAAAATTATTCTATAAATAATAAAAATCACAACAAAACCACAACCTAAAATGATATATGACTTGTGTTCATAAGGGATCATAATACAAAGTGGGTAAAACAAACAAGATTGCAGTGAAACCAAATGAAAAAACCAAAATAAATCGAGGAAAAAGATATAACTCAGTTACAATTTACCAATTTGAAGTGGAAGAAAAAAAGACGACTTAAATCAAGGATGGATCTCTGGTTGGGAAGAACGGTTCACAGGCTGAGAGAGCTCTCATTTAGGAAAAAATGCAGATATATCGCTTCTAGAGTAAGGAGGCCCGCGACTAGTTATTTGGGTTTTTTCTATCCCAACGGTTTTTAAAAACCATTCGAATAGAGGGGCTATTCTAACAGTTTATTAAAACTGTTCATATACCTTGTATAAAATTCACCCTATTCGAGTATTTTGATTAAACCATTTGTATAGGGGGATCTATACGAATGGTTCTACAAAACTGTTCGGAAAACCATCTCTAAATGGCCTTATTCCAACGGTTCTATAAAAATGTTGGTATAGGGAAACCTATCCCAACGGTTTTTCAAACCGTTGGGATAGGGGCCTTGGTATAGGTGAGATTTCCAGTAGTGTACATAGGATGTCATCTCTGTCCACAGATTAATCCAGAGGTGGGCCATCTCCTGAAATACTCTCCCGAAGAACCAAATCCTCAATATCTAAAAACTGCCTGCTCTTTACTCTCTCAAGGAGTGAAGAGGTAACTAACAAGGATGAGAGATAAGACTTCTCATGACTGTCATGAAATTTCAAATGCAGCTTAGAGAAGAGGGCCATCAATTTCCATTCATCACTGGCTTCCCGTATGGCCCGTGCCTAAGTTTTCTGACTCAACGCATCCACTATCGCATTTCCCTTTCTAGGAATATAGGCAAGCTCAAAATTGAAGGACTGAAGATATTTGATCCATCTATGCTTTTTGAGATTCAATTCATGCTGTATAAAGATATATTTTTGGTTCTTGTGGTCCATATACACCACAAAGTGCTCACCCATCAGATAGTGTTTCCAGCAACATATGACATGAACAACTGATACTAGATCAATGTTGTTCATTGGGCAATTCATCTCATGATGCCTCAACTGCTGAGATCCGTATGCAACAACTCTTTCCTCCTGCATCAACACTGCACCTAGCTCGATGCTAGATTCATCATAGAACATTGTATAGCCTCTTCCAGGATCTGGCTGTATCAGAATTGGTGCCGAGACAATCCTTCCTTTCATCTCCTGCCATCCCCAAGAAACTTTGTATATCAAACAAATTCTTGGGTTGCTCCCAAAAAACCACAACACTCACCTTCTCTGGGTCAACAGATACTCTTGATTCCAAGATGATATGACCCAAGAAGTGAACTTTGTTGATCCAGAAGTGGAACTTAGAAAACTTTACATAAATCCAATGCTCTCTTAGTGCACTCAAAATGATCTCAAGGTGCTTAGCATGGTCACTACGAGTGTGAGAATACACCAAGATGTCGTTCACAAAGACCACGACAAAGGAATCCATATAGGGATGGAACACCCTATTCATCAAAGCCATGAAAACATCTGATGCATTCATGAGACCGAATGACATAATGAGATACTCATACAGACCATACCTACTATAGAAAGATGTACAAGGTATGTCTGATGGCCCGACTCACACATGATGATAGTCCGATCTCAGGTTGATCTTAGAAAACACCATAGATACTCAGAGCTGGTCAAAGAGATAATATATTTAAGGCAGTGGTTATCGGTTCTTGACTGTAATCTAGTTCAACCGTTTGTAATCCATGCATAAACTAAGGGTCTTATCAGCCTTCTTGGTGAAAAGCAGGGGTGAAACCCAAGAGAAAGTGCTAGGCTATATAAAACCTTTGACCTCTTGATCCTCCAACTACCATTTGAGCTCCTAGATCTCAGTAGGTGCCATCCTGTATGGAGGAATAAACACTGGAGATGCTCCTAGAATGAGCTCAATCGTAAACTCTACCTCTCTCTCAGGAGGTAAGCCAGAAAAATAATCAGGAAAGGTCTCCCTGAAACGATCTACTATTAGAGGGAATTCAACCTGTTGTAAACCCTAATCCTCCTCGAAGAGATTAAAAATCTGGGAGGTCACTCCACCTAGCCCATGATGCTCTGGTCTAGCTCTGCTAGTCTAGACATCCCACTCACCCTTATATAGATAACTAATGTCCGTTGGTGATGTAAATGATACCCTACAGTGATAACAGTGTACAAAGGCCTGATATGAAATCAAACAATATATTTTGAGAATGACATCAAAGTACGTTATATCTAGTATGAAGAGGTCCTACAAGGAAGGGTAATTGCCTACCTCAAGGGGACACTCCCTGCATTGGCGTATGCCCTTTGACCATACTCCCAATGATGTATCTAGGGTCATTACACCATGGTAATACTGAATTTTTAGCCTGAGACTTTTCGTGATAGATAAAGAGATGAAGGAGTGTGAAACACATGTATCAAATAAAACAAATATTATAGTGGAGACTACTCGAATAGTACCTCATGCTGTAGACGATCCAACACTCTGATCCTCAGGTATCAACTGTAAAGCATGCAACCAGCCTGATCCACATCCCTATGCTGCAGATGGACTACCCTGAGTATGACCGCTCTACTGGTGCTGATGATCTAAAGTCTAACTACCACGATCATGACCTCCTCCTCAGGTAGTCCTTTCGGTGCTACTTCAACTCCTCGCCTGACGCAACATAAAAGAACCTTCCCCTAAATTTAGAGATGGTGCAGAGTCTCTTCCACTAGAAGCAGATATAAATGTCTGACATAATCTATGACGATGCCCCATATGACTGCAAGCACATCAATCCATTGAGTCTCTATCACACTGAGACCTCATATGACTCTATCATCCACACTGAATTCATATAATGGATTTACCAGTGTGGTTACTCTGACCGCCACTACTCTGATGTGAAACCTCAAAGGAACACTTCCTACTACTAGAAGATCTGCTAGTCTACCTCAACATTGATCCTCTATGCCCGATACTATCATATTCCCTCAGGCTGTGACAGTTATAATATCCTTATTAGGGATATTAGTGAAATTAGGTAGGAGAAATATATTCACCTAAGTACAGATGGCATAATTGAGCCCATCCTCAAAACTTCTAGCACAAGAAAGATCATCATCATCTAGAAGCGGTGCAAAATTCTTCAACTCAGTAAAACATGCCGAATACTCCATGACTGACATAACAACCTGCTCTAGATGTATGAACTCTTTGGCTCGGTTATCCCTCACGTCTGAGGAAAGAAGTGATCATAGAAGGTAGTTTGAAATTCAACCCATATCTTTCCCTGATGGCGACCATCCTGAGTAATTACATCCCACTAGTGCTCGAACGAATCATGAAACATGTAAGTAGCATGGTTGGCCCTCCGCTCTGGAGGCATCTCCAGATGCTCAAAGATAGACAAGGTGACCTCCAACCAAGACTCAACAGCCTATGGACTACAATCCCCTGAGAAGGTAAGAGTATGCTGATACTGGAACTTTCCTCCCAGATCAACCATCACAAGTGCAGGTTGTGGACCTCCTTGCATGGACCACATCAGATGTAGGGCACTCTCACGAAGTTAAGCGTCAGTGCCTAAATCAGGTATATAAGGTGGTGTATCAATTAGCACTCATAACGGTAAGACTGGAGGCTCAGGGTGCACCACATATAGAGGATGGTCGTTGCAACCATCCTAGCACATGGCATGAGGATGTCATGGTGGCATAGGTATACAAATTTCAAAAACACATCTCAGAACAAGCTTTAAGTAGATAGAAACACTAGAGAAAGAAAATAATAAGAATAAGGGATCACTATCCATGATATACTACCCCAACTACCCGCTTAGAAGGCTATGTATTGTTAAGAGTTCAAGTTTAAATTACAGGGGTTCCAGTAGGTGAAGGGTTAACTATACCTTGCCTCTTCATGTACTGGAAACCATTTATTTTTAAGTTGCATTTTAAGTCTGCATTTTCTTATATAATTATATCAAAATTTGTTTAAAATGGATTTTTATTCCCAGTGAATCAGGGATCATACACCTTATCACTGAAATCGACACCCATTTAATTTCTAATTAACCCAGTCTACATCCGGTCTCAGAATGTAACGAGTTATATACGATGGATTGACTCGGTATACTACCCATTCTAACTTGTGAGGGCCCATACACTTCATGAATTGAAATTTAAAATCACTCAATCATAGATAAAGAGAAGCACATGCATAAAATAACTACCATGACATCACTCTACAATCACAGAAAAAACAAGCAATGCAAGGAGTGAAATGAACCTATATAACATGACATATGTTTGACATGTGAATTCTAGGTGCCTCTGATGATGCATGTAACAATGATCCTTTCCCTCATGTCATCAACCAAGGGTGAAATGAAATCCTTGATCAGAATAATAATAACCATCACATAACATGTGTGTCACCCAATGGTGAAAGAACATCCACTATAATAGGAAAAATTAGAACAACAATTATTATTCAGGCAACTCGACATATACCCCCAACATGGGTTAGCTATGCCCAAACACGACTTATAACCAAGTTCCAAGCATTTTTAATCTCCTGTCTATTATCACCAAATAGTAAATCAAGAAAAAAACCCATCTGATATCACTTTGTGACATCCCAAACCCATGTGCCACTCAAAGGTTCCCCGAGCTCGATTGGCCACATGACCTCAAGCACATATCTCCAAACGTCAAAGGCTGCCGACTAGCGGAAAGGGACTAGGGTGTATCTATGGGGAGACTATTCCCCCATTAACAGAGTGGAACATAACAGATAAGATAGAATAATAGGTAAAGAGCAGAAGCAGTATAAAGAGATGGCACAACAAAAGCAGAGAGAATAATAAACAACAGGAACAACTAATAATAATATACAAAATCCGATGATGATATATGTCATGTATCAATAAAGTTGGAAAACATGGATACAAGGAAGTAGACAATACATCCTATACAAAAGTAGTAAAAAGAGACCAAAACAATCCAGCATTCCAAGCCCTATCTTGGTTATCTGCTAACATGCTCTCTCCTAATGCAAGCAATCAAGATCAAGTGTTCAAAGTGGGATGATTCTCCTTATCACCACCTGTATACATGTAATCTTTATGGGTACCAATGATGGCCCAAATAGGGTGTGAGATAAATCTTAATAGGCCACCACCAACAATGTCTATAACATCCAGTCCGTGTAATATAAACTGAAACAGTGTGAAAACATGCATATATAAAAGTAAAGCAGTACAATAATGTAAATACCAAAGTACCTACTTCAGCCTCAGCTAGTGTCTGAACATGTAACAATTTCATTAATTATTTATGTTCCAGTTTATATAAGTAATTCAGCAGCATTGACATCATGTCATGATAATAATAACAATGATAAATGATCCAATATATAATAAGGCATCCATTATGATGATAAAAATGAAGGGGATCCAAGGTAACAACCAAGACATCCTTGACCTGAGGGGTTGAGCCAACTCAGTAATAATCTGCAGCCTGGATAAAGGGGAAAGAGTGTAATATAAGGGTTATCGCCCAAGTCATTCCACAATATTTTTATTCTAATAGAGTCCAAGGATTTCATCCAAGGTAAAATAGGATAAGAAATGTCTGGGCCCAAGTGTGTATCCAAGGTGCCACATGTCCGTAGATGTCATGTTGAATATAAGGAGTGTATTCAAGTCATCCTATAATAACAATGTAGGAATACTATGATGTCATACTATACATTCACAAGTAGACAAAGACCGGGTTCCAAGGTGGGTCTCACCCTTGGAAACCGATATTCTTGAATCAGAATGGCGTCCACGAGTGATCAAGGAATTCCCTCGGGAATCCAAGGCTAAGTTGAGTCTGAACACTCGTATAATAATGTCAAGGTCCATATGAAATAAGAACTTTATATGTAATTCATTCTTTAATTAATGTCATGTAATACTCATGCCTTTTAAGAAGTAATTTGGTTCAAGTTGTTTCCCTTCATTAGTGTGACAAGGCTGATTGGGCATGCAACAATTTATTAGTTCATATATATCATATTCAATTCATTTGGTTCACTCTATTTCCTTCCATTAGTCATGGAAAGGCGTGCTACGGACGTTCAATCAAGTCATTCAATTACATTTAATTAGGCCAAGTTATATATATATATATAATACACATAAATGTTACAATTGAGATTCATGATTTATTTGAAGCACTTACCTTAGAAGGGTCAAGCGATAAGCATACTTGTGCCAACCACTACCTTCCATTTATTTAATTAATGATTAACTTTATCAAGGTTAAGTCAAATCACACCCAAATGGCGGAGCATATAGGCTTAAAAAGCTACTAAAAGCATAATGAAGGAAAACACCCTAGTTGGGGTGGTCGATGTTGAGGTCATAACCTCCAATGGTGGATAAAATATATTACAAGGGTCTTAGAATATGATTATAATGACTATAAGAAAGATACATGAATTAAATAGTCCACGCCTGATGAAATTGGCGTGCACACACTACAATTTATAAAACAAAGAAACTTAAAGGATGAGTTATAGACCACCTAAATTAAGATCTTATGAATCTCTTCATCTATTATCAGGCTTTAGTTTGTCCTGGATTGGAAGAGATCCAAATAACGGATCAACACCCTAAAAATAGGGCATATGATCATGCATCTAAATAGAAATGTCGAGGGAAAGAAGAATGATGAATTACTAAAAATGAAAGAAGAATGTGCCGAGAGGAATCCAACAAGATGAACATATGCTTGATCAGACTTCAGATAGAGGTGTTATCTCAATACCTAGATTATGCTTGAAGTGGGCTCACCAACGGGAGGAGAAGATGCCCATGACTGGAAAAAATAAGAAAACAAAAAGGAGGTTCAAACTTTAAACCCATTAAGGTCAAAATGGTCATTTCCCCAAAAACTCCTAGGCCGTAGGGTTTGGCCGCATGGCCGGCCAAACCATGTGCTAACCATGCGCCTCTTGCTGCTTAAAGATGACACCAGTATGGTTAGACTGCATGATTAGGCCGCACGGTTTGGGAAACTGTGTGCCAACTATGTGAATATCCTCTACTAAAAGCTATAGACATTTCACACGGGCATGCGGGCCTTGATGCATAGTTAAGGAAAATCGTGCGCCCTACTTTACCCCATTGTCCAGCCTCACACGGTTAAGAGAGATCATGCAAGTTGAGTCTCATGATTTCTAATAATCGTATGACCCTGTTTTTTTCACCACCAACCAGGGTTCCAAGCTTTGAACAATCCCCAAACATCCTCGAAACCTTCCTGAACTCATTGAGTATTTGTATTAGGTCCAAAATAAATAATTAGAAAAAATTTAAAAGGATACATACATGAGATAAAAACCAATTTCTTACAAATTATTTGAGGAAGAATGTATTTACATTTTGTAGACATAAGTTTTAAAGTTATTTATAAACTTTAGGGTTTATATGATCTTTGATTTTGAGGTAATTATGGGTTATTACATTTTTGGGATGCAAAATGAAAGGTATGAGACAACCTTTGTGGTTAAAACATTTCCTTAATGATGAATATATTAAGGTTATTTTTGAGGATATTTACCACATTTCTGTGAATGTTATAAGTATTATATTAATATAGTTTTAGAAAAAGGGAAACATACAGGTTAGGTGACAACCTGTTGCATTCAATAAGACCACCAGGATTGAACCCACAATTGAAGGGCGACAAGGGTGCATCACCTACCACTAACCTACATGATGTCCTGATTAGTATGACATTGTTTTTATTTATTTAAACTATCTAAAAAATTAAATTTAAGTTCATTTTGGGAACATATGTTTTATCATATAGATAACCATGAGATTGAAAATTAATTTTATGTTAATTGATTAATGTTATTTCGGAAGATGTTCACTATTTTGGAACACTATATGATTAATGTAGACAAAATATTATGAAATTTTATTTGAGGAATAAAGGTTAAAATTTCTTTTGGTGACATATGATTTATGGTGATTTAGATTATTTATGGAAATGGTTAGCATATGTTAGAGATTATATGTTTAGGGCATGCACATTTTGAGAGATAAATACTAAATTTATCTTGGAAGACTGTGATCAAATCCTTCTGATTTTTTCATTTAAATCTTAGCCTAAAACATTTTTAGGAGTTTTAAGGATAATTATTTATTAAATAATCCATGTTAAACTTTGTGTATTACTGTTGAATTTTGGAGATTAAAGTAGTTTTCCTTATTTAGAGTCTATCTTATCATTTACTAACCATTTTGGTTTTTGTTAATGCCTAAAGATAGTAGGAATATATTTTTATTCTTTTGTGGATTATGAGATTAATTAGAAGTTGATTTTAGTGCTTTAGACATGAAAAATTCATCTTAAATAATCATCGTTTGGAGCCAAATATGAGATTGTGGTGGAAGTGATTAAAATATGAAACTCTACTTGTAAAGTAAGTATATTTCTTCTACTTATTAGACTAGGCACTAAAGTAATTCCTCAACTCTAGGAAAATGAATTTTGAAATAAAAACTTTATCTGCTCACTTTTCTTACAGAGAAATCAATGACCTTTTTACCCATCATAGAATTAAGGTTTTGTGATGATTAACATTATCATGATCATGTTCTATATCACTCTCTATCAATCATTGAGAGTTATTTTTCTCTTATATATCCATGTTTTCATTTCCCGCCAATATTTTCCAAATAGAAACCTAGTATGTGTTATTCCCGATGACCTTCATGCTTCCATTTCTCTCTTTTCAAGTAGAGATTTTTATTGACCATTTTTACGATATGAGATTTCAATAAAGGTATTTTAAAACTTAAACCCTAGTTACTGAGACCAAGTTCAAATTATGAGGAAATAATTTGTTGGGGGGGGAGGGGAATGTAATATCTCAATATTTTAAAAGGAAAGACTATGATCAATAGCGTATAAGGTACCCAACACTGAGCTTAAACGAACAACAAAATATTATTATGTGATTGTTATACGATAGCCATTAAATTGATAGGTATAAATAAGTAAAAATTATTTATGAAATATATAATGTTTATACTCATTACTAATGTATTAATTAATGCTTTATAAATAAGTACTTAGTTCTACATATTTAAAAATAATTTTTATTGTTTTTTGTGAGAAAATAATATAATTAATTTATGAAAATTTATTTGATAAAGTGAACTTCATTTTTGAAATCAGCATGTAAAAATTATCTTAAAATGAATTTTTGATAATTTTCTAAAAAGATTGATTTTTCAATGAATAGTGAAAAATATTGATTTCTATTGAAAAATATATTTTTATTTTAAAGTATTTACAAAGACAAAATATATTTTTCATTAGTATTAAAATGTAATTAGTTCCTTTTGATTCAAAATAATTAAACTATGATTTTTAAAATGGATTTTATAATTGAATTTAGTATAATTTTTTTTATATTTAAAAAAGGGTAATTTTATGATTAATCGTTTTTCATTGCATTTTGCATGTTTAATTTTAAATTAATTTCTATCACTTTTGTGTGTTGAATTTTAAAAAATAGATTCCACATTTGGAATCAGTTAGTCCAAATTTAGTAAATAGGTCCATTTTGTTTTTTGGTCAATATGAATAGTAAACTTGGTATTTTTTGTTACTAAGGTAAAAGATAAATCAGGTAATTAAATGTTAAAAATAAAATGATAAGAACTATAAAATTACCTTAACACTTGACTAAATCTTATTGGATGCTTTTATCTCATCCATAATCATCCAAATGTTGAATTTGTAACCTTTTGAGGCCACATGGATGATATTATGACTTTCATAATATTTTATTTAAAGAAAAGTCAAACATGCCACTCTTATTTTTAATAACTAAAATATTTTTAACAGGATGTTATCTAGAGGACATGGCTGACTAAAAATAGTTTTTTGAAAGCTAAAAGATTTATCTTCATCATGGTAATTTATTTTTAAATTTTAATGAAAAATAAGTACCTTAAATGCTTGCACAAATGCTGATGCGGTAATAATTTAATTAATGGAAAAATCAAATAAATGTCATTAAAACTACTAAAAGTAATATAATTTGAGATAATTTAATTTACGAATTTTCTTGATGAAAATGATATGTTAATGATATAATAAAATATTTGGTTCAAATTCTTGATGTTGTCTTGATATTATTAAAGTTAAATTAATAATAGTCTCACCTTTAAAACTTAAAGTAACAAATAGTTCTAAAAATCGACATTATGAATATTTTATAGTAAATAATATTTTATTAAATAATATAAAATTCTTAAAAATATTAAACTTGGATAGGGGATGATGATAATGTTTAAATATCAACCATGATCAATTTATGAGTTTTTTTTCATCCTATAGTTAGTATATTAACCTTCAAAGAGTAAAAATTCATTTTTTCATGGTAACAGTTAAATGAGTTAAATGAGGGCTATAACCAAAAGAAAATGATAGAAAAATAGAAAAAAACTTGTCTAATTTTTATTGTATGAGGTAATTTCAATCCATCCTCATAGTATCTTTGAAATAACTCACTCTGGACCCATTTTTAATTGAATATTAATTTATATTAATTTAATATTTTGAGAAATTTCAAGAATGCCCCTTCACTCTCTTATAAATTGGTACATCTTCTTCTCAATACTTCACACTTCAAATCCCATTTGTTTCGGCCAATACCTACCCAAATACCTTCTTAGAATCCATCCCCACATTACATAGGTCTTGATTTGGGCAAAATACCAATATTAGAGGTCTTAATGTGTCAAGAAAATAAGGTTTTCCAAAGAAGAAATATCATTTTTAATTGAGCGTTTCTATTTTATTTATTCTTTTACCTCCATCAAATATTCTTAAACCATGCTAAAATAATAATTCAAGTATCCTATATTATCATGGTTTAAGTATATATAGGATACTTTGTGACTTCCAAAAAATTGATAACGTTTAAATATCAAATATTCTTAAACCATGCTAAAATAATAAGACAAGTATCAAATATTCTTTAATTGAGCATTTCTATTTTATTTATTCTTCCAAAAAATGATATTTTGCGACTTCCAAAAAAAATATAGAAAAATGTTTTTTTAACTTATACGGAATGAGTGATTTTTTCACGCTGTCATGACACCTCAATGTTATGAATTTTCTTTTATAAGTTTACAAGTTTATTTTAAAAGAAATTGTTTTCCTTTATGTGTACACAAATTTTAAAAAATGATTTCAAAATGGAAATGTTATTTTTCTCAAGAATTATTCCAGGTGATCTTTCAAAATCATTTTCCATCTAAGACAATATCCTTTAATGTTACTTAATATTTAATAGGGATATAATACAATAATATCATCTTTATTCTTACTCTGGATGGTTTATATTTATGATGACAAGATGTTAATGAAACCCTTTCACTTTTCCACAGGTTATACTTTGATGAATTTTTTATAAAATTTATTTCTTTTCATGCGTTTTGAGATGATGAATGATTTATGATCCCTTGGAACAAATACATATGATTTTCATTATGTAATGGGTGGGACCTATATCCCCCTCTAATGCATTGGGTAAAAAATTATATCTCATGAGAGAGTTGAGGGAAACAGGTTGATGTGCTTGATCCATTATGAGAAACAAGTTGATGTGTTTGATCTGTTATGAGAAACAAGTCGATGTGCTTGATCTGTTTTGGGAAACAAGTCGATGTGCTTGATCCACTACGGGAAAAATCTTTGATGCCTGATCTGATGGTATTGGTAGATAACATTGACTTATGAAATGGTTGCTATAATTACGATGATGCCACACACAGTTATGACATGAGTTTCTAATTCATGATAGAGTTATGATGAATTCTTATTCTTATGATTAATGTCTTTTGAAATGTTAATGTTTTATGTCATAACTCTTGTTTATGATCTTTGTCAGATTGGGTATGAAATTTGTAAGTTATGATCATGATCTTATACCCTTATGATTATATTATGCTTTCATATGATTATCGATTGATATCTCTCATGCTTGACCTTACTGAGCATCTGAGCTTACCCTTTCTTATGTTTCATTTTCCCAGATTATGAAGAATGATGCTAAATGGTTTTTGTTTAGGAAGGTTTTATATGTTAGGAATTTTATGGGAGCTGTTGAAGACTTAACATGAAGTATGAAAAGTTGAGTATAGTGGGAGATGATGTTGATCTTTATGAACTAGTTGTTCATAAACCCAATTTGTTAAAAGTTTATCCTAATTCTCTAAAATTATAAACCTAAAAGGTACTTTGGTATGTAAGTGATCCAATAACTCCTTTTGACATTGTAAGTTTTTTGATGAAAAAAAGTGGGTCACATTTATCATTATTAAATCCAGAGATGTAAAGTTTATTTTTTAGCACCAGATCTGGAAGTGTGGGTTTTGGGCTGTTATATATCAGCTCCATGATATAGTTTTAAGAACTATGATAAAAAGAAAACCATAGTGTGGTGATCCTCATCACGTCATGGTTTATGTTTTAGTGCATATTTGAAACAAATTATTCATGATCAACATCATCACACAAAGGATTGGACTGCATGGAACTCTACAATGATAATTCCCCTATAAATTACTATTAGGTATCATCTAATACAATAAACTTGCTACATTGAAAAAACTAAAGTTGTATCGCGCCTTTAGGTCTATTTAGGCTCTTCAATTCTAAATTTTCTCACATAAGTCATCATTTCACATTATTGAAATGAAATAATTTAGTTGTTAACATGTAAAACTAGAGAAAACCTAGTCAAACTCGATAATTCTATTCAAAATCAGTCAATTTTGACAAATCTTGCAAGTATTTTCAAATCCGATGAACTTGGATCAACTTAAATCAAATTTGGTCATGGAAATTTGAAATATGTAAAACTTGATCAAACATAATATTAAATTATCAAACTGATTACATAGGGTCAAATGAAACTATCATTTGTCAAGATAATGCCAACAATAATCGAACCGAGTTGATTGCGACCAATCCTTCAATCAATGTGTCTATGACATTAGATGGATGGAGACATGTTCTTGTGTTAATTTTTTTTATTAACAAGTGTTTTAGGATGATGAAAGAAACTTTCCCCAACCCACTCTTCTTACATTCCCCCGATGGGGGCATGGGGATGGCTATAAATTTTTCCTCGTGGGGCAAGGTGGGAGGCATTTTTTTTCACAACAAAATATTTTGAGATGAGGAAATACTGTATTTCTTTTCCCTGCAGATCCCCCAAAAAATAATTGTATATTCATATTTTTTATATTTGTTAATAAGTTATATATAATTCATATGCCTTGATATAATTTTCTAATAAAAATATATTAAATCAATTAATTATTGATTGTAACTCAATTAAATTATATTTTTTGTAGTTGGTGAATTTTTTATTTTATATTTTTTAGAAAAAAATTATTATTATTGAACTATTGATATCTAAATATATATTTTATAATAATATATCAAAATTTTGAAACTATTTTAAAAAATATATTTTAGATATATTAAAAAATTAATATAAATATTAAACATGTTAATGACTTTGTAATTTTATACTAAAAAAGTACTTATTTTTTTAATTTAGATTTAATTATAAACTGTTCCCATTTTTAATTCTAAATTTCCTTAATGATTTTTGAATTTTATGAATGTATAATTATTTTTTTATTATATATTAAGTATTTGAATAATTTATTTTTATAATGATTAAATATTAAATATTAAATTGTTTTTTTTCTAAGAATAGTGCATATTTTTTCCTTTGTTAATAAATTTTTTAAATTTCTCTTTAGGGAATTGATGCCTCATGATGTTCCCTAGATCATGGGGTAGTATTTTAATTTTCGTCGATGTCATGGGATAAGGAAGTTTGGGGTACCCTCACTCTGTAACGACCCGAAATTTTGAATAAAACTTGTTTTCTAATTTCATGTGTTTTTTTATTTTTTATACTCAACAAAAATGTTTTATTTGATAACATGAGTATAATTAAAATGAGACAGTTGGGTTTAGACGGTTATATGACCATTGGTCAATATGACCGCTGGAAACTAAACGTTTTGATTATTGCCTCTAAATACAAGTAATCTTGGTTAATATTTATAGAAAGAAGATTCGATGGCCTCACCCAGTAGTCTTGGACCGATCGAAGCCCATCTAACAGAACTTGGGAAAGAGGCAGCACCACTGGGCTTTGCTCTGGACCAAACCCAAGCCAAACTTCATCGTGTGAAGCTAGAACAGAATCTCCTTTGCGAGAAGTTCAAACTAATAGAAATTACTACTCGTGCGATGTTAGCCGAGCCTCCCTTAGATTCTCTCACCTTAGCACACCTTACACTTAGGTCATATGCTGGTGTGATAAGGGGCTATGTAAGGAGACCGTAACTACCTTGTGTAATCCTTTGTTTTAAATAAAAATTGGGATTTCTTCTTATGATGAAGTTTATGAATTTTCAAATGACCGTATAAATATAGTATGCATATTTTTTAGAAAAAGGATATTTTAAAAATGGTTGTGTAAACCTTAAATAATTAAAAATGTGTAATGATTTTCGAAAAATGGTCTTCTACAATTATGTTTAGTACAAAATTTAGAGTCTAATAAGATCAACTTAATTTTTGATGAATAGTAAATTATGAATAGTGATTTTATGATTAGGATTAGTAATGTGTACAAATGGATTAGTAATCTCACTTAAAGAAAGTATTAATATAATCTAGGCACCTTGATTAAGTAATGTGATTCAATAAAATGGTTAAATAACGGTTTCATAAATTATTATTCAAGTATTAGTTTTTTTCAGGTGAATAGTGTTTTTTAATTAAAAATTTAATTAAAAATATTTATAAAAATATTTTTATAAAACGGATTTCATTTTTGAACTCAGAGCACTGATATTATGCTATGGTAATTTTTGGGGTTTTTTCTGAAAAAAATGAATTTTCGGTGAATAGTGTTTTTATTTAAAAATTAAATTAAAAATATTTAGAAAATTATTTTTATAAAATTGAGTCCATATTTGTAATCAGAGCATTGATATTTGGTTACGGTGAAATTTTGGGATTATTCTGAGAAAGTTGATTTTTCGATGAATAGTGAAAATACAGTTTTTAAGTTACGGGTGTTTAATGACATCATTAAATGATGTATTAAGTTTGTAATCAATATGTTCGAATTATGAATAGTGAGATAAGGTATGAGGTGTCCCAAGTGGCCAATACCATGGGCAAGCCCATGGTTTTGCCAAAACCACTAATGAGGTGTCCCTTTGTCATTAATGCCTTGTCCCCTCACTTTCCCTATAAATACCAAGCCATCCTCTCATCCATTCGACTCCCCACTCTCCCCCAACGAAGTTCTGGTCTCATTACCTCCCAAGGAGTCCTCCCATGGTGCCCCCAAGCCCTCAAGGTCCCAACCTTTGAGTTTTAAGAGTTATGTTTTAAGGTAAGGGATCCGATCTCTCTCTTTCTTTCCAAGAAATCTCTTTTATGTAATTTCTTTTATGCTCCATGTTATTATGTTAAAGGGTGTTCTTTTATACTCCTCTTACTTCCCTTTTCATGTTCACATAATGATATATCCCCTCTTACTCTCATTATTTCGTTTTATGAAGTTTTAAGTGGCGCCGTTAGGCTGCAAAATTTTTTGTAACAGATTCTTTCTCCCTTCTCATTTTTCAAGATCTATTTTCATGTAAAGTATTTCAAGTTCCTTTTTATTATGTTGGGGTATGATCTCTAAATTTATCATACCGATCTTTTATGACCATATGATGAGAGACCCCATTTTATCTCTTCAATTCAGTATTTTGAAGTTTTAAGTGGCGCCGTTAGGCTGCCGAATTTTTTAGTGGTTCTTCACCCTTCTCGTTTTGAAGTTCTACTTTCATGTCAATTCTTTCAAGTTCCTTTTTGTTATGTTGGGGTATAATCTATATATCTATCATACTGGACTCTTATGTTAATATGATGAGAGACCCTATTTGATCTCTTCAATTCAGTTTTTTTTGAAGTTTTAAGTGGCGCCGTTAGGCTGCCGAATTTTTTAGTGGTTCTTCACCCTTCTCGTTTTCAAGTTCTACTTTCATGTCAATTCTTTCAAGTTCCTTTTTGTTATGTTGGGGTATTATATCTATATCTATCATACTGGACTCTTATGTTCATATGATGAGAGACCCTATTTGATCTCTTCAATTCAGTTTTTTTTTGAAGTTTTAAGTAGCGCCGTTAGGCTGCCGAATTTTTAAGTGGTTCTTCACCCTTCTCGTTTTGAAGTTCTACTTTCATGTCAATTCTTTCAAGTTAATTTTTGTTATGTTGGGTTATGATCTCTATATCTATCATACTGGACTCTTATGTTCATATGATGAGAGACCCTATTTGATCTCATCAATTCATTTTTGTTGAAGTTTAAGTGACGCCGTTAAGCTGCCAAATTTTTAAGGGATTCTTTCACCCTTCTCCTTTTCAAAGTTCCAATTCCATGTCAAGTCTTGCAAGTTCCTTTTTATTATGTTGGGGTATGATCTCTATATCTATCATACTGATCTTTTATGTTCATATGATGAGAGACCCTATTTGACATCATCAATTCATTTTTGGTTGAAGTTTATGTAACATTGTTAGGCTGCCGAATTTTCGTAAGAGAAATCTTATTTTTGTCTTCCTTTCATGTTCTTCATTTCATATGGTATATTTTCAAATTTCATTACCATGTTCTTAAATCCCTTATATTCTGTCCCTCTACTGTTTTATGGGTCATTTATCACTGTTTGACCCATGACCCCTCTCTTTTCAATGTTTTTTAAAACCTTGTAACGTAGCCATTGTGCTGCAGAATTTTCGTCTCAAAATGCCTCTCTCTTTTTCTCAAAATTACTTCATGTTATTAAGTGAATACTCAAAGATCTTATTTCTACAGGGTTATTCACATATATATGAAAATGTTCTATTTTAAATTCTGGGATTTACATACATGACACCCACTTTCCCTTTCCGTGGGTTTAAAGTAACGTAAAGATCATGTCTTTAAAGCAGTTTTTAAAATGTTATGATTATGAAATGAAACCCATTTATTTTATGCTATATGGGTTATTTATGAAATTTTTGATGATGATATATGTGGCTCACATGATAATAAAGGAAAATTTAAGGGTGCGCCCTGATATCTCTCCAATGCATTGGGTAAAGACTTAATCTCTAGAGATGACCATTTTTAACGACGCCTTGGTGAATAACCTTGGTAATTTGTAACGACACCTTGGGGATTGACCTTGGTGAAACGAAATGATTGTCAATATTAAATGTTGTAGCCACATCTTCAAGTTATGAAAATGTTATTTTTATTATGATATGCCTCATGATTTTATTCTCATGCCTTAAAGTTCTTTTCATGACCTTATTGAAGTATCTCAAGTTCAAATGTAAAATGTTTCTCTTGTTTCCCTTACTGGGCTTTTTGCTCACCCTTTCTTTTGATGTATGCTCCCAGGTTATGTGATGCAGTAATGAACCTATGATGAACATGAGGAGAAGCCTTTCAAGTGTTTTAGAAGAATGTTTTATGTTTTCATGTTTAAAGTTCCTGGTTTCCAAGACACTAAACCTTAAAGATCCTCAGTTTTGTAAAATGTAATGAAAGTTTATGTGATAAAGAGGTGGGATGCTATAGTTGGTATCAAAGGATTGTTTAGTTATTTGTGGAAATTAGGATATGAAAAATCTAGGAAGAACCCTATAGAAAAGTTTAAATACAGGAAATCTTCCTGGTATTTTGGTGAGTATTGAGTAAGGGGTTTCCAAGCAAATACATCCCTGTCTGGATACGAGCAGGTAGAGGTGGCTCTGGCACAGATGTACATAGGGGTAAAACCTGAAAACACCGCTTTGAGCTAGACTCGAATGGGAACTGGTACATGACAACGGGCCTTGCTGCACTCTTGGTTACGATACTCCTGGGGGATATGCTTTGGTAAATTCATAAGCTTAGTATGAACCATTATTAAAGGAACAAGGATAAAACAAAATAAAGATTCACATAAGAATATATGATCATGGATAACCTAGATTGGAACCTAGGGGATCACAAGTTAGGATATACTTTTATTCTACATGTTTATCCTTTTATGCTTAAAGTTTCCTTTTCATGATTATTAGCTAAGTAAATAAGCCCCTAATTATAGTTTCTTTTCTTAGTTAATGGCGGGAAATGGAAGAACATTTCCCAAAAACCAATGTGATAGGAAATGCGACGATTGTCGTATTAATATGACAGATATGATTAGGGGGTTAGAAAATGATTATTATTTTGGAATATGTTCACTATTTTGGAAACCCTATATGATCGAGGTAAATAGATTACTACGGTATTTTCATTGAGGAGTAAGGTTGACTTATATTTTGAAGAATCGATGAATTTATGGTGGACTTATAGTAATTTAGGTTACTTATGGGAATGATTAACCTATCTTGGGTAAAATATGTTTAGTTTAGATAATTTTGTTATAAGATGTTAGGAGTGGTTGATGTTGTTTGGAGATGAACAATGAAGTTTATTTTGGAAGACTATGTTATCAAATCCTTCTTGTATTTGGGTTTCAATATTAGTTTAGTTTATTTTGAGGAATTTTGAGGACCGTTATTTATGTGATGGTCTATGATGAACTTTGGGTATTACCATGGAACATTGAAGATTTAAAATTAGTTTCCATTCCTATGGGATTCTTCCCTTTTGAAGAGTTGTTTAACCTTACCCTTTCTATTTTTGGGATAATGTTTAAAGATATAAGAAATATATAGTTAATCTTTTTTGGATTATGTGATTCTCTAGAAGATGATTCTTGTGTTTTGATGAGACCAAGTAGTTTTGAATGCTCATCGTTTGGGAGAAAAGATTAGTTTTGGTAGAAACTTATTAAAGGGTGAAACTCTACATGAAGGTAGATATATTTCCTTATATTTTTGTTCTATGTTGTAAATAAATTCCTCAAAATTATGAAAAGGAACGTAAAACAAAAACATTGTTGGTTTACGTTTCCTACTAGGTAATCAAATATCGTTTACACACATCATAAGTTTGGGATTTTCTTATGGTTAACTTTCTCCTAATCATATTTTCTATCACTCTCCTTTAGAACGTGACCCTTTGTTTTCTCCTCCATGTCCATGTTTCCTACATGGAATCCTAGTATGAGTAAACTCGGGTGGCCTTTGTACTTCCTTTTCTTTCTTTTAAAGTAATAGTGTTACTGACTCTTTTTCTGATGTGGGACTTTCAATGAAATTTCAAAACCCAATTTTTAAAAATTGCGAGGACGCAATTTCTTAAGGGGGGAAGATTGTAAAGACCCGAAATTTTGAATAAAACTTGTTTCCTAATTTCATGTGTTTTTTTATTTTTTATACTCAACAAAAATGTTTTATTTGATAACATGAGTATAATTAAAATGAGACAGTTGGGTTTAGACGGTTATATGACCATTGGTCAATATGACCGCTAGAAACTAAACGTTTTGATTATTGCCTCTAAATATAAGTAATCTTGGTTAATATTTATAGAAAGAAGATTCGATGGCCTCACCCAGTAGTCTTGGACCGATCGAAGCCCATCTAACAGAACTTGGGAAGGAGGCAACACCACTGGGCTTTTCTCTGGACCAAAACCAAGCCGAACTTCATAGTGTGAAGCTAGAACAGAATCGCCTTTGCGAGAAGTTCAAACTAATAGAAATTACTACTCGTGCGATGTTAGCCGAGCCTCCCTCAGATTCTCTCACCTTAGCACACCTTACAGTTAGGTCATATGCTGGTGTGATAAGGGGCTATGCAAGGAGACCGTAACTGCCTTGTGTAATCCTTTGTTTTAAATAAAAATTGGGATTTCTTCTTATGATGAAGTTTATGAATTTTCAAACGACCGGATAAATATAGTATGCATATTTTTTAGAAAAAGGATATTTTAAAAATGGTTGTGTAAACCTTAAATAATTAAAAATGTGTAATGATTTTCGAAAAATGGTCTTCTACAATTATGTTCAGTACGAAATTTAGAGTCTAATAAGATCAACTTAATTTTTGATGAATAGTAAATTATGAATAGTGATTTTATGATTATGATTAGTAATGTGTCCAAATGGATTAATAATCTCACTTAAAGAAAGTATTAATATAATCTAGGCCCCTTGATTAAGTAATGTGATTCAATAAAATGGTTAAATAACGGTTTCATAAATTATTATTCAAGTATTAGTTTTTTTCAGGTGAATAGTGTTTTTTAATTAAAAATTTAACTAAAAATATTTAGAAAATTATTTTTATAAAACGGATTTCATTTTTGAACTCAGAGCACCGATATTATGCTATGGTAATTTTTGGGGTTTTTTCTGAAAAAAATGAATTTTCGGTGAATAGTGTTTTTATTTAAAAATTAAATTAAAAATATTTAGAAAATTATTTTTATAAAATGGAGTTAATATTTGTAATCAGAGCGTTGATATTTGGTTAAGGTGAAATTTTGGGATTATTCTGAGAAAGTTGAATTTTCAATGAATAGTGAAAATACAGTTTTTAAGTTACGGGTGTTTAATGACATCATTAAATGATGTATTAAGTTTGTAATCAATATGTTCGAATTATGAATAGTGAGATAAGGTATGAGGTGTCCCAAGTGGCCAATACCATGGGCAAATACCATGGGAAAGCCCATGGTTTTGCCAAAACCACTAATAAGGTGTCCCTTTGCCATTAATGCCTTGTCCCCTCACTTTCCCTATAAATACCAAGCCATCCTCTCATCCATTCGACTCCCCACTCTCCCCCAACGAAGTTTTGGTCTCATTACCTCCCAAGAAGTCATCCCATGGTGCCCCCAAGCCCTCAAGGTCCCAACCTTTGAGTTTTAAGAGTTATGTTTTAAGGTAAGGGATCTGATCTCTCTTTTTCTTTCCAAGAAATCTCTTTTATGTAATTTCTTTTATGCTTCATGTTATTGTGTTAAAGGGTGTTCTTTTATACTCCTCTTACTTCCCTTTTCATGTTCACATAATGAGAGATCCCCTCTTACTCTCATTATTTCGTTTTATGAAGTTTTAAGTGGCGCCGTTAGGCTGCTGAAATTTTTGTAACAGATTCTTTCTCCCTTCTCATTTTTCAAGATCTATTTTCATGTAAAGTATTTCAAGTTCCTTTTTATTATGTTGGGGTATGATCTCTAAATTTATCATACTGATCTTTTATGACCATATGATGAGAGACCCCATTTGATCTCTTCAATTCAGTATTTTGAAGTTTTAAGTGGCGCCGTTAGGCTGCCGAATTTTTTAGTGGTTCTTCACCCTTCTCGTTTTGAAGTTCTACTTTCATGTCAATTCTTTCAAGTTCCTTTTTGTTATGTTGGGGTATGATCTCTATATCTATCATAATATACTCTTATGTTTATATGACGAGAGACCCTATTTGATCTCTTCAATTCATTTTTTTTGAAGTTTTAAGTGGCGCCGTTAGGCTGCCGAATTTTTTAGTGGTTCTTCACCCTTCTCGTTTTGAAGTTCTACTTTCATGTCAATTCTTTAAAGTTCCTTTTTGTTATGTTGGGGTATGATCTCTATATCTACCATAATGGACTCTTATGTTCATATGATGAGAGACCCTGTTTGATCTCTTCAATTCAGTTTTTTTTGAAGTTTTAAGTGGCGCCGTTAGGCTGCCGAATTTTTAAGTGGTTCTTCACCCTTCTCGTTTTGAAGTTCTACTTTCATGTCAATTATTTCAAGTTGCTTTTTGTTATTTTGGGTTATGATATATATATCTATCATACTGGAATCTTATGTTCATATGATGAGAGACCCTATTTGATCTCATCAATTCATTTTTTTTTGAAGTTTAAGTGACGCCGTTAAGCTGCCAAATTTTTAAGGGATTCTTTCACCCTTCTCCTTTTCAAAGTTCTAATTCCATGTCAAGTCTTGCAAGTTCCTTTTTATTATGTTGGGGTATGATCTCTATATCTATCATACTGATCTTTTATGTTCATATGATGAGAGACCCTATTTGACATCATCAATTCATTTTTGGTTGAAGTTTATGTAACATTGTTAGGCTTCCAAATTTTCATAAGAGAAATCTTATTTTTGTCGTCCTTTCATGTTCTTCATTTCATATGGTATATTTTCAAATTTCATTACCATGTTCTTAAATCCCTTATATTCTGTCCCTCTACTTTTTTATGGGTCATTTATCATTGTTTGAACCATGTCCCCTCTCTTTTCAACGTTTTCTAAAACCTTGTAACGTAGCCGTTGTGCTGCAGAATTTTCGTCTCAAAATGCCTCTCTCTTTTTCTCAAAATTACTTCATGTTATTAAGTGAATACTCAAAGATCTTATTTCTACAGGGTTATTCACATATATACGAAAATTTTCTATTTTAAATTCTGGGATTTACATACATGACACCCACTTTCCCTTTCCGTGGGTTTAAAATAACGTAAAGATCATGTCTTTAAAGCAGTTATTAAAACGTTATGATTATGAAATGAAACCTATTTATTTTATGATATATGGGTTATTTATGAAATTTTTGATGATGATATATGTGTCTCACATTATAATAAAAGAAAATTTAAGGGTGCGCCCTGATAGCGCTCCAATGCATTGGGTAAAGACTTAATCTCTAGAGATGACCATTTTTAACGACGCCTTGGTGAATAACCTTGGTAATTTGTAACGACACCTTGGGGATGGACCTTGGTGAAACGAAATGATTGTCAATATTAAATGTTTTAGCCACATCTTCAAGTTATAAAAATGTTATTTTTATTATGATATGCCTCATGATTTCATTCTCATGCCTTAAAGTTCTTTTCATGACCTTATTGAAGTATCTCAAGTTCAAATGTAAAATGTTTCTCTTGTTTCCCTTACTGGGATTTTTTCTCACACTTTCTTTTGATGTATGCTCCCAGGTTATGTGATGAAGTAATGAACCTAGGATGAACATGAGGAGAAGCCTTTCAAGTGTTTTAGAAGAATGTTTTATGCTTTCATGTTTAAAGTTCCTGGTTTCCAAGACACTAAACCTTAAAGATCCTCGGTTTTGTAAAATGTAATGAAAGTTTATGTGATAAAGAGGCAGGATTCTATACACTCCATGAATAAAACACAAATGAGTAGGGGCGTCCAAACCCAACCCGAACCAACTCGATTGGGTAGGGTCGAGTTACACATGAGATATGGATGTGTCGGGTTAATTTGGGTTGGGTTGAGATCGGGTCAGGTCATGAGTTGAAAAAATAATGGCTGAACTTGACCCAACCAACCCAACCAATCCTTAATTTATTTCCTTAGGCTTGAGTGCTCAATTTAATGATGTATTTATAGTTTTTAAGCATTTTTTACAATTTTGAATTCAGGTTAATGGGGATTGTTAGTCTATTTGAATTTGGAAGATTTTTAATCTTCTAAATTTGTTAAGTTTTAATTTAATCAATTTTTTATAGATCTTTTTTTTGTTTTCCTATAATTTTTCATTACCCAGACCAACCTGACCCATGTATACCCCTACAAATAAGATCTCTATATGCCATAATATTTCTAACACACTAAGGAAACAAGATTTTTTAAAAATGTTGTCTAATCCAACGATGTGGTTGTGAGAACCTCTTACCAGGAGTAGGCCATATAAGTGTTGAATAAAAGGCTATCAAAACCTTAAAACCCATTTTCAGAGCATCCAAAGACCTCTTTTGACCTAAAAAAATACATGCTATAGGTAAAATTGATAGTTATGGGTGTATCTTATTTCACAAGTTTTGATTTGAAATCTTTTGGAACCAAAATGGACTTACATATTAAAAGTTATGATTCTTAAATCAAGTTTATTCTCTGAAGAAATTTATAAAATTTTAGAGGATAGTTACACAACTGCGTGAGCATTATGCGAAACCCCATCATTTGTGGTCAGATGACATGTTTCCTTTGCAACTGTAGAACAATTATATGACCTCCCCACTATATTTTGTGGTTTAGAGGTGGGATTACTTTGCGTCTAAATGGTTTTATGTGGCATGACCCGTCATTTATGTTTGGTTGGTGAGAACATTTGGCTACCTCAAGGAAGTTATGAAGAGACCACATCTTTTGTGGTCACGACACAATGATTCCATCTGACTACAAATAAATCAAGTGGAGAACTGCTTCATTTGTGGTGACAACATAAATGTCACTTTTTTACCACCAATATCTTATACGATCGAATATTATGTGCAACCTCGAGGAAGGGACTTCATGAAAATATCCTCCCTTTGGTTTTCACACCATCATTTGGAGTTTGATGGTGGAATTCTTATGTGGCCATCCATCTTTTATGCGGTTTACAACCTCACTTCTCACAGTTTGAGTGATTATGGGTATTTTCCTATAGATAGACCCCCACATGCATTTCAAGACACTTCAAAAATTTTCAAACCTTGGAGTTCAAGAAATTGCATCATTAAAAAGAAAGTCTTTTTTGAGAAGGTATTTGAAGAAAAATCCCCTCATGTAGACTTTAAGTCCATGCCCGAAGATAGAGACTGTTGAGTCAACAAGTCACTTGTTTTCTTTGTTTTGGATATCACAATACACTTTATATGAACTTGATTTAAAGTGAGCTTTGTTTTATTTGTTTCAATTATAAAAACGAATTTTTGGTAATTGGAATACCAGAAAACTTAATAAGGTTTGCAAAAATACTATATAATGAATTTTCTTGGTTGATTACATTCACCAGATTCAAGAGCTCTGTAATGGTTTTAGATAAACTCATTGGTAGATAAAGAGAAATGAAAATTTTATTGGTGGATGATGAAATTGATGCAAATTCTATTACAACTGACTCCCATATTTGTGGAATTCGACCATTGAAGTTTTTTATAATTTCATCAATGAATACAGTCACACTTCAAGCATCGAAAAAAGAAAAGTGTTTATAGAAGAACAAAGTTGATAACTTGAGAAATCTCATAATCACAAGAATTATTCAACACCTTATTGACTTAGTTTACTTCCAATTGTTTTAATTTTTGAGTGATAAACAAGAGACATGTCTTGTGTGGTTTGATTGTAAAGATCTTAGTTTTTATCATTATAATTGTTCTATTTCTGATTCTACATGATCTAGGTATTCCAAGGATAAAAAGATACAAGGTTTACCAATCCTACATGATCGAGGGATTCTGGGGACTAGAAGATAGAATATCCACTGACAGGTTAAGTTAGGGGTTTCCAAAGATATGAAGACAGAACACCTTATGACAGGTTTAAAGTCATAAACACCTTGGATCTAGTCTAAAGATCCACTTTCAATTTAGTTTAAAAGTGTGATTGATAATATCCTTTTAAAGGATTATTTGGTTTGTTAACCAGTACCCCGTGTATTGTTTTAAACTTTCACTGTATTCATTTATGAATTATCACTATGTTTAAACATTCAATTTTTGATGTTTTGATTTCTTATGTCGGATTCTCATAAACTTCTACCAATTTTATTTCCACTATGCCTTTTGTATTTCTTACAGTTTATATTTTTGATGCATGAATTGTTTTTACTCCGATCATTAAATTTATTGGAATTTTGTAAAATCGATCAACTTAAACTCAAGGGTTCAAAATTATCAGTTAAATTTTTAAAACTACAACTCACCATACTCTTGTAGATTTCCTACATTAAATCATTGGGGAAATAATTGGTATCAAAACAAGTCTCTAATTGATTCTATTCTATTCTAAATTTTTATTTAGTTCATTTGAATTTCATATCAGTTTCCTAAGACTAGTTGTGTTGGTAGAGTATTGTTTCTGGTAATGACAATGTTTCTAGTGGGAACACTAGAAAATTTAAATCCGATTAGGCCACCTATTTTTGATGGAGTTGATTATGAATACTAACATGATTGCATGAAGTCTTATATAATTAATACCAGAGTTGATAATTTTATTATGATGACCGAGATTTATAAAGTTCTATAGAAAGAAGTTTTCATTTTTATTGAGAAGAAATGGTGGAATATAGGTAAATCATAAAGTTCATAATACTCTATTATGTTCAAGGAGCAATAAAATTTATAGTAATATATCCTATTATGAAATGAAAAATAGTATTTAGAAGACATTTTAAACTACTAATTTTGGAACCACCAAAGTTTTGGAAGTCTGAAGAGCTATATTGAGAGTGGATTATCAATATTTTTGATTTTATTCCCGGTGAAACAGTAACACAAATTAATCAATGTTTTATGGATACTATAAATAATTTATAATATTTTGATGAGAAATAATTATCGGAAGATCAACTTATAGAAAAAGTGATTGGAATTATGCTGAAAGAATGATAGTCAAAGAGGATAACCCTATATGACACTAAGCATTTTATTAATTCTAGATGGATTAGTTGACACATTAATGCAATATGAGAGCAGACTGAAGAGAGATGCTGAGAAAGAGAATAATAATGAAGTAGTGTTAATGTCTACTTAGAGTAATCCTACTTTCATATTTTTTACTTATTTTCCTAAAAATTATAAATCTCAAGTTTCAAGGAATAAATGTAAGCATTTTGATCAAACTAGTTTGGAATATAGTGAAAATAAGCTTTCACAACTTACTATAAGGATGAATAAGCTTTTCAGTAATGGGAAATTTCGATATAATCATCATAAATACATAAAAGGTAAACATGATAAGAAGAAGTATTCTAACATTATATGCTATGAATATCATAAGACATGCCATATTAGGACAAATTTTTCTAACCTAAATAGGAAAGATAAAAAATAAAAGCGATATTCTAAAAGTAAAGGGAATAATAGCTTGAAATATTTATACACCAGTAGCATGAATGAGGGTGATACATCTTCTAATAGTTCATCATAATATAGTTGAAATAAAATTCATAAAATTGTTGGATTTTATGAAGATTTTGTGAAAAATGAAAAATACCTAATGGATAACAGCTGAATCTCAAAAAAAATTAATTCTTTATTCTAAATTTACTTTTAATTTTAAGGATGAATACTAAAATTGTAGAGACCTGAAGCCTGACGTACATAGACATTACATTACTTTTACGGAATACTTAGTACATAACAAAAACACACACAGAAGGACCGTAATAGTTTAGTGTCTTTGGAAACTCGGAATATAATCTTCTAATTGTGGTGAAAGATCTTCAACATCTCCCATAAATATCTTCTTTTTTTAAAACCTAAATCCTTTCTTTATATCCTGGGGAAAAGAAAACATAAAAGGGTGAGCTCAAATGCTCAGTAAGGGTAAACAAAAGAAATATCAATCACATCATATTTATAAGAACATATCTTTTGGAAATCTTAACCTAAAAAAGAGATCATAATTTCATAACATGGGATAAATCATAGTAGTGAAATGTAATCCCAATAATCATAACTTAAAACATGAAACTTTGTGGCATACACACATAATCATAGAGAATCATTTCTTATTAGTTAAGACTCATTGCCAAGACTATCTTAGTGGACAAAGTCCCTTTCTGAACCGAGTTCACTCCTCGTTTCAGTCCTATTTCACTGAACTGGTATAACCTACCGTTCCAACCATGTCTATCTCATGAGATATAAAATCTTTACCAAATGCATTGGAGGGAGATATAGGTCCCACCCATCTCATAATGATACCATTCTTATGTGTGCCACAAAATCATAAACCATACATCATAGCATAACCCATGTAATAAAAATGGAAATCTTAAACATCATGACATCATAAAACAATTCATATAAGATAAAGGAATTCATAAAAATAATTCCATCACAACAAAATCAAATCAATGTAATAATAGGGATATAAACAGAACCCTTTATTATCTTATATGGAAAATAATTTTGATAAAACACTTGAACTCCATTCTTGAGGAAAATATCCTTTCTACTTCAAAAACATTTTTCTTTCTTAACATGTCATACAATTCTAAACTAAAAGAAGTTGATTAAAAATAAACTTGAAATTTTTTAAAGGAATATTCTTGGAAAAAATATTTTAAAAATCCATTCATGCCGTATAAGTTAAAAAAAACATTCTTCTCGTACTTTTGTCAGAAAAGTCAAAAAGTATCTCGTACGAAAAACGACAAAAGATTCCTTTCATATATTTTACTAAAAACTCACCGAAGGGTAAAATTGGATATAAAATATTGTAGAAAGATATAAATATTACATGGATGTGGATGATAAATATTCCCCAGTAAATTCTGAAGTATAAACAATCTCGGATAAAAATTGAGATTGCGAGATTTTCCCTTACCTTAGGTCCGATTTGCTTCGTAAGTGTCCGAACCTCCTGTATAATGATTTAAATAATGTCATTGAATTATTATAGAATCATACTCATTGTTATGAAATCATATATGGTTCACTTATGACTTTATATTACCCGTTCTTTTGTAAATTCCATGCTAAAGAGCGTTTTGGGTAAAATTGTTTCATTTATCGTCCGTGTTTTGACTTGTAATTATTCATATGATTACTTAGATCATGATTACTTAATTCCAGAATATAAAACATGATTTATATATAATATATATTCAGAATGTACATATATATAATAAATCAATAAATGGAAAGAAATACACCGTTTATGGAGACGGTAGGCCGTACGTACGCATGAACGCTGTTTTCGTTTCCTTATTTAGTTGAATGGAATTCAGTAGATGACATACATATATATACACATAAATCCAGTATAATTATTATGTCATATATTTCATGATTACTTATTATATATACTTTATAATCATTCATGAATGGTTAAAGTGGAGAATGAATATCATCGCGTCGTGGAGACGGTAGTCCGTACGTACGCACGAGCAATGATATTGTTCTCATGATCATGAGACTGTATTGTAGTGTATGTATACTATTTCAGAATCAATATCAATTTAAAATAATCATATATAGTTATTATTTACACCATTATACCCATCCAAGTAAGGTGGTGGTGGAAAATAGATTTCACCACGGCGTGGAGACGATATTCCGTACGTACGCACGCGCGGTGATTTCGTTTTCCGTAGGATGGATAGATGGTGAAATAGGGTTGTTTCATACTTATAATAACATATCAGTATATGAGTGATACTGATGTTATTACTTCATAATGAAACAACCTAAGAAGAAGAAGTGGAAGAAGGAATAAAGTTGAAAGAATCGGTAACAGACATTACCTCTTCTTTGAAGCGCCTCTTTGAGATCTCCTTTTAGGGCACTAAAATTGGTCTTTGAGGAAGACCAGAACCTCTAGGATGTTTCTAGGGAAGTGGAGAAGAGAATTTGGTAGGGGTTGGCCGAGCGTGAAGGCTCAAAGTGGTGTGAGGAAGAGAGGGAGGGGGTGCCCTTTTATAAGGGAGGAGAGGGGCACCTTTGGAATAACTAAAAATATTATTTTATTATAAAGTCAAGTTCGGTTTTAAATAGCTCCAAATTGATTTATTTCGAAGATTAGATAGGGATGGGTCTAAATACTCTCATCCAATAGAATTTAGACAAGTTTAGGTTCCTATTTTAACCTTATCATTTAGATTTAACATTAAGTTAAATAATTTTACTTTTACCGTGTCTTCTTGTGTTATTACACTATAAGGTTAATAAAATTACTATAAGAATCCAAACGAACCCAAGTTGTTTATTATTAATATATATAACCTTATCTAAGTCATTCGGCCGAACCTTAGATTTTTAGGAATAAAATAACAATTAATAATATAATATTTGTTTTAAAAATTATTTTATGTCAATTTTGACACTATTCAATAGTTGATTTTTGTGAAACTCATAACAGAATGATTACTTCGAAAAAAGTTAATTAAATCTATACTAACATGCCATATTAACCTAGAAAATTAGTTTAATTCATAAAAAGTCTCAAATTATATTTATTTGGGTATTTATAATATCAATTATTCTAATTTTTCACTATTATGGTAATTACTGCATCATCATTGTGTCATAAATAAATTAATTTATTTAATGTCTAAAAATTATAAATAAAATATAATTATGTAGGAAATATTATTATATTTCTAATGAATATTTTCAATCTAATTTATATTATGTATAACCCTATATTAAAAATGTTTTAGTAAATAAACTTTGATTTTAACTCTTCTTTGAATTAAATAATAATAAATGTCCTAATCTAATCCAAGTGGGCCTAAATGGTCATATTTTATTCCTAAGGTTGTTTTTGTTCGAATTAAACTTATCCAATAGAATTAGGACATGTGTTAGGGTAATAATAATAACATTTTTACCCTTAATTACCCTATTTACTTTTAACCGTGGTAAAAAAAAGTAAAAAGTTACTATTCACCAAAAATTATTTTCATCTCATTGAACCACATTTTAGTCCTTGATATTAACCGTGTCTCTCGGATTTTCAAAATTCCACTCACAGAAGCGGTAAAATTAAGTTTTATGAAAAATTCAGTTTTTTAACTACCACTTAGTGGTTTCACTATTCATCAAAAAATGAAAGTTTCCAGAAAAATACCAAAAATTAGTCCTAAGCTATATTTGATATTATGAATTCAAAAATGATTTCTATTTTATCAAATTAAAAACATATTAGTTACATTAACTAATTTAAAAATTAATTCCCGTCATCAAAACAAATAGCGTGTTCTTAAGAGATAATAACTATCAAAAGATTGACACTTGTTTATGTCTGGTTTAAATGTAGAATTACATCCAATGACCAACATTGTATTAAATTGTAAAAATATATTCTAAATATACTTTAAAACCACTCAAATTTATAATTTATCACTATTAATTATTTCGATTAAAAAGGTTATTTTTAATTAAAATATATTAATTTTCACTATTCATCAGAAAATGAAATTTATCCGAAATGTACCAAAATTTCACCCTAAGCTAATTTCGATATTCCGAATCCAAAAATGAAGTCCATTTTGAAAAATAAAATTTACAAAATTTCAAAAAGTGGTTATTACTATTCATAACGGCTAGTTTTAATAATATTTTAATAGCATATCGTTGTTTAGTGAAACTCGGTATTGCGTACTACACACGCTATCGAGGAAGGTCGCGATTGCGTGTAATTCAAGGCAAGTCAAGGTTGCGTGTTGTGCAAGCTCCTTTTGCTGTAGCGTACAACACAAGACATTAATGAAATTAAAAAGAATATTTTTCATAAAATCTCAGGGTGTTACATTCTACCCCCCTTAAAATGAATTTCGCCCTCGAAATTCGTCAGGGTTATAAATGGTTTACTACTCGAAAGTTTCATTAATAGAAACCCACATCGTAAAAAGGAATACCAAAACCAATCTTTAAAAACAAAAGTATGAAACGTAACGGTTACCCAAATAAACTAATCACTGGGTTTCCACATAGGTGAAAATATGGATATGGAAGAGAAATCTAACCATCATGTTCTGATGGAGAGTGGTAGAGAACATGGATATGGAAAAGCCAACAATCACACAACCATAAATTTGTGACTATCTAAGGTACCATCTGATTCATCAGATATAAGAGCACTAGGATAACATTTTTGGTTTTCAAGATCGTTTCCCTAAAGTTGATGAAATTGGAATTAGAAGAAATACTTTCGTGATTTCGGTATAGTATCACCGTTGGTCGTTTTTTGGACAATTTCCACTTCATCTCTTAAATAAATGAAGTCGAATTTTTCATTCGTGATGTGTTAGCAGATCATGTGATAGAATGATGGGTCATTCCATCTGTCTCAAACAAAAGGTTAGAAAAGTTATCAAAAAATACATAAGTCCATCTATAGTGAGATTGATGATATATGGTTCCTAAAATGGACTTATACTTCATATATCATACTGCTTAATATAATAAAACTAGTTTCTACTAAACAGGTACTTCCTGTAGGCCAGTGGCAGGCGATAAAGGCCAGTCGCACTTCGGTTGTGGGTTCGATTCCCACGGCCTTGTCCGACGCGATGGGCTGTCGCCCGTCCTGCAGGTTGTCCTTTTTTCTAAAACTTTATTACTATAACATCCCATCAATAATATCGAAAAAACTTCTATCCTTAAACAATACTAACTTATGTCCAACATAATCCATTCCAATCTTTAGGCTTATCCATAATACTGCAGTCCACTCTCATAATATAGTGAAAACGATTACCAGAGATTTAATACCATCGTTGATCCCCATATATCATAAGACATGTCTTGTTGGTCACATTCCAAACATTCAAAGGCCTTAATCATGTATTCTCTTGAATACCCATTGAACCTTAGTGAAAATATGAATGCGGTTAAAAGTTAACACTTTCCACATACCAAAATCCTCAAAATTCTATATACTCAAACCATGATATCACTTAGTCCTTATATCAATCATGAGCTCATGAATACGGTCAAACATTTCATTTTCTCATTTTCCTTTCATTATGCGCATATCATCTTTTTTTTCCAAAAATATCTCAATCACATTCTATGGTTACCAGTACCATAAAATTATTGAAAACCACAATAGACCAATACATAAATATTCCAATATTCCACGATACTATATACAACATTATTTTGGAATCCCATTACAAAAACACTTAATCATTCCACCACATCGTTGTCATATTCAACATCGCCAATAGTGATCGCATGTGACTTCCCTTTGTCCTTTGCCTTAAGTGGTTGCTCATGTCGATCATCACTAACCTTTGGATTAGGGCATCTATTGGCATAATGCCCCATTTCCTTGCACTTGAATCATTGAAGTGTTGGTGGTGCGTTCTCTGCAGTCTTTTCTTTATTCACATCATTAGAAACCCTTTTTCCATTACTTCGACACTCAGCTGCTCGATGACCTTCTTTTCCACACTTAAAACATTTTCTATTCCCTTTAAGACAATCTCCACCATGCTTCTTTCCATACTTTGAGCATAAAGAAACATTCATCTTCTTTTCACCATTATTATGAGATTTCTCCTTAAACTCCATCTTTCATTTCTTGTCAGAACTATGAGATGGATAAGTAAAACCAACTTCCATTTCTACCTTGATAGCACAACGCACAATTTCTTCATAGCTACTGAAGTCTCTTATAGCTAATGCCCTTCGAAGATTTGGTTTTAAGCCACTGAAGAATCGATCAACTTTACTTTCAGGTTGGATGATAAAGCCAGATGCATACCTTGCAAGCCTTGTAAAATTAGCTTCATATACACCAACAGATTCATCATCCTTTTGCTTTAGTTCAAGAAACTCCTTCTCCATCTTTGTTCAAAGAATACGAGGGAAGTACTTATTAAAAAATAAGTTCTTGAACTTGTACCATTCCATGGACTCAATTTCATCTCTTTGCCTCGTATTCTTAATAAGATTCCACCATTGATCAGCTTCACCTTCCAAACGATATACTGCTAAGATGACTTTATCATGTTCAGAACATTAAAGAAATGAAAATATCTTTTCAGTGGTACTGATCCATTGTTTAGCAATAAGTGGATCAGAAGACCCACTGAAAGAAGGTGGACGTTGCCTCATGAAGGACTCAATAGAATATTGTTCCCTTCTCTGCTCATTTGGAAGTCCAGAATGATTCATAGCTTGTGTAAGTATAACAATAAGATTTTCACTCCATCTCCCATAACATTTGTTTGTTCAGGAGGACAATCATTTCATTGTCCATTGCATTGATCAACACGGTTCCTTCGGGTTCCAGCCATCATCTAAAACCCAAAAAGAATAGTGTGAGAAGAAAAAATCATGCTAGGGAAAACAACATAATAAAGGGGGATTACCTTCAATATCTAACATCTTAGGTTTAATTCTATGATCGTTAGCATAATTCTAGGACTATAACCTATACGTATACTTAACCTTAGGTACATCCCTAGACATACCTAAGAAATATCCCTAGGGATCTCACTAAAGTTCTCGCATCCTAGTTTCCAAAGGTTGACTAAACCTTTCATTTGATACCAACTGTAGAGACCCGAAGCCTGAAGTACATAGACATTACATTAATTTTGCATAATACTTAGTACATAACAAAAACACACACACAAGGACCGTAATAGTTTAGTGTCTTTGGAAACTCGGAATATAATCTTCTAATCGTGGTAAAAGATCTTCAACATCTCCCATAAAGATCTTATTTTTTTTAAACCTAAATCCTTTCTTTATATCCTGGGGACAAGAAAACATAAAAGGGTGAGCTCAAATGCTCAGTAAGGGTAAACAAAAGAAATATCAATCACATCATATTCATAAGAACATATCTTTTGGAAATCTTAACCTGCAAAAGAGATCATAATTTCATAACATGGGATAAATCGTAGTAGTGAAATGTAATCCCAATAATCATAACTTAAAACATGAAACTTTGTGGCATACACACATAATCATATATAATCATTTCTTATTAGTCAAGACTCATTCCCAAGACTATCTTAGTGGACAAAGTCCCTTTCTGAACCGAGTTCACTCCTCGTTTCAGTCTTGTTTCACTGAACCGGTATAACCTACCATTACATCCATGTCTATCTCATGAGATATAAAATCTTTACCCAATGCATTGGAGGGAGATATAGGTCCCACCCATCTCATAATTATACCATTCTTATGTGTGCCAAAAAATCATAAACCATACATCATAGCATAACCCATGTAATAAAAATGGGAATCTTAAACATCATGACATCATAAAACAATTCATATAAGATAAAGGAATTCATAAAAATTGTTCCATCACAACAAAATCAAATCAATGTAATAATAGGGATAGAAATAGAACCCTTTATTATCTTAGATGGAAAATAATTTTGATAAAACACTTGAACTCCATTCTTGAGGAAAATATCCTTTCTACTTCAAAAACATTTTCCTTTCTTAACATGTCATACAATTCTAAACTAAAAGAATTTGATTAAAAATAATCTTGAAGTTTTTTAAAGTAATCTTCTTGGAAAAAATGTTTTAAAAATCTATTCATGCCGTATAAGTTAAAAAAACATTCTTCTCGTACTTTTGTCGGAAAAGTCAAAAAGTACCTCGTACGAAAAACGACAAAAGATTCCTTTCATATCTTTTACTAAAAACCCAACGAAGGGTAAAATTGGATATAAACTATTGTAGAAAGATATAAATATTACATGGATGTGGATGATAAATATTCCCCAGTAAATTCTGAAGTATAAACAATCTCAGATAAAAATTGAGATTGCGAGATTTTCCCTTACCTTAGGTCCCATTTGCTTCGTAAGTGTCCGAACCTCCTGTATAATGATTTACATAATGTCATTGAATTATTCCATAATCATACTCCTTATTATGATATCATATATGGTTCACTTATGACTTTATATTACCCGTTCTTTTGTAAATTCCATGTTAAAGAGCGTTTTGGGTAAAATTGTTTCATTTATCATCCGTGTTTTGACTTGTAATTATTCATATTATTACTTAGATCATGATTAATTAATTCCAGAATATAAAACATGATTTATATATAATATATATTCAGAATATACATATATATAATAAATCAGTAAATGGAAAGAAATACACCGTTCATGGAGACGGTATGTCGTACGTACGCATGAACACTGTTTTCGTTTCCTTATTGAGTTGAATGGAATTCAGTAGATGACATACATATATATACACATAAATCCAGTATCATTATTATGTTATATATTTCATGATTACTTATTATATATACTTTATAATCATTCATGAATGGTTAAAGTGTAGAATGAATCTCATCGCGTCGTGGAGACGGTAGTCCGTACGTACGCAAGAGCGATGATATCGTTCTCATGATCGTGGGACTGTATTGGAGTGTATGTATACTATTTCAGAATCAATATCACTTTAAAATAATCATATATAGTTATTATTTACACCATTATACCCATCCAAGTAAGGTGGTGGTGGAAAATAGATTTCACCACGGTGTGGATACGATATTCCGTACGTACGCACGCGCGGTGATTTCGTTTTCTGTAGGATGGATAGATGGTGAAATAGGGTTGTTTCATACTTATAATAAAATATCAGTATATGAGTGATACTGATGTTATTACTTCATAATGAAACAACCTAAGAAGAAGAAGTGGAAGAAGGAATAAAGTTGAAAGAATCGGTAACGGACATTACCTCTTCTTTGAAGCGCCTCTTTGAGATCTCCTTTTAGGGCACTAAAATTGGTCTTTGAGGAAGAACAAAACCTCTAGGATGTTTCTAGGGAAGTGGAGAAGAGAATTTGGTAGGGGTTGGCCGAGCTTGAAGGCTCAAAGTTGTGTGAGGAAGAGAGTGAGGGGGTTCCCTTTTATAAGGGAGGAGAGGGGCACCTTTGGAATAACTAAAAATATTATTTTATTATAAAGTCAAGTTCGGTTTTAAATAGCTCCAAATTGATTTATTTAGAAGCTAAGATAGGGATGGGTCTAAATCCTCTCATCCAATAGAATTTAGACAAGTTTAGGTTCCTATTTTAACCTTAACATTTAGATTTAACATTAAGTTAAATAATTTTATTTTTACCGTGTCTTCTTGTGTTCTTACACTATAAGGTTAATAAACTTACTATAAGAAGCCAAACGAATCCCAAGTTGTTTATTATTAATATATATAACCTTATCTAAGTCATTTCACCGAACCTTAGATTTTTAGGAATAAAATAACAATTAATAATATAATATTTGTTTTAAAAATTATTTTATGTCAATTTTGACACTATTCAATAGTTGATTTTTGTGAAACTCATAACAGAATGATTACTTCGACCAAAGTCAATTAAATCAATACTAACATGCCATATTAACCTATAAAATTAGTGTAATTCATAAAAATTCTCAAATTATATTTATTTGGGTATTTATAATATCAATTATTCTAATTTTTCACTATTATGGTAATTACTGCATCATCATTGTGTCATAAATAAATTAATTTATTTAATGTCTAAAAATTATAAATAAAATATCATTATGTATGAAATCTTATTATATTTCTAATTAATATTTACAATCAAATTTATATTATGTATAACCCTATATTAAAAATGTTTTAGTAAACAAACTTTGATTTTAACTCTTTTAACTCTTCTTTGAATTAAATAATAATAAATGTCCTAATCTAATCTAAGTGGGCCTAAATGGTCATATTTTATTCCTAAAGTTGTTTTTGTTCGAATTAAACTTATCCAATAGAATTATGACATGTGTTAGGGTAATAATAATAACATTTTTACCCTCAATTAACCTATTTAATTTTTAACCGTGGTAAAAAAAAGTAAAAAGTTACTATTCACCAAAAATTATTTTCATCTCATTGAACCACATTTTAGTCCTTGATATTAACCGTGTCTCTCAGATTTTTGAAATTCCACTCACAGAAGTGGTAAAATTAAGTTTTATGAAAAATTCATTTTTTTAACTACCACTTAGTGGTTTCACTATTCATCAAAAAATGAAAGTTTCTAGAAAAATACCAAAAATTAGGCCTAATATATATTTGATATTATGAATTCAAAAATGATTTCTATTTTATCAAATTCAAAACATATCAGTTACATTAACTAATTTAAAAATTAATTCCCGTCCTCAAAACAAATAGCGTGTTCTTAAGAGATAATAACTATCAAAAGATTGACACTTGTTTATGTCTGGTTTAAATGTAGAATTACATCCAATGACCAACATTGTATTAAATTGTAAAAATATATTCTAAATATACTTTAAAACCACTCAAATTTATAATTTATCACTATTAATTATTTCGATTAAAAAGGTTGTTTTTAATTAAAATTTAGTAATTTTCACTATTCATCAGAAAATGAAAGTTATCCAAAATGTACCAAAATTTCACCCTAAGCTAATTTCAATATTCTGAATCCAAAAATGAAGTCCATTTTGAAAAATAAAATTTACAAAATTTCAAAAAGTGGTTATTACTATTCATAACGGCTAGTTTTAATAATATTTTAATAGCATATCGTTGTTTAGTGAACTCGGTATTGCGTACTACACACACTATCGAGGAAGGTCGCGATTGTGTGTAATGAAAGGCAAGTCAAGGATGCGTGTTGTGCAAGCTCCTTTTGGTGTAGCGTACAACAAAATACATTAATGAAATTAAAAAGAATATTTTTCATAATATCTTAGGGTGTTACAAAAATTCATCGGATGATGAAGAAAATCCATAAAAAGATGAAAAGATTAATTTATCTAAAGATGAGTAATCTTTACCTATTTTTGAGTAAATGACTAGATATATTAATCTCATTGAAAAAGAAAATGATCAATTGAAAAAACAGCTATGATTTTGATGAAACTAGTATTATTAAAAATAATAATATAATTTTAAAGTTAAATTTTGAAGTTTCAAAATATTAATCGGAATTAGTTTCTAAATATAATTAAGAATCAAATTTAGATGATCATAATTTCATTTTTAAGCTTAAATATGAAGTTAGTACTTAGAATAAATTTCTATCTATCTTTAATTCTAGTAAAGATAATTTTGATAAAATGTATAGACTAATTAGACCCTCTAGATCTTCTAATGGAATTGGTTTTACTTATGATAAATCTCATTTCCAATCAAATTACTTTGTACCTAAAAGTGATCCTTTTTGCACTAAATTAAAAAGATAAGGTCAATAGAATAAATTTTGTTATTTGAATCGAGTTCAGCCTTTTGATTTTCATAATGCCTTTATTTATGAAGAACTAGAAGTTTTTCAACACTGAAGAGTTGATCAGATGTGAGTTACTAAAATTTTATTTTCTTACATTACTGGACCCAAGCATGTTTAAGTACCAAAAATTTACTTTACCATTTTCAGGAAATGAAGTTGAGTACCAACAGATGAAAAAAATTATACTTGGAAAATGGTTTTTCTTAACACATGGTAGGATACAAGTACAACTTTTGGAATTTCAAAAAGTTGAACGGAGGACAAGTCACTTTTAAAGACAACGCACAAAGTGAAATCATGGGAATCTGTGATGTTTCTTTTCTTGAAAAAATTTATATTTACAATGATCCAAGGAGGAGGAAGAAATATAAGAAAATCCTATACTATCAATAAGGAAGTACTTCATGAGAATCAAACCCAAGACCTCATCAAGACCCCACAGGGGCTACTACCATTGAGCTGCACCCTAGGGGAAAATGTTTCTTTCTTGAAAAATTTTTTATTTCAAATGTTGTATATGTTTTAGGTATTAAGAAAAACCTTATCAATATTGATGAATTATGTGATAAGGGTTATCTTGTGAATTTCAGGAATGATAAATGTACTATTCAAATTTTAGAAGGTACTTTCATTCTATCTACTGGTAGTCATGAGAATGTATACACTCATGACTTAGAAGACTCAAGACATCAAAATTTACCTTGTTTAAGTGAAAATAAAGATTATTTGGCATTCAAATAGGATATTGGGTCACTATAACTTTCAAAATTTATCAAAACTTTTTAAGTCATGTATCTACCAAAAATTAAGTTTAATTCAACCAGAGTTTGTGATCCTTATCAATTTGGAAATAAATATAAGTCCAGTTTTAAACCTAAAAGTGAAGTCTCAATTTTTAAAGTTTTATAGTTAGTGTACATGAATTTATTTGGTCTTACACAAACTGAAATTATTGGGGGAAACACTCTATGTATGTCTTCATTGATGATTTCACTATATTTACTTGAGTTTATTTTCTCTCATCAAAATTTTACGCTCTTGTTCACTTTAAGGTTTTTCGTACATTCATTTTAAATGAGAAGAATCTAACTTTGATTACTATTTGGAGTGATCATGATGGTGAGTTTTTGAATTCATATTTTGAAAATTTTTATAGTAAAAAGGTATTAATCTTAATTTTTCAACACTTTTAACATTTTAACAAAATTGAATTGTTGAAAAAATAAATATAATTCTTTAGAAAATTAATCACACTTTTCCAAGTGAATATTCTGTTTCTAGACATTTTTTTGGGCTAAGGATGTGAGTATTTTTTGTTATAATATAAATAAATTTTTACTCAGATATTTTCTTAATAAAACTCTTTATGAGTTTTGAATCGAAATAAAGACACAACTTTCTTACTTTCACATTCTTGGGTGTAAAGTTTTCATACTGAATATTAAAGCTAAATTGCATAAATTTGACTCTAAATATTATGGAAGAATTTTTATTGATGATTACACAACTAGAAATACTGATAAATTTTTTAATAAAAGAACAAATGTTGTTGAAGAAATGGTTCATTGATGATGTTTTAAAAAACGCTCAAATTAGTGTACCCAAAGTTAATTTTCAAGTACCGATAGTAAATGATCCATAAATTAGACCATTGGATTTTAAATATTTGAAAATTAATTCAAATGAATATGGAAATTCATTAGTTTAAGATTGAATTACTTCTTTACCTAAAACCATTAGATCTTAAGGAATCATCCTAGCAATAATATTAATGGTGATGTAAGTTAACCAGTTAAAACTTGAAGTTCTTTAAGAAATCAATGTGTGCATTATGAATTCTTATCATAATTTTAACCTAAAATGATTGATGATGCCTTGGGTGATGAAATCTGGTTAAGGGATATGCAAGAAAAGCTCAATCAACTTGAAAGGAATCAAGTTTGTAACTTAATTGAACATTCTAAAGGTCTTTCATTATTTAGTGTAAAATGGGTATTTAGAAACAAATGTGATAGAAATGGAACTATTGTTAGGAATAAAACAAGCTTTTTTCTAAGCATTATTATTAAGAGGAAGACATAAATTATGGTGAAACTTTTTCACTGGTAACAAGGTTAGAATCTATATGTATCTTACTAGATTTTGTTGCACATTTGAATTTTACTTTATTTAAAATGTATGTTAAAAGTGATTTTATTAACAGATATGTTCAAGAGGAAGTTTATATTGAACAACCTCCTAGTTTTGAATACGCATAATTTCTAGAAAATATATTTGAGCTCATTAAATCACTATATGGACTTAAACAACCCCCAAGAGATTTTTATGAAAAACTTATGAGATATTTACTTCAAAATAATTTTGTTAAAAGTACTGATCCAACTCTTTTTATAAAGAATGTTTTTAAAGACACCATCATTGTTCATCTTTATGTATATGACATTATTTTTGGTTTAACTCAAAAATATATTTTTGTAGTTTTTTTGAACTTATGAAAAATTAATTTGAAATAAGCATGATGGATGAGCTCAAGTTTTCCTTGGTTTTCAAATTTCTTAAAAACAAGAACTAAATATTTTAAATAAACATAAATAAATATATTAAGGACATACTAACACATTTTTGTTTCAATAATGAATTTAGTAGAAGTATGATAACAACTCATATAAAACTTGACCTTGATGAATCCAGTAAATTGACAAATCAAAAAATATATATAATTATGATAAAAAATTTACTATATTTTACAATTAGTCAGCCATAAATTGTGTTTTTAGCATGTATATGGGCACGGATTTCGAAAAATACCAAAGAAACACATTTAAAAGTGGTAAGGTGTATGTTTTGTTACCTTAAAGGAACTTCATAACTTTATTTATTTTATTTTTCTAAGAATGATTTTGTTCTTAAAATTTACATAGATTCCAACTTCAGAGGTTGTAGATTAGATCAAAAAATGTTTGTAACATGTCATTTCTTAAAAGAAGATTTATTTATACACTCTAGAAAGAAATAACCTTCTATACCACTTTCCACTGTTGAAAAAACATATGTAGTATATGGAAGTTGTTATGATCAAATGTTTTGGATGCAACACACACCCACAAATTTTGGTTTGAGTTTAACTCTCTAAGCCTTTGTGATAATTCTAGTGTTATATATTTTTCTAGGAACCCAACACATCACTAATGAGAAAAACACATAGATGCGAGATACCATTTTCTTAGGGACTATAAATGAAAAGGATATATAAATCTTGACTTTATCAAAACTAAAAATCATATTTCTAATATTTTTACAAAACCTTTAAATTCTGATAGATCAAATATATTGCAAAAAAGTTGGAAATGATCAACCTAAAGAGATATCCAATTTACTTATTATTCAACCAATCTCCTAACATCGAAAAAACCCTCAAGGGAGGGAGAGGTAATTTTTATTTCACTAGTTTTTCATTTTTATTTCATCAGTTTTATATCAAATGAAAGCTATGACTTAACTTCCAAGATATTTTTTCCTAGTCTATTTACAAGGAGAACATTCCATATCAACAACACATATAGATTCCTTGAACTTTTGGAAGATATTCATAAATACAATTTCAATAGAATTAAACTCCTAGAAGGTAACATCTCTCAAGTTCTTATTCATTTTCTAGAAGTAATTTTTATAGGGGGATTGTTTATTATTACATTTTTCTTATGATTAAAATTTTATTAAAAGGTAACTGATATTTTCATATGAATAAATTATAAATTTAATTCTTAAAAAGAATTTTTATGAAATATGTTTTGACTATATATTTTCATGGGAATCTTTCTAGATTGTTTATACAATAAAGGATAAATTTTTGGATGATATCAATCTCAAATGCCTATATAAGGACTACAATCTCAAGGATTTTAGTTTCACTCAATTTAATATTTTTTTAATTCTCTATTCTATGATGAAATGTATTTAAATGGAAGAATCTCTAGGAGAGATTATCAGAAGAAACCTAAAAGGCCATCCATGAATCTCAAAGTACGATATGTCAAAATATTGAGTTCTTTAGACGCACCTAAAGCACTCTCATGAAACAATGGTTAAGAAGGTGAAGTTTAAATATTGATAATTCATAAATATGTGTACTATTATAGATAAATTTATGATATTATATTAAAGTCTAGTATATAAGATGAAGTTCAATATACAAACTCATCATATAAGAATATTTTTTCAGATAGGAAAATATGGTCATAAGGGAATTAAAGTTGAAAAATTTGATTACTCGACAATGTGAAAAGGATTTTTTGAAGATCCAAAAACCACATAAGTATTCGAAGAAACCAAAAAATATTATTGGATAATTCCTAATTGAACTAAATTTCTAATTTTTATTTCATTTTTTGTAACACCACAAGCTTCCACGGTACGTTTCCCTTCGAATAATGCAATAGCGTGTGTTGTACGCAACCTCGAGCTCTAACACACACCACAACTAATTAAACTAGCCGTTGTGAATAGTAATACCTATTTTTTGAAATTTTATAAATTTTATTTATCAAAATGGACTTCATTTTTGGATTCGTAATATCGAAATTAGCCTATGTTGAATTTTTGGTATTTTTCTGAGAACTTCAATTTTTGATGAATAGTGAAACCACTAAGTGGTAGTTAAATAACTGATTTTTCGTTTAAATGAAATATTACCACTTCTGTGATTTGATTTTCAAAAATCCGACATACATGGTTGTCATTAAGAAGTAAAATGTGGTTGAATGAGATTAAAATAATTTTTGGTGAATAGTAACTTTTAGGTTCTTAATCGCGATTAGAGGTAATTAGTGTAGTTTAAGGTACAAATGATGTTTTAATAATATGAGATGAGCATGAAACTTGTCCTACTCCTATTGGATGAGTCATGGCCGACCAAGAAAACGCATGGGTCAACTTGGGGACCCCATGGAGCCACTTTAGTTGGAAAATGACATTAATATATATTTATTTAATGTTAAAATTAAATTGATACAAACATGAGTTGTTTTACTAAAACAGTTTTTAAGTGGGGTTACACAAGTCTAAATTTTGACTATAAATATTCATTAGAAAGATAAAAAGATTTCCTACATCATAGTATTTTTTTTTATAATTTTTATACATTAAATAAATTAAATTATTTATGACATCATTATGATGCGGCGATGACCTCATTATTTAACGATTTAAAAAAAATGAGAAGATAAGGCAAGATTCAAGGCTTAAACTTGTCCAAAGCCTATTGGATGAGGAGATTTCGAACCCTTATCACCTTATCCACGAATTATATAAGTGTGGGACCTTTAGAATCTGAAAAGCATTGTGTAATAATGTATCATTTCAATCTTTCCAAAAGAGCCCCTCCTCTCCTCTTATAAAAGGCCCCCACCTCTACCACCTTATTCACACTTTCAAGCCTTTTGGTTCGGCCAACCTCTGCCCAAATACTCTCCCAACTTCTCTCCCTTCATCCTAGAAGCTTTACTTGTCAGAAATCCATCCTAAGGAGTCCTTTTGATCAAATCAAAAGGAAGAACCCGAAGAAGAGGTAACATTTTCATCACCCTCTTTCATGTCTCTTTCTTCTTCCACTCCATCTTTGTTTATTATTTCAATTCTAAAATTATAACTCTAGTATCTTCTATATACTGTGATGTTATTATAAATATAGAACAACCATATTCAGTATTCTACCCATCATTTGAATGACATGTCACCATACGTGTGTACGTACGGCTTACCGTCTCCACGTCGTGGTGTAATTGTTATTCAATATATTATTATTTAGATGGGTATAATAACGATATTTAATTCATGTAAATAATAAATATAACATGATAATGATTCTGTATATATGATATACTATCCAATTATACATTATTTTAATATCAAAATAATGATATTGTCGCTCGTGTGTACGTACGGACTACCGTCTCCACGAACGCGATGAGATTCATTCTCCGTCGTATCCATTCAAGTATAATTATCATTTGATGATTTAAAAATAATGTTTAAGGACATGATATCATTTTGGATATGAATAAGATACAACCTATCCATGAAAAACACGACTTACATAACAAAACATATAAAAGAAAACGAGTAAGTTAACACCCGAAACAACGATAAATCCAAGATATTGTTAACAAAGCAATGTTAAAAGATCATATATGATATCATATGAATGTATATGATTCTTGTATAATTTAATAACAATTATTTAACCATTATAAAGGAGGTTAACCTACCCCAACCAAGGAAAAGTACAAGGTAAGGGTTATTTCACAATCTCTTCATTATCCGAGGTTGTTTATACGTAATAATCTACTGGGATCTCTTTATCAACCACATCCATGTTTCTTCAAAATGTATTTCAAAACATTTTTATTATTTACAAGAATATGGGTTAAAGTCATTTATACCCTTTTTTGACTTTTTATAAGAGGAATCTTTCCGTCGTTTTCAAAACAAAGTCCTTTTTAACCTTTTCGACGGAATTAAGGTAAGAATGTTTTTTTTATACGGCAGGTGCGGTTATTTCCGCCGCTATAAAATCTTCAAAGCTTTCCTTACAAGATTATAAGAATATTTTCAAGAAATTTTTTTATTTTATATGGCTCTTAAATTATTTCAAAAATAGAAAGAGATATTTCTCTAAAAAGTGTTTTGATTTCATCTATGTCAACATCCTTTGATGGATTTTACGCTTATTTGAAGTTAATTTATTATGATACAAAAATTCTATATTGTATTGAAGGTTTTTTGATATGTTTCACTGTGGATGTTCTATTTTTATACAATTCATAGTTTATGGTAAAATATTGACATTTTGTATGCTAGTTTTAATACGAATGTTTATGTTATGTTTAAATCTTTTCATATGGGAATGCATTGGACTTAATATGTGACGGGTGGAGCCCGCTATAGCTCCTCGATGCATCGGTAGGTCTCATGAGACAAACTAGTGTCTTGGCACAAGGCCTTGACAAAATCTTATTTGTAGTCTTGGCACGAGGCCTTGTCTATGTGGTTATGATAGTCTGGCATTATGCATTCCAACATTATGAAAGTGGTTAGTGATTTTGCATGTGATTATTCGATTAGTAGAATATCCATGTGAATGGGTAAATGGAATTATTTGATTTTACTTTTTCCATATTATGCTGAAGTTCATGTTTAATAAGGCTTTTGTTTTAGTTATACATTGCCTTAAATGTTTATTCTTATTTATGAAAGTTTCCGCTATATTGTTATCCTTACTGGGCATTTGAGCTCACCCCTTTTCTATGTTTTATTTTTCCCAGGAAGTGAAGAAGTAAATTATGAATGACCTGCAGGGATATTATGAGGGGATAATAGTGTGGACTGTGGAGACATTATGTTGTTGTAGTAGTTTTTCATTTTATGATGTAATGTAAAACTTATGAATATATCTAGTGTTTCCAAGGCTACTAAACCAATCAGTCTTTCGAGATTTGATCTCTCTTGTGATCATGCCAATGTTATGAAGTAATGCACCGACTCTGGGTAGCTGGGGTCGGGGCGTTACAGTTGGTATTAGAGGAAGTTTAGTACAAACCTTGGAAGCTAGATTTAGATAAACTCTGATTAGAGCACATAGACCTAAGATGAACTTTGAGGATTAGTATAGAAGAACTTCCTAGAATTTTGGTATTGTAGAGATTTTGTGAGTTTTCCGAGAAATACATCCCTGTCTAGATACGAGCAGGTAGAGGCGGCTCTGCACAGATGTACCTAGGGGTAAAACCCGAAAACACCGCTTTGAGCTAGACTCGAATGGGAACTGGTGCACGACAACGGGCCTTGCTGCACTCTTGGTTACGACACTCCCGGGGGATATGATTTGGATAATTCTCATTTTCTTTACAAATCATTATGAAGGGTTAATGAGTATATACTTCCTCAAAGAAAACATTTTTATGATTATGGATTATATCCATAAATAGTTCAATTTATGTTAAGTGTTCTATAATTATGGGGTTATGTATTTTGATTCATAAACTGATCTAGTTTATGCCATTGTTTAGAAATGGCGCCTAGTGGAAGAAATGGAAACCGTATCAATGCACGCACTCCATGTAGGGATTGCCCTCCTGCTCAAGATAATTATAGTGGGGCTGGTGATGCAACTGGTGCCGATCAGCTAATCACCATACTGGGACAACTTACTCAGGTTATGAATAATAACCTTACCCGTATGGAGCACCCTGATCCACAGCGTGGAGGATCAATGTTAGATCGATTCATGAGGCAACAACCACCAACGTTCAATGGGAGTACAAATCCCTTAGTAGCCGAGCAATGGATAAATTCCCTAGAGAAAATATTTCAGGCTTTGGGGAGCAGTGAAAGGGAAAAAGTTATCATGGCAGTTTACCGCCTCACTGGAGATGCCGATCAATGGTGGTCACTAATTCAAAACACAAAGGAAGATGAAGAATTAAAAAAAATGGAATGGCAGGAGTTCAAAAAGCTGTTCTTAGAAAAATACTTTCCTCAAGACCATCGAGCGGATATGGAAAGGCAATTTCTGAGTCTGAGGCAGAAGGAGGATGAGAATGTCGCAAAGTATGAGGCTAACTTTACAAGGTTAGAAAGGTATGCTGCAGATTACATACGTAACCCAAGAAGTAAGACTGATCGTTTCTTTGATGGGTTGAAACCATTTCTCCGTCGAGCTTTAGTATCACAAACCTTCTCTTCATACGAAGGTATTGTCTCGTGCGCTATCAAGACGGAAAAGGAATTCTCTAAGTCTTATGACTTTAAAGCAAAGCAAGAGAAGAAGAGACCTGCTGATCAATCTGGGAATGGAAATAAAGGGAAGAAGGGAAAGGTTGAATATCCATCTTGTGGTAAGTGCGGGAAGAAACATCCTGGTACTTTCCTGAAGGGAATGGGAGTCTGTTACAAGTGTGGTGAAAAAGGACACCAAGCTCATGATTGCAAGGGGAAGAAGGAAGCTACCAACGTTCGGTGCTACAATTGCAGGGAGATGGGGCATTATGCAAATGAATGTCCTAAGCGTCAGGAGAACTTACCTCAGAAAAGGCCAAGGGATCAAGGCCAGGCTTATGCTATCACTACTGCTGAGGTAGAAGCCCCGAAAGATGTGGTGGCAGGTAATTTAATGGTTTCCTCAAGTTTAGCAAATGCATTATTTGATTCTGGATCATCACATTGTTTCATATCTTCCTAGTTTGCTAAGAAAATTAGATATTTCCAATTTGATTTAACAAGGGAGTTGTCGGTCAAAACCCCTAAGGGAAGTATTGTTGCAACAAAGTTTTGTCGATTAGTTCCCATTAGAGCACCTAAATGTTCTTTACCTGCTGTTCTCATCGTCATACCCATGATTGAATTTGATATAATCCTCGGTATGGATTGGCTTTCGGACCATGATGCAAAAATTTATTGTAAGAGGAAAGAGGTTACGATTCTTGATGATGATGATAAGGAACACCTTATCTTTAGAGACGAATCGTCGCCACATAATTCTTATCTAGATCCACCCCCAGTAGCTCAACTAAATTCAATTATTGGGGAGGAAGAGAAATAAATTACTGAGGGTGAGGAAAGGAATATTCAAATAGAGGATGTACCTATTGTGAGAGAATATGTTGATGTGTTTCCGGAAGATTTACCTGGACATCCTCCAGAACGAGAAGTTGAGTTTTCCATTGATTTAATTCCTGGATCAAGGCCCATATCGAAGACCCCTTATAGAATGGCCACTGTGGAATTAGTTGAACTAAAGAAACAACTAGAGGAATTGAGTAATAAGGGATTTATTCTCCCTAGTGTTTCTCCTTGGGGAGCCCCTGTTCTTTTTGTTAAGAAGAAAGATGGATCTATGAAGTTGTGCATTGACTATAGGGAGATCAATGCTATAACAATAAATAACAAGTATCCCCTACCTCGCATTGATGATTTGTTTGACTAACTGCATGGAGCTCAATACTTTTCAAAGATTGACCTTCGGTCTGGATACCATCAGTTGTGTGTGAAGAAGGAAGACGTTCCAAAGACAGCATTTCGAACAAGGTACGAGCATTATGAGTTTACAGTAATGCCTTTTGGATTGACTAATGAACCCTCTGTTTTCATGGATCTAATGAATAGAGTTTTCAAGGAATATCTTGATGACTTTGTAGTGGTATTTATTGATGATATCTTGGTATACTCCAAAAGCCACGAAGATCATGAAAATCACTTACGCATTATCCTGAAGACTCTTAGAAGACATGAATTATATGGGAAATTTAGCAAGTGTGAATTCTGGCTTCATGAGATTTCTTTTCTTGGCCATATTGTATCTAAGGATGGAATTTCCGTTGATCCTTCTAAAACCAAGGCAATCCAAGAATGGCCAGCACCGACAAGTATAACTGAGGTACGCAGTTTTATTGGTTTAGCAGGTTATTATCGACGTTTCGTCCAGAATTTTGCCAGATTGGCTAACCCATTGACAAAGCTCACACGTAAAGGGATTAAATTTGTCTGGACAAAAGAGTGTGAAGAATGTTTTGAGGAACTAAAGAGAAGATTAGTCAATGCCCCTGTATTGAATCTACCATCGGGGAATGATGGGTTTGTTATTTATAGTGATGCATCGAAGAAAGGACTTGGTTGTGTCCTTATGCAGAATGATAAGGTCATTGCCTATGCATCACGACAGCTAAAAATTCCTGAGCAAAACTATCCTACTCATGATCTTGAGTTAGCAGCTATGATCTTTGCTTTAAATATATGGAGACATTACCTCTATGGTGAAAAATGTGAGATTTATACTGATCACAAGAGTTTGAAGTATATTTTCACACAAAAAGAACTCAACATGAGGAAAAGGCGATGGCTTGAACTACTCAAGGATTATGATTGCACGATACATTACCACCCGGGGAAGGAAAACAAGGTGGAAGATGCTTTGAGTAGAAAAGACCATGGAGTTTTGAATGTGATGAGAATTGAAAGGGATCCAATTTTCTTGGATCTAGTGAAGATGGACATGGGAATAACTAGGGAAGGTGAAACATCAATGCTTTTTCAAATGGTTGCCAAACCATCATTACTAGAAAGGATTAAGAGTTCTCAGACCAATGATGAAGAATTTCAGAAGAAGATTAAAGATGTGAATAATGGAAGATTGAGGGACTTTGTGTATAAGGATGGTATTTTGAAATTTAGGAAGAGACTTTGTGTTCCCGATATAACTGATCTAAAAAGGGAATTGCTGGATGATGCTCATAGTTCCAATTTCTCTATACACCCTGGGAGCACCAAAATGTATAGAGATTTGAAGGAACATTTTTGGTGGGACAATATGAAGAGGGAGATTGCTGATTTTGTGTCGAGGTGTATGGTTTGTCAACAAGTGAAAGCTGGAAGGCAACATCCTGGTGGATTATTGCAACCTCTTACTATACCTGAGTGGAAATGGGATAATATTATGATGGAATTTTTCATGGGACTACCAAAGAATCCTAGAAGGAATGATGCAATATGGGTCATTGTTGATCGTCTTACTAAGTCAGCACATTTTCTGGCTATACGGGAGGATCTACCACTTGAACGTCTAGCAAGATTATATATTAATGAAGTTGTAAGACTTCATGGAGTACCCCTATCGATTGTTTCTGATCGTGATCCTCGTTTTACTTCAAGATTATGGAAAAGTCTTCAAAAGGCCTTGGATACTGAACTTTGTTTGAGCACTGCCTATCACCCTCAAACAGATGGACAATCAGAACGGACTATTCAAACCTTAGAGGACATGTTGAGATCATTCTCTCTTGACTTTCAGGGTATGTGGGATAAATACTTACCACTCGTAGAATTTTCCTATAACAATAGCTTCCATTCAAGCATTCAGATGGCACCTTATGAAGTGTTATACGGAAAGAGATGTCGTACACCAACCTGTTGGGATGACGTTGGTGAAAGAAAACTTGTGGGACCAGAACTGGTGGAAGAAACAATGGAAAAGGTGAAGGTAATCCAAAACCACATCAAATCAGCTCAAAGTAGGCAGAAGATCTATGCCAATAACAGAAGAAAGGTTTTGGAATTTCAGGTGGGAGATCATGTTTTCCTAAAGGTATCTCCATGGAAGGGAGTTATACGTTTTGGTAAGAAGGGTAAGTTGAGTCCCAGGTACATCGAACCTTTCGAAATTCTAGATCGTATTGGGGCTGTAGCTTATCGTTTGGCGATGCCGCCAAATCTCTCCAAAGTTCACGATGTTTTCCACGTATCTCTGTTGAGGAAATACATGCCTGACCCAACACATGTACTCACCTATGAGGAATTAGAACTGGAACCCAATCTTTCCTATTGTGAAGAGCCCGTCAGGATTCTTTATGTGAGGGAGCAGGTGCTAAGAAACCGGACGACTCGTCTGGTAAAGGTTTTGTGGAGAAATCATAAAATGGAAGAGGCAACATGGGAACCTGAGGAACTTATGATGAAGAACCACCCGGGTCTTTTTATGCAAAAATACCCTAGAAATTGCGAGGACGCAATTATTTGAAGGAAGGGAGAATGTAACACCCCAAGCTTCCACGATACGTTTCCCTTCGAATAATGCAATAGCGTGTGTTGTACGCAACTCGAGATCTAACACACACCACAACTAATTAAACTAGCCGTTGTGAATAGTAATACCTATTTTTTGAAATTTTATAAATTTTATTTATCAAAATGGACTTCATTTTTGGATTCGGAATATCGAAATTAGCCTATGTTGAATTTTTGGTATTTTTCTGAGAACTTCTAATTTTTTATGAATAGTGAAAAATACTTAAAAACAACTTTTTTAATCAAAATAATTTATAGTGATAAATTATACTATTTATTGGTTTTAAAGTATAATTAGAATATATTTTTACCATTTTATCTAATGGTCGTCATTAGAATTAATTTAACATTGAAAATGGACATAAACAATTGCCAATCTTTTGATATAAATTGTTTCTTAAAAAAACACGCTATTTGTTGTGACAGCGGGAATTAATTATAAAATTAATTAATGAAACTTATATGTTTGGAATTTTGTAAAATAGACATCATTTTTGAATTCGGAATATCAATTATAGCTTAGAGTGAAATTTTGGCATTGTTCTGAAAAACTTCAATTTTTGATGAATAGTGAAACCACTAAGTGGTAGTTAAATAACTGATTTTTCGTTTAAATGAAATATTACCACTTCTGTGATTTGATTTTCAAAAATCCGACATACATGGTTGTTATTAAGAAGTAAAATGTGGTTGAATGAGATTAAAATAATTTTTGGTGAATAGTAACTTTTAGGTTCTTAATCGCGATTAGAGGTAATTAGTGTAGTTTAAGGTACAAATGATGTTTTAATAATATGAGATGAGCATGAAACTTGTCCTACTCCTATTGGATGAGTCATGGCAGACCAATACAACGCATGGGTCAACTTGGGGACCCCATGGAGCCACTTTAGTTGGAAAATGACATTAATATATATTTATTTAATGTTAAAATTAAATTGATACAAACATGAGTTGTTTTACTAAAACAGTTTTTAAGTGGGGTTACACAAGTCCAAATTTTGACTATAAATATTCATTAGAAATCTAAAAAGATTTCCTACATCATAGTATCTTTTTTATAATTTTTAGACATTAAATAAATTAAATTATTTATGACATCATTATGATGCGGCGATGACCTCATTATTTAACGATTTAAATAAAATGAGAAGATAATGCAAGATCCAAGGCTTACACTTGTCCAAAGCCTATTGGATGAGGAGATTTAGAAACCTTATCACCTTATCCACGAATTATATAAGTGTGGGACCTTTAGAATCCGAAAAGCATTGTGTAATAATGTATCATTTCAATCTTTCCAAAAGAGCCCCTCCTCTCCTCTTATAAAAGGCCCCCACCTCTACCACCTTATTCACACTTTAAAGCCTTTTGGTTCAGCCAACCTCTGCCCAAATACTTTCCAAACTTCTCCCCCTTCATCCTAGAAGATTTACTTGTCAGAAATACATCCTAAGGAGTCCTTTTGATCAAATCAAAAGGAAGAACCCGAAGAAGAGGTAACATTTTCATCACCCTCTTTCATGTCTCTTTCTTCTTCCACTCCCTCTTTGTTTATTATTTCAATTCTAAAATTATAAATCCAGTATCTTCTATATACTGTGATGTTATTATAAATATGGAACAACCATATTCAGTATTCTACCCATCATTTGAATGACATGTCACCATACGTGCGTACGTACAGCTTACCGTCTCCACGTCGTGGTGTAATTGTTATTCAATATATTATTATTTAGATGGGTATAATAACGACATGTAATTCATGTAAATAATAAATATAACATGATAATGATTCTGTATATATGATATACTATCCAATTATATATTATTTTAATATCAAAATAATGATATTGTCGCTCGTGCGTACGTACGGACTACCGTCTCCACGAATGCGATGCGATTCATTCTCCGTCGTATCCATTCAAGTATAATTATCATTTGATGATTTAAAAATAATGTTTAAGGAAATGATATCATTCTGGATATGAATAAGATACAACCTATCCATGAAAAACATGACTTACGTAACAAAACATATAAAAGAAAACGAGTAAGTTAACACCCGAAACAACGATAAATCCAAGATATTGTTAACAAAGCAATGTTAAAAGATAATATATGATATCATATGAATGTATATGATTCTTGTATAATTTAATAACAATTATTTCACCATTATACAGGAGGTTAACCTACCCCAACTAAGGAAAAGTACAAGGTAAGGGTTATTTCACAATCTCTTCATTATCCGAGGTTGTTTATACGTAATAATCTACTGGGATCTCTTTATCAACCACATCCATGTTTCTTCAAAATGTATTTAAAAACATTTTTATTATTTACAAGAATATGGGTTAAAGTAATTTATACCCTTTTTTTACTTTTTATAAGAGGAATCTTTCCGTCGTTTTCAAAACAAAGTCCTTTTTAACCTTTTCGACAGAATTAAGGTAAGAATGTTTTTTTTATACGGCAGGTGCGGTTATTTCCGCCGTTATAAAATCTTCAAAGCTTTCCTTACAAGATTATAAGAATATTTTCAAGAAAATGTTTTATTTTATATGGCTCTTAAATGATTTCAAAAATAGAAAGAGATATTTCTCTAAAAAGTGTTTTGATTTCATCTATGTCAACATCCTTTGATGGATTTTACGCTTATTTGAAGTTGATTTATTATGATACAAAACTTCTATATTGTATTGAAGGTTTTGTGATATGTTTGATTGTGGATGTGCTATTTTTATACCATTCATAGTTTATGGTAAAATATTGACATTTCGTATGCTAGTTTTAATACGAATGTTTATGTTATGTTTAAACCTTTTCATATGGGAATGCATTGGACTTAATATGTGACGGGTGGAGCCCGCTATAGCTCCTCGATGCATCGGTAGGTCTCATGAGACAAACTAGTGTCTTGGCACAAGGCCTTGACAAAATCTTATTTGTAGTCTTGGAACGAGGCCTTGGCTATGTGGTTATGATAGTCTGGCATTATGCATTCCAACATTATGAAAGTGGTTAGTGATTTTGCATGTGATTATTCGATTAGTAGAATATCCATGTGAATGGGTAAATGGAATTATTTGATTTTACTTTTTCCATATTATGCTGAAGTTCATGTTTAATGAGGCTTTTGTTTTAGTTATACATTGCCTTAAATGTTTATTCTTATTTATGAAAGTTTTCGCTATATTGTTATCCTTACTGGGCATTTGAGCTCACCCCTTTTCTATGTTTTATTTTTCCCAGGAAGTGAAGAAGTAAATTATGAATGACCTGCAAGGATATTATGAGGGGATAATAGTGTGGACTGTGGAGACATTATGTTGTTGTAGTAGTTTTTCATTTTATGATGTAATGTAAAACTTATGAATATATCTAGTGTTTCCAAGGCTACTAAACCAATCGGTCTTTCGAGATTTGATCTCTCTTGTGATCATGCCAATGTTATGAAGTAATGTACCGACTCTGGGTAGCTGGGGTCGGGGCGTTACATTTTTATATTCAATGAATTCTTATTTTTTAATTTTGTAAGTTCTTTTATTTCATCAAGTACATGATGCATCTTTATCTTTTCTTTTCACCCTTTTATTTCCTTTTTAAAATCACATGGGGGTGTATTTATGAAAAATATATTTGTTTATGAATAATGAGTTTATTATGCACTATTTTGAACAAAAGGAGTAATTCACTCTACTATAATTTCTGAAGTATTCATTAAAATTCATATGAACATTTCAATTTTCCTTGCGTGTTTTGGGTTTTTCAAAAAGTGGGAGATTGTTGACTCAATGAATCACTTGTTTTCTTTGTTTTTGAATTCACAATACAATTCATATGAACTTGATTTAGATTAAGGTTTGTTTTAGTTATTGTGATTATACAAAATTAATTTTCAATAACTGAAATACCATACCTTAATAAGGTTTGTGAGCAGATTGAATTTTCCTAACTGATTACATTCATTGGATTCAAGAGAACTTTAGTGGTGCTGGATAAACCCATTAGTGGATAAAGAAAAATTATAAGTTCATCGATAAATAAAAAAGTTCCTTTCAATTCTATTACAACTGACTTCGAGATTTACATAATTTGACCATTGAAGTTTGCTACAACATTGTCGGTAGATAGATCCACACAACATCAGAAGGGAAAAAGTATTTATATAAGAATAGATTTGATAACTTGGAAAAGCTTGAAAATCACTCAAAGTCTTCAACAACTTTTTGATTTAGTGCACTTACAATTGTTTTAATTTATGAGCATTAATTATACATATTGTGAGGATTAATTTTAAAGTTATTAGTTTTTATCATTATAATTTTTCTCTTTCCTATACCATGTGATTGATGAATTTCATGTATAGAAAGACAAAGGATTTACCGATCCTATGTGATCGAGGGATTTCGGGGATTGGAAGACAGAATACCTACCGATAGGTGATGTTGATGGATTCTGGGGATAGGAATATTGATCACCTTATGATGTGTTTAAAGTCACAAATACCTTGGATTCGGTTTAAAGATCCACTTTTCACTTTGGTTTAAAAATATGATTTATAATATCATTTTAAAGGAGTATTCGTTCTGTTAAATAATACTATGTGTATTTTTTTAAACTTTTGTTGTATTTAAATTTTCAATTTCTCCTGTTTTGATTTCTTATATCAAATATTAATGAAATTTCAATAATCTTATTTCCATCACACCTACTGTATTTCATACAATTTATATTTTTTTCTGTATGCATTGTTTTTACTGTGATCTTTTAATTGATCTGAATTTTATAAAACTGATCAACTTAAAACCCAAGGGTTGAAAACTATTAGTTAAAAATTTAAAACTAAAATTCACTACCCTCTTTTATATTTCTCGCATTATATCCTTGGGACAATAGATACCTCTCACGCAGAATCTTTGTGACCATGTCTCATCCACATAAAAAATTTGCGACCTGATTCAAATTAAGTCCTCTGTAAAGGGTCCCATGTGACTCTTTCATAGAGAGATTTCCATCTCATAAAACTTAAGATATGACCAGACTTAAACCTCCACACCCCTTGTGGTCCCATTTTCTCACATAAAACCCTAAATATTATTCTAAATTAACGATTCTTGAATTATTTTTTGCACCCATTTTTCAATAGTCTATCTCTATATAAAATTTGACATCATGTTACCCATTCCATAAAAGATTAATTCAATGGGTATATGATCCTACATTATTGGGTTCTGAAAATCTCGACTAGAATTTATCATCTGGAACTTACAAAGGAAGAACTAAAGTACCAAACTATCAAATATGAATGAACCCACATTCACAGTGTATCCAGAACTGGGAAGACAAGTCACCTCATACAGGCACTGCATGCACACATAAAAACCAAAAAAGAACTTATGAAAGGCGACGATTGAAAGAAATAAAATAAAAATAAAAATACAAGTATTTATGTGGTTTGAACTAAGTCATAATTTATGGGGGGGGGGCACTGCAATACTTTTATTAAGGAAGAGGAAGATGATTATAATTAAAAACTGTCATGAAACAAATTTTCCTTTCCTACAACTTAAATTAAACCCCAACCACCTTTCTATATTCACATAGAGTATTCCCCCTGGATCTTATCTTCACATACATTCCTTCTCTTGGTTTGAGGTATCTATCACCTTAAATACTTCCAGTGAACAATGTATGCTTTTAAAAACAACATGAGTTCTCCTTATGTAGCCTCTTGAAGAACATTTATGTAACCCTTTTGAATGATGATTATACCTTACATTACTTCATAATTGAATTTTATATAAAATAATAATTGACTCTTACACATGTACTTTGTGTCTCCGCACTTCCTCCTTCCAGAATCATCATTATTTTTTCCAATTGATCTGCTTCGGATTACACTAATTATTGTCTCCAGAAGACACACATTCTCCATAAAACACACAGTCTCTATAAGACTTATAGTCTCTAGGACACAACCATCAACATCTAGAAAACCTCTCCCACTCAAAATCTTCCTTTGTAGATGTATGGTTCCCCCAATATGTTTCTGGCCACCCTAGTTTGGCTAAGGCACAACACCACCCCAACATATCCCAAAATACAACCTTGGTTAGAATATCTTCTATATTTTGAACTCCATCCATCTTATATATATCTAATAATTTTTCCTCCAACAACTTTCATATGAAATGATACTTTAGCTGAATATGTTTTTCCCTGAAGTGAAACATCATATTTTTGCCTATGTTGATCAATGAATGACTTTCCAACCTCCTGCATTATTTTGAGACCCTCCAATATACCCTTCAACCAAATTAAATCCTTATCAAAATCTATTAGTTCAATTTACTCTTCCTCCATCATTGAAACTACAATTACCAATTGAAGCTTTGACATCAAACTCCCAACTTTAACTTCATAAGTGAACACATATCCAGTGGTGCTTCTATGAGTGTCTGCATGTCCCCAAAGTCTGAATCTGCATACCCCTATATGGGTTTGTCTATTTATAAATAGAGAGAGAAACTTTCAAAACCTTTTTGATAGCAAAATATCCACTTTACCGCTTCCCAGTTTTCTCTGTTGGGATTATTCATGAACCTGCTGACTACTCCCACTGCATGCGCAATTTCCAACTGTGTACACACCATGACATACATCAAGCTTTTGACTACTAATGAAAAAGGAACCTTTTTTGTACTTCACCTCTACTTATGTTCTAGTGATTTCTCATTACTTAGTTTAAAGTGTTTGACTAAGGGCATGGTGATCAATTTTTCCACATTCATTCCAAATAATTCAACCATCTTAAAGACATATTCCGATTGAGACATGACAAACGTTTTGGAATTTAAGTTCATTACAATCCACTCCCCCAAAATTTATTTTTCTAGACTGAGATATTTCATCTTGAAACTTCTGGACAATTTGATATTCAACTCATAAATCATTTACTTTACCAGTATAGAAATAATGATTACATTCACATAGAGAAGTAATATGATGAAACTACCACCATCAAACACCTTTTGTTAATAAAAATTATCTACATTATTCTAGATAAAATTTTATCCTTCCATAAATTCTTTTAACTCCCACTTACATTTCCTTGGTGATTTCTTCATCCCATAAAAGGTTCCGCTTCAGATTACACACAAGGTCCTTGTTCCACTTCTCCAAGAAACCCTTTGACCTCTCCATGTAAATCTCCTTTTCTCAATCTCTATGAAGAAATGTGTTTTTAATATAAAAATACTCCAGATGAAATATTTCCTTGACAAATATAACAAGTACCATCCGAATAGTCATGTGTTTAACAACCAAAAAAATATTTCAAAAAGATTTACACTTTTCATTTGTTGAAAACCCTTAATGAAAATCATTTCCCTGTATCACTTCCTATCATTAAATTCATCCTTTAGTAGATAAACCCATTTGTTCTGAAGTACTCTTCTCCCAATATGTCATTCCATTAGCTACAATGTCTTGAAAAAATATAAGAATTTAGTTCACCCCTTAGTGAAAACTATTATTAACTCGATTCATTTAGGCTTTCAGACTTTTCTAGAATTTCAGTTTCTCCATCATTCATGAAAAAAATAGTGCAGGTCACTTATGTATATCCACACTTGGTGTCGAATATTGGTATACCTCTTCAACTGAACCGATGGATTATCTCCTTTCGGAACTACTAGTTCTAGAACTTATCATTTAATATCTCTCCCCTAAACTTTCATATTCACTGATATTTTTGGTACTTATGGCCTTCAAAACTCCATCGGAACTTGAATTTCATCCAAAATTTCTTCCATACAGTCTAGTGTTTCTGAGACTTTCATACTCCATGAGATTTTCATAACATCTAGGACTTTCAGACTTCTATTCAGTCGAACCTCAACTTGTGATGATATTTTGATCTCATCTACAACTTCCTCTTTATTCTTATGTTTTCACAAGATCTCTTAATTGAAGATAACATTTTGGATTATGAAAACCTTATATAAATTGTTGTGTCAGAGTAAAAAAATCCAAGGTATTCATCACCATACGCTACAAAGTAACATGCTCAAGACTTGGTGTAAAAGCATATGTCATGAAAATGTGATGAGATTTTATTTTTTGGTTTCCAGGTTCTCTAGAGGGGTAAAATGGTATCTCCTCTTATCACAATATCTCAAAAATATTTTATAATTTTTTTTGGTTTCAAAATGAATTATTTACCCTTGGGATGAAATTTTTTGAGATTCCAAGAAGAGGTATTTTTTGGAGTATTTTAATATTTATTAAATTAAATATTAATTATTCCACAGATGAGAATATTTATATCTTTTACACAAAATATTTTATTGAAATTCTAACTTCATAGTTGAGTCCTTAGTGAGGGGTTTTTCTTAGGCGAGGTATAAAATTGTTTTGGGTTTTAGAACTTAGGATAATCATTGTATAAACATTTAAGTGAAATGAAATGAAATAAAATGATATGAAATTATACCTCCCATTTCCTTCCTACACACAATAAAAGGGGGGATGATTTCTCAATTTGTGTAAAATGATCAGAATGAGAGGAGAATGGGGAGATGTGTTTCCAGACTTCATACTTGGTGTTGATCGAGACCGGATTGGGTGCATCGGCTGTGGGGAACAGATTTAGACATGAAGCTTCAAACTTTTCACTGCGATGTAGGCTAAATTTGGGTTTTTTCTATTTTCCCTCAAATTCATCATTTTTAATTTTAAATATGATTTTTGGATTAATGTGGAGTCCCTAGAGGTTTTCATGTGATGATTCAGGAAAAAAAGAGGTTTTAGGGTGAATGTACTGGGTTTTCTAATTAGGAAGCTTGATCACATGACATGATAGTTACAGAAAACATGTCGTGTATTATTCATTTCGGGTAAGAGATAAAATATGGGACTACAAAGTGTGTGTTCTCTGAGGTACTCCATATAGGATGACTCAAGGTGTGGGTTAAGTACTCTATGAAGAACCTTGTGTGGGGTAGGGGTACATGGCCATATAATGTACACTTCTATACCCTATGTCTAGCGGTTAGAGGCCATGCATTGTACTTGGATAGAAACTATGTGAGGCACACAACTAGAGAACCTATGTGGGTTACATGACCATGGGCATGACATGAGCTTTATTCCATCTCTACAAGATGAGGTAGGTGATTCCATGTTATGGTTGTGATAAAGTTGAGTGACACTATGCCATCCTAGTTATGGGCTTGGTATAAGTGATGAATTTGAGACTGAGGAATCCATGTTGGGTGTCCATGATATGATGTGACTTAGGGGACCCCGATGGGTTCCCCATTGAGATGTTGACACTAGTGAGGGTGAATATGATAAATGGTTAGTAATGATTGCGATTGTCACCTTAGAACCAGAATTGATGATGTGAACCTTATATGGATACGGTGATGATGAAAGGTTGTGCACTTGAGAGGTCAACCTCTGTTATGTGATATGGGTTTAGGAGAGTGAATAATCTTGATGAGATGCATTACAAGCAATGATTCGAGTGGGGGAACATTTCCCATTGAGATATATTGAGATACATGGGATGATTTGGATGTTTTCCTTAGATCCAACCTTTGTGATTAATATCAGTTTGGAATTCCTTGGACACTATCCTTGGATTCATTATGCTATCGGTTTGGAATACCTTAGACATGCTCCTTGAATTCATATGAGATGTGGTTTGGAATTCCTTGTACATTATCCTTGGATTTAGATGTGATATGGTTTATATTACCTTGGAATTTCTCATTGGAATCAAGGATAGGGTATGGGAACCTCCCATTTGGTCTCCAGGATTGATTTGGATTTCCTAAGACATGCTCCTAGAAATTTACTATTGAGAATGAGGTTATTGAATTACTTAGGACTTGCTCCTAGGAATCGTTAATGGGATCGACTCTGATTGGTATAGTTCTGTGATGTGCTCCAAGACACTTCGACATTGGATGAAGTGGGTTTGGGTTGATCCTAAGTGTCACATTATAACCCCATGATTGATAATTAATTAATTATTTATTTCAGTTCAGTAATTACTTGGTTATGCTAGGTATATCACATGTGTATACACTTACATATGAAAATAGAATATAGGTACAACATTGGGGGTGACCTACTGAGAATTTATTTCTCACCTTATACATGGGAACTTTGGTAAAAATTAAGTCCTTATGTATACTTTTAGGTTGATCATAAGACACACAGTGGATATAGAAGAGGCCCAGTATTGCATGATCAAGCGAGATAGCTTAGAAAAGACTTGAAGATTGGTGACTGAGGTATGACTTAAGGATGAAAATAAATTATTATGTATATTTATTTTCTTTTTTTTATCTTGTATATACGATCAACTCGGTGGGTGATAAGTTATTTTATGTTAGCATTACTATGTTTCTTCATGACTATATTATTTCATATGCATGTTCATTTTTGCAACATCTCTACCCCCTCACTATTAACAATAATTGGATTAGACCACCACATGAACTTAGGTGGGCCTCCCCGTATTCCAGAGGCTACCGAAAAGTAGTGGAGGTATAAGGAGGTACCGTGGGGAGGCTATAACCCCTGTATCAGTGTGTAAAATCATGAATATATAACCAATCATTATACATATTAGAGTATGTAAGAAAAATAAATAAATTTAACATTTGATGATAAATGAATACATAAATAAAGGAATAAAAAAACATCCTCCCACTAGGCTGATCACATATACAAATGAAAAAGAAATAAAAATGAAAAATAGGATCTACAACATCATTGAGCCATGCCACATCCCAGCCTCTTATCCTACTCGAGCTTCTCCAGTTCAAACCTACATACAAGATCCTTTACCCAATCAATCTCAATGGAACCTAAGAAAGGGGCACTAAGTCACCAGTGTAAAAGGGCCTAACATAGCCCTTAAAACACTCAACATCCTATGATAACTATTTACACCATTTTATAAAATTATTAAACCCCTTCATTTATTTAGAAAACATTTCATTTAATTTAAAAAGACCTTTTAATTTTATTTTAATAGGTCAATTATCTCAATGGAATGATCAAATACCACATACAACATAAAACACATGCATAACTCCATAGAGAAATCCCCAGATCTAACTACCTATTGATGATGTCCATTCCCTTTTAAAGTATCAGTTTGATATATCCACTTAGTCTCACCAAGACCCGACCAAGCTCTTTCAACCACCACCCATGGACACAAGGCCATAACTCATATTATAATCATTTAATTAAATTAATTATAATAATTTATAATTATTTGAATAGTTAAAAAATAATTAAACATTTAATTTAAATTGATATATTGGATGAAAACTCATTGTAAATCCTTACCATACCAAAATCATAACCAAATACTCGCATGACTTGTGGCATGCCCCTAACCTCAATTTGGGAAAAAAACCTAACATGAATCACTGATTCCATAATCAATTTCATTTAAATTTAAGGAAGATCCTATGAAAAATTAATATGGTGACATACCTCCATGATATTGGCATGTGATGGTGGGTAGACATTGTCAAGGGTCCTCCTCTATGAGGGTGGAGTGAAAGTCCCATGAGAATCGGTTGATTCCACAATGATCTGGTGGAATCGACCCTAAATTCCTAAACCTGAAAATTGAAATTAAATAAAAATGAAGGAGAAGAAGGAGAAAAACAAAATAGGCATAGGAATACCTTATATCTTTGAGAAACACCCATTATAAAACCCCACTTTAAGGGTTTGAAGGAGGATAAGAAGGATAGGGATCCCCCTATCTATGTGAGAGAAGTGAAGGGGGATGATAGGGTTTACCCCTTTAAGAACTAAGAAAAAAATAGTAATTTCCCCCATTTTTAACCCCATTGGATAGATTATGGAATCTACAGTGGTACCTAGGCCACTGCCAACCTCACCGGCTAGTCGGTGGGATGGTACCAGCTCACCGGTGCCTACAGACTATAGCCTGGCTAGCCCAACATCCCTTTGGTTCTCTTTTTAACATGATGACCACCATTTTACCTCCATTCCATTTCCAAAACACCTCTTTTGAGAGGTTCAAACTTCCATAATTCCTTCTTGAAGATCAGTTCAAAATTTAGCCTATCCTATAATTGGGAAGTTCAAATTTCCATTGAATTTTCAATGCCTATATGATCATGGGAATTACAAAATCACCACCATAACACTTCTCATCCCCAAGATTTCCCAATGTTCATCCATCCAAAAATCTCATCTAGTATTGGTTTTTAATTCCTATTCAAACAATTATGTTATAATTTCGAACAGAAAACACGCTCTTATAGCACAACTCCAACCATAATGCACTCAACTTCTGAAACACAAACAATCACTAAAATTAACTATCAAACCCCAAATAAACATTCTCCTAAACCCATCTATTCCGAGACACCCTAGGAATCCTCATCCAATTAATCACAAAACTATAGTTCTCCCCACCATAAAAAATAGCTAATATCGATTGATTTTGATCCACAACATCACCCATCATTGGAATCCTTTTCTGAAACACCTATCTCTATTTATCATGATACAAAAGACACAGTTTCTAACTGATTGAACTCAAACATACATGAGAGTGCTGTTTAAATGTCAGCTTCCATTCTCATTTCTGAATCCCAAGCCTATTATCCATGCACCCACAATCCATACAATAAGCCTAGATGCCCCATCTTTTCCTCAAAAGGCCCAAAAAATTCCTGTGACATACCCATCATATCCAAAATGATGCATCCAATATAGTTTCTAGGTTACCACATCTATTTACATGTAAAACAACTAGTCATACCTCATTTGGATGACATGCCTTAAAACACTTTACTACACCCGCTGAAGCATTCCTAAAATTACCTGATTTTGATGCTATACTCTTGGTGGTATTTGAGATTATTCCAATACCTCCACTGAATTCCAACCCCAACTTCACTGTTGAGTCCTCAATCAACTTAAACTTTCCACTGTGCTCTTCCTCACCATGAGCATCGAAGCACCATAGATCCGTACACTTCTAGATCATCTCAAATTTTATCAATCCTAAATCCAATGCTTCAATTCCATTTTATATCCCATCCAAGGATATTTCAGACATTCCCTAAAGAATCTGGTTGAATTCAGCACCAAACATTCACCATCAACTAAACGCCACAATGATCATGAAATGACTGATCTCCTACATCTATGAACCTTCTCCCATGGGGTACACTACATCCATGAACACTCCCCACCATAGGAATGTGCTCATCATCACATCAATGAGTCAAATTATCAATCACTACAACCCATGTCCCACCCATCACTAAATACAACAGTTGGGCATGACCAAACCTGTAACACACTATTTCCTTTCAATTAGGTGTGTTTTAACCTTTTTTTACTTTTCCTTTTTCATTGCTTGAATAATTCAGAAAAGGAAATGGGAGGATACCTATAATGGTGAAGTCAGATATTGGTTGGAAATTTTCACATAAACCTACAATTTTTTTCTATTTTCTGGTAATTTACATGCAGTGTAATGGGAGTACATGATGTGTAATGACTATTGGGAAGAATCCATGTGCTGGATTGGTGTAGCCCAATGTGTTTTGGATGACGTTGGGAAGAATGCTTTTTGCCCATACTGAACACCAAGCAACAACTTTTATAGGGAATTAGTGCAAATATGACCAACCAACATCAATAGGGAACTATAATAGTGAGGACTTTGGAACGACTACCTAGGGCTGAACAACAACACCAAAAAGTCACTATAATAGTGTGGAATTTGGAGACAACAGTACTATAGCTCCATATATTTGAAGCCACCACCCACTATAGCATCTTGGACTTGGGTGGCCACAACACTGTAGCGGTTTGAAATTCCAACCACCTTTCACTGTAGCACAATAGACTTTCTATGCGGTTAGTGGAAGAGTGCTTCATCCTATTTATTAGTTCATTTCAAGCTAGGGTTTCTATGTGTGTGAGAAACTTTGAGTTATCCTTGTAATTGAAATCTCAGATTTCATAGTGAAGTGATTCTTTTTCTTCGTGGGTGTATGAATTTTTTCGTGAACCACATAATTTACCGTGTCTTTGTTCTTCTTATTATTCTTTTGTTTCTAACTTTTATTCATCTGTAAACCTATTCTTTCATTGCGAATCCTAATATTTCCGTAACACTGTGAACTAGATACACATCATGAGAAATTTATATGCCATGTAAAGGGGTCACATTTTATAATGGAAAATATCATGTTTTTAATAAAAAGATGATGGATTTTCAGCATATGTGGGACTCGAGGATTTCATGATGTGTAATGGGATTACACAATGTGTAATGGGACTACACACTATGTAAATATCATGAGGGGAATTTTTAAGGAGGAGTATTGGATGAAAATTTATTTCATCCACTACAGGATTCCTTTCTCTCGACCTACAAGCTCTTCCTAGGCGATTTTGGGTGATTTCTTCCCTTCTAGATTGCTTCGTTCTATGATTTATCACCATTTTGATTAGATTACTTATCTCCAGGTATGTAATCATTCTTTTTTTTCTTTCGATTTGGTTTTTGCTATGGTTTTGGCTATGGATTTATGATTAGATAGTGTTTTCTATCAATACTTTTATATTTATTGTCATGCCTTGTCTTTCAAAGGTTGTTCTCTTAGTTTTTGGTCACCATTGTTGAAGAAAACTAGGTTTCTACCACATTGAGGTAGGTGTTTCTATATAATGGGTTAATTTGATGAATTTCATGTTGTTCTTAATAAATTACTTTGGGTTGTTCATTTATTTAAAGTGATAAGTGGTTTCAAATGATTTCTTTGAAATAAAAATGTTTTCAAAAAGGGGTTTTTATTTTTATAATGGATTTTATTGATTTGGAAATGAGTTTTCAAACTTCAAAGTGGATTGGATTGGATTTTGAAAAAAATTTCTAAAAATGTTGAGCATGGTTTTGAATTTTTTTTGGACAATTGCACATTGGAAACCTTTTGTGCGTCGAGAAAGAGACATGTAGCTTTAGTGTCTGTTTTACCACTAGGAGTCAACCTTTTATGATATTGATCAGGAGAACTTGATATCTATTGGATCCAATGTATGCCTATTTAGGATTTTGAGTGACTAATATGCATTGTCCCATAGGCTATATCACAATATGAGGTGTTTTGTCATTTTTCAGTTATGGGTATTCATTTCATGATTATTTGCATCATGGATATTTGATCATAGATTGTTTATATGAGGTTCCATTACATTGATTCACATGATAGGCTATTTCATGGATATGTGTTTACATGTTTAACTCTTGATGTATGGATATACTTTCCTATTTTATCACTTCTAATTTTCATATTTATGGTTTGAGAATATGAAAGGTTTTTATGAAAAACAAAAGAAGAAAAAAGGAAAATGATTTACAACTAGATTTAGTTTATGAAAATGATTTGCAAAACAGTTTTTTTTAAAATATAGAATTATTTCACTCTTGATATCAGACCTTGTATAGAAACTATGGTGGTATCCTACTGGGATTTGGATCACACCCTACTTGCGCCTTTGAGTGTTTTTATATTTTGTATTATAGGATTTAGGTAAAGTGAAGAGAATCTTGTAGTATGATGGCTTCTATTATTGTTGTTTCTTTTAGTTTAGGTTGTTCTGGAGGTGACTTTTGGTCATGAAGGGACTTGATATACTTTCTGGTTTTTCTTGGTTTGTCTTATATTGCATGTCTTTGTGGTATCTTGTTTGTTTTCTCTTTTTACTCTGGTTGTATTTCTTATTTTTCTTATATTCAAGACTGGTTTATATTATCCTATTTAACCTATATTATGTGACAGACCGGTTTGGGTGAATTGTCTTGTTGACCTGGTTTGGTTTGTTAAAATTTGGTACTGGAGGGGATGCTCAGGCTGAAGTGTGTTAGCACTTCCAGAGTTTGGTTCTTTTCCTTGGGTAGACAAGAGATAGGACTGTCAAAATTTGGATAGATGGTGTGGAAAAGGGGCCTAATCAGTGCCCTTCTATGACTAAAATCGAGTTACCATGGGTGGTTATGGACTTTTACCAGGTCTGAGACTTGGAGTTTGAGTTCATTTGAATGAACTATATAATAAGTTTATTTAAATTAACATGTTATTTTTTATGTAACATTTTTATGCTTACTTTAAATTCTTAATGTTTTAGATCCATGTTATCAATACCTAAATTTTGTCCTATGATTTTGGAATTTGATCACAACCGATTGGGTTTTTTCTTTTGTTAGACAATGCCTTTGAAGAGAGCTCTTCCAAATATGAGAGTGTAAGTTTCAAGATAGGTTCCGCAGGTGAACCCTCCAGTGGACCCTACTTTGGTAGAAGTTTATATCTAAACTATTCAAACTCTGGGTCAAATGGGTGTTTCTAACTAAGGACGTTTAGTGGATCATGGATCTGAATTTTCTAAGCAGCATACACCCATCTTTCGTGGTGATAAAGAATCCTTGTAATTCGAGGAGTGTCTTGAGAAGATAGATTAGATCTTCAACTTCTTGAAGAATACTAAAGACTCTAAGGTGGATTTTTTCACATATATGTTGGAGGGAATACAAAGAGGGTGGTGAGACTCTATTGTGTAAGCTAAGTTGCATGAGGATCTTACCTGGGTTTCCTTCAAGGAAATCTTTAACCAATAGTTTTATCATGATACATTATGTGCTACAAAGACTTGAGAGTTTTGGACCTTAGAGCAGGGGGATCATACTGTTATGGATTATTCTACCTTTTTGGCTGAGTTAGTGTATTTGGAATTAGAGATTATCACTAATGAGTACCTGAAGGCTCCAAGGGTTAAGTTAGGATTGAGGATCAATATTTGATCAATGTTGATACTCATTTTACTTCTGTCTTTTATGGAGGTAGTTGATAAGGCAACTTTGGATTAGTAAGACAGAACTAGAAAGATAGGTCTGGGTAGAGCTTTAGTTGGTTCAATGGTTAGCTAAAGTGTATCTTCTAGCTAGAAAAAGAAGTGTAGTGGTTAGTTTGCCTCAGGATCAGTTTCATGGGCTATGATAGGGCAATAAAAAGTTTTCTTCTACCAGTGTGGAAGGCATGGTAATTTTAGGACTAACTATGTGAAGGCTCCCAAGACTTGTCATCTTTGTGGGTGATTTAGCCATCCCAAATGTTTTTGGGAAAATATATCTCAGGGTAGTAGGGAATAATACACTCTCACCAAGGATTCATAGGTTTGTGAATATGCTTCTAAGGGTAGTTGGTGTAATCCTCAGGCCAAGGGAGATGTTCACGTGTCTATGAACGAATGATTTTATAAACGGAGTATGCGTTATAGGAATCTGAAGCAGGGCCAACTACTATTAGAGGTATGGTGTTTATCTCATATTTTCTGGTGCTATATTTGTTTGATACAGGTTCTACTCATTATTTTATATAATCAAGGTTAGTTTAAATATTGGTTTTGTATTTATAACTTATTCCATTCTTGTTAGATCTTTCTACACCTTTGGGAAATATGTTTGAACATGGTTTTATATGTCTCGCATGTCAGGTGATGATAGATGACCTTGAGGTGGAGTGATATTTCTTAGTGTTTGATCTTGACATCTTTAACATGATTATCAGTATATATTGTATGATTAGTGATAAGGTATAGATAGAATATTATCTTCGTTGAGTTTAGTTCTTATCTACCGATGGATCGGGAAGGGTGGGACATATTGTTTCTTATGATGGGGTAATCTCTTTCCAATTTTCATAGATGTATCTTAATAAAATTGACCCTTGTTTGGGTGTTCAACTTCCTAAAACTATGTGTATGTACCCCAAGGTATTTCCAAGTGATTTTTCTAGTTTACTACCATAAATATAGGTTGAGTTTACAATAGAATTTCCCCTAGTACGTTTCCAATTTCTATGTCATCTTACTGTATGGAACCTACTAAGTTGGTGGAACTTAAGGTCCAACTTGAGGACCTAGAGGCTAAATGATTTATTCACCCTAGTTTGTCACCATGGGATTCACCTTTCCTCTTTTCTAAGAAGTCAAATTAGAACCTCAAACTTTATATTGATTATCAAAAGTGAAATTGGATGACTATTATGAAAAAATATCAATTTCTGAGGATTTATGATATCTTTGATCATCTTAGAGATTCTCATTGGTTTTCTAAGATTGAACTATGGTTATGGTACCACTGGTTGCGGGTTAAATAAAGGGATATAAATAAGACAATGTTTAGGAGTCGATATGGGAATTTAGAGTTTCTTTTTATTCCATTCAGTCTCACTAATGCTCCTGCAATGTTTATAGATTTGATGAATGATATATTTCATTGATTCTTGGTATTTATTTTTATTATGTTCATGGAAGATACTTTGGTGTACTTCAAGTCATAGGAGGATCTTATTAAACATTTGAATATCATTCTTCAAACCTTGAAATAACATCTTCGGTATGCTAAGGTTTCCAAATGTATGTTTTGGATCTAAGAAGTGAAATTTTTGATGCATGTGATATCTGATATGGGCATATCAATATATTCTAAAAAGGTATATGTGGTTATGTACTGGGAGTATCCTAGAATTATGTTTGATATCCTGCGCTTCTTGGGTTTGTTTGGTTACTATAGACGGTTTGTTCATGAATTCTCCAAGATCGCTTCTTTGATGACAGATTTAACCCATAAGAGTGTAAGGTTTGAACGGAATGAAAAGTGTCATATATATTTAGAGGATACAAAGGTGAGGTTTAATTCAGAACCAGTTTTGATTCTTTCGTAATTGATTTTGGGTTACGATGTTCTCTATAATGCTTTTGGTATGGGTTTGGGATGTGTCTTGATGAATGGGGAATAAGTGGTGGCTTATGGATCTCTCCAGTTAACCCCTTATGAGAAGAACCACATTACCAATGATCATGAGTTGGAAGAAGTTATGAATGAACTCAAAACATGATGCCACTATCTCTTTGGGGAGATATTTATAGTGTATTCATATAATAAGAGCCTGAAAAATATTTTTACTTTTAGGGATATTAATTTTCAACAAAGAAAATGGGCAGAGTACCTTAAAACTTTTTTATGTTGATATTGATTATATCCCTAGGAAAGGGAATGTGATTTCCAATGTGTTGATCATAAAATTACCAATATAGGACATGAAGGAATTAATTGAGGAGTGGTCTCTAATGATTTTTTTTTCTGAGATGAGCTTTGAAGTGGAAGAGGTTGGTGTACAGTTTTGCATGAATTCAATGAGAGCTAACTCATCATTTAATGAGAGGGTTTGGATTCAAGATACATCTAACACCGAGTTCCAGAGTTTTAGTGAAATCATTTATAGTAGGGAGACCTCAAGTGAGTAGTCTCGGACTCACAGTGGATCTTGTGCTTTTTCAGCAGCTGGCTATCCCATCTTACCTGTGACATGAGTTGTTGGATAGTGGGAACCATTCTTGTTGGTCCGTGTACCCAAGTATTACCAAGATGTATTATGATTTGATATGTTGGTATTGATGGTTGAGAATGAGGTGGTTTATTAAGGATTTATATCACGATGTCTTACTTGTTAGATAATTAAAGTGAAATATCAGAGACCTGCAGTGCTGTTGCATCCCTTACTAATTTTATTATAGATGTTGGATGATATTTCCATTGATTTCTTTATTGGTTTTCTATGGGATCCTAGTGGGAAGAATGCAATTTGGGAAATCATTGATCAAATCTGTAAATCAATTCATTTCCTATCTATTTTGGAGATGACGAAAGTGGAATAGTGCAGGGACTTATATGTCTGAGAGATTGTGAGACTTCATGGGGTTCTATCTACAGTTGTTTTTGATACGGATCCATGGTTCACATCCAGGTTTTGGAAAGGTTTACAGGAGGTGATAAGTACCTAGATTAAATTGAGAACTACTTATCATCCACATATGGAATGACATATAGAGTGGGCTATCTAGGTTCTAGTGGATATGCTTCATCCTTGTGTGCTTGGTTTCAGAGGATCTTGGATTTTTTTTTTCATTGGTTGAATTTTTCTATAATAGTAGTTATTAAGCTTTGATAAGGATGAAACCCTTCAAGGATTTGTATATAAAACCATGTATATATCCCTTGTATTGGGAAGAATTGGGAGAGAGGTCCTGGGTTGGACCGAGTATTGTTCAGGAGACGATGCATATGGTACAGTTGATCTAGAGGAGACTGATCAAGGAAAAAATTTGTTAGAAATATTATGTGGACCGTCATTATTAGCAGCTGTAATTTGAGGTTGGTGATTAGTTATTTCTCAAATTTTCACCTCACTTGGGACATCATCAGTTGGGTAAGCTGAGACAGAGGTTTGTGGCCCCCTTTGAGATTGTTGGATGACTAGGGAGGGTATGCTATCAATTTGAATTTATATCTATCTTGAATTATATCCATGAAATGTTTCATGTTTTCTAAATGAATAGGTATATACCAGATCCTTACCATGTGATTGGATGAGAGGATATTGATCTTGAACTCGATACCACTTTAGTGGAGTAACCAGTTCATATTATGGATCACCAAGATAAGGTATTGCATGGTAAAACAATCCCCCTAGTCTGGGTACTATGGCAGTGCAGGAAGGATAGCCACAAGTGTGGGATTTAGAGTCGTTGATGTGGAAGTAGCAACCTTCACTCTTTGCGGATCCATGCTCTTGAGGGATTTCTAGGGGTAGGAATCATTTATGGTGGGGAGATTGTAACACCCTTTTACCTTTATTTTATGTATGTTATAACCTTTATTTTTAGTTTTCCTTTTTCATTAGCTGAGTAATGTTGAAAATGAAGTTAGAGGATACTTGTAATGGTGAAGTCATAGATTTTTTGGAATTTTCAGCATAAACCTACAGTTTTTGCTATTCGCTGTGTGTTTACATGCTGTTTAATGGGAGTGCACAACATGTAATGGCCATTGGAAAAAATCTATGAAATGGATACATATAATGAGAATTTTACACACCATGTAAAGGGTTCACATCATTTAATGGAAAATACCAGGTTTTTAATAAAAAGAAAAAGTTTTTTTTGATGTATGCATGACTCAAGGATTACACGACATGTAATGGGATTACATGCCATGTTAATCTCATGATGGGAATTTTTAATCAGGTGTATCAGCTGAAATTTTATTTCATTCATTATAGGATTACTTTCTCTCAACCTATAGGCTCTTACTATGCAATTTTGGGTGACTCCTACCCTTCTGGATTACTTCGTTCAATGATTGATCACTATTGTGGTTAAGTTACTTCTCTCTGGGTATGCAATCCTTATGGTTTTTCTTTATATTTGGTTACATTTGTGGTTTTGGATATGAATTTTTGATTAGATAGTGTTTTCTGTCGATAATTTTCAGTTTCTTAGCATGCCTTGTCATTTGAAGGTCATTCTCTTAGTTTTTGGTCACTGTTGTCTAAGGCATCTTAGTTTCCACTATGTTTAGGTAGGTGTTTCTATACAATGAGTTAATTTGATGAATTGTATGTCTTTCTTGATAAATTCATTGGGGCTATTCATTTATTTTAAGTGATAAGTGGTTTTAAATGATTTCTTAGAAAGACAAGTGTTTTTAAAAGGGGGTTTTCTTTGAACACATATTTTCTTGATTTGGAAATGGTTTTTCAAACTCTGAATCAGATTGGATTGGATTTGAAAATGTTTTATAAAATTGTGAGCATGATTTTGAAAATGTACTAAAAAATGGAACATTGGGTACCTTGGGTGTGTCAGGAAAGAGACATGGGTAGAATTAGTGTGTGTTGCACCTCTAGGAGGTAACCTTTTGTGATATCAACTGACAAGACTCAATATCTATTGCATCTAACATATGCTTGTTTAGTCTTGTGAGTGTCTAGTATGCATTGTCCCATAGTATAGATCCCAATACAAGGTTATTTTTCATTTTTAATTTATAGTTATTTATTGCATGATTTTTTGTATCATAGGTTGTTTATCACATATTTTTTATATGAGGTTATATCACATAGCTTCACGTGATAGGTTGTTTCATGGATATGTGTTTACCTGTTTATTCTTGATGTATGGATATGATTTCTTATTTTATCACTTATACTTTTCATATTTCTAGTTTTAGAATATGAAAATAATTTTTGAAATCCAAAGGAGAAAAAGGAAAAATGATTTACAACTAGATTTTGTTTATGAAAATTCTTTATAAAGTTGTTTTGTTTTAAAATCTAGAACTATGAAATTCTTGATATTTAACTTTGTATAGAAATTTTGGGGGTATACTATGGGGCTTTCTCTCATACCCTACTCATGCTTTGGGAATTTTTATATTTTGTATTTTAGGATTTGAGTAAAGGGAAGAGCATCTCTTCATATGATGGATTCTCTTATTGATATTGCTTTCGGTTTAGGTTGGTCTGGAGGTGACTATTGGTCACATGGGGACTTGATATACTTACTAGTTTAGCCTATTTTTGGCTTCGATTGTATGTATTTTTGGTATCTCATCTGTTTCTTCTTTGTACTCTAGTTTCATGAATTGTTTTTATTATATTCAAGATTGGTTTATATTATCCTATTTTACCTATATTACATGACATACAAATTTAGGTAACTTTTCTAGTTGAACTGGGTTGGTTCATTACAAAACCATTCATATCTGAGCCCCAAACTAAAACACCAATTCAAAACCCATTACTGACCCAAGGGAACTTTATTCATAACACCATTGAAAATTAAATTCATAATGATGGTCACCCCTCATAACTAGTCATTGATGTACTCCCCATCGTATGGCTTGCCTCATATAGCTTCTCAAGTGCCATCTCAACCAGTTCCATTTCCAAACATGTATCGCTCTTCCCAAGTCACGATCAAGTGGTATCTCAAACCATAATGCTTCAATCTAGATCTAACTCAAACCATTCATAGTACTATATTTGATCTCTACATGGTTTTATCACTCTTTTTTGAGACTCCTCAATTTTTACCATAAGCCCCGACTACTAGGCCCATACTAGGGTCAACCATACCATGACACCTTAATCATTCCTGGTGTCTTTTCTACAATAGAGGGACATTTAAAATTATCTTCCAAAACCCTAGGCCTACATTATTGAATGCATTTCATCAATTTCTATCATCCCTTGGTTTGTAAATAACCATCATCAATTTAAGATTCAACAGGTTCCATGTGTGAAAATATGAATTACCTTAATTTACTTCCAAATTAAATGGGTGTATGTTTTCATACCACCAGATCATTCAGATCGGACCCATGACCCCATGAGTTGCACATTCCCAAACTAGGTTTACCATGCCCCATGACAAATCAACTCATCAATCCAAGATCATTCATAATGATCTCGTCTAGATAGGGCCCTAACACCTCTCCTATGTCAAGGATAAATGCCTAGAACTACTCATGATTCTCCTAACACATGTCAGTTATAACCAGACAAAAGTATCCTAGAAACTCCTCTTAAAAATTAGGAAAATTATCAGTGCCATGGTTACTCACACAACTTCCCTCTAACCAAAGTCATTCCAAACTGATGAGCACCTACCCACTTTCTCAGTGCGTACAAAAACTCATCTATTAATAGTATGGTCAGACACCCAAACATTCCTACCCTTCAAAACCAGCTTCGATACCATGAAACTATAGGTGCCTCACATTCCCAAGAACCATCACTCGAAGTTATTACCATAAAAAATAAAACCAAGGAATCACCATGCCTATACTATATCCCAAGTAGCACCTCTCATTCACTGGTCTCATAACCCAAAGAATCTAACCATACATTTATACCTCTAAGGCACTCACAAGCACAAAAAAAACACTCTCAAGGGTTTCTATTGATCGTAAAAGTCACCTACTCACCAAAGTACATGTCAAAACCAACTATATCTAGGTCTCCCAACTATC